>JAINUG010000090.1:0-620000 GCA_029706075.1 Aldrovandia affinis | reverse complement strand
GTGTTTTCTAGTTTCCTAGTCTTGTTTATATGGCAATTATAAGAACGATACTCTTTTACTCATGATTTTGGATGCATCATAACAGTGTAACTAAAATTTAAGCAGTAAGAGTTTTTTCTGTATATGAAAATCCTCCAGTGATTCAACATTCAAGTGTTTGTACTTGAAAAGGCAACCTGCTAAGCAAATGCACAAAGTGATTTAAAGAGATCAATATCCATTTACTGAAGAAGCCAAATACCTTCTCCACCACTTGGCCCATATGACCACTCCATTTACTGTAGTTTATTTCATGTCTCCATTGGCAGTGCTGTTCCCACTCCACATATTGTCTCAGCGCTCATCTTTACTTGATTCCCTCTGTAAACAGTCCTCTGAACTACCCTGTATTTCAGCCTCCCACCTGTACCTTGCCTGTAACTCACAGAGCACAGCAGAATCTAGCCGAAAACAGAAAGAGGAGGACCCAATTCGCTGCTGACCTCAACCTTGGTCGCTCCCTCCTCCACTCCTTATGTTCTCTTTCCAAAGATAAACAAACACGCTGTCGCACAAAAATCCAACCTGTTGCCAACAGCCCCCACAAACTGTTTCCCACGTCCACCCACCTCTTCTGCTCTCCCAACTGATGATTCTACCTCCCACCTCTCTGTACAAACTCTTCAACTCTGCCTCCTTTTCTACTCCCTCCCACTCATCACCTGGAACTCTGTCTCTCGTCTCCCTTCCTCTACTGACTTCACTTCACTCTCTGGGCCCTATTTTCGTGCCGGCGCTAAGCGGCGTTATGCCCTAGCGCAGGCAAATTTCCAGTTTCGTCTGTTGCAAACGGAATATGCCGTCTCCGCCGAGTTTGGCAATTTTGTGGTGCGCAATGAAGGCGTTTGCGCAACTATGGGTTGGGCAGCGCAATAGGGGGTGTGACAATGAAAACAGTTGGGCGCTATTCAAGTTTGGTGTCAAATAATGAGTTTGCGTTAACATCCAACTAGACCACCTCTTAGCGCAAACACTGGCGCTCTGTGCAATTTGGTGACTTTATTGATGCGCACATATGAACATAAGATTATCTGAAATCACATGAGAATGTTTTGTGAATATTGTGAATTTCCCCCACGTTGAGGCAAATCGTCCAATCCATGGGTAACTTGCAAGCGTAATCAATTAAGCTAAAAACTATTTCACCACAGCTTGTGGTTATTCAATGCACGGACATGAAAGACTGAAGCCAACAGGCCATCCATTGCTACCGTCCAGTAAGATACACCTGTTAAATAAATATGTTTGTATGCACATTGTTTTTCTTCAAATCAAATCAATCAAATCAAATGTATTTGTATAGCGTTTTTCACAATTGAATTGTCACAAAACGCTTAACAGAGGGGGAACCCAGGCCTAGACCCCTCCAAAAGCAAGCCTAAAGGCAACAGTGGCAAGGAAAAACTCCCTTGATAGGGAGAAACCTTGGGAGGAACCAGACTAAAAGGGGGGGAGCCCATCCTCTTCTGGCCAGCACAGGGTATGTCCAAAAAAGACCATGTCATGGTCAGTCCAAGGTGACTCAGGGCTGAAAGACTGTCAGCGGGGGGGGGCTAAAACACGCAGAGAGGGTCCAGATCCAGGAACTGGGGTTGGCATGGGGGTGAGGGTTGATGTGGGCAGCTCACACTTCTCGCAGGATCTAGGGCTCGGGGGCCCCCCCGGGTCAGAGGCCAAGGCAGAGAAGAGAACATGCAGTCAGAAAAAAAGCAGTGCTATAGCCAGTAGCATTATGTAAGAGCAGGGGAGCACAAGCATAGGAAATATACAGATAGCCCCGACAGGTGTAAGCTATGGCAGCATACCTATTAGGAGAGGGACAGAGAAAACACGCAGCCATGAGAGAGTTCCAAACCATCCACACCTGATCAAGGATAACCAGCATAACAGTGGCGGTAACACACTGAGGAGGTGACAGTATGGAAAGTTTCTCACTCCATAAGACACTAGGGCACGGCCTTCTCCATCTCTCCACCTAGACTATGTTTGGTTTCTTTAGAAGAGGCTTGATTACTGCCACTTTTAAAGACTTAGGTATACAACCCAATAATAGGGATGTATTTATGATATCTAACATGGGCTGGCCTAGCACAGGCAAAAGCTCTTTAATAAGCTTTGTTGGTATGGGGTCTAACAGACATGTAGATGATTTGGAGGACATAACCAGTTTACTAAATTTGTCCAGATCCAAGGGAGTGAAAAACTCAAGGGTCTCTACGCAAGCCCTGTGTTATCTCGGGAGTTGGAGTGCTAGATATTGGAGTCATTTTCATAATTTGTTCTCTGATTGTCTCAATATTATCAGTAAACGAGTTCATGAAGTCATTGGAATTATAGTTAGAAGGATAACTGATGCAATCTGAAGACAGATTTTTTGTCAGTTTAGCTACCATGTTAAATAGAAATCTTGGGTTGTTGTTATTCTGGTCAATTCATTTTGAGAAGTACGATGACCTAGATGTAGTAAGGGCGTGCTTGTATTCTATGAGGCTGTCCTTCCAAGCAGAGCGAAAAACCTCTAAATTGGTAGAGCGCCATCTGCATTCTAATTTCCTGGAAACTTGTTTAAGGGCAGGGGTATGGTCAGTAAACCAGGGTGCAAGTTTCTTCTGACTGCATTTTTTCCTCTTGAGGGGTGCGACAGCATCAAGTGTCTGTCTACTCATTATAGTCTACTCATTCCAACTCCATTTCTACAGGTGTACTACATGGTTCAGTCCTTGGTGACATCACTTTTTTAAGTCTAGAGCCAATCCCCCGAGTCCCTAATGGTGTCTCAAGGATTTTATACCAATGTTGTACAGACACCACTCATCTTGCTGCCTCCCATTATGCACATCTTGAAATGAACCTGTATGTAACCTGTATGCCCTCAAATGGTCTCTGGATGACCACCTGCATGCACAGCCTCTCCCACTAAAGTCACAAATGTGCTCTCAGGCATGTCCTTGCAGGCTTTGCTCAAATATCACTGTATGGTACTTAGTTCAACTGTTTTCACTAGTGCGTATGCAAATAATTTTCAGGTTTGAAGCACTTTGTAATTTGTTCTCCTGCCATTTGTATTGTACTCTGAACTTGGTCTGTATACTACACATAGTAAGGTTGTCTGCCAAAAACTATTTAAAAAAAACATGAATGAACAAATAAATAATGAATCGTAGAAAGCCCACGTGAAAAAGTATGACAATAAAATCCAAATAAATCACTGCATTGTCTTGAAGTATTCTTATGTGATTCAAATATTAATGTAACTGGTATATATGATAATAATCTAAAATTGGAAAGTGGTTCATATTTCCTTCATGGCTATGGGGATTTGTACTGTACAATATTGGTAGTCTTTTCCTCTAGAAGTTCTAATTTTCAATTTTCTGATTAAAACATAGTTGGTGGAAACACTGGTGTGCTCTTATGTATACAAGCCTGGGGGAAACAAGACAGTTGTCTTAACAACTGTACTCCTTCTTGTGTTATTAGTTAACAACAGTAATTATGCTCTTACTGTATTGTTTGCCCAGCTCAGTTGATTTTGTTATTCAACATGGGCCTTTGTTCATCTTCCAGAGTTAACAAGCAAAATCAGACAAACAAGCTTGTAATTGCAGTCGGTCAATAAGATTAGCCTTTCTCTGCTTTTTTAAATCTGTTCTGAAAAGGTTCAACAACCTATGCTCCCTAGAAATGAACAATTCCCCCAATCCTATTCAGATCTCCCTATGACAATATGGTCTATAGCCATGAACACAAAATCTAGCAAATATTGGCACGGAAAATAGATGAACCAAAGGAAAATCTGGGGAAAGAGGCACTGAGAGGGGATAACAAGGACTCTGGAAAAGGTTTTGCATTTAGCAAGGTCTCTTTCAAAGACTAACAAACTAACAAAAGAGCCAGTCATCTCTCCTGGTCACACAAAGCACACACTATCAATAAACTATGGCCCTGGCAGAATATCCGTTCGATTTTTAGATGTGTATCTTTGTATCCTTCACAGTGCATCTTGCTAAAAAGCCTTTCTTTAAAGCCATCTGCTATATGAAACTATGACTGAGGCTACTGATAAGCAGAGACATAATTAAATCATTTGTTTGTCACAAGGATACAAATCACCCTCAACCACCCTCATCCCCCCCAATTCTTTTTTTTTTAAATGCAAAAAAATTAAAAAGAACCAAGAGAGAAAGTGAAACATATTGATAGATTGGACCATTAGCTGTCAGTTAATTAGATCATTAGCCTGGCAAAAAGCTGTAGCAGATGTGCCACACCTGTAGAGTGTCACTGAGGGAGACAAATGCAGGTGGAGAATCAGCAAATTGATGTGAGCATTATTATTAAACATGAAAGGAAAAACCTTATTGATCAACAACACAGTTACAGAGAAGGAATCCCCGTGACTCATAGGTCACGGTCAGTGGTAATGACAGGTAGCAATAAGAGTACAATTTAAGCATCGGTATTAACCCATATCCACCGAACTACGTGATTTTCTGTAGACCGCGCAAACCCTTCATTCAACGATCTACGGCAGGGGTGTCAAACTCATTCAATCGAGGGCCGAGTGTGTGCAGGTTTCTGTTGTAACCAACGCACTACACCAGGTGATTTCAATTAGGTCCCTCCCTTAGTTGAAGAAGTGAGCTAATTAGTGAAATCACCTGGTGTAGTGCATTGGTTGCAACAAAAACCTGCACACACTCGGCCCTCGATGGAATGAGTTTGACACCTGTGATCTACGGGATATTCCGCAGACCGCGCAAACGCTACAGTCGCCGTCCTACGGAAAATCCCGTCGCAGAAATTCAAATGCTTGTTGAGGTGCAACGTCCAAATATTATATCATTATATAACAAACACATGGGGGATGTAGACGAAGTCACTAAAGTTGTACTATAAAATAATTTGGTACATGCTTGACATTGCTATCCTAAATGTTTGCATTGTTTACTTTACAATATAGCTCATAATAAAAAGATGAAATTGCGCGACTTCAGAGTCTCTATCAACGAACTTGACAGGTATAAGCTACAGGAAAGCAGTAGGAACTCAACAGGATCCCAATAGACACAACAAACAAAATGCAAAAATTTGAAACTAATAAAATGAAGATGAACTTGTGACATTACAGAGAATGATGCGAACTCAATTCATTGAAATATAACTCGTCACGTCAAATTTCTAAATGGTTACAATAAATGTAAGATTGTAAAAATGTATCTGTACATAATTTATACACATATTTTGTATATAATAGCACTAATTTGTTAAAATGTTTAAGTGATATGACATACCATATATCTCCACAAATGATGTATTACTATAAATTATGTACAAATACATATTTTCAAATGTTCATAATTTGTATGTTTTACAATTGCAACATTTTTGTGATTGGGCATAACACATCAGTTTATACATCAAATAAAGATAAATTCATCCAATGAAACATAATTTGCCTATTGTTTTTCTTTACATTTCCAAGAGGGAAGTGTTAGACTGAAGGTTGGCTGAGTGCAAATGAGTGTGTTTTGTGGTTAGGCACACACCGTATGTGCATTAGCACATAATGCATTAGGCAGATATGGATTAATGAGATTGTATAATAGTCTAAACTTTATGTAAAAGTGCTTTTGATTTTAGGATTTAATTGGAAAAGATTTATAATGTTCCTAAATATGTTTGAAGCCAATAAATACGTTTTGTGTGAATGACAAAATGTATTTAATTGTTTTCAGTTGGCCTCAACAGATCACTAATGGAATTATCTTTTAAAACATATATTCAATTTCAAGGTAACAATGTCACAATGGGCTATCTTCATTCCGAAACACCCCCACTCCTTGAAAGGACCTAGTTAAAAAACAAGATAATCACATCTGTCTGTATTTATTATCTGATCACTCTGTAGAGATGGTGACTCTGTAGTTACCTGGCTCAGAAGCGATTTGTGCATAAGAAGACACAAACACACAAAGAAACACACAGAGACAGTGGGGTGTAGACAAACAGTTCAAATCAAATAGAAAGGAGGACAGACAGTCACAGAAAACAATTGTACAGAAACAGGTAGAGGAGCCACCATTATTTTAACTGCTTTAATAAAGTAGAGAACCTAAAATGAGCTCAGGGCGGGAAAGTAAAAAACAGGGAAAGTGTGATTAAAAATACCAAACATCGATAACTCTTCCTCATAAGTAGTGCTTGGCCTGGAATGTGCATGGTACAGTATGCCGAACAGAACACTCTTCCTAGGGTTTGGTTTCAACTTATTTACTTTTTCCAGCAAACTAGAACTTCACTTGAAGCTCTATTTATACAAGCACATACAATTGTAATTATTTCAGAGAACCACCCTATATGTGACTTTAAAATACAGAACATTAGTGGCAGTTTCAAGTAACTGTCACCAGCTCACTGTCAGCCATTAAAGCTGTCAATCCTAAACCCTGATGATCCGATGGCAATACAAGCCTGGCTACACCTTGTGCATTACAGCAGAGCGCTAAAGGAGACAAGATATATATATATTCAAGAGATCTGCTGCCACAGCATTTCCTCCTCACTGTGTTGTGATTCACACTTGATAAGTGCTGCTAAGAACTGAATATGAAAAGAACATGATGACAGTGGGAGATGCAGGAGACCAAAAGGTTTCTTCAGCATCAATCACCATGAAATCACACAAGCAGGGGGTTTTCATTTCTGCTCCTTCATAAAGCCTTTCCTTTTTTTACTGCATGCATTGTTGTTATATCTGTTATATCTAACATAATGGGGTTCCAAATGTTATGATGGCAAATGACATCCAGTGATTCAAGTCTCAATTAATACCACAAACACAGACCACCAGATTGACAGTACCATGTGAGTCTTAAGTTTGAAATGCTATATATATATATATATATATACACATATACACACACACAAGATGGATTGTATTACCAAATACTTGTGAAGGTGCATTATATAACCTTCCATATGAAAAAGCTAATCAAACCTAAGAAAATTACCCTCTCACGTATGTTCAGTTAAGTCACTGAAGCAAAAGCACTTTCTCCTCCATGTAGGAAAGCAAAATGATAAAATCCCCTCTCTGTTCCCTGCTGGACGTCATGACCACTCTGTGCGGACGGCGTAGGTGTTTGTTGGCTAATCCATGCAGAGCTCACTTCAAACAGACCAGGCGTGTGTGCCAGCAGCGAGTGGGCGGCCAGCCCACAGACCAGCACTGACCCCTCCATGGGACCAGATTGGGCTCGGTCGGCACTCAAACTGTAGAAGAGGGCCAGATCCAGCCCTAACAGAAGAAGTCGTGTCTGATGGCCCAATCATACGGCTGTAGAAGAGTGGTCTTGATGATGAATGCCTTTTATTCAAAAGTCACAATATTGCAATGGAGTTGGACATAATTTCAATTATATATGTAGTAAATGTACTTGCGCCATTTAGTTATATATTTACATGGATGGATTTTTCTCCTTCTTTTTCCCAGTGGACAAGAAGAGAAGGCTTTAGGATGGGCAGGCAGTGCAGGTGGACAGCTCTCTCTGTCTTGGGGGCTCTCGTATTCTCCCAGCTTTTCAAAATAAGTCATGTGGCAATGAAGCAAGCAGGGAAAGATATGAGACAGGGACAGTATTGGAGTAAGCGCAATGAAACCCAAGCGATACAGAGGTGCTTAAATATGCTGGACGGTCACTTCACCAAAATAATTATAATCTGATAAAATTGTCCCCTACTTTGAAATAGCAGATATTTATAATCTGGGCTTGATTCGTAAATCTTGAGCTGGTACCAGGCCCTGCTGTTGAATTGCAATTGAACACACTACCAGAAAGACTGCCAAGCAAAGATTCTGGGAAAAAAACGAACATGAGCAAAGTCTACATGTATTGATTCTGAGAGCCCCCACAAAACATTATCTTTCTTACAATATCAGAAGAGACCAACACTCCAGTTCCTTTCACACTGTGGAGAGCTAAGCTCCATGTGACTCTTTGAGGTGAATCAGTATGGTGTTACAGAATCCCAGGAGAGACATGAAAGAACCTATACCGCCATCTTAAAAAAAAAAAACAAGAACCAATATAGGATTTATTTTTGGTGGAGCACCCATTCAAAACAACATCTCTGGCCATACAGCGCATTTTAGTTCACCACAGTTCGGGCTACAATATGTCTAAATTGTTCATATAATATTCAATGTATTCCAATAAAAATGTGTGTTGTTACTGTAGATTTATGAGATAAAGGTTTTGCAGAGTTTTAAATATTTCTCGTGTTGTGACAGGTGTTGCTGTATGATACTTAAATATTCCGCTGGTCGGGGGCCTCCCGGGTGGTCTGGCCACTGCGAATGGGGTTCGATTCCACCGGCCGCGCCAGAGTCGGCTCTGGCCGGGAGTGCCACCAGGGGACGGAAATTGGCTGTCCACCCCAGGGAGGGGGAGGGGAGCCGACATGAAGTTTGCTACATACAGGAGTGGCTCAGGAGTACCGGAGTTACAGTCGACAGTTCGGAGGAGACGATACTTTGCCCGTGTCACTGCTGGTCACAGGGCTATGGCAGCGAACTCACAATATGAGGGGGGATTGACATTCAAAATTGAGGGTGTAAATTGGCTACTATAGTTGGAGAAAATGGGATAAAATCAGAAACAAATTCTTAAAAATATATATACTATATTCTGCTGGTCAATTTCCTCTGTGGGTCCAGTGGGTGGCCTGGGTCTTCATAACAACCACCCGATTCCCACTCAGTATTTCAGAAACTGAAACAGGAGTGCTGAAGACCGGTCATCCTGCGCCATGGAATATATCAACAGGGATTACACTGATGGGACCACGATAAAGTGCATTTATAAAGGAAAGAACAGCAGCAGCAAGACACCAGCCTCCAATAAAATGGGTTTTACTTTATCGACACAATTTCCATGCTGTTTTCAATCAGGCAGCCCTTAGCACCGCGCACAGCACTAGAGTATGGAAAAGTACAGGACGGTGGCTGCTGGTGCACTAAGCAGACTGCCTAAAGCCCCAGCAACCTGCGTCCAGGGTCTTCAGCACACACTCGGGAGAAGGGCAATTCCACAGTGACCTGCATTACTCCCGTAACAAACCGTTCCTGTTTGTATCTCTTAACACTCTGCATATTAAGTAACCATAGCAGGCTCGACACCGTCACATCAACCGAAATCCATCTCTGCCTCCACTTGTATGTGTGCTGAATGTATTGTCACTTTCCACAATACACACCTGAACAGACATTTAAGTCAGAGAAACTGTAGTAGTACAAAACAAGCCCATTCGATTTGATGGAAAAACAATGCACCCTCAGAAATAGGCATCTCAAATCAAGCCCACTCTTCACAGGCTCTGATCATTCGGCCTCGGAGCAACGCTGAGGATTGAATTCGGGAATGAAGTGACTCATCCTTGAGATCGCTGGCTTGACGATCCTTCTTGCCTTCTCAACAGTTTCCACTGCAAACAGTCCTGTTTGAACATGAAAACTGAAAATGTCTCAATGTGCAAATATGTCAACATAGATTTCAGTATGCTTACAATCTTGATTGATTGATTGATCTCTCACTTATTGTTATCTTAATTGGGAGAGCAAAACACGTGATAAGAATGAAATAATGTCTCAGTATCACCGTGGTATAAACAGAGGCCCTTTTGTTTTCATTGACATGCAAAATCCTCCAATAAATTATTACACATAGCATACTGAGACAAGAAACCCCAGAGAGTTTCAGGTATGCTGCAAACACAATGGCGTCGTGTTCTGTTTTTGACATGAATACACATCTGGTTCCCTGTCTGATAAAGTGCCGGATGAACGTCAAATGAACAGGTTGAGGAAGTATCACAAATCTCATCCTAACAGTAGGGGAGCAGGAATCACGCTCACTACAATCTGCTGTAGAGATGTTAGTGTATGCATATATAGTCAACTCCAAAATTATTCACACTCTTGATAAAGGTGAGCAAAAAGGCTGTATAGAAATACACAATACAGGTAATGAGCCATATTGTATGCTCAAAAAAATGGGAAATTATATCATTTTATGCTCATATAATTGCTCAGAGAAAGATATTTTGTAATATTTTATTTTTTAAAGATTATAAGTAGGATACAGTAGATACATGTGTCATAATTATTCACACCCATTTTCATAACTTTGTGGACCTGTCCCTCACAAGGAGGACACTACTGAATCATATTTTATAGTGTTATGAGATTTGTGAACATATTGGGGGGGACCTTTGACCATTACTCCATACAGAATCAAGTCTGCGCTTGTGGAATGCCCTCTTCAATTCAAACCACACATTTCTGATAGGGGTTAAGTCTGGAGACTGAGATGTATTTTTTAAGGCCAAAACAGTATTTTTTGGTCAGGTAACAATTTCTTGGTTGATTTTCAGGTATGCTTGTCTTACTGAAAGATCCATTTGTGGCCAAGTTTGAGCTTCCTGGCAGAGGGAACCATGTTTTGGGCTAAAATGTCTTGCTAGAGTTCATAATTCCATTGACCTTAGTAAGAGCCCCAGGACAAGTACATGCAAAACAACCCCACAATATCAAAGATCCACCACCATACTTCACCATAGGTATAGGTTCCTTTCAACATAAGCGTCCTTCTTCCACACATACTGGTGTGCATGAGTGCATCTGGCCATAACACACGGTTCCATTCAGTTAGTTCCACATAGGTGTATGGGCTTGTACACCAGTGATAGTGTTACAAGCTTCAAATTCCAAACTCGTGTTTTGTTTCTTAAAACACAGTAGTAAAATCAAAATATTTTGCAGCAGACTGATATTCAAATGTAATTCAATACTGTGCCTCTATCTGTTTGTATGGCTGCTACTTGTAAGAAAGACTACACTTACTCACATGGCTGTTAATGCTGATCTCAATAATAATTGAGATTATTAATATGAAAACATTCAAGCATGTAAACAGCATATTCATTGTATATGTGTATATATATATATATATATACACACACACACACACACACACACAGTATATGAAGAACTACTTACAGAAGAGTTTGCGGCAAGGGTTTCATAAAGCGTTTTATATTGTTGCAAGTCGAAGCTTACCGACAGTGATAGACAGGCACTTAACAGGATAGTGGCTGAAAACCACAAAACAACAGCCTCAAAAATTACCACAAGACTGAATCTAGCTCCATCAATCAGTCTAAAAAACTTCAGAAAGCTGATAGTTAAATAATGTTAATAATGTCAGAGCTACCACTTGGAAACCGACTGTAACTAAGGCCAATATACAACAATGCATCTGGACGTGTTTGGAGAAAGTCAAAGGAAGCCTTCAACCTACATTGCCTATTCCCAACTAAACATGGTGGTGGATCTGTTATGGTATAGGCAGCCATCTCATGGGAGTCATTGGGTCTGATTATTACTCTGCATGGTAGAATTATGGCCAAGGATTACAAAGCCACATTAGGTGAACAGGTGCACCCATTGTTTCCTCAAGATGTTCCCATATTCCAAGACGACAATGCCCCCATGTGGTTTCATGAACACCAGGATGAAGTCCCCTTCGATGGCCTCCCCAATCACTAGATCTAAACATCATTGAACCTTTATGGGAAGTTCTGGTACAAAGAATGCAGGCGGAGTAGATTTCCACCATCTTCAGCTCTCAAAGAACTGGAAGCTTTCCTTCCTTAGGAATGATCAAATATCCCTCTAGAAACAGTTAAAAAGTTGTATAACAGCATTCCAAGAAGGATTGAAGCTGTTCTGAGCTGTTCTGAACTCCTTATTAGTTCATAAATATTCATGTGTTGTTTTTTTTGGTGTTTCCATTATTTGCACATAATAATAATATATGCCATTTAGCAGACGCTTTTATCCAAAGTGACTTACATGCTCTTACCAACTGAGCCACAGAGAACCACATGCAACTGAAAGCATAAGATACTATTCCCTGCTTAGCCAGTATTATTGCTAGCTTGACTGAAATGGGTATTCAATGGCCTAGCCATGACTGAAATTATCTGGGCAGATCTCTGCCTACATGAAGCAGGGAAAAGTAAGACTGCAGTCCCTCATCCCTTTTATATCAAATAACATAGTGGTTCCAATACTGTAGGTCAGAACCAAATAGTGCATTATGCGAGTGGATGAGGTCGGTCACAATATATGCATGACCAAAATTCTATAGAACACACTTTCCATTGACATTTACACCAGTCAAATTAAACCTGTAACATGCACGGCACTAGTTACCATGTATATGCAGCTACTTTAACATATGGTCAAAAAAATAATTCCATATTTCAAGAAAAAGTTTAAAACAGGTTAGGTTACAGAAAATGTATTCACTTGTGAAGTGGGTCGGGGGTTCCGAAAGTTTGAGAACCACTGATCTAGTGATCTAGTGGTAGGATAAAAGATCGACCAGTGGGAAGACAAGCAGACTAACCAGACAAGCCAAAGGCAATACTTTTGGTGTGGGAGTACAAAACATTTTCAGAAATATAGACAGCAGGACCTTCCATGCAATGTTAACATGAAGTAGATTTGAGGGTTGTTTTGTACATTTTCATACAATAAACATCACGTATACCATATGTTGTTCCACAATCTGTGAAACAACATATGTGACAGCCTTAAGTGTCCCTTTTTTAATACACGCCAATTTCTCAGGACATAGCCATAATACACAAGCATTACAAAGGTATAAAGGCATCATTCACATTTACTGCCTGCCTTAATCCGGAGGCTAGCTGTAGCTCCTGGCAGTAAGCTGAGTCCTGTCCGCATCTGAGGCTGGCTGAAGGCTAGCCCTTAATCAACTCAGATAACAGGCTGTGAATGAGAAAACCGACGATCACTGTCTCCAATCAGTTAGCGTGGCAGCCTGCCTCTGCCACAAGTGCCGCCATTCAGAATTTGTTCCAACATCTCGTACCTCGCAGGGTTACTGTGAAGGTTGCACTGAGAATAGCACTGCAGCACTGCGCAAGGAAAACCAAAGTGTGTTACAAGAATCATATCGATGTTGGAAAGAATACATAACTTATGAACATTTGAATCATCATAGGATTTGCAGAATAGGCACATAAGCCCTAAGTGACTGGAATGGTTCAGATTAGTTGAATAAGCAACTTATTTAGATTAAGAATCATAGTTGACTTCCTACACAAATGCAAAGAATAATCAAGTAATTAACTGCCTCAAGGTGGAATAAAAGAAAGTGGAACCACTGCCACACATTGTAGAAAAACCTAGCAAGCCTGTACGCTATACGTCATTATATTGTATTGGGCATGCCCTGCCAGTAAGCTGACTGTGTGCATTTGAAGTCATGGAGATTCCTACAGTAAATTCACAGAGATAAAAGTAAGCTTCCTGTTTCATAGATGTAAGCCATTCCATATCTCACCAGAAGCAAGCTGATGAATTTAATTTACACTGCATGCTATGATTCATTATTAAATCAGCATTAATTATGATTACAGAAATGTGATAGTAAACCTTGCAAAATCTCAAACTGATTATACCACTTTAACTGGAAGAATTAGCTCCATTTATTTTACTTTAAGATCTTTCACATTGTTTAAGCATACAAGCAATTTTGAATCCTACCTCAAAACGTGTTTCTTGTTACACATTTCTATATAATATTTCTAAAAAATGTTTTTTATTTTATTAACTGTTATTTACAGTGTTTATCTGACACAGAACAAGTGAACAACAATATATTCCAGCAGGTTTTCCAGCTTTTTGTAATACCCACTAACTGGAGTGACAGTGGGGTTCCACTATAACTATCTGTCGTAAAAGTATAAAGTATAAAAGTATAGTAGTAAAAACATATAATAAATGTCATGATTACGTTTATTAAGGATCATAATCAGGATTACTTTTATCATTACCACTTTTAAAAACACTGGTGTAGTAAAACTAGAAACACACTCCTTCCAATGGCATCTCATGCCATTCCCTTTCCTTCTGCACACAAATTTGACCTGCCAACAATTTTGCAGCAGATATAAATCTGGTTGTATGTTGTGTAGTTTTGATATGAAGGGCTCTTCAAAACTATACTCACTGGTACATTTGCATAACTATGCAAAGGCCATGTTGACATGTCTACTGCATGTGTATGGCATTTAAATGTTACATATAGACACACACACACTTACATTTCCACAAAGACGTCCTTTTCACACGTCTAAAACAACCCAGATATCTTGGGGAAATGGCATTCGGTATTCCACATCAGTCTTCTATAAACGGGTGTATGTGACTTGTTTTCAAATGGCAAGGTCGTTGTGGAAGAACTAACGCACCAGGGCCACAGGCAAACGTAATTCCGCTCCATTCTACGATAAACAGAAGCTTCATAAGGAAAGGTCCGTAAAACGACAAGTTCACAGTCCGCACGATTCATTGCAAGGTCGTTTTGACCGCTCCTGGAGAAAATAAATAGCTAGGCTATCTTATCTGCGTTTGTTAGGATATACGTATACTCATTTTTGACAATCATATTGTATTTTTTGTTGGAAATATAATGTTACCTTTTGGTACAATCGCATGTTTCAATCAAGGTCACGCCATGCTTGTCAACGTTAAAGAACAGCCATTTTTATGTAATTTTGTATTTGGCACCCCTCCCCCTTCCCCTCCCCATAAACACGACAATTTCACGCGATGTAAGGTGAAGGGGCGAGGCGAAGAGGGGAGGGGTAGTGTTTATAAACTCCCTTAGCGACAATTACGTACGACAATGTGCAATGAATCAAATCATAATAACGGTTATTTTGTTTTATTGAAGTGATGTGCATTGTTTCCACCATCTCCGTATCAAACCCAAGAGTTAGGTGTCCTTATCCAGATATTGCCATGCAGTTCCATTGCAAAATATGAAATAGAAAATCCTGGTCTGATATTTGGGAAAAATAAACCTTCTCACACAATACATTATTCTTAGAAAAACTATCTTTCCTGACAGTCATTAAATGACATGCATCATTTGCATTATGACACATAGCCTACATGCAAAATGTTGCATTTAATAGCCTAGTATATGGATAATACATGTGACGTTGACAATTACACATTCTTGTTTTCTGCGTGGGGAAGAGCATATCGCACCGTAGTAGGCTATTTTTCCCATTTAATTTACTGACAAAAACAACATCCCTCACCTACTGTACTGTAAGCCCACTTGTCATGTTAAACGTTTTAACAGAGCCTAATGCGAATGTCTATTTTTGTCGTTTCCTGGAACACGCCAGAGGCAAGGATTTGGCAGTGTAGAAAATGGCAATTAGTCTATAAACGGGGGAATATTCTTATTATGAATACTGTCATCGACAAAGCTAGCAATTTTCATTCTATAACGACAACATATGTTAATTTCAATAGCGTAGCTTATTGTATACACAACAACATTCCCCTTACCTTTATTGTAAGGGTCGCTCTAATTTTAAGCCTTTGTCGAGTTTTTTCTTTCCTAAGGAGCGTACAGCCGTGGTGATGTAGGGTGCTGATGTCAAGAACTGCCTTTCCGTGGCTCACAGGAGGCAGAGCGAGTCGCGACAAGGAAAACGCGAGATGGGAGAGGTACCACACTACACAGAACATCCCTTGGAGCCTCCCCTTCTCCTTACGTTACTCTGGAAGAGTACACCAGCTTCAAAGAGGAGGTCTGTCACCGATTTGCACTATTAGGGAGGTGGATAATTTATCATTTTTTTCATTAATGCTTTATTCAAGTATGTGCCTGCCTGTAACCTACCACCACCCCCCCTCCCCGTTTGGTCACTTAGTAGGCTCCGCGTAACATTTCGAAAAACACTTTGACAAAACTGTCTTTTGCTCGTGAATGCGACATTATAGGCTATATATATATATATGTGTGTGTGTGTGTGTGTGTGTGTTCCCCGATTAATATTAACGGGGACCTCCTGAAATAAATATTTTACTTATTTTGTTCAAGTTAAAGCCCAGCAATTTAGTAGCTATGTCGACAGTCTGATATAAATACAATCCGAACAGCAGAATTCTTTCAGCATAATAAGAAGTCATTTGAAGACGTGTTGTGGGTGAGCCATGCAGGACAACCCACACGTGCTGTAGCTCGTGCCCATAACCAGCAGTAAAAAAATATTATGCTGACAGTCTTTGTTATGGATGGAGGTGTGCAGGAGGTACTGTCAGGCCTACAGTTGACACTATATGGCCAAATAATTCCATTCTCCTGGTTACTAATTATGTAGGAGCAACAATAATGATTGGACAACAATTAGTGTCAATTCACTTACGGGTCTCATTCCAGTAGCATTTTATAGAGCTGTTCACTGTGGACCATGGGACGCTATTGATCTGGACAGTGATCACATTGCACACAACAAATGATCATGCAAATTTATCTCTCTTAGGCAGGCAGTGTGGTGTAATGGTTAGGGAACTGGGCAAACGTTATATGCAGGAGGTCATGCAAATTAAGGTACTCTGAATTGCTTCAGTTAATATCCAGCTGTATAAATGGATTTAAAGAAATGTAAAACAATGAATGCTAAATGCCTGTAAAACCACAAATATTTATATTCTGTAAAGTACAGTTTATATTATTTTAATTTACCTAAGTGGACAAGTCAATAAGACATGTAACTCATATTTTTCTATCAATTCGATGTCGTAACACAACCTCACAGTAGATGTGAAAGCTTGTGATTCAAAACACGTTACAGTGGTTTTCTGGGAACCACCTCCCTGCGCTGAGTTGCTAACACTACTCACATATTTCCCTCTCCCACAGACACAGATAAAGACACCACTTATCAGTCCTTGGCAATTCCAATTACATCTTCCACCACCAACACTCCCGCTATCACCATTTGATCATCATGCCAGAGTCCATAATGGGAAACAGAGAGAGATGGAGAGAGGACTGAGGTGGGAGGGGGCAAAGACAGTGAGGGGTGACATGTTTCCTTTAAGGCTTGATTCACCAGGCACACAACAAGCAGGACTCCTGGAATGATGCTAATCGACTATGATGCTGTCTCCTCACTGCTGTCTTGATTCTCCCATGACTCCCAGAAAATAGACCCATGGGTCATAGAAACTCCAGTGGGCTATGATGTTCTTTCAATAGTAGTTTGTTGGGAGCCTGGGTCCTGCTTGATTTACCCATGTCTAAAACATCAATTAATAGTCCAGCCGTATTAAGGCTTCATCAGGGGTGTCAGTTGCTATTTTAAAGAACAAATGTGGATTATTAGGCTGGGATATCCAAATGGAAATGAGTAAACAACACACTTAAATGAATATGTCTTTAACTCTTTTAATCAAGTTAAATTAGCATACTGTATAATTGTACATGATAAAAATATGCACCAGCCTATGTTGTAAAAATGCAACCAAAAGTACTCATACACCATCTTTCTGGTTATTATTTAGTGTTATACTATGAACTGCAGAATACTGTTGTACTTACTTTATGATAACTTAAAGAATAAGTTAAAATAAACTCAGTTATAAAACTCAGTTTAATGTCTTTTTCAACTAAGAAAATTCTTCCTCAAGGATGTCATTAGCTTTTGTGACTTCACATTATTAATGATTGAATTTCATTTTCCTCATAGTAAATTAAAATAATTCCTGTTTTCTCTCCCTGTCAGTAAATAGTCATTAGTCAATGTTTTGTAAACTAAACTGCTTGTTTTAGACCAGTGGTTCCCAGGTACCCCCATCCGTCACCTGATTCAACTAATCAACACTCATTAAGTAGTTAACTAGTTGAATCAGGTGCACTGGTGGTGGAATATAACAAATGCATGAACCGGCAGGGGGTACCTGAGGAGCAGTTTGGGAACCAATGTTTTAGACCAGCGGTTCTCAAACTATGGGTCGCGACCCCACTTGGGGTCGCCAAAGGGTCATGGTGGGGTCGCCAAAAAATAAATGTTAAAAAAAAGTAACCATAGGAGAACAGTTTTTCCTTCCCTGTGCCAAGCAGAGGCGCAGCGTGCGCTGTGGAACCGGGCGCAAAATTCCGAGGGGCGCAGAATTTCAGAAGACGAAAAAAAACACAATTAGGGCACGGACCGGTTTCATGCACCGGTGTAAAATTCCGAGGGGCGCAAATTATTTTCCTCTTGCACCGCCCCCCCGGTCCGCGAAATACATGAACTGGTCTCAGCTTTTTTTTCGCGTGTACCCCCGTCCACAGAAAATGGTCTTGCATGAAACCGGTCCGTGGTTGGGCACCGTTACGTGGGACAACTTGATGCCATTGCCATTCAACTTGATGGGGTCGCGATTTTTCATTTATGAATGGGGTCGCGATTTTTTCCCACCCATGAAATGGGGTCGTGGAGTAAAAAAGTTTGAGAAACCCTGTTTTAGACGATGGCACAGAATATTTTCAAGACTTCAAACTCAAGGAACAACAAGAGACTGCTCAGCCTCAGGGAGAATACGATAAAATTCAGACAGCCTCCAATTTAGCTATTCCATAATCGCTGCTTGCACCCTGGCCAAAATAGTCACTCCTTTATAAAACCAGCTTCTAAATCACATGTCCTACAGATAGCAGGATGAGGCAAATTAGGGTACAGATCAAGTTTGTGTCAGCAGGGGGCAGTAGTGGACAGGAAGTAGTTGTGGAACAGTCCCAGTTCCACATACAGAATACAGCTGACTGAAATTTCAGCATAGCGCAGTGTAGTGCCTTTGGAGGATGCTCTGAGGCCTAGTTACAGAGGAAATCGTCATCAACAAAACAATAATCTGAACAATAAACCCAAACTAACATTCTGCATTTCCTCTATCTTCTACATCAAACTTTGGCAGCACTGGCCCTTGCCGCACTGCACGAGTTATTGAAATTTGCATGTCATGAAGGTGAAATCACTCATGAATAACAAAGCTGTTATTGTGAGGACTAGAGAAATCGCTCAGCAATAGAGCAACAGCAAAAAATTACAGTCATTGTATCTCCATCCATACAAATACTAATAAAACAAATACAGAGTCAAGGCCTATATCTTCCCACTTTATTTCTGCATTAATCACAAGACAAGATAATCAAATATGGATAGCAGGCAGTTAGATAACAAACTAATGTTAAGTGGCCACTGCCAATCACATTGGGTCAAGTGTGCATGAAACATAAACTCCTCCAGCTGAGTTGGAAAAGGTCCTTCGCCCCAACCAAAATGGTTTTCGGCCTCTGAGATCTACCTCTTCACAAATCCTTGCTCTCAGACAAATAATTGAGGAAATTCGAAATCATCAAAAAGAAGCTGCAATAATCTTCATTGACTTCCGCAAAGCATTCGATTCCATCAACAGACCCACAATGTTTAAAATTTTGAATGCTTACGGAATCCCGGAGGAGATTGTAAATGCCATCAAAATTATGTATGAGGATACAAGTGCAGTCGTTCTCACTCCTGAAGGAGAAACTGATTCATTTTTCATCAACACCGGCGTTCTCCAGGGTGATCCACTTGCCCCCTATCTATTCATCATAGTTTTGGACTACGCCCTGCGGATAGCAATAAACGACACTGATGGTCTAACTCTGACTCGCCGTAGAAGTAGTAGATATCCTGCTCAACACCTCTCTGACCTAGATTATGCTGATGACATTAGTCTGCTTGCTGACACCCTTCGAGATGCAGAATCTCTCCTCCACAAAGTCAAAACTTGTTGCAAGTCCATTGGTCTCTCTCTTAATGCAAAGAAAACTAAGTACATTCACCTCAATCCCTCCACCGCTGGCGACATCATAGCGCTTGATAGCAGTAAGATTGACAAAGTTGATGACTTCAAATACCTGGGCTCCTACACAAACTCGACCCACGATGTTGAATGTAGGAAGGCTCAAGCTTGGTCTGCTCTCCACTCATTGAGGAATGTTTGGCAATCTGCAATCCGTAAAAGCTCCAAAATTAACATCTTTAAAACATCCGTGGAGTCCATTCTCCTCTATGGGTGTGAGTCTTGGGCCCTCACCAGCAAGATCACTAAGTCCATCAATGGTACCTACACACGGATGTTGCGTGCTGTCCAGAATGTTTCCTGGCAGGACCACCTTCCAAACTCCGCCCTCTACGGTGCCCTCCCCTCCATCTCAAGTGTCATCAGACAGCGTCGTCTTCGGCTAGCTGGACATATCATTCGGCACAATGAGCCAGCCAGTCGTGTCCTCCTTTGGACGCCAGACTCTCCCCATCGTAGAGGTCGACCTAACATCACCCTTAAATCGTCCATCGAAATGGAGACAGGACTGTGCGGATTGTCTCTTCGCAATGCAATGCTTAACAGGGAATGCTGGATGAAGCTCATCAAGTCATCACAGATGTGAATGAATGAATGAATAATGAATGAAAACAAAAAGAAGAAAAGAAGGCTTGTTGGTTAGAGAAGGTAGAAAATGTGAAAACGAAGGGGCTGTTCACTTAGCTGGTGATTCTGCTGCACTGCTGGAAGTCATTTTCTGTTCATGGGCTGCTAGTGGTGATGAAACGCCACACAAGGTCACACACAAAGCACAATCAGGGTTAGCTCAGCTGCTGTGTAGTTCTCCTTCTCGCCTGTATTTCACTCAGGAAAGACAGAAAAGAAGGAATATAGAATTTAATTTTGATTTTGAATTTCATTTAAAAATCTTGAAAGAAATGGAGGCAGGGAGGAAGAGAGGGAGGGGAGGGTTGGAGAGGTTTGGGGTTCCAAAGTTGTTTAATTTATGCAGGCCCTCACATTTGTTATGATGAGAGAGGTCAGCAATGGTTGAGGCGCTTGTTATGTTTGTTCCTTCATGTATAACAAACGGGCATAGGTTTATAAGATTTATTAACAAACATACAAGCTAGCAATGTGTGATGTAGAACTCCATAGCCATGTAGAACTCCACTATCCCATCCACAGACCGTCCTCCCAGCCATTTTTACTGACAGAGTAGCTGTTTTGACTGGTTTGTCCATTTCTTGAGGCATCTGGCACTTCAACAGCATCATCCTGATGGTCTTTATTCCCTTGAGTGAATGGTTGAAGCCTCAGATCCATGCGTTTTCTTCTGAGTGACAATCCATGCTCCGTTTGAATCTCATAAGATCATGGTGCAACTTCTTTCTCCATGCATCCTTGCTGCATCCAGGTTCCTGTGGACAAGTACAGTAGAATGAACTTGTCGAAGTCAAAGTAAGACGAACTTGATCTCCAGGTTTCAGGTCAGGTAAGTGTCTTGGGGCTGGAGGTGTTGTGTTGGAAACCCCATTCCTTGGCGAACAAAGCAAATTCACTACTTGTGAACTGGGAACCATTGTCTGAAAAAACAATGCAGGCGACCCCATGTCTTGCAAAGGCAGATTTCAGGTAGGTGATGACTGCTTTGCTTGAGGTGGATGGCAATGTTGCTACTTCAGGGTAGTTTAAGTAGTAGTCAGTAACAACAATGTGACTTTTGTCATTGCAGTCAAAAAGGTCAACTCCAACTGTGTAGAAGGGGCTATTTGGTACTGGATGAGACATCAGCTGCTCTGCTTGTTGCTTCAGTCTGTATGTTAAACACGGTTCACATGAAGCAGTTGTCTTCCCAATCTCCTGGTTCATTCTGCGCCAGTACATGACTTCTCTTGCTCTTCGTTTACATTTTTCCTCACCTAGGTGTCCCTCATGAATTTTCCGTAGCATTTCTTGGCGTAGTTTCAATGGAATGACAAACTTGTTGCCCTTGAACACAATGCCATCCGCAATTGTGAGTTGAGCTCTGCTCATCCAATAATCCTGAATTCTCCTTGGACAATCAATCTCAAAATAGATATACAGCATGAATTAGATGACAATAAGAAAAAGGACAGTAGCCTACTCTAGTTTGTAACAGAGAATTTAGGGGAATTGTCTATGATTGTCTAGCCTTCAATGCCAGGGCTTAAATCTGTCGCCGCCTGCCCAAGAGGTGAGATAAGCGCTTTTGTCATTTGGGCTACACTCTGTGTAAACAACAATTTAGCGGGACGTTTTGTCAGATGCACAGCCTCATAGGTGGTCTTGTATCCGATTATCCGATACTCACTCCACTAGACAGGACTTTGTATTAATAGAAAATGTTAACCAACTCACTTCACCCACTAACTCACCGAATCCTGCATAGGAAAGGTTTGCCTACAATTTTCTTTGCCACATGAAAAGTTAATCGGTAATTATCGCACTTAATGGTATTAAAGCTAAATGAAAATCAGAGCTTTGTCCTCAGTAATATAGTACAGTTGACCACACCGAGGTTTAGTTTATGAGGGGTGGGGATTCAGTGTAGCCTACACTAAACAAATAAACTGCTCATGTGTGCATACAGGCTACCACTACTAACACCTCAAAATCATGAGGCGCCGGGCTCTTCGTGAGCGTTTTCACACTGCCAGCCTCTGAATAAGCAACGTGTGCATCCAAAATCTTATTTATATATATACATAAATATATATAAAGATGCGTGAATACATGCAAGTAGTTTTGCGTGGATACATGATATGTCCATAGCCTCTTAGGCAGAGGAAGGAAAACACTCAAATTAACCTAAAGAGGTTTGTTTTAAATACATTGTTATGTGTCGAGGGTTAAAATGATAAAACGCCTATTATAAAAAGCAAGCAGTTCACAGCCAGTTCTGGTCAAATAAGTTTACAAAAGAGAGATGAATCTTACATTAGGCCTAAATTATATATAGCCTACTAGCCAACCCCTTGTCATTGCATGCATTTTATTTTACATTCGGATTTGAAATCCATATTATAGCGACAAAAAACCAACAGCGTCCAGTCCTTAATACCACCTGAAACTAATCAGCCGACAGCCTGTTTCGCCTCCCCTCTTTTACTCAGATGAATGACGCGTTCCTCCAGCAATACCTGTTTTACAACAGCCGCGTGGCCTCACAGCTCCAATTCGCCAGACTATCGAAAGTAATTGCACTTGTTACACCACCCTTTTCCCCAAATTAAAATTGGCAGGTCGAGACCGATTTGTCTACTTGCCATGCCAATGAGCGACCCTTACCCTACCTCCGTATCTAAACACAAGTCAGTTGGTTCGTAGCCTGAACAGAGAAATCATTCCGCGTTATTTAAATACAAAGCACCTTTTGTGGTAATATAAGGCCGAGGGTGGACAGTGGACATTGGTGATGAATCAATGATTGGGATCACCATGAAAGGTAACAACATGTCCCTGCTATGGAGGATCTTCTCCGCCTTGACCTTTGATTGTTTGAGGCGAGCGGCATATTCGGCACAGAGGTGTGTGAACTATTTTTGTTTCCTATAAGACATTTTGCAACAATCATCAGTAGTTGCCTAGTTATAATAACAGCCTTGTTCAATATGCTTATTCCTGCGATGTCCTGTTGATTTATGTGGTTCCGTTTTTTGTGTGAATTCAAACGGTTTGGAGGTATGACCTATAACTAAAAACAGATGTAAAGCCGTAGTTTTACAGTGACCGTATTAATCACAGCAGAAATGGCTCACACTGTCGGATACATTAGAGGAGTAATGGCAGTCGGTAACAACGTTGCAAATCATTTTTGAAACGCAGACGTCTTGCGCATGCATGGATGTGTGGCGCTGTTTTCTTTACAATACGCATGTACATCCGTGTTTGAGAGGGTACATTGAAATGCAATCTATGATAAACGTATTCGTATTTTGCCATACACAACATATGTCAAGTGGCATGGTTACATTTCACTAACTTAAACAAAACGCGGAGTGGAGTAATATTTATAAACTCGTCCTCTTATAAATCATATTGTAGCCTACGAACAAACTCCTGCATTTGGTTGCACAATTCCGTTAAACATTTCGACAAAAATCATATCAGTAGTGTCTTACTTTCAACTCTAAGTGGTAACTGACACCGTGAATCTGTAATCCACCATATTGATATTTCCACAATGCTAACGATATATTGTGTGCTCAGCTGATGCAGTTATACGTAACAATGCACACATGCATGTCCAAAAATTTCACTGGGAAAAATTGAGTCCTGTGCGCCTGGGTGCAATAGTTTATTTGAGGTACTGATTATCTTTATTTCCAATACCTGAGTTTTCAAGCCTATCAGCATTGGGCTTCTGAATGTAACTGCAGATTTAACTGGAGTGACAGGCAAAGGCCAATTAGTATTGTATGGTTAAGTTTTACTGTGGCTACCCCATTTATTTCTTTTGTATATATTTGATCACCTTTTACTCTTGACAGACACCATATTGCACTGTTTTGTGTTTCTGTTTTGTCCCAGTTAAAGGCCATACAGTACTATTTTGTGACCTATTTAGGCAACTGTTGCTTTATTTCTGCAATTCACATTGTGTTTATTTCTCAAGTGTATAGGAGCTGTATACAGAACCAGGGGGACTGGAACCCCATCCAGTCTTTTTTTTATAGTCATGCTATTCTTGTATTTTCTAAGCAGTCACCCGTTACTCCTGTATAGCTGGCAAATGATTCATTTGTACAGCTGGATACTTCAGGTGGTAACCATCACGCCTCAATGCTGGCTTTCTAACAAATGTTTCATGCTGCTTCTTCAGATCGTCCCCAAAGCCCAGAGCCACACGGTCTGCCAGTCTCGAGAGCAGCTCTCTGAGTGCCTCCCAGGGGTCAGACCCGCCCCACTGCCAGTGGTGCATCTCCTTCGATACCCGCCTCAAGCGCCTCTCCTGCGGCCACGTCTACTGCGAGACCTGCGCCAACCGCATTGTCAACCTGGCCTTCGAGGACATCGAGGGCCTCTCCGACTACCCCTGCCCCATGTGCAAGTCCATTCACCAGCTGGGAGGCCTGATCGCCGGCCCATGCAGCCTGGGAACACCTCTCGTTGCCCCAGAGGAGACCCTGAAAAGGCAGCCTAAAAGGGAGGAGGGCTGGGGGCACTAATGTCCCAGGCAGAGCCCATTGCCTTCTCTGAAGGTTTGGGATCCTGTGGGTGAGACAAGGGAACTGGTTTGGTTGGAATTTGACACATTTTGAAAAATCTTGCATCAGATGTATGCCATTTAGCAAACACTTTTTATCAGTAGAATGTTATTTGATTTGAGGTCTTTGGAGATCCTAAAAGCTGAAAAAACTAAGACTTAGAAGCTGGAGATCTGGGATGTGATTGGTCACCAATTTCCTGTGAATTCTTTAATGGGCCCAAAGCCTGTATAATACCAAAAGCTTTTTTCCTTTGAGCACAGGCCAAATACAGGAATGGTTTCACAATTGCTAGAATTGAGGAAATCTAGGGAATTGTTAGCCAATGGAGAACTCACTGGTTGCCTTTTAGTGACTTGTCTTGTGCTGTCCAGTCAATTATGTCAGCCATTGTTTGGTGAGATGTAGAGGAACCTGGAATTAAATAGGCCATCATTGACATTCATCAAAATATTGGTTTGGTTAGATGGAGCTTGGACTAGACTTCAGTAAATCACATGGTTTTATGTCATGACACTATGTCAATAACAGACTCACTACATGGGAGTCTGAAGCTACAATAGAAAGCATATCTATTTGGACTCAGGTACTCACTTAGAATTTTTAGAAGACATATTAGCTCAGAAAACAAATGCCATTCATTAGTGCTTGTTTTTGGTCTTTCCTCTAATGCTGATTTGTATTCAGATGTGACTGTATACACATTCCAATTTTAACTTGACTATTTTTTAGTGTATACATTGTCTTATAGTATTTTAATATTATGTTTTGTAGAATGAATGAAGCAACTTTGTTCAGAATTAAAGATCACATTGTAAATATGTTTATTTTAATAACAAAAAATAAAACGTGCCATACAGAAGCGATCATCTCTGGTTTCTTTTGTTAAAAAAAAAAAAAAAAAACACTTGGAAAAATGTAAGGATTGCAGCGAATACAGCACATTCTCATTTGACAGAACCTTAATCCACACTCAGCAGGTACTGACATGAGATCTGCAATTGGAATAAGAGTAGGTTTATTACTCTTGGGCATTAAATAAGATGCAGATACAAAAACCTGCTCTATGTACATCTGGCAACTTGTCATTCATACCAAAACAAAGCCAATTTACAAAGCTCAAAATCATATAATTAGGGAGAGTATCAGTCTCCCAAATAGGACCTCTCACACATGTGAAGAGTCATTTTCATTTACTTTCTGGAAATTCAATGCTGGCAGTAAACGCTTGACCTTTTGTTTCTTCCGTAAAAAAGGTAGGGACCAAAAGTACTAAGAGTAAACACTTAAACCATATTGTTAACCGGATCATCTGGAATTCTACAATCATACCTTATGTTCAGTATTTACTATGTCTCTTCGTGGATGTATTATGTGTTAATCTCATAAAAAAGAACATTATGCTTCTACAACAACGGGATCAACGTCCTATGACTGGAAGCTTTATTATAGAAAAATGAAAATCCGGAGTGATCCAGTTATTTGTGCACAATACGGTAGTTATGACAAAATTCTATGACACAATGATGAGCAATGATCACTCAAACTGGGATTTGCATGATTTTTCTCTCGCAAAAGAAAGTAAATACAGTAGCACCATTCTAAATGATCGCACAGTATTCGTTAGAACAAACTAAAGAGTGTTGTCATTAGCATAATCGAGATGAGCTTTCTTTGTAAAATCCCTCCGTTGCTTCATTAATACGGTGTTATCCGTGGAGATTATGCTCGTACGTTTGACACCTGAGAATTTACATCATAGAAACAAAAGGTGTTCATGAACTCTTCATGGCCCTGTGCGCCTCTCCCCAATATAACATGGACCAGAACACACGCAACACAGCCGGCAGAATGGAATGAAAATGTATCTCATTAATCAATTCATTTAAAAAAAGGATGAAGGCTACATCTAACAGTACCATACATGTGCAAAACACATAAATATAAACAGGCATAAACAATTACCGTTTACTCAATTACAGAAAGAATATGAATAATCATAATTATTAATACTTGTACTTGGGAATTCAATGTTAAACTTTTTTTTGTTGTACAAAGTTAAGTCACCATAGAGGGAGTATAATAATAGCATATTAGGCAATTTGAAAAAATAGAAATGATACTATACAAAATATTGGTCCATCTTCTATTCAACTGATGCAGAACTGCTCAACTGTTTAACTGACCACTGATAAATTGTTTATGGGTAATTGTTGGGTAAAATGAAAATGTGCTGAAGGGTAACCTACAGTTTAAATCTGAGTTTGCATGACTAGTTGTGCCCTGTCATATTTTAATCTTAATTCCAGGGCATTCTTAAAATATGACACTAGATAAACACTCCTGTGTTCTCATAGCAATTAAGCCCAAGCAAGACAATGCACATTTTCCTGAAGCAAAAGTTTAAGAATGAAATGTCTCCCCCTTTTGTTTATTCTTAGAACTGCCCTCCTGAATAGAAGGTCAATAATCCAAATTGGCACCTCCCTTCCTGAAGGCCAGATAGGACTTACAATTCAAACACAAACCAATTGCAACACAAAGTTAAAAAGCATTTCAACCATGGACAGTTCAGTGCTGTATCTTCCAGTAAATTATTAACAAGCATGGTGTTCTAGTTGAATCCAGCAAAGAGATGGATGCAGTCATCACCATCCCTCACAACAGTATATAATTATCAATCTACTTGCCTTTTTGTCTCATTATCCCAAATGCAAAATAGAAAGCAGCCCTTAGATTTAATGGGAGGATTTCAATTTTCTGGTTTGGAAAGCAAGTCATTACAGTTTCCATAATGAGTACACAAGAAAAGACATCAAAATACTTAAGTAATAAGTGCTATTATGTAATTGTTTACAACAGAAGTACTCTGTTGTAGCTGTAGGCATCAGCTTTTGAGTACGCGTAACAAATACTGTTTACGTTGTGCTGTACTTCTCACACTGTCAGTACTGCATTATTATTGCTTTTTAATGTCCCATACTTGAAACAATAATACACTGACATTGGCGATAGTGCCCAAGCATCCTGTTGCATTAAGGGGAGAGAGGTCAGGCAGAATTGATCTTGCATTTTAACTTGGTTTGCACTTGCAGCATGAGGATGTGAGCTGAGGCTAGACTTGCTTTGTCCTGTTTGTTCACTGTGCAGCGTTTTGAGGGTTGAACCCGAGTCCAGGTCTGGGGCTCACGATCCCAAAGAGGGGCCATTGTTCTTGGGCACCCTTGTGCTGGGTGTGGGGGCGTAGCGCTGGTCTGGGCGGGTGTCTGCTGGGTGGCCAAAGAGGAAGGTGCGCTTGCTCGAGTCCCGGCCAGTGAGTCTGGGCAGGGCGGCGGAGGGAGGCGGAGCCCTGGGCGGGGCGGAAGTTGGAGGCGGGCCCCGAGCCATGGCCAGGGAGGGTCGCGGGGCGGAGAAAAGGAAAGTGCCGTTGTTGGTGTTCTGGTTGAGGTTGGCATCGGGCCTACGAGACTCCTGCTTCTTGGTTGAGCCAGCAGTGTGGCCGGTTGATGCCAGGGCCAGCTTGTCTCTGAGCTGCTGGACCTCCCAGGCCAACTGGTCTACAGGGTGGTACATGGACGTGGGTGTGGGGTGGCAGAAGGCCTGTGAACACAACAGACACAATGTTCCTGTTTGCCATCACCTTAATAAAATACTTTAGCTACAGTTACATTTATTTGTATTTGAAATCATATTATATTACCAGCAAGAAATATTCTCCAACACATTTATGATTTTAATAAGACATTTATGATTTAATTTATCATATAGTAACCGTTTTACAGCACTGCCCTGACTCTTACAAAACTGCAAATGTTGGGTTACATCTCCCTTCAAAGGTGCTCATGCGTGATGGGAGTGTGAAGTTTGTATGAGGCTGTACTGTGGTTGGTTCAAATCAGTGAGTACAGCAAAACATACATACTGTATCACACAGCACATTTCACATCAGTGAGATAACACGTGACAGCTCCCATCTGTTTGGAGGATAAAGCCTCACTCACTCATTACTAGATCGCAAGTGGTAAGGGCTCTTATGGGTACCTGTGCCTGGAGCGCCCCCCGGAGGTAGCAGTCCCTCCACACCCCAACACAAGGGCCCAGCAGGAGGGGCAGCAGGGGCTCCTGCGGGTCGTGGGGGCCGGGCGGGGCTTTGGAAGGCTCGCTCAGAGACCACGCCTTAATCACACGCTCTAGGCCCGGCAGGCTCTCGGAGGACGGGGCCCGTCGGTGGCTCTTACGGTAAGACCCTGACCCCCCACCATTGCGCCAGGGCAGGAGGTGCGAGGGGGATGAGAAAGTACCCCGGGACAGCAGGAAGACCGAGCCTGGGGCTCCATCGCTGAGCTGAGAGGGGGATAGACAGAGAAAGAGGGGGGGAGTCAGTCTCAAGTTAACTTTGTCAACTTTTCTGGCCTGGGCTTCCTACAATCTGATTGGTGCCATCAGATTCCTGAGGGTGGATTTGAGTTGGCTGGGGTGGTTTATCATTTCATGCACACACTCCCAAGACTCTGTGCCCACCCTTCCCCCTGACCAAATACATAAGGAATATTGGACTGTTTCTCTAATGTGCCACAAAATGATGAGTTTTCCACTTTTGGTGATACCACTGGACAGTGTGTTACTGTCCTGGCCATTACACTGGACATGAATCACAGGCCACAGGCCAATAACAAGATTCCTTTACAAGAATCTGAAGGTATGGAGAAATCACAAAAGTGATTATCTCACTTTTAAGGCTGCACTGAAAACATTCCCTTTGAAAGAATTCCCTTTAAGGAATGTTCTTCCATTCTTTTATTCAACTTTAACTGTACAGCTTGGTAATTCTGTATTATTATTATTATTATTATTATTAGTAGTAGTAGTAGTAGTAGTATTAGTATTGCTATTTGTATTATGATTAATGATTAATTTCTGTTATAATCATCGATATTATAATCAGATTCCATAACACTCTAACAATTCAGAATATTATTATAAAGTCCAGTGCTGAACAATTTAAATTGAGACTGTCACTTCATTACCTTGAGCAGTACGACCACATTAGTCTTGGCTAAACTCCCAGGATCACTGCCTGATTGCATGTGTGACCAACAATTAGACCCAAAGTGGGAGTTGATGGCAATAATTAGGATGATATAAGTAGTAATATGAAATTCAGATGAGTAATGCATAATAAATAAAGCATTACAGATGACTAGATGATAAGGTGTCTAAAATATCTAGTGTGTTCTTTATTGGTTTAATCTGCACAAAGCCTTCTACGGGTATTAACAGTAACATTCAGAAGTGTTGACATCTATTTGTTAGTTATAGGACTCCATTCCTACATTGTATCAAGTATCCACATATAAGGGTGTATGAGAATATGCAGTCCATGTGGTGGTTCATGTGCCCGAGTGATGTCACCGGAATATAATGTTGCAGTCTGGAATTAATTCATTTTAAACTTGATGATAACATTATGGCTATGTGATCATTGATTACATTGTTATCTTATGGTTCAATACCTTCATTTGAATGAAAACTATTCTCAATTGCCTGTACTGAGATCAGTAGAGTAGTAGAGTAGAGTAATAGAGAAAATCTTTTTTCTGAAACAGTATTTCAGAGGAAATCTGTAATCTCCCACATTTTTTACTTGTGTTTGAGAACTGTATCGACTTAACACAGATGTTCTCTTTTTGTGTTTTCTAAGGACTAATGACCTGTTACAAAATCTGTCATTTGTCTGTTCGAATTGAAGTTATAGGATTATGACTTCTGATAAGCATCTGGGACAAGGTTGGCATTTAGTCCTGCCCAAAAACCCCAAACCAGTTGATACTAGGACTACTAAAAGCAGGGTAAACCCACTTGTTTGCAGTGGTTAGTACATTCTACTTTATTCATATAGCTATATCTGCAGCCCAAACTAAAAATGGAACTAAAGTCTGTAGTCAGGTCCACTCTGTTTCACCAGTGGAATTAATTCACCAACTTGTTAACACAATTTCTTCAGTCTGGTGTACAGTGACTGTTTTAATGACCAACTGCAAAATCTTAACATCAGTGCATCAGTTTATAAAATCTTCTGAAGACACTCAGGCCTCTAAAACTAAAGCATGAGTCATTGCATCAACTGAATTCTGTGATCAGAATTAGAAATGAATGTGTATGAAAGACTGACCAAGGACATGCTTACTGGGTAATAAGAAGCATGAGATCAAAATTCCATAGGTGAAGACTAACTTCTGCAAAGGGAGTCTGGTTCTGGTATCTGATACACAGACGTTTAGGAATTGAATTATCTGTACAAATAAACTACAATTTGAGACTTACAACAAACTTCAGCATCATACACTTTTTCACGATTCATTGTGTCATTTCTGAGCATTTTCAGGCCCAATATGAACAAATGTCCTAAACATCCAGTCCCTCACCCCTGCCTTTCGTTCATGCTCTCGTCATTACTGCACCTTTTTGTGGACAGACTGACAAACAGAGCCAAATGGAACATCCTCAGGCAATTCACATGGAACACAATACAGCAACGGCGATACAGGTGGTCACCATAGACAATACAGATCTCAAAGTTCTGTCAGAGCAGCAAAATCTGCACTGGTTGACTCCCACAACACAAAATAAAGACCAAGATTCAACTGCATCTTTATTTATACCCTTCCCTTATGGGTGTATTGAAATTAATTGAAATGTATTCATCATTATATTTTCAATGTATTGTCCATATATTTAAAATATATTTCAGTATATTCCATTTCTATAAGGGCTAACTAAGGAAACGTGGACAGTATATACGTTTACATATTACACATTCATACAGCTGGAAAGCTACTGAAGCTACTGAACTACTTACTAGGGTAAGTACCATGAGCCAGGGTATAATGGGGATTCCCCACCTGGGAGTTTAACCTGCAACCTTTGGGTTACCAGCCCAGCTCCTCAACTGGTCTGCCACACTGCCCCTCCCTGTCTCCAGCACACTTGTTCATACTTCAGCATTACTTCTGTGTGTGAGAATCAGACCCAGCGTGGCGCTGTAATTACAGCCCTACTGTGAAAAAGCGCAGATTGCACACATTCCGGGCATAACTGTGATGCCAAGGCCAGCTCGCCAGGAAGACGGAAAAGAGACTCTTTTGCCAGACATTCATGAATTTCCATTACACAGTCGGCTGTTGGATTTAATTTCCTCCAACGCCATTTGAAGTGGTTTCTGACCTCCTTAAATGATTTACGTCAACCTCTTCTCTTAAGCCCACTATCCTTCCTACTATTCTTATTTCTGTCTGAGATACAAAGTGACATTTTTTTCTTCTTCTCAGTTTGGGTGAAAAATGATGCACTGACATATTATTAAAATGTTGTCGCTATGGAGCCTTCCTGACCATGTCAGGCCACTGTGACTCGTGGTTGTACCAAGTGATCGGAGAAATCATCAATAGTATTTTTGTTTACGCCAATACATCAGCTTTATAGAAAACTTAAATTCACTGTATTTGCTGGTGAAAACATATTCAGCAATATTCTGCACACTCAGTGTCCCTTCAATAAAAACGCTGCACCATGGCCACTCTCAAAATAAATGTGACCATACACAATGCATTACAACATACACTTTTGGTCTACGGTATTTGTCAGCTGACCCCTTAGGCTGACCACTGACACTGCTTCAGCCTGCATTCACAAGCACTCTCCAAATGCCACATTGCAGTCCAGCTCCAGGACATCCATTTTCTATTTATGGGTGGCATGTAGTGTAATGGTTAGGGAACTGGACTTGTAACTCAGAGGTTGGTGGTTCAATTCCCAGGTGGGACACATCTGCCGTTGTACCCTTGAGCAAGGTATTTAACCTGAATTGCTTCAGTAAAATATCCAGCTGTACAAAATGGATTGTATGTTAAGAAATGTAAAACTGTGTAAGTCGCTCTGGATAAGAGCGTCTGCAATGTCTGAAATGTAAATGTAATTTATGTAGCCCTGTGGTTTCTGTTCATTCAGACTGTGAACCAATGGGACAATTCTGCGGCCTTACCTTGTGGGAGTCGGGGTGTGTGTTCAGATTCCCGTTCAGAACCTGCTGGGATGAAACGGGCTGGGCCACAGGGTGCGTGAATCGGGCCCATCTGTTACAGCTGTACTGCAGGGACCAGTCCCACACTGGGGGAAGAGGGGGGTCCACTGGGTCCTGAGAGGTATCCCTGGGCAGGACCTCCCTCCAGCCATTCACAGGGGTGTAGCTCTGAGATAGATGCTGGGGCAACACCAGATATTATATCAGATCTGTAAAATCTGCATGCATTTTGTCCATAGCTCTGCTACCTGAAAGACCTGCAGTGTTACAGGCTGGTCAGCTACTGAGTACTGAGTTTGTAGCATGGCATGTACTAAAATAAAATAGAAAATTAAAAGCTGATTGCTTTGCACTTTTGTAAGTCGCTCTGGTTAAGAGCATCTGCTAAATAACTAAATGTAATGTAAATAAAATTCAGCACTTATCTGCAAAACTGAGTCCTGGATACAAATAAATGCTAATGTTTTATTATTCATTTTGTTTATTTTATTTTATTTACAAAAACAGTTTGGTGAGTTCAGCAATCACCAATATTAGCTCGTCAAACTGTGTTTATGAAAAACAGGAACATTTGTATTTAATTGAAAGTCAAAGCTGAGGAGAAATTATGATTGAATCCAGGCCTGACAATCAATCCCAGAGCAAAAGATCTGCCCACTGTACTGCTGCCACCTATTGGCACAAATGCAGAATGCAGTCTGGATATGAGAATTCTCTGTGTCTTGATGAATGGTTTCCCAGCTAGTTCCCAGTCTCTCTTATACTAATAATATTACAGCGACACTGGCCACCTGTGTCACCTGTGAGCGCCGGCTTCTCTCCCTCTGGCAGTTGGACAGGAAGGTGCTGAACAGGGGTAGGTGGACGCTGTCGTGGAGGGCCAGCAGGTAGTCCCCTGTGAGCTGGAAGCGAGAGGGGTACTGGGCCCACAGCTGCCACACACAGTCCAGGAAGAGCAGGAACACAGGGGCCTGTGAGGACGGATGCTGAGTGAGGAGAGTGCCTTACCTGTAAGGACAACTGCCCCCTTTCAACATACCAGCCCCACGGGAGCAGAACTTGGCTCGGACTAATCAAACACAGCATGCTCCAGCAACCTGAAATAGTTTAACTAACGGCTTGCAGACTACTGGAGGGGATATGAACATCTCTGCTGTCCCCTCGTAACGTAACCCTCACCTCCTCCTTGTCGCTGTCCCGGTGGTAGTTGGCCCTGCTGAGGAATCGATGGCCGGCCATCACCCACTCCTTCTGGACCAGGCCCTGGAAGCCCGGCAGGGTTCTACAGTGTGCATCGCACATCACCTGGACCAGACTGGACACCACGCAGTTCATGTCCCTGTCCTCTGGCTCTGCCGACAAACATCAAACCGCCATCAATTCAACATCATTATCAATTAAAAATCGATCCATTTCAATAAGAACGCAGCATAAATTAAATGCCAATCTATCTTTGATTTGACATAAATGCATTCCAATATCAATCCCACTTGAATTTGACATCAGTTCCAATCCCCCTGTCTGAAGAAGACTGAATTAAAACTTGATGTCTTAGCAAATATATGTCTTCATCTCTTTGACCAGTGGTTCCCAGCCCTGTCCTTGCAAACCTCCAGCCGCACCATGTACGTAATTCACAGGTGTCAAACTCATTCCATCGAGGGCTGAGTGTAGGCAGGTTTTTGTTGCAACCAATGCACTACACCAGGTGATTTCACTGGAGTGGAACTAATTGAAATCACCTGGTGTACTGCATTGGTTACAACAAAAACCTGCATACACTCGGCCCTCAATGGAATGAGTTTGACACCTGATTGTAATTGTTCAATTCCACCACTAGCACACCTGATTCAACTAATCCAACACTCACTAAGTAATTAACTAATTGAATCAGGTGTGCTGGTGGTGGAATTTAACAAATACATGGACCAGCTGGAGGTTCGCGAGGAGAGGGTTGGGAGCCACGGTCTTAAGAGTATAATGACAGACAAGGTACTTTGCAGTGCAATGTAAAAAATGATAATTGTACAGATTTTAAAAAGAGAATATATAATAACAAAATTGTATAATAACAAAAATAAATGACATTCATATTAATTAAATTGTACCAAGTGATGACAAGGATATCAAGTGACAAAGAGCTTTAAGAAACAGCCACTGCAGATCACATCAGGCAAGTCTGACACTAAAATTCCACAAGCTCTCTTTTTTGCACTCCAAACATTTCATATCCGTATATACAGTAAGGCACATACTATTTCTCCAAATGTAGCCTTCCTATCATGGTTCCATACAGTTTGCGCAGTGCTAAGAAAAGCTCAGTAACCACTCACTGGCATTCTGAAATGTCTGAGGCTGAGTCTGAGTTCTTGGCCTCTGTCTGCACAGCTTATTTTTATTCTGGGCAGGGAAGTTTTCTCAGGTTGAAATTCTATTGATGTATTTCTGTACCATCTGTCACCACCACCCTCCTGTCTAACCAGAGCACTTACACCCTGTGGACTTAGGTTTGCCTCCTGCTGCAGAACATCACTTTACTTTGACAGTATCTCTGAAGAAGTACTGCTGGTCAGTGCCAGACCCTGTCATACCCTGCTCTAAATTACCATTAAAATTAATGACTTCAGTGCAGGACAATGATTTGGGTCACATTTCAGGTACTGTTACTTGACACTTGAGGCTTTTGCTGTTAGACTGTCGATGAGGTAAAAATTCAACTTTTTTGCCGGAATGTGGGATATGTGTGTATCCTCATCAACAGTATATATGTTGACGTATACTGCAGCCCCAGAAATATATATATGTGTCCCTGTTGAGACTGTTCCAGTTTGTGGATGGACCCCATGGTCTGTATCGAATGTAGACTGCCAGTGCTGACTGTTGCCAATAGCCCAAGAAAGCGGTATATTGGCCATAGCATCACCCAGGCAGGGAGGGTTAAATATTTATTGTCAGTTACCTGTAATTTTTGCATTCTAAGTGTTTACAAAAATATAATTGTCAACAAGATTCTGTGCAAATGTTATGATGTATGATGAAGATTGACATTGACAACAGTGCCACCTAGTGTAACAAAAAATGTGATGGGAGTCTACTCCACATCTGGTGAATGGGTTCTGCAGTGAGAGATTATTGTTCTGGCTTGTGCAACAAGACTGTCACAGACTTGTTTTTTCAGTCATCTAGTTTTGGGGATGACTCAGTGGACACTGTGGGCCTCTGGAAGAGAGTTTTTATGATGTTCTTTCACTCCAACAATATTCTTCAAGAATGTGAGGCATGAGGCCCACATGGCAATACACACAAAGGGAAAGAGGCTAACAGTGATTGTTCAGCTATCAAAGTATGTTTGAGGAATGAGGCACAATATTTCCAGAGAACAAAAATAGATTGAAGCATAACATATATTATTAACAGCTGGTAGATCCATCACAGCTAAGTGTTAGCTGTCTTAGTTCATTATCAACAGACTCTGCTGCCTTATCTTTGTTATTGTTATTATTAAATATTTCACTCCCAATCACTAACCATTTAGTAGTATACCACTACTGTATGTTTTAAAAGTCAGGTGATATTCCTGTTGAACAATTCAATTAATATATCCATGAACAGCTCTGTACAATGCTATTGCTAACAATCCATCCATCCATCCATCCATTATCTAAGCCGCTTATTCCTGGTCAGAGTCGCGGGGGGGTGCTGGAGCCTATCCCAGCATGCGTTCCGGGCGAGAGGCAGGAATACACCCTGGACAGGTCGCCAATCCATCGCAGTTGCTAACAATCACATTTTGAAAACAGAACTTTCCCCTTGAAATATACTAGGGGGAAGAATATCTGTAAGAATGACTGCTGCCTATTGCAAAGAGTGTCAATGCACCTCAACTATGTATACGAAATTAAACAGTGTTATGTGTTGTTTTGTTTCATAGTTACACAACACTATCAAGCTGGTGGCTGCTGAAAAAAAGCTAAATGGTTCCTAAGAATCAAAAGAATCTAACACTTCCTTGAATACAACACTTGCTTCAACATAAGCCTTGCAAATCTGGCCTCAGAATCTGTAATACTTGGCTCTGATCAACACATTAAACGTCAGTTCTATTTCAACTGTGGTGCTGGATTTGGAATTGCGTATGCATCATTTTATGTTTTATCACATAAGAACTGACAGATCTGTCAATTGAAGAAGACATGCATTTCACTGGACTTTCACAAAGGAATTCAAGTCTGGTCAGCATGTGGTTTCCTGCAGGGATATCCCTGGAGCAGCAGGTGTTGGACCATGTGACTGACCTTGTAGGATGACGGTCATGTGACCACCTCGCAGTAGACAGGAAACCTCTGCAGCCTTCTTCAGACAGCACCTGGGGGAGCAGGGCAACATGCTAATCCCAGCACTCACTGTACATGGTATCTCTGTTCCCAGAATTCCCTGTTGATCCTAGCCTATGGCTCAGGTCATAGCAGAAGCAACCAGTTAAATGAGCCTATGGAGATACATGTCTAACATTGTATTTGGTTGAAATAGTTGAGCTCAATATTGAAGTCTTAAGTTAAGGTTTCTGGTATGGGGCAAGTGATAAGTATGTTCAAGCTAAAAGATGCTACATTTTCATTCTTAGAATATGTTATAATTTTAGTTCTAGGGACTGGTAAAAGGCTTGATGAGGGCTCCTGTTAAAAGTGGTTAATGCCTATCTCAATAGCATGGTGAGTAAGATGTGAATACTAAAACTGGCCTTGCCTGCTTGAGACTTGCAGTAAAAGTAACATGCCTATTGTGAGGTACTTATCAGGCCTTTACAGGTATTTATCTACTGCCACAGATACAGATGAAGTAGCGACCACCAGGAAAGTCAGCATGGCCGTGACCTTGTGGCTTTTTGCAGACACTGGAAAGACGCAATGTATGCTGGGTAATTTTCTAAACCATGTTCCAGCATTTTCCATAGTCGTTATCTAATGAACTGGGCACCTTTAATTTTTACCCCTAGCCATATTCTGTCTTCAATATTTATCTCCTATGTTCTTATATAATCTACAAAGCTGAACCTCAATGTAATGAATGGATCCAAGTCAGTAATTAAGAGTGTGACTTTGAACATAAAATGGCAGACACTGCTAGCCTTTGACACGCCCCTCTGACTGGCCGGTTGTTTTTGTTCATATTACTTCTGAGTGTTAAGTAGGCCATGACTGCTGATGTAATTGCCTTAACTCAGCTCTCTTTGACTCCAATGTGAAAAACTAGGAAGAAAGCTTCCCTTTTGATAGCCAGCTGAACTAATTGTAACCAAGCCCGGCAGGCACAACGGTCTATTCATGAGCCTAACAGATTGATTTCTTTTAACTTACTGCAAAACTGACCATGTCAAATTACATTGCTGAGCACTTGGTCACGACTTACAGTAACATGACAATTTCAGTAGTTCACAAGAAAATACAATGATTCAGTTGGGGAGATAGTTGACAGTTGGAGGAGTGAACAGTATGTGCTTCTGTAAAGTGAAATCATTGATCATTCAATAAATCTAAATTGTACCTAATATTGCACCCTTTGAAAAAGGTGGACATAAATAAAAAGCTATGGCTGGAGACTGGTTCCCTGTTGGTTAAGGTCAATGATGACAGATCACTTGTTGAGCTGTGAATCTCTTGTTGAGGTGTTCTTACCTGGCATGGTCCAGCCAGCGAGTGGCCTCGAGAGTGGACAGCCATTTGTCATCTGGCACAGAGACGGATGTGGATATGTCTGTCGGGGAACACATGGTTTCCATGATGATCTAGTGTTTCGGCTTTAAGATCAGGAGGCAGTGAACAGCCACATCCGCTAAGGACTTGTTTTATGGGTCCCTCCACATAGAAAGAAAATACTGAAAAATCATTAAATGTGTCAACCATTTACATCTACTTGGCCTTCTAATGTGTATCTATACTGTTTGAAACTTACACTGTACAAGCTGTGATGTAGTATTGTTTTATAATATGTTGACTGCTTCATTGTTTTTGCCTATCTTCAGGCCAAATTATTATGATTATGATTAGTTATTATTTGTATTATGGTTTTTGATGTTATTGTTAATTATAATAATCATACTTTTAACCCATTAAGACCTGGAGTGACGTTTAGGTCGCTTCGATTTTGCGATTAATGAAATGCGCTGTGATTCGCTGAAATAGACGTGGGGGAAATGAAGTGCACGTTGGTGTCGGCTTTTTTTTTAGAAATTTTTTCCAGAAAACCCTCAGGTTTTAAGAGGTTGTGTAGAATAATTGCTTAGGTTTTAATAGGCGTTTTTAGCAGGCATTTTAGGTCTGAATGGGTTAATTAATCATAATATTCTTGTTAAGTCATGCTGGATAATTGCCTGGCTTGCAAAAAACTAATAACAATAACAATGACATACAATACAACTCTCCAGGGTCATCAGAACCCACTCTTGACATGTACTGGATGTGTACAGTACTACTGCAAGTGAAGCGCAACCAATGCCCAATTTACACTCTGTAAGAACTGTTCAGTGGATATTGTACTGTATATGGCGAGGCAGATTCACTGATGCTTTCAAGCAAGTCTATTTGATCTATTTTTCATGAACTCTCCACCCAGCTGCAATCACAGCCCTGACTGCAGTCAGATGCTGGGAATTCAGTGTCTTTCAGTCAAATTCCTGGGTTGTGCCGAGCACCGCACAACAGGGCGAAGCTGTAAGAAGGAACAGTGCATGGAGGAGGGACGTGGCTATTATGTGCCCTGCTTGTGAAAGGCACGCTGAGCCCAGAATATGGGTGACACTCCCCAAAAGGCACTGTGGTTTGAGTCGCTGTGGGCTTCACGACTGTTGTGGGAGCCAGCACTTCAGGGAGCTGGGAACTGGCAGCATGCCGTTGTATTTCACATGCACTAGTAGGCAGACTAGGACATCAAAGAAATAAGCCCTTGTCCCATTTGACCTTTTTAAAGTGTAATCTTACATGTGGATTTATATATTTATGTTTTTGTATACCTTTGGTATCATGCAAAAACTTTGTATCTCCAAAACTAGAATTCTCAGGAACAGTTTAGTCACCTGGGGTTTTGAACCAACTTTATTGGCTGTTGCATTATGAGACATTTGCTGTACATGCAGCTGGATGAGAAGAAGAATGGATGAAAATGGCAAGACATGGATACAAGTTTTTGCAAGACAAATACATTCCTTAAATTAATGTTCTTTAGCAAAGCATGTATGTGGTCTCTTTGTACGTCAGCCCTTTACACTATACTCATAAAACAACATAATTCTGGTAAACTGTGTTTAGTTTAAGCTGCTGTTTTTAACCAGGTTTGAAATGAGAGAATAGAATATAAAAAGCCATTGATGCTAACTAGATGGTATATGAAGGCTCACATTTTGGAATATCTTTTTCTGAATTGAATATACAGCATTATAAGGAAGCAGTCATCAAGAGAGGCACTGTCTCTTTAAGCCAATTAATGCTGCCATATAGAGGATCTTGATGACACCTTGAATGATTCAAGTGATTCAAGTGACAAGATGTTACCCTTCTGACGGAGGTGTAACATAGGCCTGAATTTTGTACCTGAACCACAATTAAAAAACATAAGCGTCTGATGTGTGATTGATACAGATTGTCCCTTTCTTCAGGCAGGACAAAATAGCATTTAGAGAGTTGCTAGTGGGTTATATCACTGGATTCATTAATATTTTACTTCATATTTTAGTAATGAGCATGGGGGAAAAGTGTCAGTGTGTGAGTATTTAAATGGCTCTGTTTTATAGCGATTTAGCTTTCCTGCAAGCTACAGGGTAGTTAATCGTCGCAGGGAAGGGGCAATCCTAGAGGTAATACATACCAGTATGATGGCTATAAGACAGACCACCACTGGATGGAAATCGACCTGCGACAGCTTTTCCCATCAGCCGTTTTATAAAGTGTGCAGCGTACACAACAAGACGATGTGAGGTACCTGCAGGGAAAAGCCGAGGCGAAAGCCAGCGAGAGTTTAAGTTTCAGTCAAAGACTCCCTTTTGAGGCCGCCGAGTCCGTCTTCAGACAGGTTACACACTTCAGACTGTGGAACTGAATCAGTTCAGTTCTGAACTGAATCGCTGTGTACTTGACTCAGATTATGGTCTGTTTTTTGGGGGAATTGATTGTACAACTGTCCCATGATATGAGAGGAGCATTAACTTGTTAACTTTAAGCTCAAAGTAAAAGCTAGGTGTTCATTTTATTTGATTTGTTTGGGGCTTTTTAATAGAGTGTGTGAATACACTTCACACCGCCTTTTGTAAGTCTCCCAATTCTCCAATAAAACAGCAGCTTTTTATTCCACAGCCTGTTTTCTACAGCTGTATGTATCTCAGACTGATGCAAATGATATGCAAGTGCAAGTCTTCTAGCAAATACTGCTGCTAGCTAGTAGCTAATTATGATTGCTAGTATGTACATCACTATTTGTTGGTTCTTTGTACTTACAAGGAAGATTGGTGATTGAAGGGAAATTTTGCTAGCCAATGTTTCTTTCCTATCCAGAGTATTTTTTCCTGTGTTATTTTAGAAGCTAATAGGAAAGTGAAATGACTCACATACTCTTTTTTCAGTTGTGGTTCTGTCAAAAACACATTGCCTAAGTTTTCAGTCATGTTCCTGGCAAGAAAATGACATAAGGAAAAATAAACTAGTCGCAGGATTTTTGGATACTTAGACAGATGGACAGGTGGACAGCTAGATATCTCAAAGTCAGAGCCTTTATATGACATATGGAAGGGTACAATTGTCATTTTCCCAAACCTGGTTTAATAACCCTGACTACCTTTCTCTGTATTGTCTTAATTCCCTCATTTTACTATATTGAAGCCAATTACGACTCCACTGTTTTTTCCCCACTAGCTATTTTAAAACCTGCACATTTTATTTTCATAACAAGTCTCTCATGTGCTGCAAATGGGTTATGGAAAATCCAAACATATAATATCAAAAGTCTGAGTTGAGTCAAAACATTTTATCAACTGTAAGGAGATTTGTTAAACATACATCCCTTTGGATCCTGTTATGACTAATCCTTATTATTTTTTAAATCCAAGAATAACCTCAGTATATCCCTAACTATGGATTTCAACTTCCCTGATATGCATTTTAAATGGATACGTCTGCAGTTTACTGGATCAATGCCATCCCATTTCTTACACTGTATATTGGCAACATAGTACCTGTATTGATTGCAGTCTTTAGGATATACTAGAGGTGTTACAGATTTGTGTTAATTGTTTGTAGATTGTCTCACTCAGGTCTTTAAGTAGCCTTGGATACATTCCATCAAAACCTGCTGACTTAATTATCTTAGACTTAATTATCTGTAGTTTTTCTTTTAGTGTTTTCTTACTTCAGCATTCATTATTTCAATGTTATCTAATGCTTTCTTTTTTAAATTAATTATCAAAAATGTTTTTCACTTGAATGTCACAGCAGGCATGATCTGCACTGAACCGGAAATACTTTTTGCACACATTGCAAGGTGATTAGGTTGTGTATGACTTCCAAAAATTGAAAAAAGATTGTTTTTATCCAAAAATATTTTAAAATATTCAAATTTTACAAAAATATTTAATACTTTTTCTTATTTTTATCCCTCCGTCTGGGCCCCCCTGTGGCACATGCCTAGTTTCCCTTTGTCTAGATCCAGCCCTGGGTGTGGTCACTTGACCCCAGTTGCTCACCTATATCAGTTCTTCAAACTCTCTCATGATTATTACAAAAATAAACATTCATTTCCCCTCGTAAGGGTGTAGCAAATTTAATCATTAACACTGTTTTGGCTGGTTGCAGGCATAAACAAAACATTGTTTTTGCAGCTGTGTGGATTGTGTATGCCAGATTTAGTTGGGGCAAAAACCAATTTGCTTCTTTTCAATCTCTAATCTAAATCTGATGTAATATCCTAATAAGATCACAAATTGTACCTAGTGCAGCCTTAAGAGCAGATAGAACAGTAGTGAAGGGTAAATTGTGTTTATAGTATATATATATATATATATATACATAATATAAATTATCCTTATATGGACTTCATGTCAGCTACTAATTGCTTTAGTAATATCCATTACTAAGCGTGCTAACTGCTGACTTCATGTCAAACCAATCTGTCCCTCCACAGGTACGTTGTCTGATCCAGGTAAAATGAGTGTAGTGTGATACAGTCGTGTAGTAGACACAGAGGAGGGTACCTACCGCCCAGACAGAGCGCTCGTAAGCGGGTGTGTGCCAGCTGGATGTCTGCTGGCATGGGCATGTCCTCTGCCAGTTCCACCACTACGCACTGCTGCTGGCCCCCGAACAAAAGCGCCTCCAGGTTCCTTACCCCACCCCGAGGGAGGAAACCAGCGTTACCGTCAGCACAGCGTCCACGTGTCTCCATGTGCACAATGTCATCATTCACAAACTTCTCCTCTCAGGGAATGGCCTTCCCACAAAAACAATACTAAAGTTACCAGTGGCTCTTGATGACAAATGTATTTACTGCAGACATATTGAGAACGTTTATTATTGATATTTAGTCCCAATGTGCTATATAGTCAAGACATATTTGACTAACATTAGTATGTTTTGGTGGGCATTCTTTACAAGGAAGCTAGTGTGCCTCTGTGACATACTAAGACTGAGAGAAAGTGTTTTTCGCGATACACTATGTACTGTGTACTGAAGTACTTGTAATAGTTACATTAAAATATTGAAAGGTGAACTAATGTAATATTTGAAGTTGCCCTTTAAACAAACTTTTAAATGAAGTAATTCATTTGAAAATGTGAAGCACACAAAGTTGGTGTGAGCCTACATTCTGCGTGGTGTAAGAACTGACACTGCTACCGCAATGGCGGTGCCCTGCTGCACACCTGATGTCGTCCTTCTCATGGTAGATGTTGTTCTGGAAGCTGGCTGTCCGCAGCAGGTCACTCCCCCGAGGGTGACGCCAGCACCAGCGCTAGAGTCGACGAGAGTCATACACCTCAAATGATGTAGTCACACACACCAACATGCCAACACTGAAATCCACATCCGGGCTGAAGTTTAATGCTGGGAGCACATGTTCCATCTGTGATTCAGCAGGTTTGAATCCAAACTGGGGCATTGCTGTTTTACTCTTGATCAAAGCCACTGCAGCAAATATCCTGCTGGATAAATGTACATATGAGCTTTGTAAGTCACCCTGAATAAGGGTGTCAACTAAGCAAATAAATATCGACATATCGTATTTTTAATAACCCTTGATTTGGCCCCTTGGGTTTGGCCATTTGTGTTGAGGATGTGATTTGTAATGCACAGGTGGGCCAAAGTGTTGATTAAATGATTTTTAATTAAAAAGAAACAGAGCTGCACTCACAGGGATGCGTCCTTCATTGAAGTGGGCAAAGGTCTTCTTCAGCTCAGTGTCCAGCACCTTCTGAGGGACCACGTTAAACCTGGGTAGGCTGAGAAACCAGATAGGAGCGATTTTTTATTTATTTATTTTTCTCTCTCTTTTTTAAAGAATTTTTCGGATTTTATCCCATTTTCTCCCAATTTGGTAGCCAATTACACCCGCTATTTTCAAGTCAATCCCCCCCTTGTAATGTGAGTTCGCTGCCGTAGCCCTGTGACTGGTAGTGACAAAGGCGAAGTATCGTCTCCTCCGAGAGGGCACTTGCCAGGCCGTCGACCGTAACCCGGTACTCCAGAGCCACTCTTGTGTGCAGCGAACATCCTGTCGGCTTCCCTCCCCCCTCCCTGGGGCGGACAGCCAATCATCGCCCCTGGCGGCACTCCCGGCCAGAGCCGACTCTGGCGCGATGGGGAATCGAACCCCGGCCGCCATGGCCAGCGTCTATCAGATAGGAGTGATTTCTATTACACTGTCAACACATCAATCTGGCTTACTGGTTTATGCTTTATGTAGGCAAACATGTGTTGGGCTGGTTAACACCAACCCTTCAGGACAGAGGTCATACATGTTTAAATCCGTGAATGCACATTACGATTTTTGACAAATACAAGCTGGGGTTGAGCCTACTGCGAAATAATCTGACTGATTCTCTGACTGGTGATAAATGTACTGCTTGCCACATCGCTCATAGTCACCTGACACACTACACAATCTACATCATTAGAGTGATGTACACACCAAATGTCTATTTGAATTGAAGCACTGTTGTAATTCCCAATAGCTATTATAAGAGAAATTCAGGCCTAAACTCATAATGTGTATACTAGGCTCAAGAGGTATTTTCAACCAGAAAAATGATATATTTTGACTGTAAGCCAATGCGAAAACCAACAGACCCTGCAACGTACCTTGTGGCCATCTCGAAGCGGTCATTAACGGCGCTGACCCTCCACCCTGTAGCCCCTGTCCGCTCCAGATCCCTCTCCCAGTCAGCCACACTCTCAAACCAGTTCATCTGGGAGTCTCGCCTACGGTTGCTAAGGAACTGCTTCATCTCTACAGATGGAGCAGCAGGTGAAGGGTCAGACACGGGGGGTGGAGCTACGCTCCTTCATGGCCAGCTGGAAACAATCCTGTCCTGTCATGTACCACAGTGCACTGGCACCGAACAAGGCACTGGCTGAACTAGATCCTAGGCTACTATAGTCTAGGCTACTAAATCAGGACATATTAAATAGAGTAAACTCCTGCACACTGTTAGTAATTGCAAATTTCACAATGATACAATACCAGTCAAAGGTTTGAGTACACCTTCCATCTGGATTATGTATTAATCGGGCACTCCTTCATTCTTCGGCAAGATAACGACCCGAAACACACCTTGAAGTTGTGCAAGAACTATCTGGTGAAGGAGGAAGGTAAAGGACAACTCAAACTGATGACCTAACCTCCCCAGTGTCCAGACCTCAATCCCATTGAACTTGTATGGGACGAACTGGACAGAAGAGTCAAAGCAAAGTGTCAAAAGTGTCAAAATTGACAGTGTCTCTGAGAATTGCTGCAGGAAAGCTGGGAAGACATGTCGGGTGATTTCCTGCTGAAACGTATTAACCAAATGGCCCGTGTTTGTGAAGCTGTTATCAAGGCAAAGGGTGGCTATTTTGAGGAATCCAACATTTATAGACAATTCTAAATTTTCTTCAACATTGCTTTGATGTTCCTTATGTTTATTGTTACATGTGTTTTTTGTCATTTTCAAGTATTTTCAGAACCTTATATGGTGCAAAACATTGTCAATTATGAAATAAACCTAGCTTCCAGCAGGTGTACTTTTGACTGGTACTGTACATCAATGAAACATCATTGCATCAGCCCTGAACCTATCCGTATGTGTCTTAAGGGGATTCTTTCATCACAAAGCTGGAAAACAAAACAAATCATTGATCAGCATTACACATTACATTACACATTACATTACACATTACATTACACATTACATTACTGCACTTTTACCTTTCAGTAAGATACTAAGCCTAAAACGGCCTCAGAGAATACCCAGAGTGTATTCAGAGAATACGTCAGAGTGTATTACCTGGCAACTGCAAGCTATATGAGATGCTCACGGTAAGGGATGCCTTCTAACCAAATACAATAAAGATATACAAGTGATGATTAGTCCAAGCCTGTTAAAAGGCTGTAATGTGTGTCTGATTATTATGAATTGTTCATAGAAATTAAGCTGGACATTCATTGTTAAGTATGCGGTCTTTAGGGACAGGCTGAATGTTTTACATTCTATTTCAGGCCTAAGTATAGCCCACAGTAACACAGCGCCTTAATTACAGTGACTTAAACGACTCCCTCTAATTGCACGCTGCAGCACAGTAGTAATGTGTGGAAGGGAAACAACTCCAGCAAAACAGGAAACAAAACATGCATCCTCCAGGGATTCGGAACGAGCAGTTAGTGGGTGGATCAAAGTATCGATTTGGTCAAAGTAATCTCTGAGCTCGAGAGGCGTTTAATTGAAGGTGGTGGGCTGTTGTGCAGTGCATTACTGGCAGGCTGCTCTGTGTCTCTTACCAACACTTCCCAGGGCTGAGTTTTGAAAGGAGAGGATGGTTCCAGGCTTCAGGGGTTGGTATGTCTTGGCGATAGAATATGTGATCTGCAGGGCCAAGGGAAATAAAATCACACAAATTTCACATGTAAAAGGTACAAAAAACACATGCATATATGATGAACACGTGACTATGTGTGATATACGTGTGAAAATGTGTGGTATACAAGTGAATGACACTTGAAATGTGCACCACAAAACACATGTGATTCACATGAGAATTCATGTTATTTTTCCATAAGGGGGACTCAAATGGAGAGCCTGGGCAAGTCATCCCTATTTCACAAAGGACTTCCTGTTTCAGGAGCCGTGGGAATGCATATACAACTCCAAAACATATGAATGAAAAGTTCTGAAGCAGAAAACTGTTTTTCAGTTGAAGCCCTCCAACATCAGTCGCAGTGAACTAGAGAACAAACTACCACTTGAGAATTTTGAGTCACAGCCTCTTTTGTAAACTAGGTTGGCAGAGAAAGGAAAATAAGGGCATTGAACTGGATGTGATAACCTTAATTTTGGCCCAATGAATTGCTCATTGTACAGCACAGAGGGAGTCATTTGTCACTAAACCAGAGATGGCAATATTTAATTCTGACATAAACACTCTGCTCTTGTGTTTTCATTTCAGATGTGGAATAATAAGTAAGCAAGTGAGTAAGCAAAGCAAAAAATAAGAGGTGAATAGACTGTGTAGTGGAGAGGAGAGGAGGGAGAGGTACAATGTGGGAGTGGGTCACATTCTGTGAAAGCCACAAAGACAGATGAAAGTGATTTACACATAGAGACGAGTTGGGCGGAAAGAAGAAAACAACAGTCGTTAAGGCCTGAAGGCATGACAGACCCTCAGTGCGGTCAAAAACAGTATGAAACAGTGGTCGGATTTAGAATATAATGAGCAGCAGGCAGAGGATTCTGAGGAAAAATGGCTGGAACACGGCGCCTTAGGTTTTGACTCGAGAACTTACATCGAATTTCTTGGATGTGACCCTGATGAGATTCAGGAATCTTGCAATACGTTGTCCTTTGGAGCAAAACTGTAGAACTGTTTTATTTCCTGGGTGTTTGTCTGTGGTAAATTAAATTACTGAGGAATCGTCTAGTGCTGGAGTTCAGGCTCACCTCCACCGCCTGCGTTTCGGGGGTCAGCCGGTCAAACAGGAAGCAGAGGACCCGTAGATCTCGGCAGTACAGGACCAGCTCCTCAGGGGTGAACTTCAGCGATGAGTTGGGGGTCACCAGTTTGGTCCGAGACGGCCCCACTGCAGCACAGAAGAGTCACAGCGATTGAGTAGTGGGCTGCAGTAGTGTCTCGGGTGACGCACGCACACAGAAATCAAGGCCTTTTGCACGATTATCTACGTGACTTGCTCTAGTGGCCATTTCCCTAAATGAAATAAGAGACCAGTCTTACCAGCCACCACCTTCTCTATGGAGGCCAGGGCCACGTCATGATCGCCAAGGAGCACCGGGTCAGCGTTGTCCTGGACAGAGAAGCAGAGAGTCTGGGAGGACTGCAGTTGTACTCTGCATCATGCTGACATCACTATCTCCATGTTTACATTTACACGTATTCATCTGGCAGACACTTTTGTCCACAGGCCATAATAGCAAACAACACCAAGTACAATAACATGGGTAACTGCGAGCACCAGGAATAACATTACAGACATGAAGTGCACATCTGATCAGTGAATTAAATGAGATATTAAGTACATGAACACCTGACACATTGCTCTTGACACAATACTGATCAATATTGCAAATAAAAATTCAAGTGTGCTTTCGTGAGAGGCACACCGAAGTGCCATTTTCCTCTAATTAGCGCTGCCGTGGTTATCTTGTTGTCTGTGGCGACCTTGCTCTGTCAGACCGTTTGGATTTCACTCTGAGCTTTGTCACAGCCGAGATCTGGGCTGCAGTAGATGACGGGATTGGTGCTTACATCGGGCTTCTGGCTGTCCTGGGGCACGAAGGCCACACGGAAGTGGGTGCAGAAGAGCGTACCAGCCAGCCAGCCACCCCCCTCTCTGGCAGACAGCTTCTTTCTCACCAACACCGCCCTCTGGAGGACACACTCGCCTAGGGGGAGACAGGGGCTGATCAATGTATTTATCAGGTTGACATCTCAGTAAGTCATCCATATCATCGGTGTCATACAAAAAACTGTTTTTTGTTTTTTGTACACATTGAAATGTCTCATCCTGCTCTATGTACTGTAAATGTCTCATGGCTCAACAACTCATAAAACTGGTTCAAAACCCTATGCCACAATGTTATGTTGATAAACATAAAAAATAAAACATATTTTGTTGTACCTGAAAATGAAACTTTTTGAACATACAATGTCTTTGCAGGACACAGATGATATGTTTACTACACTAAATCTGTAGTGGAAACTATAGAATGGAGTCTCATTTACATTCCACCACAGCATAGGTTTTAATTTAAGTGAAGACACTATTTTGTATGCAGAGCCGGTTCACCAATTTAAGGTCTGCATCTGTGGCTAATTGAAAGCTTACTGTAAAACCACAAGGAAGCAGAAATGGGGAATTGGACCTGCCCATCCCAGGAGTACAAATGTTCAACTAGGTGGCCAGACACTTCAGAGCCAGCAAACAAATACCAGATTTCAGAACAACGTCTGACAGTCAGATATACAACTGTGTTGCAAAGACATTTCTGTCATTCTAAAGATTATGGAATGAAATGAAGAAACCCATTTTAGATATAAACTGAAAACACACACCCTTTTTCCTAAAGTACATTACAGAGAAAATCTCATTTAAACAGATTCAAATTTCACAATTTGAAATGTTAATAATAAGGGTCAGCAAACAATGTGCCCAAATCACTGCCCCCTCCCACCCTGAACCCCACCCCTCGTGTTGGAGGTCCATACATTTGTAATGGTCTCCTGCAGCCAAACAAAGCCTTTGCCAGCTAGGCCCTGTTTCCATGGCAACGGCGTCTGGAGCAGCGCATAGGGAACAAAAAGGCCTTTTTGTCCCTTTAAGAATCATTGTTCCTGCTTGGCTAGCCACAGAACGAGAGAGAGAGGGAGGGAGCAAAATATGTTTCACACACACAAGAAAAATGATTTAAAAAATGACAGCAAGGGCTGCATTCCTTCAAACGCAGCGAAAACAACATCTGCCACCCATGTGTGGTGCTGCTGCTCCCCTCAGATGGGTAGTGATCTGCAGATGTGGAGTCCTTTCCTCTGGCCGGCGTTCATTTCAAACCGGCCTGCCGAGGATGATCAAGAGCAGGGTCACAATCTTCAAAAATGCACGTTGGCAAGGGGGCACTTAAGCCACCTTTAAATCAGGTCAATGTGAGTCTTTGAATTGATGCACCGTGGGACGGTTTTGAGATACACACAACAAGACTACAAAAGAGGAATAAATCAAGGACATGAAGCAAACCCGTCATTCGATATTCCAACCTGCTCATCAATTTTGTGCCTAGGAGCTTGAGGGTGTAGTCAAAGTCAAGGGAGGTCATCGCAGAATGGGCGATTGTATCAACACTGACTCACCCCAGGGACTGACATCACCGCAAGAGTGGCGCACATTCTACAACAAACGAGCCCTGTAGCCCGTGTTCCCTTGCTCTCCGTGGACAAACAGGCTCCGATTGTCTGATGTGCGCTTGTCCAATGTGTCACAAGGGTGCAGTAGAGCTGAAAATTCTTCGGTCACCATGGGACGCAGATGTTGCAGGAGGCACAGGAAGTGGAGAGTGAGGGAGCTGACAAACAAGCCAGTCGAAGGGTTAGACGTCAGCAGCTGACGCCTCAGAGTCCCAGGGGCCTATGTTCTGACTTCAGGTCTACTGAAGCAGATCTCATTTCTCCCAATCAGATCTGCTTCAGTACTTCAGTACTACAACAGGCCACTGAAGCAAACTGCACCGTGGTTACCAACGTACACCTCCAAGAACAAAAATAACACAACTGCATCAGCTTGTGGTCACTGAAAAGCACCATGTAGGAGATACCACGGCCGACGTGAGTTGAAGCACAAGCCCAATGCACGGTTTCAATGAGGTTTCCCTTCCTTCTTCTGTTATTTGTTCTACATCTTGTCCTCCTGTTTGGACAAGATGTAGAACAAATAACAGAAGAAGGAAGGGAAACCTCATTGAAACCGTGCATTGGGCTTGTGCTTCGACTCACGTCGTCCGTGGTATCTCCTACATGGTGCGCTAGTAACTGGCAACAAGCCAGTAACTTTTCAATGACCACAAGCTGATGCAGTTGTGTTATTTTTGTTCTCGGAGGTGTAAGCGACTGACAGCGACTGACAGAACACCATCACCACACCATTCTGCACAGCCATTCAGCAGTACAAATGAGACCAGGAACTCCACTATTATAAACACAACATAGGGGGTACAAACAAAAGCCTGTGCAGTCTAAACAACACTTCAGGCTGAATAGGCCACAGCAATGGGGAATGCTGAGGGCCTGTAGGCACTCAAACAGGGCTGGGTCATGTCAAGGGCAGTCACCATGTTACACGGTACATCTGGTAATAACCTGGATCATACACACACACTGTACACAGTTAATGATAACCTTGAGTTAGGTACTGAATGTCAATAGCTCCAGCTGTACAAAAGGATAAACAGAGCACCTGTTCAGCAAATATATACACTAATGGCACTGGGCAGGATTATGCCGTGTAACGGCCAGCAGATTCTCCTGAGAGCTGTAAAGAATGGCAGCTACACCAAGACGACCCAAAATGGCAGCAGTCCAGCCACGGTAGCCAAAATATATATTTTCTTGACAATGGTTTTTACTTCAACATTTATTTTAACGTTAAACTGGGTGGGCTTTATATAATTACATTATAATTTCCATTTACTTTCAGGATGTTTTTTCTTTTTTTTTCCCCCTGGGGTAGCTTATACGCATTTTGAGAAACTGACTAAACCACAAGGAATAAAAATAAATTCTAAACACAGTGAGGATTTTTGACATTAACCACTATACAGTGGCAGTGATTTTTTAAAGAGTTATTTTCACATTCACAATGTCTATGTGTGTAAGTAGAGTTCTGAACACATTTGTGTTCACATTCATAGACATTATGGAACTGCTCCTGCATCTCTTCTGACATTTCAGTAGCTGAACGAAGCCCTGCCGTGATGATTCCTGCTGGCCGTAGCCTGGCAATGACAGGCAAGACTGCTGTGGCTGATTGGCCCTGCTGCTCAAAGTAGGGTTATCTTCATTTGCTTTCTTTCCAGAGGGCCACTGTCTTTCCGTCCATCGCCGTTTGTGCCTCGGCCACCATTTCACCTCCCCTGGACAATTTGGTTTCAGACGTCCTGAGTGCAGGTGTTATCCGAGAGTGTGATGAGTACTGGTGGGGCTATCTATAACTTAAAACGCCTGTCTGTGCATCTGCTGGCCACTGCAATGTAACCTCAGTACTGTCATTCAGCTCCATCGATGCTGCTGCTGCTGTGCGTGTGTGTGAGTGCGCGTGGCTGTGTGTGTGTATCAGTGACGCAATGCGGTCTCGCCCCGGTCTGTGAGTGGTTCCAGAGAGGGGATGAAAAAAATTTTTTTCTCTCTCTCAGAGCTGTGTTTCCTTTATTCAGCTCCATATGTGCATTATTAAAGAAATAAATAAATATGCAAGTTATTAAATCCAGGCATGGTGGGCCTCACTGGCATAGATAAACAGCTCCAGTCAAATGAGAGCTCTTCAAACAGAAACCATAAAAGCACTTTCCATATTTACTTTTTTTTATTGCCCACTGTAACAGGGCTTTTAATGCATGGGAGTGTTCTGAGGCTGGGGGAGGGAGTGGAACGAAGGCAGAAAAGACGGAGAGTGGTGAGAGAAAGAGAAAAAGAGACAGATGTTATTTCCAGAGTTGCCCATAGATAAAACCAAGAGCTGGGCCGAGGTTATAAAGAACCGTGAGACTGGACCGTAATGTCGAGGACAAGCTGATAAAAATATGGGCTATGGGGGAAGGGGGGCATGAAGGACAGCAAACCAATAATGGAGAGAGGGTGAATAAGAGGGGAAAACAGCACAGGAAAGAATGTGAGAGGACAAAAATAAAGAGCGAGTAAGAAAAGGAGAGGTCCCGTGGAGGTGCTACAGTAAGGCGTGAGAAGTTAAAGATTAGCCTGGCCTCAACCAGGCCTCGGCTTGCCAACATTCCTCAGTAAAGCTCCTGGAATGGTAGAGTGCTGACACAGAGATTATGACAAGGGGCAGGGGGCTGTGCCACACACCAGAGCACACTGAGACATTGTTCTCATGGATCACATGCAGGGGCTGCAGTGTGCTATAGTGCTTAGGGAACTGGGCATGTTGCTGGTTCAAATCCCAAGTAGAGCATTACTGTAACACCTTTTAGCTTCAACTGCCGAGCTGCATCAGTGGATAATACGTACAAACGTAAACTGGCCTGGATAAACGTTCCAAGTATTACTCTGATGCAACGGTGATTACATTCTTATCAACACTTAGGGCCAGATTTACTAAAGGATTGCGACTGCTTTTTGAATGCAAAAGGTTGCAATACCTACATCGGATTTACTAAAAGGTTGCAATGAGTCAAATCGCAAAAGGGATGTAATAATGTGGGGGTTAAGTCACTTTGCAACTTCGACGAATAGTTAAATCTGTTCGTGCATATGTATACCTGGGATGAACGTGCTAAAACAGCGTGGAGATTTTGTACATTAGGTTGATTCATTATTCCGCCTGATTTACTAAAGCATGTCTCTATTCTTTGCCTGAGAATTTTAAGAACCTTTGAAACCAAGTGGTATTTTATGAGCACTGATATCGCCTAGGTATTTCACAATTCACGTTTTGTATTGTATTTCCGTGGTGCTAGACGCTGTCCCAGCGATGTAAAACAAATAATCACAAATGTTGCAAAGGACCCCGGTTCATGTCACAACAGCTTTATTTCAGGAATACCTGTATCTACAGACAGCTAAGTCAGAATTTAAAAAATATATTCTAGATATATAATATAATATAGATTTCTACTGATCAATTTGTCATCAGCTAGCAGTCAGTATAAAAACGTAGTTCTGAATTTGAACAGTTATCTTGTTGTGCGTCAGGGGGGTATATAATGAATTGTGAATAAAGTTTTACTTTCAGACACTCTGTGGCCTTCTCCCATCACAAGTGTATCTATATACTGTATATGCCATTTAGCAGACGCTTTTATCCAAAGCGACTTACAGTAATGAATGCATACATTTTTCAGTATATGTGGTCCCAGCGGGAAACGAACCCACAACCTAAGCGTTGTTAGCGCTATGCTCTACATACTGAGCCACACAGTAGGCCCTATTTTCGTGCCGGCGCTAAGCGGCATTATGCCCTAGCACAGGCGAATTGCCAGTTTTGTCTGTCATAAACTGAATATTTCCTGTCTCCGCCGAGTTTGGCAATTTCGTGGTGTGCAATGAAGGCGTTTGCGCAATTATGGGTTGGGCAGTGCAATAGGGGGTGTGACTATGAAAACTGTCAGCGCTATGCAAGTTTGGTGTCAAATAATGCGTTTGCGTTAACGTCCAACTAGACCACCTCTTAGCGCAAACGCTGGCGCTCTGTGCAATTTGGTGACTTTATTGATGCACACATATGAACATAAGGTTATCTGAAATCACATGAGAATGTTTTGTGAATATTGTGAATTTCCCCCCACATTGAGGCAAATCGTCCAATCCATCGGTAACTTGCAAGCGTAATCAATTAAGCTAAAAACGATTTCACCACAGCTTGTGGTTATTCAATGCACGGACATGAAAGACTGAAGCCAGCAGGCCATCCATCACTACCATTCAGTAAGATACACCTGTTAAATAAATATATGTTTGGATGCACATTGTTTTTCTTATGTGAAAGGGTTTTATTCTTTCCATTTGCACTACAGAAAATGCGATAGGCGATATGCGAAGGCGATATCGTGAGCAATACCCTGGGTTTGGTAGCCGCTGTTTGCCAGACGGCTATCAGTTCGGCTGTACATGCAGTTTCTTCCAGTCTTGTCCAACATGCAAATTAATTTATTACTTTTCCTACACCCGACAGCCAGCAGAGAACTAAACAGGATTTTTATACGCAATGTGGATTCCCTGGGGTCTGCACACATGTGCAGTTCCGCGCACCATCTGTATCATTTATGTGAATCGGAAGGGGGTCCCCTCCATTAATATCCAGGTGGTTTGTGATGCACACTCCAGGGTGACACATGTAGGCCTACTGCATGACGAACAATTAAACAGGCCTAGTTGCAATTGTGAGTTTGTTATTTATTGCTTTCCATTTAACAATTACATTAAGTTAGAAGAAAATAAAAGTTGGAAAGCCTACAAATAAGGAAAAAAAGAGATGGTAAAATAAAACACTTCCTTTTAACAATGTAGGTCTCAAAATATAAACTCAAATCATGAAAATAACAAATTAATGTGCGCCTTGTTTTCCCCCTCTCATTCGCGCGCCAACTTTTCCGCACCTCCTCGATCTCCTCTTTTGAGAAGCGCTGCTGGCGTAGCCATGCAAAACTGTCATATTAGGACATTGCCAATTTGCTATAGCGTTAGCGCACTAGTATTTAAAGGGATAGAAAATAGGTGTTCTGATTGGCCATTATGAAACCAAACCTCCACCACACCCACATGTATTTTTTTAAAGTTAATCCAACCTCTTTTACAACTGCGCCGGAGGTGTGCTATCGTCCTAAATCACGAAATTACAGAAATTGCGTTAGACACGCCCTAAAGCGCCACCATCTTTGATTTGCGTCTGCATTACCAACACCATCCTAATTCACCAATAGGGCCCAGTATCTGTTTCTATTCTGGATTCTTAATCTAGTTTTTCTTTTGGATGCCGCCTAACGTCATGTATTATTTTCTTTACATCATCGGTTGTTTGTATTCTTCACATCATCTACTGTTCGTTTTGTTATGTCTAATGAATTTTGTGATGTCACTTTCCTTTCTTTCTTCTCCATTGGTGTATTATACTACTCGTTGACCAATATCTCTATTTCCTAACCTGTACAGTTTTATTTTTCTCATTGTTCCCTTGCTACTTGTGCCTGGTTGCTGCGTATCCATTTCTTGGCGTGATCTGGACGTGTGAGCATATTGTTTCGGGCCCTTTTTTATGGGTGTATCCTACCGCAAATTGCGAATGAAATGTGTTTCATTTCTTTGATTGCATAATTAGAACCAGTCTTAGTAAATTGGTCGGTAATGTGCCGCTATTTGCCACTGCAAAATAGCTGCAACAAAATAGTGACCATCTTTGCACTGCAACTATCTTGGTAAATCTGGCCCTTAGTGTTTTAGCTTACTTTGGCAAGTATGTAAATGCAAAAGAAAGATGATACAACTGATGCTTGGTGCAAATTAAATTAAGTGAGGTGTAGTTAACTACTGCCTTACTGCAAAAACAAGGATGTATTTGATGTACCAGTATCTAAGCACACCACTATAAAAAAAAATTGTATGCAATGTGCATTACTGTGGAAAAACGGGTACTGTGGAATTATATATCTGCAACTCTGTGGACTGATACTGTAAATGCACCATATTCTGCTGAGTATTACAGTATATGTATCTGTTACTCTGCTGTTACAACAGATGTACCTGCTACAATGAAAACCTTTACATTTCTGTAAATAATACCTTAATATGATAACTGCTGCAGTAGATTATAGCTACAGCAATGCTGACCGTTACAGGAGACTATACCTGCAACTGTGTTGAGTTTAACAGAAGACATACCTATTGAATACTTACGATACATTATTGCCCGCTACTGTGCGTAAAGTAGATATACTTGATACAGTAGATGAACCTGTATCTGCACTGTAGACCTGTCCCTGTGATGACTGTCACAGTAGACATATCTGTTACTGCTGAGTGTTACAGCATTACCTGCTCCTGTGCTGTTACAGTAGATTCTAATTGTAACAGCACTTCTATTCTAATTTTAAATATAGCACTCACCTGGTAAACAGCGCAGACCAAACATGTCTCTTCCTCGTGAGTGAAGCCCACTGTGGCTCAGCATCCTCTCCTACAGGACAAGAGAGAGAGAAACAGACCCAGGAGGAGTGCTTATTTAGAGATGTTCCTCAGTGTCCCGAATCAGAGGCGTCATTCAACAATGACAACAAAACATTCATGTTCTTCCACTGGCAGAAAGTCAAATAAAACACAATACCATCTGGAATGAAAACACTGGATCAGTCTCAGAACCAGGTGGTGGTACAGTAGTTTAAAGAAATCGGTTTTGCCAAAAATGTCAATGTCTAAAATAATTACCTTTATTCACAAAATGGGGGGCTCTACACGCTATGTTCACTTGGGGACTTCATTTAATTACTAATGACCAGTAGATCCAAATCACCTCTGTCCCTTTTAAAACTCAGTTTCCCAAGATCCTCCAGGGCCCATCACCCAGCCAATCTCTGACTGCTCCACCATAAAATCATTTCCGCATTTCTCATTTGGTAAATACAATTTTATGCTCCCTGGCTGGTGGAAAGCAGCTATAAAACCCCTCCCATTTCTTTCACTGGCCCTGTAATCCAACCCCACAAAAGTTGTTATTCCCATACCAATAGCTCACACATGTGGGCCCACTTAGCGACAGATCCCCTGACCACATTTATTTTACAGAGCAAAAAAATAAATGAGAATGGAACAAGTCCCAAGCCTTTCCTGCAATCTTGAACATGGTCTGCCATCCAGGTCTATCACAGTGGAAACTAGAAACAATCTAGTTTCCACTAGTCATTACTGCCATCAAGAACCTTAATCACATTTCAGACTGCTACAACTTGTAAATAGATGAGTGCAGAATTACAGCAGTTGTTCTGGTGTTGACTGGCATTCGGGTTAAGGATTGGGCTACAGACTAGGACTGGGATCGATGATTGCCACGAATTATCTCCAGCGCTGATGCTGGAAATTATAATGGTTCCTAAGTGATCTGGAACACTGAGCTCTGGCAGAGTAGAAGGTGCAGCCTCAATGCAAGCAGACTCAACAGCACATTTGATTCTTTGTTTTGTCTACAAATTCATACCCAGCAGTTTATTCATTTCTCTCTCTGATATTAAGACTATAGTGTATGAAGAAAAATAACAATTCCATGTTCTCATATTCCACACATTGGGTACTCTGCGAATTAAATAAAGCCGTAATATTTATAGCCCAATTCAAACAAACAGTTAAGTCTTGTGGGCTGAAATACAGGTTCAGAGAACACCACTAATTCCTTTGTAGAGAGCAGCTTTTTTCACATTTTAGGGGTGATAAATAGGACTCCTTCATTCAGCCTTGTCCTGCCTTGTATGTGTAACTGATACATCCAGCAATTGCAACACATCCAGACACTTCTGAAATTGTGTCTGACTGAAGCATGCTATGTGCAACTACTGAAAAAAGAATCACTATTGCACGCATAGAGAGCACAGATGGTGAGCTTACTGTATAATGCATTAGTTCAGGCAATTTAACCACTCAATTGAAGAAGATCAAGAGAATGTTATTATAACACAAAATCATTTTTATTGGAATTATCATACCATAATATTAACTACAAAAGAGCAGGGAATGAACTAATGGCTGCTGGTTTGATTTCCAGTTATGTCCAAGATAGTAGTATAGCTAACACTTGCCCTAAAAAGGGAGCCTTGTGCCAAGAAAGCAATGAATAAAGTCACAGAAATGATGACTCAAGAGGTAAAATTGCTTATACCAAATTGTTGAGAAAAACAAGGAAAATTACAGCACTAGTGTGGCACCCAGAACCAGTCCCATGCCAAAACCACCAGGCTACTCCACAAAGGTGAAAGTTATAAGGAGAAAAGTGTTATGTTCCACCCCCTGACAGTCGGTCAGTGGCCATTTTTGGTCCAGGGGTGCCCCAGACAGAATACACATTCAGATTTCAGCACCCAGGCCTTAAGCTCTCCAGACGCAAGCTTGGCAAAGAGATCACCGGCAGACTTACAAACGTTTCCATAAATTCCTTCTGGTGTCTGCACTAGCCTGAGGCAGACTTACCGGCCAGGGAGCATGTGATATCTGTTTTCTCAATTTCACCATCATAAATCATTGTTTTATTTCCACTTAAAGATGAATCATCCCGTAGCCCTTTGAGAAAGAGTGAAATGGACTGCAGGAAAGTGACATGGAATCCAAAGGAATGAAACCCAGAATCTCAACCTCCATGTGCTGTAGGTTGGAGAACTCTCAAATTAAGGAATACAGCTTGTACATTTCTTCTGTATTATAAAGGGTTCACCACACAAAGCTGCAAAGGGCTAGTATACTGGTGGATAGATCACTGCCCACCCGTTCAAACCAAAACATGGGATAATCCCAGTTCTGCAGTAACCTTATTTGCACAGAAAGCAAAACTAATTGCTGGGGTCGTACCAAGATATCCTGGAGAGGGTTATTGTGCTGCTGCTTTTATTGACCTAACCTCTGCCCAAGGCCTGAGTTAGCAGAAATGCATACAAAAAAAAGTTCTGTTTTACAAGGAAGGCTATTGTAAAACTTTACTAGGTGTTTGGTTTCTGCTCCGAGGTTAGGCAGTGTTCATCTGTTGTTTCAAGTGTTGCTTATATTCTCTCCACCCCCATGCCAGTGGTATATTCCAAAACTAAATCACTGCTGTCACGTTTGGAACACTTGTTACACTCCTGTCTTCTTTCATTTCGGACTTGCACGACCAGACTGGGTCAGTTCCTGTGCAGACCTAAAGCACACAAGCCATAAGTATTCCAAAGCTTGGTTTGTAGCCTTTTTCTGTGTTTTCAAAGGTATTCCATGTTCTTTGAATGAGTGGTGTTCCAGTTGTATCCTGTATTGCCACCTTTGGGAATTACAGGGATAGGCAAACCCCATTCCTGGAAGTCTTTAGGTGCCTTTGTTTGACTTAAACACCCAGTAAACACATTCAGTAAACTACTGGGACAGTCCCAAACTGCTAAAACTGGTTTGCATTAAACACAATAATGAGAATCCTACAAAACATGATTATTAGGCAAAAGCTATTTCAGCTCACCAAGAAATGTGCTTTGTGAGTTAATGATGCACTGCTTTTACCATCACAGTTTGAGGTTTTATTTAGGGAAGGGAGGGTTTAGGAATAAACAGAGCCAATGGGAATAAGGGAAACAGCAGGAGTAAATAAACAGTAGAAATAAGTGGGGGAGAGTAGAGACAAGGATGAAGGGGAAAACAAGGGAAAGTGACAGAAAGGAGGGTCAAGGAAAGAAAGTGAGAGAAAGGCAGCATGACAGAAGACCCAACAGAGAGAGAAAACGAAAGCGTGGATGTGTGAGAGAAGGAGTGACAATGGACAAGCCTCCACATGGGAGCATGGAATATCGAGAATGAGAGAGGAGAGAGAGAGGGAAGACAGAGAGGCAGAGAGAGAACGAGACAGAGAGAAAGAGTGACAAAGAGAGACAGAGAGAGAGAGAAGAGAGAGAGAGAGAGAGAAAGAGAGAGAGAGAGAGAGAGAGAGAGAGAGAGAGAGAGAGAGGGAGTTAGGAAAAGGCAGAGAGACCTCAGAAGAAACAACGGCTGGAAATGTTTCCTGGAGGAGAGTGGCCAAGGCTCGATGCACTTTCCATTGCTCATGGATTCCCCTCGGTAGTGTGGCCAGGCTGCACCGCATGCCCCGCTCAGAGAACATACCGTTTCTCCCCCCTAATGAGGCACGTCTCACAGGCTGGGGAACGAGCGGCAGGCGGGAGGCAGGTGAGGGGCACGCGAGTGTCAACTCAAACTCACACTACCGTCTGAGGAATGGGTTTGCTTCCCCTGAAGTGGGTAAAAATACTGATATTAATAAATGGAATATAGTATAGAGGATAGGTTGGCGTGCAATACTTTGTTTGTTTGCGTGGTACCCAGAACTGCCTATTTGAAAGAGCCCTTCATGCACTGCTAAAAATGTAAACAATGAAAATGAGGTCTGCATTCTAAAAATATGCACTCTTTGAAGGCTTTTCCCTGGCGTCCCACTGGTTAGGAAATAAAATAATGAATTTTAAATAGAATGTGCTGTGCCCTTCAGGCCCTGAGGAATGGCACACAGCAAACCAACAAAACTTAGCAAATGCAAAAAAGAAAGGGTTCCTGAATTAGCCTACTCCACACAAAATATGTGTAAAAAACAAAACAAATGTGCAAAATAGCCTAGAATTCATGATGCCTCCACAAAATATTATAAAAATGAAAAACCTGCAAGAGAAAATATGGGTGATGCCAAATATCAGAGCACCACACTGAATCAAAGAACAACCTGTCAATTTATAGTCAATAGAGACAAAAACTTGCTGTGAAAGAGAAGAGATTAGAATCATGGGCAAGTGAGAAAACATTTGGAACAGCTAGCAGTATTATGACTGGTTAATGTGAAGATTATACCTCAGTCCCGCACAGACTATATAAAGCTTTGTGTCTTTACCCAGATGAACCACTTCCCTGTGATGGTCTCTGCAGAACAGACTGCTGCCTTTTTAATTCACAGACAGGAGGCACATTTAGTGTATCTTACAGAATGATAACTGCTTATTACAACCTAAATCTAGGCTTAAACCAACGTAATTACCCTTTGTTGCTGGTTATAACAGAATTTATGACAGATTTATTATGTATTTACAATCATTCATTCATTCAACCTTTATTTAATTCTCGGAAAGATCACTGAGGGTGGGCCCTCATTTTAAATGATGCCGAGATTTACATCGTAGAAACAGGAACAGAATAAACAAGGAAGATTAATAGATTATACATGTATTTAAATTGTATGATTTTATTCGATTCTATTTGTTCCTTTCATCAAAACATATAAGTTATGAGATTCCAAATCCCAGCCAATTCTAAATAAATCACTTATTATCAAGTGAAATAAGACCTCTCTCCTCTCAGATCAATGCCAGACTTGGCCTATATGTATTGATGGATATGCAAAGCCAGGTATTGATTAAAGACAATCGCTAGTCTGATTTGGCCAGATTTAGCACCCTAGGAAGGTGTTGGTGAGGGCTGTCACATTGCATGTGCTTGGGACATCCGAATTAGCACTTTCCCTGGGGTTCACTTTCAAATACTTATTGACTTTTCCAAGAAAGGTCACATTTATTTTACCTGGTTTACATTTCACATGGTTAGATAGTAGATTGATGTGTCAAGGCAAACTACTGTTCCTCATTAATCAGCCACAGGTGGCCCTAAACCCAAGTGAAATGGAAACATAGCCACACATAGACATGCAAGGAGACTTCCATTCTGTTCAGTGCCATTGTCGGAGGCAACCAGCTGTGAAGCTGCAACTGCAAGGAGGCAGAGGAAAAGGCTATTTTTCACTGCCATCCAAACACACAGCCTACATGTTTTTCGTAGTTCAAATCTGTGGTCTTGACCCCGTGGGACTGGGTGTGTGTCTGTGACATTTTTTACTTTATTTCAACCCTTTTCTTATCTGCCTGCATCATCTACCACCATGAGGAAATGATCATAGCTGTGCTCTGGCATTTCGGCTCGCAGGGTCCTCTCTATTCTGCTGCTCCTGGTAGCTTTTTGCCAACTAAGCAATCATGCTAGCCCAGAATATCTTGAGAGAGCGCCCTTCCCCCAAAGCCACAGCTCACAATATGTGATGTACATTTTTTTCCCCCAAACTGTCGTTCCATGCACTCGTATACGAATGTGAAATCAAAAGTCAAGAAAATAAGGTCTGACCTATTGCTTTTATCTCTCTAATGAGCTCATCCATTGACTAAGCATCACATTTTAATAATAAGTCATTAACAATGAATGGGTCTCTCCTCAATTGGATGCCAAATATAAAGGGACAAACAAGTCTGTAGTATAATACAAGAAAACAGACCAGGGAAAATCTTGTTGTGTCACAAGCTCCCTTTTACAATGGTGCAGATCTATTGAGAGTAAATGAACTGTATGAATACAAAATCCTAAAATGTAGAATTACTATTCTTGCAGTTTTGCTCTGTCTCACTTCATTAGCATGTAGTATGATGACAGGGGGCATAATCAGTGTATAAGTGTAAATGCAATTCTAAATATAGCCATTTCTACCCTGGTTTAAAAAAAACATTTTATGTCTTACTTGCACAACATGCATAAACATTCAACTATGTCATATGTAGTAAATAACAAATGTACCTTGGAAATAAGGACGCTAAACTGAACAAATGCTTACGTCAAAGACTGTATAAATATACACATACTCAGTATACAAATATGATAAATATGATGGAAAATAGTCAAAGAAATACATGCCACATATGACCATCTGTACATGACCATGATACATTTGACAGCTCACTGCCAAAATATGGATAGGCAGTATCCCATTGGATACTAGGCTCTTGGTGAAGAGTACTAAATTTCCCTAACAAAGACAAAAAGATTATATTCTGGCAGCCTGTGAATACTAATAAAAGTGGTAGTACAGATTGCGCAGGTCGTCTTATTATTCACTGTCATGAATATGAATAAATATGCACACAGGGGTGTGAACATGACAGTATCTGTGCAGAGTTGTCTGAACCATGGCCATTTTGTTTAAACAGAGAAATAAAATGGAAACTCATTGATGACAATCTACCAACATAACATGGCAGCGATATATTTAGTGGGTTTGACAGTAAATTAACTGTTACTATGGTTACCACAAGACAGGAAATGCTCTGAAGAAGCATGAAGCACACACAGAACAAAGCACCTAGATTTATGGCAGATGTGTGTCCTATGGAAGAGGACTACCACTCACAGCTAAATGAATGGGATTAACAGTGTGGCTGACAGTCACTTTTATCTCCCTCATCAAAGTAAAAAAATACTTGAGTTCAATACAAACAAGTTAGGCTGGGACAGTCAAGGGAAAAATACCAGCAGTATATATAGCAGTCTTTGTAATTAATATAATTTTTTTCAGATACAGTACCTTCCATGCACACAAGCGGTGGGCTAGGTATCGGAAAAAAGGCACTTATGTAGAGAAGAATGCCATCAAGGGTGTAAATAATTATGGAGGGTACTGTATAATTATGTCCACACTTAAGCAAAAACGTATTGTTAAAACAAAAAGGCAAATGCTTCTTGTATTTAGACCTTACACCATTCGGAATGTTTAAAATTACTGACCTTGCTCTCATGGCTTGAGGAGTCTTGTTTAAATTATGAATTACAAATATATCGCACATTTTACTTCAGAAATTATCTACAAATTTACCTATGACGGAAAATGCCTATCCACCTCTGTGAAGTTGAGGAAGATGTCTCTTTTTGAGTGTGCTGTAGATTTGGATGTATTCAGGACTATCTTCTTCTATCCTTCCGATGAAATAAATCTGTTACAGATGTCACTGGCTATTACAGTCTTGTGTCACTGAGCAACATGTGACCTGGTATTCAGCACTCTGTTGTTTATTAACATAGATTTTTGGACTCTATTACACACAAATGTTAGTGAGGTTGTCCCTTACGTGATTGTTACTGGTGTGATTTTCTCTGCGAATGTTGGCAGACACTTTCACACGTTAGGAAGAGTACACACACATTGCAAAAATGAAACCTGGAAAAGTACTGGAAGTCAGTATTTGTGCTCTTGCTAGACTGTGGCTGTGCAGCTCTTGCCCAATCAATCGACTGCTATTTCCCGATTTATTGGTTCACTGACTGATCAAACGTTTGTTAAAAGGTTAGCCTGGATCTCCACTCTACCAGAATGTAAATCGGACTTGCTCTTAAAGTAACATTTGAATAAACCATTTAAGCAGGAGGGGAGGGTTTTGAGCCAGCTAGCAAGCTAACGCAGCAATCAAATAACAAGGTTATGTGTGTGTGGGAGAGGGGCGAGTTGTCATCTCAAAAGCAATGCCAGTTAATTTACAACAATCTAAATTTAGCTTAATCTCATTTGATTTCACATCTTGCAAATGTAACAAACTAATCAGAAGGTTCTCTCTTCTTTTCCTGTCCTGCTCCAACTTTAGTGCAATTTACACTTTTGACGTGGTATTTCTGCCTCAGTAGTACCATAAACAGCTTCAGGGAAATTTAACCAGTTAGGTATGGGGGTTCATCTGTGATGATTGTTAGCTGGTTGAACACCTAGATTATCTTGAGACCCAACCGGCTGGACTTTTCCACAATACTGAATTGATAAAGAGTTCCAGGAACTGGTTTGTGCCCTTTGGGAAGACATGTGCACACCACAGAGGGTGGAGGTCTCTGGAGCAGTCAGGGAGAGAGGATTAGGTCAAAAATATAATTCCTTTTGCACATTATTCCAGTAGCAATAGTATGTATTTACATACCGTTTTAACCACAGAATTCAGTAAAACTAGCTTTTAACGTATACCAATCTGACAGACCCTGCACATAGATTGTGGTTTAGCTAGTGTGAGACATGAGCAAGCTATATTTAGCATGAATCTTGGCCCTGATTAGACTCCAAAGCCCCCTTCCGTATAAAAAAGGACAATCTCACTAACAGTTGTATGCAATGACAACATAGAAACAACATCAGTAGGCTAAATTATATCTGTTCTCACTGCTGAACACTATGCGTTTCTTTAGGCTAACACCATGGTGTCTTAATTCTAGGCACACGTATTCAGCACATTCTCTTTGACAGCATTGTTGTTGGTCAACAACTTATACATAAGTGGTGTCCTATTCCATTTGACAAATGGTCCTACTTTACTGGAAGCAAGCACAATAGACAGACAGTTAAAATATGGAATATGAGGTTTCCAGTTATACCTGACATCTCTCTTTGATGAGTTATAAAGTAAAAATTGAATAGAAAAATGTATTAAGTGCAGCTCCCTGTCAAAGAAAGTATCATTTCCTACTTATCGATGCCCTATTTGCTGCATCAGTAAGTGAACTTGTGTGATAAGACAGATGTGAAAGCTACATTGTGCTTAAACAAAGAAGCATTGAACAACTCCCATTTAGGGTATTCCATTTCTCAGCATTACAGTAGCACCCTGCTAATTCTCTCTGCTATTTTAGAACTAGCAGTCTACGTGACCCACTGCCTATAAAAACAACACTTTGAATTTTCCTCTGACCACTGTTGCCATGGCAACATCCAGATGTTGTGCACATCACGCTTGCCCCACACATGAGTAATGCCTTAGGATATAGTAGGAGGCATCTGCTACTGTTTTCCCCCACGGCCGTTAATAACCATCATAACCATGGAAGCAAAGTTGACCATAAAAAAGAGCAGATACCAACCAACCAAAATGAGAAATACCACAAAACTCTCATCTATCTGTGTCTATCGTGCTTGCTCTTCCTATATTAAATAATATATTTAATATAATCCTGAAGTTGAAGCTACTGAAGTATTCAGAATACTCCCCTGTAAACATCCAATCTTGTATATTGTCCAAAAAATCTTTGTTTTAAGACTATGGGAGTGGGAGCACGCTACATAGCAGCCACCCTATTTTTATTTTTACACAATTAAATAATTTTTAAGAATGATTTTAGTGAGCAGAGAACGTATTCACCCCCTTGAACAGTTTTCATGTTTTGTTGGCTCAGAGCTTTTGAGAAATGATGACCCTTTAAAATACAAATTCATATTCTAAAATATATCTTTTTTTAAATATATATAGCCTACAGGTAAATGCCAAAATAAAGGAAACACCAACATAATGTGTCTTAATAGGTGTTGGGCCACCAGAAGACTTTCAATGCACCTTGGCATAGTTTAAGCAATTGTCGTGAACTCTATTAGAGTAATGCAACACCATTCTTCCATGAGAAATTCCATCATTTTGTGTTTTGTTGATGGTGGTGGAAAATGCTGTCTTAGCTGTACACCAGAATCTCCCATAAGTGTTCAATTGGGTTGAGATCTGGTGACTGAGACGGCCATGGCATATGGTTTACATTGTTTTCATACTCATCAAACAATTCAGTGACCACGTGTGCCATGTGGATAGGGGCATTGTCATCCTGTAAGGGACCTCTCCCATCAGGATAGAAATACAGTCCTTCACAATAGGATGAACATGATTTAGGCTACCTAACCCACCAAAGGGTTGATTGGACCTAAACCATACTAGGAAATGCACCCACACCATAACAGAACCACCAGAACCCTTCACCATGGGAAACAAGCACTTAGGTTTCTTACTTAGCCTATAGGTTTCTTTTGGCATTTGCCATTCTCGACAAACTGTTTTTGATGAAACTGCCTGTTCATGCCCTAGATTGATATTTGCAGTAAACTGTTTTGAGCTGCTCGTCCGTTTTGCCTTGCATCTCAAGTCAATGCATGGACATCACCATTGAGGAGTATATGCTTTCGACCACAGTTGCCCCGGGTTGATGATGCCTTTCCCTCAGACTTCCACGCCAACATCACCTTAGCCATTGTTCCTGGTGAAACATCAGCAAGTTGAGCAGTCTTTGACATTGAAGCTTCTACCAAATGTGCCTCAACAATCATCCCTCTTTCAAAGTCACTGAGATCTCTTCTTCTAGCCATGGCAGCGAAAATAATGGGCAACTGGGCCTGCCCTGCATTTTTATCCCAAAGAATGCTTAGGTAACTCAGGAGCCACACCTGCGTGGAAGCACTTGCTTTGAATATACTTTGTATCCCTCATTTACTCAAGGGTTTCATGTATTTGAGCAGTTTCTTGTATATCGTCTTGATTAAAGTATTCAACAGCTTGGATATGCCAAACCTAAAATAGTTAAGGTGTAAAAATCATTGTCCAAGTCAAACAATTAATCGAATTCGCTCAGTCTGTTTAATAACTGTGGTTTACATGATTTCAGAAAAATAAATGAAATGAAATTCACCTGTCTCAGCAAGGTCCCTCACTCGGGAAGGGTATTTCAAGCTAAGATTTATCCATGAAGACAAAGGAGCTTTCAAAACAACTCAGGCATACAGTTTTAGAAAGACAAGACATCATGAGAAGGGTTCAAACTATTTTTGAAGTCACTGAATATCCCTTCGAACAAGATTAAGTCAATCATTATGATGTGTATTGGTGTATCATATCACCTGGGCACTACCTATGTCAGGCTGTCCCTCAAAACTGAGAAGCCAAGCAAGAACTAAACTGGTTAGAGAAACCACCATGAGGCCAACTGCAACATTAAAAGAGCTGCAGAGACAAAAATGTATCAACAGTAGCCTAGTCACTAGCTAGTAACTTGGCTACTATAGCTATCCATTAATTGCAAATACTGAACTACATATTGGAGGATTAATTCATGTAGTAGCCTAGGGCCTGCAATATATAATGATATATGTAGCTAATCAATTGTTCTCTGTGGAAAGAAACAATACGCACAATACGCACCTAGGCAACACAAAAACAGAACATACCACAATATTGTATGTTATGAAGAGGCTGCATTCAAAAAAGGTGTATGTGGTTTGAGGTATGTTTGTTCTGTGATCATGAATGTGCCCACTTATGTCAACATTGTTTTGTTATGAGACCATATGTTTTACTTATTATTAATAATTGATGTTTGGTTGTACGTTCTAAGTCGCTTGTATAATAACTAGCAACTGAGAAAACTACACAAACTACATCATTTTTATTATATCTTTAGACATATAAGCCACAGAACGCCCAACAATTATGCGTTTTTAAAACAATTCCAGTCGCAAAATAAAGAAAGAAAGAAATCACTGTACGAATAGTGATTACTGTAAATTGTACATCGGACAGCTAAGTTTTCAACCTTGTGATTTCTCAGTTACTGATTAACAATGCGTGAGAATATTTAGGAGTAGCCTAATATATATAGCTACTGATACGGGTTGCTTTTCCCATGAGCACAACACAGAAACACTTATGTCACACCTTGTCAGTGTGAGAAATGGGTGTGCTTGCCAAGGCGGTGGGAATTATGCCACGGGTTTAAAACCAAAAAAACAAAACAAAAACAAACAACAATAAAATGATAATGGGCGCCAAATATGATATGTTTATATTACATTTAGAATTCACCATGCAGCCCTGTTGTCCGTACTCAGGTCAGTTGTATTTGCCTTATGGCTACACAGATACATTTTAATTTACATACTTTTACTTACTGAATTAAGACCAACTTTTTGGTTTCGCAACTTGTTGGTAACAGACACAACGATTTTTTACGCACACATAGCTAACTAGCTAACCGTCGCGCTTTAGGCTGCTGAAAAGCTAGAACAATATTTTTCATATTAAACTATCCTAATTGGACAACCCCACTCGTTTTAATTTCTCACAGCTTTAAATTTCACACCGTTAATACACAATTAAAATATCAGAAAAACGTCCTGATAACAACAGTTAATCAATGTTGAAAATCAGAGGAAAAGTCATGTAAATATGCATAGCCAATACCTTCATATCTGGGACGATCTGTCTGACTTTGAAGGTAGTCTTGGATCCCGTTAACATTTTGGCGTCTCGTGGTGCAGCGCTCTTGAGGACGAGGTACACTACAAAATTGAAAAACCATCAACACTTGAAGAGCAACTAAGTTGGAGGCTATAATGTCAGTGGGAACAGTTCAGGAACAAGACTCTGATCCGCTCCATGTTGGGCAGGGACGCAACGAAAACGAATGCTTTTCAGTGACCATGCAGCCGCATCACTGGTGCGCCCGGGGTGTCCTCCTTAGCTCCAAGATCCAACTACTTTCAAAACGTCGCACTATTCTCACAAAAGAAACCATCCTTGTCTAGACTCGATGCAGGGTTTTTTCCTCCTTACGTCACTTTTCTCGAAGCCGCGGATCAAACCAAGAACAGTGTCACATTTGTCCCTCTAGTCAAAATAGGATGGAAAAAAAGGCAGGCTACAAGGTGAGAAGCTACACCTTGACTAGTCCTCGTCTGCCGTTCGTTTTGTTTACCTCCTCGCCATAGTGAAAATGACACACTGTTTCTACACAGTGGAAAAGGGAGAGGGGGTTGCGGTTTCGTTTCTTAAAGGGCCAGTATAGCTTTCTTAGAAGTGAAAAAAATAGCCAAGGTTTAATGTTAATGCTGCCATGTGTTGTATTTATTCATGTAATCATCAATTTTCGACAAATATTTGTTTATCTGCAGCACATTAAGTAAAAAATACATCATTTAGTATACGTTAATTAACTGAACTACACTTTAAAATGATCTCCATCTATAGCCTATTTGAGTCCTAGCATATTTCAGTTTGTAAAACGCATGTGTACTTTATCCCAAAAAACACTGAAGTATATTTTTAAAAAAGATTTAAGTTTTAAGCCGTTAACTATAGCCGTTAACTATAGACAATAGTGAAGTAAATCAAGCAAAGAGAAACTGGTTGCTGGAACAGTGTGCTTCAGTACTGCAGTAGCCTACAGTAAGGCTGGCAGTGTAGTGTAATGGTTAGGGAGCTGGGCTTGTAACTTAGAGGTTGCAGGTTAAATCCCCAGGTGGGGCACTGCTGTTGTACCCTTGAGCAAGGTACTTAACCTGAATTGCTTCAGTAAAATATCCAGCTGTATAAATGGATTATATGTAAAGAAATGTAAACTGCTCTGGATAAGAGAGTCTGCTAAATGCCTAAAATGTGAATGTAGTAATGAGCAGGTACATTTGCAATCCAATTTGCCTGAAATTGAGCAGACAATAGTTTTCAAGATACCTGCTGAAATTGAACAAATTGAGACCATGAAATTGAACTGTACTTTACACATGGAAGTGATTAACAGTGAAACAGGTAAATGTGGAACAGACTAGTTAATGAAAGTTCATTATCACTTCCATTGTTTAGTGGTAGCAAAAAATTAAGGAAAACATTAATATGTAAAGTCTTAAATAAATATGTCCAGTGAAATGAGAATTAGCAGTATGAGAATCAGCAGCATTAACAGCAGCAATAGTAGATCCTTAATATAATGAGTAAAAGTGCAGTTAAGGGCAGGTGGAATGGTATATTCACATAATTATGCATTTATAGTTCACATTGCAGAATTTTAAGCCAAGTAGAACCTTAAGCTTCTTACCATTTCCAACAATAATCTGCCATATATCACATTCTATGGGCACTTCCTGTGTCATTTTTTCATTTCAGTGTCTAAAAATCCAAGAATTATAACAGCTTACAGCAGTTATAACTCCATGTAGATGTACAATAACATTACTACTGCAGGTATGTGTACAGGTGTACAAACTGTATAGGCTATATATAACAGGTTCAGGAAGGAACATACCTCAAACTCAGAACAATTCATACATTTAAAAAAGAATGCAACATATCCTCACCTTGTATGTAGGTACTGTAACATTTTATTTGCAGTATCAGCCACCTTTGAACAAGAGCCAATGGTCTGCCAATCCTCACACAATCAAACAGCATAGTTATTCCTGATCCTAAACTTTCCAATTGTTTAACTGAGTCAATCATTCTTCATCAGCATTCATGTCAACAATGATAATATTGAATTGTTAAAAAGACCCTTTCACGGTTAATTTCTCAGATCAGAAGAAACATCTCCAAATTTAGAAAATCATAAACAAATACTTGAAAGGACAACCTTTCTAAGTAGGCTACATAGGCTATTTCCAAGTGATCATTCACATGGAATAAAACACCCATTAATAAATATGTTGGCTAACTTAATCAATATTAAAACAATGTTGACCTCTAGAATTATCAACAAAGTTGTGATAAATTCATATAGCCTAGCATATTATGTTTGAATAAAGGAGTATAATGATGTAGTTTCATTTCTCGAGTTGAGACTAGACCAAGTTCAAGACTCTGCCTTAAAAAATATTGTGACGTCTCCTTTGGGAAATAGCCTCTTCCGTTCACTGTTTATTTATTTACTAACTGTGAGTAGGCTATAGGCTAAGTGTTTATCACATGTAACTGCTGGGCTAAGCAACTAGTGTAAACCAGTTGCTTTAAATTTTATACTCAGTCTCGGGCAAGTTCGTCATTGCAATACAGTATATAGACATTATGGGGAGGGAAAGACATAGTGCTGCAGCGACTACATAGTCCGGATCCGGACACGTGGAACGAGAGCAACAGCATGTCCAGTTCCAGGTCCTTCACGGATTCGGTCCTCAGTCAGTTCCAGTTCTGGAACTGGAGTGACTGTTGCTTCCGGTCACCCCGATGGGAGGGGCTCAGAGAGCATGCCCTGCTCAAGCGGTTCAGTGCTGTCGTTGGCTAATGGCTACTACAGACTAGAGCCCAATGGTGGAAATGGTTAAATAGGAGGAGTCGCTGCAGTTTCAACGAATGGCAACTTTAGATTAACCAAAGGAATGAATCCGACACGGAGGTGAGTCAGTTCCTTTCGTTCACCAAAAGGATTCGTTTAAAAGGAACTAATCGTTCACGAATGACACACCACTACTGAACACCATGTCTTCAATACATATTGGCCTGTTCCTCTTGAATATGTATATTTTAAACATATAACTGAAAAGCTGTTGAGATAGGAATATGTCCAGTCAAAAGAGAAAGGAAGGAAATCAGAGGAGTAGCCTTGGGATCAAATCACATAGGCTAAGTACTCTGTTTTCTTTTATAAGCCTCTTGTTTATAAAATGACTGTTGGTATGACATATACTTGACAACCATGTAAAGACTTGTGCTGTACAGTAAACCCCTCCTTTCTTCCACAAGGTCCCAAACAAGTGGGACCCACGTTCCTTGATAAATCATAGAACTAAAGCTTAATGCTGATGTCCAGTGGGATCTAAGTGATACCATTTCAGAACTGTGATGCTGTGGTTAAGAAACTGGGCATGCTCAGTAAACATCAAAGGAAACATTCAGCAGTAAAAATAGATGATACTGAATGTGAAAATTGGGAGTGAGTAACTTATGTGAGTATCTCTGGATAAGGGAGTCTGCTAAGTGGATACATTATGTCATATTAATGTTTTTCACATTCATGATATTAGCCTCCTTAAGCCATTATTATGACTTATAGCCTAGCTTCAGTTGCTTCAGTTTCTGGAACCTGAGGTAATAACAGAGAACCATCAAAACCCTTCGATAACCCTTGGAAAAACTAGACAGTCTAGGAAATATCTTCTTAAGAGTTGTATTGTAAATACATTGCTTGATAAGATCCACTGTACCTAATGATCTCTCAAAAGGAAAAATACAGGTGTCCTCAAAGTCAATGGAAAGAATACTTTTAAATTAAACATGAATGTAGCATGATCACAGATCATGGTTGAAACTCTTCTGGAGTCACAAATAAAATACAAAGTTAATAACTAATAAATATATAAGGACCACAAAGTTAATAACTAATAAATATATAAGGACCTACTTTGGGGATCAATTTGATTAGGTCACTTCAAAGCACTGCATGATGTTTAGCCTGCTTATCCGTGTGCTTCTTAATTGGGGAGATACTCAGGAAATTTTGCAGTCAGTAAGTTGGAAATGGAAATTACTATATAGAAAAGTATAGCAGCAATAATGGAGCTTCCCTCAGCAAAATGGTAAATTACCACCATTTTCCCTCAGGTATTTGTTCCACAAATGCAATTTTGCACAGGGTATTAATTTGTACATCCTACTGCTGAAAGTAAGGTGGTCACAGCATGGTTACCCTAATGTCGGAAATGAGTTGCAGGTGGATAGTTTTAGACTCAAATCAATCAAACATCACTTTCCATCTTGTCCTAACATGTTTCCACCTACAGCTGGCTGCAGGTGTAGTCTACTATACATACATTTCGCTATTCATTTGCCTCCACAAATGGCACAAGTGAGTTTGAATAAGTCAAAAGGCTGCAAGTTTACATAATGAAACAAACCTTGGAACTGGAAAAATAAAAAAATGGGTTCATTTAAATAGTCCACCTGAAATCGACCCTTGCATCGATGGTATGACTTCAAGAGGAACACCGCTCGTTAGACCGTACAAGATCCACCAAAGAGACGTGCAGTGCCGAGATGTCATTCATGAAAGACGGCAAGAGAATCTCAGGAATTCCACTTTTGGATGATGAAGAAAGAAGTCGAAGAATGTGTCGCTGCAGGCGCGTGCCATCAAGTTCGTTCGTAATTTGATCGAAACGCAAGTACTTCTTAAAATGATCGACGTCTAAATGAAAATAAAGCAAAACAAAAGAGGAATACACTAATATTTTGAGGTACTGGTTCTTTTATCGCCTCATTGAAAATAGATATTGCATAAGCTTCTCCGAGGTTCTTTGATAGACATCGAGGGCATTGCTAAACGGTTCCAGACGCTTGTGCTTGCATCATCTGGAAAAAATCTCCCCTCACCTAATGGAAACTGCAGCAGCAGAAAAGTTCATTTGAAAAGTGCACAGAAACACACCCAGCAACTGCAGAATAGGCAAGGTTTTTATGGTATACGTATTTGTTAAACAACACAATTTCAGCCACTGCTGAAAAGTAAACACTCACCTGTATTCAATTGATTTAAAACTGCATACCCTAGTTTTCTTAATTAAATGACACACCATTAATACACAATCTATAAAAATCCCAAATGTGTGGTTCAAAGAAATTCCAGTTTGTGCATTTCACCCTTTTCTCTCTCCATGTATATAGTTGATATAATCCAATTTTCAGTATTTTTAAGGAATGAAAGCACACTAAAATCATACAAATCCTTAGACCGCTTTCACACTCGTGAAAACCTGACAATCACTCCTTCAATAAATTCCTCTAAGCTATAGCATCAATGGTTTTAGACTGGTTTTCTGAACAGATGTTGCAAGAGTGAAATCCAGTCTGAAGTGCAGTACTCCCATACGTGTCAAAATGTGTGAAAAAAGAAGCCACAACAATGCTGAAAGAAAATGAGAATTTATTCAAATGATGCAAAACGCTTTGAGGACATACAACTAGGTGTTCTGTCCCTCCAGATTGCATTGACTCACAGCCTGAGATCTTCCTAGCTAAAAAAAGGACAATAAAATGGGGTAAAATGAATAAGGTTAGCCCAATCTGTTTAACTGATACAGCTAAAATAGCGACACATTCGGTTAAAATGGTTTGCGTATGCTATTTCCATGCAACAGTTTCAGTACAATGCAAACTAATATATTCCACGCTAGGTTGTTCAATCAATACGTTCCCTGTCTGCCATGAGACCATTGACCAAAATGTGCAAAACAAAAACATTGGGTCAGCTATGTAGTGCTAAAATAAAATAAGATCAAAGCAAACACATCCCTACAAAGGGAGGAGATTGCAGTAAGAGTTTTGGTTGTTAAACACGACCATAGAATTATAGCCAGTATGTGATAGTTCAACACCCCCCTCCCAAACGGGTCTGATCAACAATGAACGATGAAGACATGAAAGAAAATCCTCATTTTCTTAAATTAACATTCCAAACAGAGAAAATGTCACCATGTCAGTTTGTTATGAGCAAATGAGCTTGATCACTAGAAACCCTTACATTGGAGAGGGAATGTGTGGTCATGCCTGAAAGCCATAGTGTCCAGTCACAATGAATATTGATTCCAATGCCAGTCCAGGCTCTTCCCCAAAATGCAGTACTCTCTTACTCTTTGTTTGTGTTTTGAGTGTCCAACAATATACATTCTTATCAATCTTTAAAAACACTGTAAAACATTGTTTCATTTTTACAAAAATAACTTGGAAGATAATACATATTTTTACAACTTCTTGTTTTTGCTTTAAATACAAAAAACAGTTTGCAGTCTTGTTGAAATAAAAAGCACTGAAACACATTTTTAAGTTCTCCATTCTTTGAATAAATGGACAGTGTGTTGTTGCTGATGCTGTTAGCTGTAATTATAAAGGAAAGAGAATTCACACACGCAAATAATATTGTTTTTAACTAAGCAATCATCACACTTGAAACCCTCTTGGCTTTGCCATATTTGTAGAAAGTGGACATTATACAAATACAAATGTATGTGCGCACACAAATGCACATACGCACGAATGTGCACAAACATGCACGCACCCCCCCCCCCCACCCACACACACACACACACACACACACACACACGCGCACGCACAGACACACTTAAACACACAGAGAAATACTGTTTGGGACTTATGATGATGCTCAAGGAATTAAGGTTTTTGCTTCACAATACACAAAAGGTATGAATGTACTTGTTACATGACAGAAGAACATGACCTAAAACAATGAGCAGCTTTGGCCAGGTAACAGAGCTCTTATGTAAAACTGTCTTATTTATGCTACTTTTCCCCAAATGTACCTCCATGGTTTATGTCCAGGAGTTTAATACATCCATCCTCAAGACCCAAACATGCATTCTCTCCATCAAATTGCTTTGAAATAGACATTTAAATGGAATCTGTGACCTTATCCCAGACACATTCAACAAATTGTCCTCCCATTAATAAGGGAGTGCAGACATTGTTTAACACTGAAGAACAATGCAAGTGTGCCGCCTACTGGCCTAATCAGTGAACTACATATTGAAATGAGACACTACAATAAGGAGCAGAAGACCATATGTGATAATTGAGTATAAATTGCTATATTTAGTTGTTCCTTACTCCAAACTATGCATAATTGTCAACAATACCAAAAACGACCCACACCCAATGACAAATATTGTAAGAAAATACTCATCTCCAAATACACTGTATTTAAACTAATTTGCTTTGCAATTAGGAATTTCTTTGGGTTTTAGAATCAGATCCTGTTGCTGTTAGAGCAATAGGTGATTATTCAACTTATTTGAAACCGGGTGAAACTTTAAACATGTTGCAAATCAGTCAGTCATAGTTTGCCTATTTGTTAAGTTCTATTACAGGTGCTCTCCATTATATACAACCTTGGATTTCCCCCAAAGGTTGTATAGAATCTTTAGTATTGCTTCTATGTCAGTTAATTCAGGTAGGATACCAAACATGTAATGACCTCAACACTGATGCCACCACAAGGAATTTGTTTTGGGTTACAGTGAACAGGAAAAAGAAGAACTAGGGCAAAACGCTGCAGTGACAACATCAGTAACATCCCCACACATACCATCAGTAACATACCCCGCAGTGTGAAATTTAGTGGACATTTGAACAAAATGTCTACGACCCATTGTGAAACCAAGCAAACAAGAGCAGACAGAGATTGAAAAAGGCCACCAGAATATGGTCAAACATGCCATTCAGTGGCATCCAAAGCCACACTTGACACACCGTGGAGCCAGGCTGTGCATTGGTGGAAATGCTATCCATAGCACTGACGCAACAGAACAGTCTGGCAGTCTCCACGCTTATGGCGCTTAAGTGTCTGGCCCTTATAAAAGTGCTCAGTTTGTGCAGAAAGAGCTTAAGTCATTGTGGCCAGTCCAGTGAACCGAATGCTTTATTTACTGCCCTATGGGTTCCCTGTACTATACTAGACTGGAGGCAATCTTAAACGCACACCGTCATGCGCTTTCAATCTGTTATAACAATGTGGACCCATTTGATTTAAGAAGTGCTCAATCCAGTAGTTCTAGAACAACACGGACAATCACATTCGATTTTTACCCTATATTCAGTACCACCTGAAGCACTCTTTACATAGTTGCTCTGAATGTATGCATTATAACATGGACCAGGAGAACTAAATGCATAGAGGAAATCTTGGCCACTGCAATCTTGCCAATATCATAAGCAGGAACCAGAGGAACAGAATATAATTAGCAAGATGGCCACTTTCTTTAACGGGAGTATTAGAATGTAACAGCCATGCAAAATAAATAACTTTTGACTCATGAGTATAACAAGCACTGGGGTAAATTCAAGGTTCTCAAGATAGCCAGCAGTATTACACAGTGTGTGATTCAACATGGTTCTGGTTTAAAATAATTTAATATAACATTCAGTCACCTGGACAAAAGCATATAGGACACACCCCCCCACCTCTGTCCTGCAACACTGGGGGCGCCAACAGCCTGTCCCAATCGCCCGGCAAACATACCTTTAAAAAAGGCCCATCAAAAAGATGGCCAAAAAGGGCCGATCTAAAACACATACTCTTCCAGTCAGGAGTAGGATTGCATAAAAGCCACATTTCCATTAAAATACTGCTTATTTGTTTGTTGATACAAAGAAAGTGTTTAAAGCAAAACTGGATAGTTTGGATTTGTCTGTCATAGGCAGCATGGCCATTTGTTCCACACAAAACACCTGCAAGTAGCAGTCAATTGTGCTCAAAATTAATTTCTGTAATATTCTCCAGGGAATTGGGTGGGAACTCCAACTTTATAAAAAAATGCTCCGGAAAGGAAAATTAGGCATTTGCTCTGGGGCATATCCAAGTGTAATCAACAGAGAGAGAAGTATGTGCAGGACTGAGCTTTTCTGTAATCAAAGGCACGCCATAACTTATATTGGGTACTGTTCGTCATCTTTTTTCCGTGGTACTGAAAGGGTACATGTCATATTCACAGTCCCACGCAGCACTGTTGCATAGCTTTTCTGGTTCAGAGAATGTTACATTGTACAGAATTATTTAATTTACATTCTATGGCAGTAGAACAAAGCATAAAATGTTACATATCGCTTTGTGACTTTTCACATATTCAGTTTTGTTTGCAATATGCATCGTCCTGTGATTTCACGTGCCCAATAGAGTAATCCCTCACATTTTTATGAATGGATGGCGCAAGGGAAACACACAATAACCTGAAAACCCTATTTGGATATCATTAACCTACAAAATAGAATTAAGTATGCATCTGCAAACTAAGCAGTTTCTGGCTATGCGTGGGGTGTGTGTGAGACAGAGGGAGAGAGGTGCATTGCAATCAATTGTGCTCTGAATATGCGGTTTGTAGTTTCAAATTCTCTCCACTAGGTGGAGGACTCGAGCACTGACTGCAGAGAAGCCTGAGCGATCCGTTTCAGTTCACACCCGATTCCTGGTACAGTAAGAGCTACAGCGACAGCAACACAAGTGCAGATAACCCCTGTCGTTGCCAGGCCTCGCCCTACCCTTCCCCACACGGATAAAATCATCACCGTCATTATTGCATTCCAGTTAAAAAGGCTGCGTGCGGCATTCCCTCTAAAACCAGACATGACGCGGTTTACGGGACGTGGTGTGGCTTATCGGATGGGGAGGGGCTAATGCAGTCCCGACGGTGGAGACAGAGGGTCAGAGACCGACGGTGAGAGAGAAGAAGGGAGATCATATGAGTCGTGTCCATTCAGAACCTGTGGACAGGCGTGTCAGTTTCCCTTCTCTTCAGCTCTGCCCGGTAACAGTAAGAGCAGTAATTGCCCGTCTCTGGGTGCCCGTAGTAGTTGCAGCTGGGGGTTTTGCATTTGGAGGACTGCGAGCCGCCCAGGCCCCCGGCACTGCCCAGCGAGTAGTGCCGGACGGGCGGGGGGCCGCTCCTGCTGTCTGAGCCCGAGCGCGTCTCCCGGAAGCCGTTACTGTAGCCGGCCACCACGTCCCCGCCCCTTGGGCACTCCGTGGGATAGTCTGGGGGGATCTGCACCAGCGGGTAGGGGGAGAGGAAGGGGGCAGCACGTGAGGGGCTGCCCACTGTGGGGGGGTGGTACTGGGTGCGGGGCGGGCCCTGTGCCAGCGGACAGTGTCGCGGGAGGGTGACGTAGGAGGGCAGGCCGGGGTAGGAGGAGGGGGACCCACCCGCCAGCTGCCGCCGCGTCTCCACGTAGATGGGCGGAGGCAGGTGGGAGGAGAGAGAGGCGGGGGTCCGGTCGATGATGGTGGGCCGCGGGATGGGCACCACACCGGAGTAGAGAGCAGGGGTGAAGGCGGAGGACTTGATGTGACTGAATGTGGGCAGGGAGCCGTCGGAGAGATCCTCCTTGGGTTCATAGCAGCGGTAGCCCAGCTCCACCCCTTCCTTCTTGGCCTGGGTGCTGCCGGGCACCACCACCGCACCGCCGCCCTTCCTCTCCGCCTCCCGCCGCTGCTCCTGCTCCACCCGGAAGCGCTCTTCGGCATCAGCCAGGTAGCGCTGGATCATCTCTTCCTGGAAGGGCTGGCGGTTGCTGGTGGTGAGGAGACCGGCAAAGATGAATTTCCTCTCTCCCTGCATGGCGGCCCGCAGGATGCTGAGGCTCACCTTGACGTCAGCGCCGTACTTGCAGGCGTCCCCTCCCCCGCCTGCTTTCTGCCGCTCGCTGCCCGAGGACGGGGAGCCCTTCCCAGAATCCTCAGAGCCACCATGGGCGGAGGGCGAGCCGTCCTTGCTGCCTTTCCGTCCCTTCAAAGAGCCCTTCTTCTTCTTCTCCTGGCTTTCCCCTGCCTGCTTGGCCCCGCCCCCAGCCCCACCCCCACCCGCCCCCTTGCCCGTCATTAACCCGCCCATGTTCTTCTTCAGCTTGCTGCCCAGGCTCTTGCCGAAGCTGCCCAGCTTGTTAGCCACAGAGTCAGCCCTCTTCTTGTCCTTGTCCTTGTCCTTTTCCTTCTTGGCCTTCTCCTTGCCGCCTGTCCCTGTCCCTGTCCCCGGCCCCCCGGAGCTGGAGCTGGAGCTGGTGGAGCTGGAAGAGCTGGACGAGCCCCCACCCATCTTGGTCACCGCTCCACTCCCGTTGGCCACACTGCCATCACAGTTGCCATTGGTGCTGCTGCAGACCGACTCCTTGTCTGACTCGCCCGAGTCCGGGGGTGTCCGGGCCTCGTCTCCGGCAGAGGCCGTGGGTGACTCAGGCTGAGCCAATGGAGCCTGCTGAAGACGAACAGGCAAACATTCAGTCAGAGACAGACAGTTGTAGCAAAACACTATTAAATTAAATTGATAGTACAAAAAATGCAACAATAACTAATGGACCTGCAGCAATGCGAAGGCCTTCTGACCAAAGGGTTATTGGTAATTCTGGGAGTAACGTTTAAGATTCTCACAGAGATAAATGTAAAGCATGTTAGAAATGCAGGTTGCCATGGATAACAGCATTAGCTGAGCAAATAAAATCAGCAAAGTTAACTATATTAAAAGTTTGAAAGACTTGAGTTGGCTTCCATCCGGCGAGCTTAGAAATGGCAGTATGGCGAGAGTTCAATGTTTTTTCACAATACGTTTATTTTTAATACAATAGTGTACTGTAATACAAAATTATAATAGCCTTGTAATAGTATGTTATAAACTACATCATTAGCTTTGATGGAGGGATGAAGGGATGGATAGACAGAGGATGTAGATTGGTAAAGTATTATAATTCAGATAATTGTAATAGCCATGCAGTTGTAAAGCTTTAACGATATCAGCTCGATAAAGGGATCGATAGATGGATGGACAGAAAGAGGGGAAGTAGCTTTTTAATGTATAGACTTTATTTTGGAGTATGACAATAGCCATGCAGTATTAAGGTTTTAATGACATCATCAGCTTTGATGGACGGATGAAGGGAGTAATGGATGGACGGATGGGAAGAAGGACTAAGGTAGATTTTGGTTATATAGTTGTATAGAGATTTACAGTATATGGCTTGGTAAAGTACTGTTATTTAGACAATTATAATAGCCTTGCAGTAGTATGTCATAAATTACACCATCAGATTGGATGGATGGATGAAGGGATAGATGGATGGACAGATAGAGATAGGATGTAGTAGGGTATCCTAGTGGTTATATTTGTGCATAGAAATAAACAGTATTTGGTTTGATAAAGCATTAATATCACTTTATTATTAAGTCTTTAATGACATTACCTGGATGACAATTAGGTTAATGTATCGATATTATTTTGAAATATGTATGTGTAACACATCTAAGGTGTTAGAAACAACTTGGTGGTCACATAGCTGGTTAAACTGACTACATACAGTACTTTTATTATGACGGGGACACATAAAAGAGAAACAAGAGATGTTTGCCTCTGACTGGTTTCACAATCTCTACGAAACATAAAGAGGAAGAAAAAATATAACATTGGAGTTTATTATTATGTTCATTTTGTTCAAGAGAATAAAGCATAGAAGATAAGCTATTGAAATACCAAATGTATTTTACTGGAGATTTACACAGCAGTTTAGGTTTGATAGCTAGCTAGCTAGAAGGAGAGAAGTGCGCTCATCTAAACTCTTTAAGAGCTATTTTGTTGAGCTAACAAATCTATTTTCAGCTTGCTAGCTTGCTAACATAGCCAGATAGCTAGATAACCAGTATTTAAGGCTTTAAAATGCAACACATCATCATGGCTGGTTAAGGTTGACTTTTTTATAAGCTAACTAGCTAATGTTCACTGATTAGGCTACTAGTATGGTAAGCTGTTAGGAGTGGAGTTTGATATGAATGATATCAGCCAGCAGCAGCTTGGTCATTGTTGCTGTGCTATGCTAGTTAGCAAGGAGCTAGCAGACTAATAACTAAAAACATTGCATATTTCAGAAAGCACGTAATGTTATCACAAATGTGTAAAAGCATGAGCTGGATATACAAGCATAAACTGAAGGTATGTGTGAACTCTACATTAAAATAGGTTAAAATAGTTTTTTTTTTTTTTAAAGGGTGAGGAACTATTTCCAATGTTCCAGCCATACGATTTGAAGTTGGGCCTTTTTAGAACTTGTTTGCATGGTCTAGTAATTATTACCTCCAAAGGGATGCTGGGTTCACAGTCCTGGCATAACACCAATATAGTTGTTGTTGGAGACCGATTATAAAAAAGAAAAAAAAGAAAAAAGAAAAAAAAGAAAAAAGAAAAAAAAAAAAAAGAAAAAAGAAGCCAAACACTCAGGAATGAGAACAAAGACCCTTTATGCGCTGACATTACTTTGGATAGATGGGTGAAATTCACATTACCTTGTTATGCTTTCAAACTTAAAACTATACTGTACTGTAGAAGAGGGGCATTCGCACTGGGGCACATTCATTGCCTATTTTGTTGTTGCTAGGGTAGAGAACTCCAGTGTTGAAAAGAAGTGTGCAATAAGGTTGCAAATACAGAGGTGCTTGGTGACATTGGGTGATGCAAATTTGCTATATTTGTTAACTTTGTGACGTGACAGAATTCCAATTTTCTCAATGCAACAAGCTAACTGCAGTAGCTAAACTCATTAACTTTGATTTATTAACTAAACTGTTAGCCACACAATTGTGTGTGCCACTCAAACGATATGTCATACAACGATTCATTGACAAACATGAGAAGCAGCTCCCTGACAGGTGCTTATTTCAGATGGGCTGGAGACCAAGGTCAAAATGCTTTCATATTGGGCATGCGATTAGGTCTGAGACGCCTGCACCTGTGAAAACCAGTGATGGGCAATCAACAGCAAAAGTGGACGGAGCTACCATAGGCTACCAGTAGCTCACTGATTTTAACCAACCATCGTGATTTATGATTGTAGCTCCACCCATTTTGGTGTCATGTTACTCCTTTCTCCCATCACGAGTGAAAACCCCTTGTTTTTGAGCCCATTTACTAGAACTGACTGATTCCAGAGCCAGATCGTAATGCTTTCACAATCTCAGAAACGCTGTGACTGTGACAGAAAGAAATGATGAGGCACTCACCTGCACTTCGCAGGGCAGCGGCAGCCACGTGACCGTCATGTAGGTGTGCAACAAGTTCAGCTTCGCCTCCAGTGACAGTGTGACGCTGAGAGAGGGCAAACCAGACAACAAAGTTTCACTGAAACGGTCACTTTTTCCATGCCCAGCTCCAACTTCCTGGTGTTGTTTTATGTGATTAATGTAGCATCTACTGAATGCATCCAATGACTATGATCTGTTAATCACTCGGTTTTCCTGTGCAGTGAGGCAACTATCTATTTGACCTTCATTGCCTGTGTAATTTTTTTATTTGCTTGAACGTATTCATATATTTATACTCTTTGTCCAGGCAAACCAGAGCCTACAGCTCTGTAGAGCGCTCCTCCTCGATTCAGCTGAGAAAATCCAGTCAATATTTAAATAGTTCAACCAAGAATTTCCTGTGGTAAATCTTTTCAATGCAGGGATAGAACTTCCAAAGAGAAGTATTGACTGTCTGCCATCCTTGTTACTTTTTATAGAGCATCTGAAGTCTTATCTTATGTAAAATTAATTGAAGGCATTTCTGAGTCCAGTATCCAGGCACGGCACAACCGTGCTGATCAGGGCTATATGTGGCTTACCTGGCGCTCCATTCAGAGTGCAATTAGTGCCAATCCCTGCCTAATTGATGAGAGTTCAGTTTAGACGTGAAGGGCTTTAAGGCAGAGAGGCTGCTACTTTGCTAGTTAAATGCAGCTGAAGAGATGTTTGTCTGTTAAAATTATAGAGGATTTCCCCCCTCTACTATGTGCTGGTGACTAATTGTTTGTTCACTCTATGACTGTGATTCCTTGAAACTAAAGAATAACAGTATTAACCATTAGGGAAAGTTTTAAATAACATTTCTGTTCTGGAACGGGAAAATCTTTTATTTGGTTCTGTTCCAAAGAAACGTTTTTCAGTTCCTGGTTTCCCTTTTCGTTCCCTGAACTGGATATCTTCCCTGGCTCCAATCCATTTCAATTGGCCAAATTACCCATTTTCACTTCAGGTCAGCACTTCCCAAGTAAATATGGCAAGTCAGTGTGACGGGAGTGAAGGAAGCATTTTGGCGACTGCTATAGTGCAGTCTGGAGGCAACTGTATTGCACAGTCTGTTGCGGTCGGACTGAACATCAGCAGTCCATAGAAGTCAGGTCGCACCCTGGAGTCAAAATCGCAACACACACATAAATGCAAGCTAACTTAATGCAGCGTTATTAAAAGATTCAACATAAATGATGAAATTTCACTGTCTTTATATATGTTTTAACAGATCACCATGTGGAACTTTTAATTTCTATCAACAGGTAGAATAGCAGAATTAAAACAGTAAACAGTCGATTCAACCAATTCTAATAGAATAACAGTGGTGGCTCTCGTTCAGTGTCCCTAATCTGGAGAATGGGCCAGTCCAGGCCAGTTAGTGATCTCAGTGCAAGCAGGGATGTGTCACTTGTGTGCAGGCTCCAGTCATGGTGTCCCACCTTGCCAGCATCACATTGTCCACGTCATCCTTCCCCCACTCCCAGTCCCTGCCAGGGTCCACAGCAAAGTGCACAGGAAGCATTTTGTGCTCAGAGTCAGTCAGCGGGATCACAGCTAAGGGGCAGAAGGAAGGAATGGAGGAATCAACAGTGCTTTAGGCTCTGGATATGTGACCACAGGCTTTACCCTGCACTGCTTTACACCACATTTTATCATGCGAAGCTAAACTAATGTAATTCTACATACCATTCCAGTTTATAGATTTACTCAAGGCGCAACAAAGAACTAACCCACTCCTCCTGACTTGGTATATAGTCAGACATGCACTAGACTTGCTCCCAAACGGTGGGTCAAGACTCACTGACGGGTCTTGGAAAGGGCTGAGGTGGCCAAAGGTCAGGCTACATTTGGAAAAGGTCATGGGCTCAAAAATGCTGGCTACCACTGCACTACAGTACATTTTTAAGCACTGCACTACAGATTTGAAGGCTGTGGGAGTGTGCAGACAAAAAGAAGTGTGATAAAGATAGAAGAGAAGTTTATAACATTACCCACCTTGGTCTTTGGAGCTGTCTTTCTGTTCCATAGAAACCAGCGCGGAGAAGTGGGCCTGGTCGTATGCCAGGACCAGGGGCGAACGATGGCACTTTATGGCAGGCACCTCAACAGGCAGGTAGATGCCCCCAAATGGGATAGGAGCAAAGGCTGGGGAGAAAAAGGAAAATTGAACATCCTGATCCGCATTGTGTCATCAACTCCTAGCTATAAGAAAGTAGCATGTACAGATGTTATAAGACTGTTATAAAAAAGGTATGTTTACCTATGATAACATATATAACATGTATAACCTCAAAGGTTGTTAAAACATACATTTTTAAGAGAAGGCAACTGTTGAATTTAATTGTGACTGATAGCCAGTTATGGTCATGTTGCTAGATCACTTTTAGAGGGAGTGCGTGAAGTTGACTTTGCTCACTTATCCCTGTGACTGACATAGAAAAATAAACATTTCCGTCATTGCATCATGCCACCAGTACACAGGCTAGATACAGGTCATGATTTTGAACTGACCTCTTGGACAAGCAGTGGCCTACTATCTGCAAGCAACCAATAGAAACCTACTTGAGGTAGCATTAGCTAATTTTGCTCCTACCTCAATGTACTCCACTAATATCCACACCCCTTGCCTTAGTCTGAGATACTTTGCATTCAGGATACGTGTGGATGCCTTACCCTCCCCTCCTGAGTCTCTCAGCATGGTGTCGGCCACCACCACGATGGGCCTGCGCAGCACATGGGCCAGGACAAAGACGTGGAACTCCTCTAGGCTCTCATATACAGGCTCCTCCGAGGACTCCGCCCTGCAGACATAGGTAGGGTGGGGTGTGGTGGCATGGAGGTTGAGTGAAGGTCATATACTGCCTTTGCAAACTTCAGGATCTACAGTACAGGTCACTGTGTTGGTTGCAAACCCGCCATCTTGCCTGTGCGAACACGCCAAATTCAATTTTGTTTGAAGTATACTAAGGCCTTCAGTCTGCTACTTACTCTCGGAGTAAAATGTAATATCAATAAACTCTGAGAGCCCTTTTTACAAAACCTGCTGGGTTTATGACAGAAGTAAACGTAATATTTACTGTACAGTGGCATCACATTATGGGCTAAGCAGATATCCTTATCAACCTGAATTTATAGCTTACATTTTACACAGTAGCTGTGGATACAGCTGGATGTTTTATTGAAGCAAGTTGAGTACATTGGCAACGGCAGTGTTTCACTCGAGAATGAAACCTACAACTTTCTGTTTACTTGCCCAGTTCTCTAACCACTCCTCCAAAACACACTCCCGCTATCAGTATCTGTGAAAGTGCACTAACTGCCATCGTTTATCATTTTGACATGAACCTTCCCACAGGTGGCAGTGCAGTGTGTAAGGACCTACCCTGTGCAGTTGGTGTTGGTGCTGTAGTGTATCCTGGGCTCGCTGGAGGCCAACTTTAGCAGCTCGTTCCACTCCTTCTGCCACTCCTCTTCAGTGTACACCAGACCTGACTGCACACAGGAACACCCAAAACACTCTGCTCAGTCAAAGTCTAACCAGTGACTCCTGATTTCTTGGAAAGAAAAATACTTAAGGGAAACTCTCCTTTACGATGGTAACAACTGCATACAGGATGCCCCGCTTTCCATGGTTATGCAGATAAGGATAAGATTGCTTGATGAAACCACATTGCTGTAAACAGATATGCCCTTTGTTGAGCAAACCTTTTCAAATGAAAACAGACACATGGACAATTCTTAAGGAAATAACTCCTGGAGGTGAACCGGTTTGGAGATTCTGAATAACTGACAGAAATCTAGACGTGGAGCAATTCAGACCTCGTTCAACCGCTTACAGATATAAACTTGGTTTACGAGATGGGTCTTGTGACCGTTCTAATTTTGAAACAGACTGCTAAGCATTTAGAAACACCGTGTTCACGTTGCCATATCATTAATGCAGGGGCAATGTGGGGCAAATTCCTGAGAAGGGTGAACAGTTGTGTTCTGTCCGGATCACAGTGAAATGTGAGGGTGGTTGCCCCAGGACGGGCCCTCAGCGCTCACCTCTTTGTTCTGCTGTGTCTGCTGCCACCGCCACCTCCGTCTCAGCGCCTCCCTCTCCTGGCCATGGTCTATGAGGGCGTATAGAGACTTCCGCAGCATCAGGTCCCGGTCATGGAAGCCCCACATCCCTGCACAGACATCAGACATTATCCTTTTATATACACATGAATATTTACTGAAGCTATTTTCGTTATGCGTGTTGCTGATGGGTACAACAGCCAGATAAATTAGCCAGTCTGTTTTCCAAACCATTACGTTTGACTGCTATCCCACCGCCGAACATTTCTTAGCATGCATCCTTTCTCAGTACTTGCACATTCCTCACTATACGTTACCTTATACAGAGTGAGCCCAATGAGACAGTCTGCTTCAAAGAATTCCCGCAAGTAGAAAGTGGTTTCCAGTCCACAGTACGGTCACTGTCACTGGGCACTGGTACAGCCAGCGGGAGGTTGGACTCACCTAATGAGGCTGCATGTAGCAGGCAGTTTCCATCCCCACTCGTCGCCAGCGGCAACAGACTCTGACAGCTAGGTACCACCCGTGTCCACCAATTCAGCCGGCCTGCAGACAAGAAAAGGGTAAGGCAACCTCTCTCCCTCTATGGAATATTGTAAACTTTATTTTTCACTTTTTCGTTTCTATGAATTCACCCACTTCAGAGGTTTTGAAGTCAATCCGAAATCACTCTTTCCAAGTATGAAGTATGCAAAGGACCGAGACATTGAAAACCTCTTTACTGTAACAGCTACAGCAATAGATAGCACATATAAAGCAATTCCATGTCATTTTAAGAGGATGAATTAGAGGTAAATTCTGATGCTTGACAAATTGGTTCAGCATAGCCCTAGTGTAGTCCTCAAGTCTGTATTTGATGACTTCAAACATCATTATAAAAAGTCTCAGTGACAGCATCAAAGCGGTTTTACTCAAAACCAGTAGAAAAATTGTGTATATATTTTCTTCTTTGGGTGCCTATCCACAAAACAGATAAATGATGGTTCTGTGTGGGTTCTCAGTAGGTAGAGCATGGTGCTGACACCGCTTATGTTGTGGGTTCGATTCCCATTGGGACCACATATGCTTAAAAATGTATGCATTCACTACTGTAAGTTGCTTTGGATAAAAGCGTCTGCTAAATGGCATATGTTAAATGACTAAGAAACTTGGATGCCCTCCAAAATAATCTTCAAAAAGGCACATTTTTTACAATAGAGCCCAACGCCACAAATAGCTTGACATTTTCAAGAGCTCAATGGCACAATATTTCTGCATGCCTTTAGCGACATACATTCTCTCAGAGTGTGCTGCACAATCCCTAAATATGAATCTTCATTTGACAGAGGTGATCAGGCTGTTGGCTGGCTCATCCTGTGAAGGCACTTTTCTAGTGCGTGGATGAGCCCCACGGTGCAGCATCAAATCCCAACCTTGCCAGTGCCGACTGTGACCCTGCGTCTTCCTCCGACTCAGGTCTGTGCAAGCTTAACTCGCAAGGACCTGAGTCACTACGGTGTGGAAAGAAGCAGGCAGCTGACATCACGTGTTTATCTGTGCTCTCCCGGATTGACGGCGGAGGTTGCAGCGACCACGGCATGCGAATACAACTGGGTATTCCAAATTGGAAGGAAAGGGGTAAAAAGGCATACAATTCTAAAGAAAGAAAGAAAGAAACAATAGAGTGCACTGTGGGAGAATAGGCGGCAGTGTGGTATAATGGTTAGGGAACTGGACTTGTAACGTTAAGGTTGCAGGTTCAATCCCCAGGTGGGACACTGCCGTTGTACCCTTGAGCAAGGAACTTAACCTGAATTGCTTCAGTTAATATCCAGCTGTATAAATGGATTGTAAAGAAATGTAAACTGTGTAAGTCGCTCTGGATAAGAGCGTCTGCCAAATGCCTGTAATGTTAATGTAATGTTAATGACGAGATACTCGATTGGTGTCAGCGGTGGGATTCCCGGCTCACCCGCGTGCTCCAGGGCCACCATCATGGACTGCTCGATGAGGTCCCGCTCAACGAAGCCGCGGAAGTCGTCGCGGTAGACGGTGAGGTCAGGCAGCTGGAAGGTGCAGAGCGGCGTGTCCAGGAGGGGCTCGCTGCTGCTGCTGCTGCCGCCGCCGCCGCCACCGCCACCGCCGCCCGCGGTGCTAGAGACGTGCGAACGAGCCAGGGAGACGATGGTGGAGCTGGCGTGGGAGATTCCCCGCGACAAGCGCTTCTCCGTCGCTGAAAAAGGACAGAGGCGCGAGAGGTGAGTCCCGGGATCACGTAGAAGCAGAGGACGAAGCAGCAGGGAAGGGAAGACGCAGAAGGGCACGGGCGGAGGAGAGGTCAGAGGCAGCGGCGAAACAAAGGACGGAGGAGAGGAAGGAGGGGAGTTTGAGAGGCGAAGGAGTGAAAAACGAGATTGAAAAGAGTAAGTAAGAGAGACAGAGGAAAAGAGGAGAGAGAACAGAAGCCATGAGGAATGTGAGGGGGGAGGCCGGGAGGGAAGAGAGATCCAGAATTGGCCCTAATGAGCACGAGAGATTTATGCCGCATACCGTATTAATGAGATTAGGTTCAACCAGCATTCCTACCTTGTATCACCTCATCTTGTCGGAGCAGAGGCGGCCGTACAACTCTGGCCATCTCCTTCTCAATGGGATAAACTCCTCTCTCCTCCACAAAAGAGTATGACAGGTTTCCAGCATGCACTTGCCGAAGCTGCTCAAAATCGCTCAGGGCAGCAGTGAGATCCCAATTCTTGCCTTAAAAACAGAAAAATGACAGCTTCAGTCCCTGTCAAACGGATCTGACCAACCAGTTACATGTCAGTGACAAACACATCCGTAATTAACATTGGCTCAATTGAAGGCCAGTGACACATTCATTTACTACTTGTGTCCATGTTTCAGAGCTATTTAAAACTCAAGAAGTCTCAAGATCGTGCAATTCTGACCAAGCTCACCCATCTCCAAATGAGATGAAGTCAAGTTTACACAGAAGTAAAGCCACACTGAGACTTACAATTTTCATCCTAACACATTCCCACAAAGATGACTCACTCTCACCTTCCAACAGATCTCTCGCCAATCCCGGTTCAGCTCCTGTGGAACGGACAAAGTCGGACAGGACTGCGTCCATATCCAAGGTCATGTGATCATGAATTCACGGTGTGGTGGGGGCCATCCGGACAGAGAAAACAGGGGGAAAAAAGCTTTCCCTGAGAGGCCAGCAGGTGGGGGGAGGGGAGGAGGAGGGGCTGGGGCGAGGGACACCGTCTCCTCTGTTGGGGTCAACAGTCACAGCCACACCTGCAGAAAGACAAAGAGAGAGTATGAGGCCAAAGGAAGAACATTTTTTATTATCCAGGACAATCTGTAATTGCACAATATGAACTCTGAAACACTCAGCAGTCACAAAAAATCTATGATAATATGAGGACACTAGGTTAATAAAAGATGTGACTCACTTTTATTTAGTTAGTTTATAGTCTGAACTGCTCAGCTAAGAGTGTAATACTGAATGATGACATCTAATGTCTACATAGGAAATCATACTAAAGGTATTCCCATCCACCCCTTTCCATGTATCATTTGTTTAAGGATTGCAGCAGCACTGTCCCCACACCTTGTTTGAACCCGTGACCTTTCCCAGTCACATGTTATCCCCCTGACCACTGTCACATACTGCTGACAGCAGTGGATGGTGAAACAATAGTGAATGCGAGTGAACTGCCCCGCGTCAAAGGTAGTGATCTGACCTGCATTTGCAGGCAGACCTTCACATTTTATGAGTGACCTCTACTTTCTTCACTGAGAAAGCAGGCAAGGTAAAACACACCGAACACATCTTCCCTACATTCACAGCCAGGTTAAATATTTAGGTTTCTCAACATTCTGTGGCCCGCTTCGATGAATCAGGCCCTTGCCAAGCAGTAATTCAATCCGTAAATGTGTATGGTCAAAGCTGCCATTTTTCCAGAGTGGTGTCTTAACACATTGGCACAGCACTGCAGAGGTGCCACTGCAGGTAACAACAATGCTACACTTGCATAAGCACAGAACATTTCAAGAGTCAGCGTAGGGAAAAAGGAGTAGCCTATATCTGCCGACTTGCACAAAGAGACAACCACAACCTCACGCCCATACACGGCTGTGGACCCCCGTGAGCTGAGTCAGGTGGCTGCTCCAGCAGTGTAACAATAAGACTGTGCTGCTCAGTTAGGCATCCTGCCTAGGGTGACAGTCACATGGTCCCAGTCAGTGAGCCTGCCTCCTCCCAGCGGCCTGAATGGAGCCACTGTCCCACGATACAGGCGCCGACGCCGCCCAACCATGCCCGCCCGCGGCCCTTCCACACGGGTTCCCCCACGCGAGGAGGATTACGGCCTTGCTGGGAATTCAATTATTGGAGCTTGCGCCCAGATGATGTGGATGGACAACAAGTTAAAATGTTAGGTAAGCTGACTTTACCTCAGTCATGTGACTCAGGACCTGGGCGAAAACTGTGCTGCCCAGGACTTCACTAAACTAAAGACGAAAAGTTTGAGAAGAAATCAAAATAAGGGCCAATGTGGAATTGGACGTTCTGTGGTATACAGTGCTTTTGACCTCTGCAAACAGAAGCAAGAATGGCTATCCTGATTCAGGTTACAAGAGCAGGTGTGTTGAAAATAAAAATGTGCCAGAAGCACTGATGACATAGGTGGGAGAGGCTAATTGTTTCAGCTAGGGTAAATACCTCCTATCTCAAAACAAACTACACCAACTGGTATCAGCAACATCATACTTCATTTCATACTTCAAAAGTGAATAAAACATGGAACAAACCACTTGACTGAAGTCCACCTGAGTGACTCAGAAGGCCCTATTTTCGTGCCGGCGTTATGACCTAGCGCTGGCGAATTGCCAGTTTCGTCTGTCATCCATGTCAGGAAATTGACAATTTGCTATAGCGTTGGTGCACTGATATTTAAAGGGATAGAAAATAGGTGTTCTGATTGCCCATTACAAAACCAAACCCCGACCACACCCACGTGTATTTTTAAAAAGTTAATCCAACCTCTTTTACAACTGCGCCGGAGGTGCGCTATCGTCCTAAATCACGGAATTACCTAAATTGCGTTAGACACGCCCTAAAGCGCCACCGTCCTCCCTTTGCGTCGGAGTTACCGACTGCGTGCTGATTCACCAAATTAGGGCCCAGAGACTGCTTTTAGGACTGGTGATCTGAGGATGTACATACTGACCCTGTGACTGTGACTACATAAATACCATATGGGCCATGCCTCTTAAGAGTCTGCCAGTATGTCCGTTGTTCCTATACACACACGCCCACACACATATATATATATGCACCCACACACACACACACACACACACACTCATCTTCTCATGTCTAAATGTCTTCTACCAAGAGCTGTGTTTCTTTGCCAGCAGTCCAAAAAGAGCAAGATGGGAATGTGCAAGCCTCTCTGGCACGCACAGGTCTGTATTTGGCCACATCAGTGACAGATGACTGTGCATCTTCTCATGTAATGACTGTGCGACTAGTGTGAGGGAAAATGTGCTCAACTAAATGTGCAAAGGCAGGCACAAATAAGGATAAATAAAACTGACAGCACTTTGGAACTGAAGGTTACACCTCAGGGGTATAACTGTATTACACTTACACCTATGTGCTTATCATTTCAATGCCCGATGCTTGCATGCTGATGTGTAAATATGTGTTTACAATTGTAGCCGAGCGAGATGTTTAGTTCCCCCGCACTATGAATTAGTCATTTTTCTGGAGGTGAGAACATTCCAAGGCGGCATGAGGAGGGCACGTGTTGCAGCACGCGCCGAGGACGGATCCGGCGCTTCACGTGGGCCGTGCCAAACGCACACCAAGGTGACGGCCTGACTCACGCGACAGGCCCCAATTTCTGTGCGGCTCGGCCTGGCTTTCCTGCACCGTCACGTAACGACGCCACGGTCGGCACATGGGCGCTTCGAGAGGCCTGGATCCGGCTGTTAGACAGAGGTCACCGCTGTTGCAGCCTGTGCGGACAGTGCATGTTGCAGCGAGGCGGTCGCTCACAGCGCTGAGGGAGGAGGACCCTCAACCAGCAGGTAGCAGGTGTGCATCTGTGATCAGAAACTGCTGCATTGCATCAGGAATGATTCAGCTTTAGAAATGTATAATACAGGTACTCCTCACTTAACGACCTTTTAACGACCGCGCGGACTTACGACCGGCTCTCCGACCAGTCGGTATTGTACGCTGTACGAGAACTTCGGTCGTGGAAACGGCAGCGCGGCGTCTCAGCGTCAAGCATCTCATCTCGCATCACCCTTTCAGTCTTGTTCCCGCAGTCGGTCAGTATTCACTACACTAGCATTCGCAATCTCCAAGACTACATATTTCGTCTATACATTTTCGCTGATTGTATTTTTATGTTCTGTAATATGTAAGAGTTATGCAAATTAAAACAAAGTTATCAAGTTGGAGTTTCCTTTAGAATAAATAAAAACGATTACCTGTATTTACAGTATGCAAACCTAAGTAATGTATATTAGAGCTGATTTCCTCTATTCTGTTTATTACAGTATACAGTACACTACTGTATAAACATTTAAAAATATACAAAAAATGTTATAAATGGTGCAAAGGTGACATTAAAACAATATCTAAAGACGGTTGACACAAACCCACTAACAGTTCAGTATGCTTGAAATATCGGTAAGGGGTGGCTCCTCGCTTTTCGACCAATTCGCTTAACGACCTAGTCGTAGGAACGGAACTCAGTCGTTAAATGAGTACCTGTATGTCAAATATAGGCTAAGTCACCCTAGAAGGCATCTGCTAACCTAAGTTATGCAATGTTGCACGTGTAGGTGAAAAGAGGTTGAAACATGGCTCCAGTTACAAACAAGTCTCAGCCCATTTAATTGCATGCTTGTCAGCAATTCCCATTACCAATACAAACTAAACACTGCACTACATTATCGGGAAAGTGATATGTGTGTATATCAACCAGCTATAAAAGGTACCTGCTTGAGAAACCCTTAGTGAGGAACAGGTTAGAGCATGTATGGAGTTATGCAGCAATAAACCCATTCAGACAGATAGAAAGAGAGAAATGTGATATTGGGAGAGATAAAGAAGTGCTGCTGGGAAACAGTGACATAGTTTCAATGAGGTTAATGTTAAAGAAGTGCTGCGGACTAAGTCGCTGATGACTACCGGATACCATCATTGAGCTTAGTGAGTTGTGGGGGTCACAGGGAAACTGTCTTGAGAAGATGACATTAGAGACCGCCTCGATCAGGGATGTCCAATCTTATCTGAGAAGGGTCGGTCATCATGGTCATCAATCAAGACCTCAATTCATTGAATCATGTGGGGCCACATTCCCACTGGGGCCACATATACTGAAAAATGTATGCATTCACTACTGTAAGTCGCTTTGGATAAAAGCGTCTGCTAAATGGCATATATTATTATATTATATTATATTATTATTATTATTATGTGTTTTAGTGTTGGGCAAAGTCTCCACCCACACTGGCCCTTCTCGGATAAGACTGGACACCCCTGATCTGGATGGAATCTGCACATCAGACAGAACTTCCAACGCATGGAACCAAGGGCAGAGACCGGGGGGAGAGACAAGACTGACAGCAGAATTAGAGACAAGGCCCAGTGGACAGGAATGTGAAAATGCAAGCGTGTAAGGAAGAGCGATGCTTGAGCTAGAACAAGGGGAGGAAGAGGGCCCACAGTGCACTTCACAGAAGTGACCATGCCATTCCACGCCCGTTTCCTTATTGCTCTAGGTATGCGGTTTTACTTAATATCTCAGGCTAAGTCCACATTGCACAAGTGTACGTAGAAGCGCATCAGCGCTAAACTGTCGACTGACTTGACAGGAAAAAGCAGAACGATCCCACTGTTCAGCATTACGTAACAGCAGCTGCCTACAGTTACCATTGCCGCGGGGTGAGAGGCGGTCAGCTGTCATTCATACTTGTATAAGAACTGGTTGTTTCTTGTTCGCCCTACTTAGACATTCAATAACAGTAGCAAGCTTTCTCTTTGCAGCCAATGTTCAAAGCTGTGGAGCGAGAAAGGATCCACCTTTAGGTTGCACTGGGATGAATAGGACCTTCAAAGCCACACTCAAACATTCCACACTTTCTCAGCTCTATTGTCCACGACAGAAAAACAAACCTGTGTAAATGATTTTCAGAGATAGCGGTGATTTACTGCTGATAATAAGGGGAGGGACATAAAACATCGGGAGATTAAAAAAGGACTTTTAAGAAATTTGGCCTGCGTCTCTAAAGAAAGACAGGCAGTTTTCTCCGCTCCACTGGAGACCGAGCCTCCTGAGTGAAAGGCTAATGAGGTAGAAAGGCCTTCATGGTGCTGGGCACCGCAGCTTGCCTTTGGGTCAGGGCCACCCTGCCCCTCCTCCTCCTCCTCCTCCTCCTCCTCCTCCTCCTCCTCAAACCGGCTGGAACAGTTTCTGTGCTCCCATCACAGAGTAGCCTATCCCTCTCACACACTGACACAGCAGAGCAGGGAACGGAGGCCTGGACAATCTCATCTTCACATCACAGAGATTGCCTCTGCCCTGCCGCTCGTGGTCTGGGGATGCGCACAGAGGGGGATGAATGGGGAGTTAGAATGTTATCTTGCTCATTTGCTTAGCAGTCATCCTTATACACTGTGATTTGCCTTGCTTACACAGCACCCATTGGACGGATTATCCATCTGAACAGCAGCAATAGATGCCAAGTGCCTCGCGGCGACAGGAATGACCCACCTGGGATTCAGACCTGCAAACTCAGGTCTGTTAGCCTTGCATCAGCTCCCCCATGCGCAGAAGAGGCTGGGGCTTGCTGGGGTGGCTGCTAGCACAGCATCCTATGATGCTACAATCAGCACCCAAGAGACTCACACCCACACGGGCTCATTATGAGCGGGGCCTCAACGTATAGGTGGTCATTTCCCTCTTCACCACTTTCCTCACATCTCAACGGTGGTCACAGAGGGGCCCCTGTGTCTGTGAGCTTGCCATCCACCTGAGTGCTTGATTAAACTAATCAATGTCTCGATGCAACCAATTTAGTCTCATGTTAGTGGTTTCCAGACTGCTGGAAAACCCAGAACTAGAATTACAAGCCTTCAATGAGCAGAATAGAGAAGAACACCACTTTAGGAATACATTTTAAACCTGGAATCATGAAACTTTTCGCATACTTTTTTTCAAAACATTAAAAATTATGAGATCGTAGGCTAGACAAAGCTGAATATGCACAAATTTGATTATTTCAATGGACTTGTATTAACAGTCAAGAGATTGTCAAGAAGTTAAGTAACATTGCTTGGTTAGTACTATGTTCCCAGTAGAAACTAGACAAAATAAATACAATTCATGAGTCATGTCGCAAACAAGCACTAACCAAACAAAAAGATTTATTTCAAACAGTGGGCTGGGCATAGTGACAAACCCTGTTACACTAACCTGCAAAATACATGCTACCTAAATAAATACGCTCAAAAGAGAGTCAAATAATAAAGGCAATAAACCAACAGCCTATCCTCCAACCGTCACAGCCGCCATGCACTTGTTTAATCAATTCAGTTTATTGAACCCGGGGACGATTACGCAACTTTAGTGCCATAGCTACTGAACGCTGGGGAAATGAAGCGAGACCCAGTTTCCCCTGTTGCTGTGAACAGTCTCAAACACCTCCCAGGGTGAAGGAATGGAATTTGGGGGACTGTCTGCTGCCGTCTCTGCCTGCCTGTGCACAGCTCTCTCTCAGATATGGCAACATCTCCATTACGTCACGTCACACCAACACTAACTGCATGTTACTCTCACTTTATTTAGGCCTGCGTTTCTAACTTGTCGACGTGCTAATACAGGGCCTGAGACAGGCAAGCAATGAACACTGTCTGCTTGTTAACTTATGTTGCAGCAAGATTACCATTTAGCTAGCTAGCCAATTGGCAAGTCAATAGAACCAACACATATTTTGTTAACCCTGGGTTGTTTTATTACAAATCAAATCAGCCAGGGTACAGTTAAAGTGCCTTCCTCCGTTTCACAAATGAAGATATCGTTATGCTCCCTGCTTGCTCATTTCTAGCTCTGTGCCTTTTCTACATGCTAATACAAGCCTATACATTTTCAAAATAAAAATGTCAAAATAAAGATTGCCATTGCCACGGGTCATGTAGAAGGACAAGCGCACGGAATGTCCCATTTTGGCCCTCGGAAGAACTGGCCAGGTGGTGTCAGCCAGCAGGAATTTGGAGTTGATCAAAACGGCCCCCTGTTGTGACACTGTGGCCGTGTCGTCCAGTCATCACTCAGCCATGCCCTCCCTTCTCTCCCTCTCCTGGGCCCAAGAACATCCGGAGAGCCTTGTATGACAGCAAGCATTATCTCCCAGGGCTGCCAAGAGGCTCCGGTTAAGCCAAAGTGGAGAGACAAATGGTAAGAGAGGGAGAGATAGAAAGAGAGAGACAAAGAGAGAGATAAAGAGAAAGAGACACTCCTGTGAATCATGATTTCACACAGCTTTGTGGACGGGATTTCAGTGGAAGCAGTGACCTACTTGTGTGCGCGCACACTAAAAAAACGATCCAAGCACACAGGCCTGATCTATTGTTTCTAAGATCTAGTGTAAGTTTCTGTTTTCTAATAGTAACAAGATCACAAAAAAATATATGTATGTGATCTTGGAGAAGAATGGGTGTGGACATTAAACCACTAAACCCCTTATCTCTATTTCCACATGCTTGCTGCTAATGAAAAGGCCTCTGGTTCCAAAATAGTGGCGCATAGCAAAAGATAAGTCTGAGAGGTGCAAGAAGTCAAAGCTGTTTTTCTTCAACAGAAACAGTAAAACCAGAACCTGGAAAACAAAAAACAAGGCAAAAACCTCTAGCAGCTTCAAAGACGTGATGAAGAATGAGCACCTAGGTCTACACGAGCAAGCAAAATGTCACTTACCTCCAAACTTCGGAACAATTAAAGAGTCTGTGAGGTTCCTATTCTTGTGGTATTTGTACATGGACTGTGAAGCACTATCTAGCCAGAGTGACTCGATAATGGAACTCCGCCTCTATCGCCTGGCACACTGAGATCTGGCCACTTCCTCTCGTTGACATTCGCAGCGGCGTGTCTGTGGCAGTGAAATTCAGCTGGTTCGAATGGGCGCAGTGTTTGCTTTCCAGCGGAATTGTTTTTCAAAGCGTCTGAGAGCCCAAGGAAAAAAAAAAAAAAAAAAAGTTGAAACGCCGGCAGAGGCTATGTGCATCCCTACGCTGTTTGAGGAAAGCTGCGAGAGCTCCTACGAAACGTTGGGGTGTGACTGCAAGAACAATAACCACGCTCCCCCAATAATAACGAAAAAATAAGTTTGCACACGAAAATACAGGACACATCTGAGCACTAATCGCAACAGTAACTAGGGGGAAAATTAAAGTCGGAGCCTGTGCGATAACTAGAGGCTATTCTATGGACATCGTGAAGATATTCCACAGGTAGCTACTGCAAAGAAACACTAATGTCAGTGACTCCCTGTTTTTGATGGTGCAAGCAAACTTTCCAGATATAGCAGCAGTGGCCACCTGGGACTGCACACAGCAGCCCACAGTAGGAGGAAGGAAGAGCAGATTGAGACTGAGTCACTGCTCGGCAGAGCGGCCGATAGGGTGGTGATTACTGAGCTTAATTGGGGTGACAGGCACGCGGGCCTCCCTGGGGTGTGGCCGGGGTCTCTGAAGGCCCGCAGTACACTGTAATTGAGTCCCTGGCACAGCATGGCGGCAGACAGGGAAGACAGGGGGCGGGGCTTATCTTTCTGAACTGGCAGAGCCTCCTGCTATGACCTCACTGTCAACTAATCACGGGCCAGGAGTCAGGACTGTGCGTGCGTGAGAGAAGATGTGGGCAGTGTGTTTAAGCGGTTAGCCATTTCTTATTACAGTAAGAGAATGCCCCTCTGTATTGAAACCCTTTGATGTTAGCCAAATAGGATACAGCAATACATCATAGCCATCTCCAATTGTGTCATCATACATATAAATAGTTAAATCATTAGGCAGAGCAATCAAGAATTGCAACCATGACCTGATTATATTAATTGAATATTAGGGTGCATGTAAAACTGGTGATGATTGTTTCTTCCAATTCCAGAATTCACAAGTACGTAGATTATTGCCAGAGAGTGCACGTGATCAGTGAATCCACAACAAAGAATAATTCCTGCTTGCAAAGTCACTACACAACAGAAAACGAGTCGATGGTAAACAGTTGAGTTAACATTTTCTGAGGCCGTGACTGGAAGCTTGATCAATAAGTCCAGGAACAATTTAATTCATGATTAAAGAGGGCAAGCAGGAGAGAGGTAGCCAAAAGCATACAGAAACCATCATCACTTTATGTTAAGGGACCACCGTGTCCCAGCATAAATCAACATCACAGAAACAGCCCCACATCTATGGTTTACGCCCACTTTAGAAAATGAGCGTTAATAGAATTTACTTGGTCCGGGCATGTGAGACATCATGTAGCACAATATTCAGAAGACAACATGGAATTATGTATTTATACTGATATCATGTAGGCAACTGACAGCATGGTACTTGATAATGTGAATTCTCAAACCCAATTAATAAAGAAAGACAACCACTGTAAATAATGGTTTGTGTTGGCAGGTTTTCTCTTGACAAGTCTAATGGCACCAGACCAGAATCATTTATGTTTGCCATTACACAGGCTTGGTGGCAGTTTACTCAGTTGTAAGCTTGGTGTGTTATATTTAGTTGAAGGAAAGTTGGAAGTTGGAAGGAAGTACAAAAAATGATGTCTTTGTTGGTGTGAACATCAAACTAAACCCATATAAAACGTATGACTGATAAGATTCACATTCTTGAATTAAGTTAGTTCGATTTTAAATATTAAAATGAACCACTGTATGTTTAAAACTTATGATGCTGTTGCAAACACTGGATGAGAATGCATTTCCCATGACCTGACAAGGTGAAATGTCATTCTTTGTTTACATGTGATTAGGCGACAAAACACTCTCTTAAAATAATCTGGCCAAGAAAGGTAATATTGTAGATCTATGCACATTTTCCCTCTGCAAGTTGTCACTTGAATGATACGAAGACAGCACACTAAATCAACTGAAGAAAGCACAAAGAATCAACTGAGCTCAGTGGTGATTAAAAGGCTGTAGGACGACAGGGATATCTTGAGCACTAATTTGAGAGCTCGCCGTAATAACGGCAGCACGCAGTGCTTAAAACAGTGTGCTTAAAGGGGACTTTGTGTGGATTATTTCATTTCTTAGCAGCAAGCACTTTTCATTGACCAGGTACATCTGCAGGTAGAATCAGTGCTCGCATGTGTTTAGACAAGTTAAGAGTTTAATATTTGACTAAGTCGGTTAACGCTCTGTATAAATGTTTTTACTGTGCTGGAACACCGTTGTAAACACAGCATGAGGTATGTTGCCCTGAGCATAGTAAACATTCCCATATGTTTCAGTATGTGTAGCGTGTAGCATGTAGCATATGTAGCATGATTGCTGACCTACGTTTTACCTGCACTGCATACAGGCTTCTGTGTGTACCTTTTTTTTTTTGTGTGTACTTTTTAAAGTTTTTATATTGCATGGTTATGCAATATAAAATGTATATGCCCAATAATGTGTATCGGTTGCTAATTTAGCACAGGCATATGTCTACATCTACCAAAGCTTTACAATAATGTAAATCTACCTCAAATAAAATTTCCAAAAAGATATCAATACTATCCTTCTGGTAAAAATCACAGTGAATTTATATGAGAAATAAGAGATCAGTGCACAGCATTTTTTCCCCAAAGTACAGTAAAACTTTAGCTGCAGTTAAAACAGCACTTTCAACAGCAGCTGCAGTGACACAGAGATGAAAGCACACAGGCTGGTGTTTTCAATGGCCACAACAAACAGTTCTGCGGTGGCCTCATGATCCCAGACAAGTGCCAACCAGAAATGTATTTGAACAAATTGCACTCGCTATTTTCACAACATAATACTGTTCTACTCTCCACTTGCACCAAAAATAATTCCACTGTTAAGGTAGAGGGGTGTGTGCAGAGATATCAGCTTCCCCAAACCATTGACTGATATTTGCAACTTGATAGTAGCTACATAGGCCAGTGCAAGATCAATACAATAGGAACAATAATTCTAATACCAACAAGGATGAAATTACTCCAGTTAATCTAATCTGCATGATTTGTGATGGTGCCCTGAAGATTTGAATGAAGCTGTGTCAGACTGCCAGTTTCACTGCATGTTTGTGCGTACATTTAAATTAAGTATAATTCAATTAAATTCAATTGTAACATAAAGTACTTCAGTGAGTCTAATTTACTCGAAGAGTTCCTTACTCTAACCAATGTGGTTTCATCATGAAACTCTCAGGCCTATGGACCTTCGGTTCCAGGACACCATTGTAAGGATTTCCATTCAGTACCACGGAAGTGTGAATAATGGACAGGAATAGCAAAATGTATTACCATTTAATAGAGTTGATTTATTACCGTAAACAAGACAAAGTTACCAAAACACTGACAGACATATAGTACGGGTGCCTGGGAGCCGAATGTCTCCTTGGACTTCCCTTAAGTACGTTCGTGAGAAAACCTCTCACATTCCACACTACCCTTCAATCATCAAAAGATGACCGGCCAGAACAGTACCGTAACTCCTCATACCACGGTACAAACCTTCCAACACAGGCTCTGTTACGGGTAACATTATACAGCTTACCCAACGCCATCAGGAACTTGAGGGAAATGTTTTTGTTGGAGTGCCCAAATCACAGTCGGAAAGATCAACAGTTACTCTGCAAACAGAGCCCACGATAACAGGGACCTGTAGATATCTGACACAAAAGCATACAAAAGACTACAGCCACACTGTTTACCTGAATGTTCTTCCACTCTGAACTCAATGTTCACTTCGTAACCTGACAAGGTTTGAATGATCTCTTCAATCTGCAAGATTATCCTAAAATACTAGCAAATCAGAACTTGTGTCTGCATGTGCAGCCTGTGAAATATCTAAACTTAAATAACTTCTGGGAGGAGTGCACCGATTATATACCTCTGCTGTGCTGCACGCAGTGTATGACAGAACAGATGTGATCCAAATCCAAAAGTGGCCAGTCTTTAGATCACCTGCACAAAGTGTTTGAGGACCAGAGCTGGGTCAAGGCAGCACCCGCATTTCATGAATCTGAACAACTAGGGGTGGGAGTTTATATATAGTACCAGTTTCATTTTATGTATGATACAGTTTTAAAGATATAATGCATACCATATATTCAGGTCAGGCATCTCAAATTCTGGAAACTCTGGAACTTCTGGAGTTAGTGTTCACCTGTAACTCCCACTTTTCTTCACCCTGCACTAATATGATCTGCTATCAATTTTGCTTAGTTGTGCTGCCCTTGCACACAATGCAACAAATGGGCAAATTAGATTTAGATCAAATAAAAGTTTCCATTAAACATTACAAATACCCATTATTTTAATGTCATTTTTGATGTTTGAATGAACCAATTTGAATATCTGTTTATGGCACCTTTGCACAATTAAATGAACCAAAATAATGTATCAAACAAAAACAAAACAATATACTAAACCAGTCAGTCAGTCTCCCCACTGGCTATGGAGTACTGTTATGACACTCTTAGGATACTGGCTAAAGAAAATGTAAAGAGTGCTACAGCATTCTATGCAACAGGTTTCTGGTAATTATTAACTTTTTCCTCAACTGCTTAGAACTCAAGACACAAAATCAATAACTGTACCCTGTGCGGGCATTATCATCCAGTGATCCATGGTAATCTCTTCTGCAGAGCTCTTATTCTGGTCCCCTCAGAATACACAAGACATTGTGTGGAGACAAGCATCCTGTAAATGAGTGGTCATTGGTAGAAGTGACATCATCGGGTCTCACTTAGATCAAGCTCTGACTGACAATGAGTAGTTAAAAAGTATCCGTTACTTCGTTTTGGATGTTATGCCTAACAGTTCTGTACAGATAATCTTGTATTTAACTATCTCTAACACAACCAGGCAACCAGGGCCTGTATACGTATAAAGCATCTCAGAGTAGAGTGCTGATTTAGGACCAGTTTTGCCTTTTAGCTCATAATGGATAAGGTTAGAATATAGACAGGGGAAACCTGATCCTAGATCAGCAGAACTGCCCTTGATGATTCTGCAGTCTCCCATCAGGGAAACATTGTGCTTGTTGTTATCTGTTCTTGCATCAGTGACACTTGCCTTATTTCTACATTTTCCTACAGGCTTTCAGACATTCCTCAGAAAAGAGGGTGTTTTGTTGGCCCTGGAGCAAGAATGCCAAATGAATGACTTCAAAACAGCAACTGAAAGGCATTTCAAATAACCGCTACAAATAAACACCACATATGCACACAAACGCACACGTATACAAGCACCCATCATGTCAGGTTATAAAATACCCGTAATCTTACATCTAAACGGTACGGCATTATAATGAATATGAGGTCATTGTTCACAAACGTTTGACAGGTATCCCTCCTGTATTTCCTGTCATCTTCAACACACTGAAACAGCCTTAAAGTGTCACTGTTTATGTCAAGGGTATTTCAGAAACCTCTTGTTCCTTTCAACCCATGTGGCAGGAAGAAGCCATCCTCATCAGAGACAGCCTGGCTGAAGGGCAAACATCAATGGGGGTAGGGTCTCATTTTAATGCACTCCAGCTATAGGGTGCACACTGGAATTTACCTTAACTAATTTCCACCAATGCCTTCTTATTCTATTGACAGAACTAAACTTCAAACGGTTTATGTAAACCACTTCATTATTCCCCTTTGAAAATGTAGAAAAACTAACTTTTTTCATAAATTAAAGTGTATCTTTCATCACATTGATACAAGAATGAGACATGCGGCAGTGCAGCTGTCGAATGTCCCATTAATAGCTTGCCTCAGGTTATATGTAGCCTTGTAGCCTTACAGCAGCCTATAGGTACCAAACTATATGACCAAACTCAGCCCAAAATTTGGTTAGGTCCAAACTAATGGGAATCCATGGAAAGACTAATTTAGCCTATATTAATTCATTAACTGAGTGTTACTGAGAATAGAAAACGTCCAAATCAAAATCACTTTCTGCAAGGAAAAACACCCTAACAAACTGATTGTAGGGTGTGGCCTGCCTGCTCCTAACCTATAAGGGGTATTGATTAATGCTTTTCCTACATGCCACAACCTACTCTACTCAGCACCTCAATCCCTGGTTATGCGGAGGAATGTGAGTTAATCCCTGCAAATATTTCCTTTCCCCCTTAGATAAACGAGCCAGGCACGCAGTCCCAAGAATAACATGTTTTTAGCATCTTAACCAGGACTCTAATTGATTCTTCTGTTTGCCCTGCCGTGTGTCTGTTTACGACTATAGATCATCCCAAATACAATGCACGTAACAAGAATTAGTATTATAACTTTTTGTATTACATTTTTAACATAATAATAATAATAATTATTATTATTATTATATTATTATTATTATTATCATGTTAAAAATTTAATTAAAAAAATAAGTTATAATACTAATTTTTATTATTATTTGGGATGATCTATAGTGATCTATTATTATTATTATTACTACTACTACTACTACTACTACTACTCACACTTGCATGATTTTATAAGTTTAGTTAACTAGAACCATTTCATCAAATGTCAAATTGATTTATTGGCTTTATTGTATGTTTAACTCATAATTCTACAGGCTACAGTATGAAATCCCGAAAGCAGTATTTTCACATAAACAGACTCTCATACACCAGACAATATTACTTCAGCGTGTAGCCTAGCTCTTCCAATCATCAAACTGATAAGACAACCAAGAGCGTCTCACATGGCTCCATCACTGGCTAGTGTTTGGTAACTTCTCAATTTCCTCCCTGGCAATTATAATAAACATCACACCCAAGAGGCCACATAACTCCTGGTCCAGGCCCTGGTGATCTCGCGTCTGGACTACTGCAATTCCTTGCTGGCAGGCCTACCAGCTTGTGCCATCAAGCCATTGCAACTAGTCCAGAATTCTGCCGCACATCTGGTGTTCAATCTACCAAAGTTCACCCACGTCACCCCTCTACTCTTCTCTATGCACTGGCTCCCCATCGCAGCACGCATCAGATTCAAATCACTGGTGCTTGCCTTTCAGGCGGCTACAGGAACTGCTCTCCCTTACCTCCAGACACTCATCACACCCTACACCCCAGCCAGCCCCCTCCGCTCAGCCTCCTCTGGCAAACTGACTGTCCCATCCCTCCGAGCGCCCGGCAGCCACTCCTCGCGGTCTCGCCTCTTCTCTGTCCTGACCCCGCGGTGGTGGAACAACCTTCCGCAATCGGTCAGGACCACGGAATCACTTCCGCAAGATACTCAAAACCCACCTTTTCAGACTCCACTACCACTGAATTCTGTACATCTAGCCAATTGTCATCACCACTGCCGACTTGCTCAACACTTCTTGTATATGTATCCCTGCTTTCTCATTTAATAATACATTTATTTTATTTTTTTATTACTAACCTTTTCCTTCCCAGTGTTACAGGTATGGTATGCAGCTGCCTACAACAATGTCTAACACTGTATTACTGCACTGATCTTGTGCGCAAATTATGATTGTTCCTACCATGTATTAATGCACATCTTGTAAGTCACTCTGGATAAGAGTGTCTGATAAATGCTTAAAATGTAAACATAATGTAAATGTACATCATTATGATGTGCAGTTCAACCTTGAGTCAAAGTATTGTGTACACAGCTCAAATGAATGCTGACTGGTCATACGTATAAATTAATTTTGGTTTGGGGAACACAACCTAAGGAAGTCTGTTAACACTGTTGTTATGGCCTACCTGTATGGAATTTCCTTATTTAACCCATATCCGCCGAACTACGGGATTTTCCGCAGACTGCGCAAACCCTTCATTCACAAACTACTGGATTTTCCGCACACTGCGCAAAAGCTACAGTCGCCGTCCTACGGAAATTCAGTGAAATTGTAATACTTATTGAGGTGCAATGTCCAAATATTATATCATTATATAACAAACACATAGGGAGTGAAGACGAGGTGGTACGATAAAATAATTTTGCTTGACACTGCTATCCTAAATACTTACATTGTTTACAATAAAGCTCATAATACAAAGCTGAAATTGTACGACTTCAGAGAGTCTCTATCAAAGACCTTGATAGGTATAAGCTACAGGAAATCAGTAGGAACTCAACAAGATCCCAACAGACACAACAAACAAAACTAATAACAAAATGAAGAATTCGATGAACTTGTGACATTACAGCAAATTATATGAACTCAATTAATTGATTAATATTAATCACATTTCAAAATGGTTACATGTAAATGTGACAAATAAATATGATTGTAAGAATTTATCTGTAAACAATTTACACATATTTTTTATATATAACTATAACACTAATTTGTTAAAATGTTGAATTGATATGACATACCATATATCTCCACAAATTATGTATTATTATAAATTATGTACAAATACATATTTTCACAATTTCATAATTTGTATATGTTTTTCAATTGCCATTTTTTGTGATTGGGCATAGCACAGTTTATACATCAAAATAAAGATAATGTCCAATGATACATAATTAGTTTCTATTGTTTCTCTTTCCATTTCCAAGAGGTAAGTGTTAGACTGAAGGTTGGCTGCGTGCGAATGGGTGTGTTCTGTGGCTAGGCAAACAACATGTTTATACAGAAAAATGCATTAGGCGGATATGGGTTAAACAGTTTAGCATAATTTCTGTGTTGGCAATAAAACACAAATTCATTAGCATTGAAGACATTTAACCATTAATGAAACCCCTTCCCTGTAATTATCAGGCCAAGACAAAGCAAGCTACATTATCAATTGTAAAAGTTAAAGAAGCTGGCAGCGTCCTGCCAGTCTGTGATGTTAAATATTGGATTAACAAAAGCCTGAATGTGTGCTGGTCTGGATGTTAGCGGAGAGAATGACGGTAAATGGATTGCATGAGGTCACAGCAGACAGTAGGGGCAGATATGGGATGTGATTGCTTGGAGGTTCAGGTAGGCCTCAATCCAGTTTTTTGGTGGGTTTTGATACTTTATTGTCTTTACCTTTTAATCTGAAATTATTCTAAGGACATAACAATCTAAACTGAAAATCTACAGTTCAACCTTAAGAATGATTTAGGTGTAATAGAATATAAAATAGATCAGACAGGTAAAGACCTATGCTCCCCTGGGATTTGAAAGGTGTCCTTATCTAAAAATAAGGAAAGATGCAACACATATATATGGTGTGAATACCATAAAAGTCATGAAGCTGTAGGGATGCTTACGCAAAGGGAAAGTAAATTTGAGGTTAAAACTGAAAGCATGCTGGCATTATGAGTCAGGGAGGTGTGACTAGCGCTGCTTGGTTCTGGGAATAAAGAGCCAAAAACAGACCTGAAAATGTTATGCTGTGTCACAAGGCTGGCCGTCATCCAATGGAGGGGGATTGATCAGTATAAACAGGGTGCTGAGAGTTACTTTCTAGTAACATATAGACTGTTGGAGGAACACCTCCTATTGGTCCCTTTGCTTGTGAAAACATGTCACCGCATCAGCTTGTTGACAGCAAGAAGCAAATGTCCCAGCACGTTTTGTTAACCACTGAAACATTGAAGAACTAGAACTTCTACAAACTAGAAATACAACTTTACATCATAAAGTACTGGAATAATGTGTGCACTGTAACTGAAAGTGGATAAAATCAAGGGAAACATAAAGGAGGCAATGCTTCAAACATCTACCTCAAAGGAGGACAGAATGCCCTCTTGCCACACCTTAAGATTTCCCCGAAAACCACGAGGATGGTACATATCACAGAAAGTGGCTCCTGGCCTTGAATTTAAAATACCCTCCAATAACAACACAGCAAATTTTGCTTCCAGTTCACAGAAAGAAAGCCAACAGAGGCTAACCCAAAGCCACAACTCCGGCTTGGCTACAGCAGCCCTCCAACCAAACTCCTCAGGAATTGACCCAAAGAGCGACTCCACACTGGACGCTATTCCATTTTCAACTGTCACTTTTTTCTTCTTTTCATCATGCGTTGTGTTTTGTTGTTCACACACTAACAAGAAATTAGGTCCCTGTTTGAACATACGGTATGTACAGAACTGTTTGTTATTACATTTGAATTTTTCTGCATCATATGTTTTTTCTAGGGCTCTCTCCGACTAAAACAAATCTTGGTCGACCAACAGTCGTCTGTTTTTTCCGATTGGTCGATTGGTCGAAACTTAAAAAATATATATGACACACCCACCTAAATACAACTATATGCACATTGCGCTTGTCTCATGTTTTATAACTTTCTTAAGTGAATGACACAAATCAGTAACAATAGGCTAATAACTTTAGCTGGAGTTCAAGATTACCTGAAAGAAAAAAAAAAAACTCAGTTCCGAGCCTTCTCTTCATGCTGCCCTTGCAGATTCTGCTGTTGCGCTTGTGAAGTTGCGGTATGGCCACATAATAGGCTGATGCTTTTATTTGACCACAACCATAACACATTCTAATGCGTAGGCATGTTTTATTGAATTAACCAGATTGGTCTCATTGGGATTTAAAATCTATTTTGCAAAAAAATAGGCTAACAAACGAATGATCACACATAGCCTAATGTCTTAAATTGTAGCCTAAAGCTGAACATAAAGTGGCTATAGCCTATCGAAAATAATTTACTCAAGTCGGAGACCATCCAATGGCCTACTTCCCCAGTCGTTTCATGTTATGGCACAGGAACACTAGCTTGTCCACATTTTTTGGCAAAAGGCTGCTCCTCGTTTTATTAATGATAAACCCTGCCGTGGAAAACACACTTGCAAAGTTTACATTCCACTTTTTTGGATCGCCTGCGACTAAAACGAAATGCTGCCATACTCCAGATTTTTTCTTTGACATTATGTTCTTAGGTTATATCGAAATGAGTAATTAAAGTATGCCTATATCACTAAACTTAACTGTAGGCAAATCGTAGGCTACAATTAAAATGCACATTCGCGTGCCTAAAACAAGAAGGATGCAATATAGGCTACATGAAAGGGGGTGTTAAGCATGTTAGTTATAAATATATAAACCATACAATTAGCAAAACACATTTATTATAAAATGTTACTTTTATTAGTTTTTCTGAATTATTAACAACATTACCATTACCTTAACAGCCTAATATAATTTAAAGAGAACATATATAGGCCTAGCTATGTTAAGAGTGAAGGACTGTCACTGCCATACCCACAGCATCCAGAATGGATTATTCTACTGACAAGCGCGCTGAACTGTGGTGCGAATCTAGGTGTATCATGCTCTGTGGAGAAATCTTTTGATTATTGATTTTTTTCACGCGACTGCTCGACCAAAACAAATCTTGGTCAACCAACAGCCCATCAACCAAACAATCAACCAGTCGACTAAATGGGGTCAGCCCTAGTGTTTTCGAATATTTTGGGTCATGTATGTGGTAGAACCATTTTTATAAATTATAAAACTTTTAAGCCTATTTTTCTTTTTTAAAAGAACAATGCAAAGAACAAAGCTTAATGCAGCTTGCATCGATTAAACAAAATGGAGAGAAAATGCTTCCGGCTAGCTGATATTAGCCATCCCAACCTACCTGACTGGTCAAGGAACACAGATGTTCATATTGTATGGTTACTTACAACAATGGATGACTGTTTATTTTGGCAGCATCATAAAAAGCAAATGTAATATCAAGTAGCAACAAACATGCGCTGGTGAAAAGAGCAGCTGCGAAGTTGCTGGACTCTGCCTGTGAACTCCCTGACTTGTTTTCACATCTGCCGTGAGTAATACGAACTCCTTTGTCTTGAATGGGTACAACACACTATGCAGACAGTGATAAGCCTCTGCACATTTGTGGTATCATAATTCCCCTCAAAATAAAGAGGAAAAGACAAAGTAATGAAGCCATCACTGTGTGTCTAGCCATTGAGGTTTACCCTCATAAACCTCCATTCAAGGGAGGCATTTGATCAAACTGCTATGGCCTTAACATTTGAGCTATAAGCAGGCATTTTATTTGTATCACTCTTACACAACATTATGAGTTTATCAAACCAATATTGTGCAAAAACAAAAACAAAAACAAATCTAACACTACACATCTTAATTCCTATTAATTTGTCTACAAAAGTCTTGCGGTTTGCCATTTTAAGCACAGCACTGTAACCAAGTTTTAACCTCCACACAGACGCACACACACACACAACGCTGCATGGGAAAGGTCACCAGGCAGGGAGAGATAAATTGCAATGACGAATCCCTTGGATGGATGAAAAAAGTATGTCCCTCTGAACCATTCAACCCCATTGTTTATTCATGAAGAATTCAATGAGACAGTCTTCTGCAATTTAGCCCAGCACTCCGTTACTACGGTCCTAGGCGTATTTATGACCTCAGCCTGCACACGAAAAGGAGACGCCTCGCCTTTCTGTCCCACTAACCTGGAGTAGATTTCATGTGCTTCTTGCTTATTGACTGGACGCTGTCTGTTGACGCTGGCGAGTCCCGTGGGAGTTGCTCCTCTCTGAGCACAGCACTGTAACTGATCCCTGATTGCTGCCGTGGCCCCGCCCAAGCCTCATCTAACCGAGCAGCTGTTTGAGGAGTCTGCTGGAGAACACCGTGTTCAGTTTTTCAGCTCCATCCCTGACTTTGACTTTCTTACCCAGACAGTGGGATTCCACACTGAAGCCACAGACCCCCTCTGTGGCGCTGAGTCTGGGACGAGGAAAGAAGGATGAAAACTGCAAAATGGGATGGAAACCTGAAGCTTCACACGGGTGGCTCTGCGTACATCCCACTAAAGCGCCACTGCGGACACGATTAAACTGGCTCAATGCGTAACTCGAGTAGTATGCTCGTACTTCCGTTTCAAATTACACCCTGCTCACACCCACTTGTCATTTTATTACTTCATATGAGGAAAGCCACTGTATGACAATTGTTTTTTATGATCAACAATAAAAATGTGTTCAATGGCCACTGATTTCATGACTTTATAGCGAGCACTGTACGTCTCAGTAGTAGAAAACTCCCAATGCAATTAATGCTGGAACAGAATGCTAGCGGTTGGCTATACGTCTCAACATAATCATACTATTTACTACCATGCCTTCTATGGCCAATGACTAATGCAATGGAATTACTCTACATGGCCAGATCCATACCCCTGTACAGAAAACTGTAGAAGAATCACTGTGATACCGACATGAAGCACATTTAGGGAGGTGCTGTGCATAGTCATCAGTCCAGTGAGTCACTTCACTGTGTTGAGTGTGTCTACAGCAGGACACATAGGTTCATCAGGCTCAGGATACAGTCAATGAGTCATCACAGGACAGGTCAGGTCCCTCCAGGGAAGTTCCATAATACTTACAATTCAGCTTAAATTCCCAACATCCAGAATCTCTCATTACAGACTGCTGTTGACACTGCTTTTATGCAACAAGGATTCAGGTTCTGCTGAAACTGGCATTCAACAACACTTCAATCATTATTCCTACTAGGGCTGGCAGTGTAGCGTAATGGTGAGGGAGCTGGGCTTGTGACTCAGAGGTTGCAGGTTCAATTCCCAGGTGGGGCACTGCTGTTGTACCCTTGAGCAAGGTACTTAACCTGAATTGCTTCAGTAAAATATCCAGCTGTATAAATGGATTGTATGTAAAGAAAATGTAAACTGGATAAGAGCATCTGCTAAATGCCTCAAATGTAAATGTAAATGTACTAGCCTATTGTTTTTTTATACAAATTCGCTCTTCGGATTGTCAGGGGTACTCAGCATACATTTTTAAAAATATAGGCTATTGTCAGAGACACTATGCATTGAGTGCCTAATTAACATACATGTAGGTCCAATCGACAGTGAGGGAAATTAAACAGAAGTGGGACACCAGGAACAGTACACTGCTAGTTATAGGGCTATTGCTAGTCCATGCAGAATCTTTCCATATCACACACAGAAAGCAAGACCTGTAGGCCTTACTATTCAAGTCTGTTTACCTGTCCTAGTTCCTCCTTCGAGGCTGGCTGCCTACGCTGGACAACACACTGACAAAAGATATTGCAAATAAAGGGCTGAATAATTCAAGCCAAAGTGTAACACTAACCTTCTGTTGTAGTGGTTCTGGCCAGGGTTGCAAAATAAGGCCAGGGCTTTTGTTCCCTGTTTGAACTACTAGGGGGAAGCAAATAAATTCTGCACTGTACTGCCTTAATAAAATGGCCTTCGAGACCACAACATTATCTCACCTTTCCAAGCACCATTAATATTTTGGAAAACGCAAGTGGTGATGATCCCTGACAGACTGTGTAGAATTCAAACTTGGAATGCAAACTATGAGGCTATTTGAAGACTGCACCACACTAGACTGAAATGCTTACCAAGAATTGATGCACCAACAGTCCTTCACATCAAAACCCCCTACCAAAGTCTACATTAGTAGGGAATCTATCAAGGAACAAAAACATAGGCTACTACTTCTTTGCCTGAATGTTATCTACGTGTGTGTACTGTATAGCTGAATAACGAATGAAAAGGCAACCTTTTCCAGAAATCCAAAATTAGCAGGAGCCAAATGGTTTTCCATAAAGATCCTGAACAGTCAAAATCACATTTTTCATCAAATAGGATGATGTTTGGGTGAAACTAGATGAAAGCGGGATGTTGAAAGCTTGAAAAGTGACCGTCTCAGGTATGCTGATAAAGCTGGGTCAGGCTCCTCCTTTGTGTTAAAAAAGAAATAAAATAAACAATTCTGGTGTTCCAATCCTATTGGAACACACTGTTTACTACCCAGCAAACGTAGCTAGCTACAAAAATTGAAACGTGACGGACAGCAATAGGTGTTAGCTGACATGGTAAAATCTCACTGTGTTGCATCTGTATGTCAAAAAACAAATGTGTCTCTCTTGCCTCGCGCTGTCAGGTATTCTCTTTCAAAAACACAGGACTCGTTGCTGACGTAGGTCAATAGGCGTGTCAAATAAGGCGAGCTTGTGAATACTCTCTTCGCCCACTTACAGCCTTTCTCATAATCAGAGATGAAAGATAAGGCATGCATCTCCAATTCGGGGCATTTTAATCTGGAAAAAAGTATTAAGGATCATTTTTGCCACACTCCATTTACATGTGAAATACAAAGACTGTGCAGGACCTTTAAGTCTTGTACAATAGCCTTCATCAGCATCTATACAAAATTCTGTTTGTTTTTCGGAGCCCATACTTTTGAACAAAAAAGCAAAAACAATGCAGCATAGTGTCAACCCAAGACAAAAAAAAGTTACAATTTCAATAAAAACCTGAAACAGACAAGATACAAGAAAGGTAAACTATTCACAGTAGGGTTCAGGCTAGGACCAAACATTGCCTTGTCAAATCTCACACCGAGACATGAATAAAATTGATTAATTTCTTCAGCAAAGGACACGTGGGGTATAAGTGTGGGTAACCACATCAGTTAGAGAAGGGCAACCAAATAGGCTAATAGTTTATCTTTCAGATGGGAATGACAAAAATAATCATCACCAAAGTAACCATTTAGGAATATCCCTGCATTTCTATTATACCAGTTATTTTCGAATGTACATATTTGAATGAATATTCAATGAATTTATTGAATAACACAGCTTTTTCAGCCATACATGAGATATCGTGGGCATCAGCTGAGTCATGTCAATGACAGTTTCAACATATTATGAGTCAAAATCACTGTAATAAATTGCAAGGTGATCAATAAAAGACTAAATCCATGAATAACATTTAGGCTGCGTACACATAACATTACTGCGGTCAGAAACCATATTTGTTGATGCTTACAGCACACCTTTGAAGGCTTACATGATTTTGCCTGCCTTTGTCAAAGACTAAAGCCTTTGTGATGTAGGTCATTGTGTACAGGTTTTTCAGACTGCAATATCACAATCCTGATTTTACAATACGATCATTAGACCAGTTTTCTTGATCAGGGTCAAAACAGCTTGTGTTGTAAAGTTTGGTTCTCCTGTTGGTGGCTGCGACAACTCTGCACAGAGGACGACTATGGGTACAGTAGTATGACAAATTGAATGACTTTTCTTCTTCAATAAAAGGGCTACAATAAGTCCAATGATTGATCGATTTTAAATTCTAAGAAATGCGTTTATTTATTACGACAGAATCCATTGTATAAATTAAGGAAAAAGGAAAAAACAAGATTTAATAAACTGTTTAAAATTATGTTGGAAAGTTAAGTGAATAAAACTTGGGTAATGAATAAGCATAGCAAATCAATATATGAGAAATGATTAATGTAGCATAGCTACAGAAATGATTAAGTGAAAGAGATAGCTAAAACAAGAATTTACTATTTATTCATTCATTGTGCTGTAACATAGATTTTGGCCCCTTTACGCGTGTAAGGTTTATTGCACAAGGCTATATTCTCTGAAAGCTATTTGTATGTATTCAACAGCTACTAGTAAAACAGCTGCTTTGCCTCTGCTGAAGCAAGCTATATTATTATATTCTATAATCTTATTTTCTTGGAAGTGTATTATGTAATGTCAACCCACACATCTTCATATTGAATGACAAGGAAAAAAGCAGACACACTAGCTAATTGTAATGTACAAACTAAACCCAGGACTTCCAATAACGTTAAGCCTAAGAAGAATTACTCGTAGCCTGCAAACTTAGCTAACGTTATATGTGTGCATTTAAAAGGTGTGGCTGGCAAGCTGACTAGCTGCTTGTTGCTTAGCTAGTCAGATGTTTTCGTAACAAGCTGTGGACAGTTGTAGGTCGATCTCCCCTGTGTTTGAGTCTCATTTGAACAAGGTAGCAAGCAGCCAACTTGTCTATTCAATCTGTAGCAAAGGAAAGTCCAAAAATGTCCCATCTAACTAGCTAGACAGCTAACTTGCACAATAAAAGATGCGGTAAGTTAACTAGCTTGCAAGCTACAGTACAACTTTTAGCCATTTAAGCGAGCTAGATAGCTGGCTACCAAGCTATGTTTGCAGACTTCGAAGTTCTGTCCGCTCATAAACATCTGACCCAGACAAAGCCACATAATTAGCTATAGCCGCTACGGTATCTAGCTAGCAACCTGGAACACGCAAGTTAACGTTACATAAATGCATCGCTAGCTTGCTCTATAGCTATAGCGCTGCTAGCTAAAGTTAGCTCGCTAGCTAGTCTGAACAATCTAGTCTGTTGCAATAATACAGCAACACTGTCTGCTAAATGAAATGAATGGTTAACGAGCTAGCTTAGCACTAGCACGAACAAGCAGTGTGTCGCTAGCCTGGGTCAATTTCATCGGATATTTTGAGTATATAATAATAGCATGCTAAGTGGGTGGGTTAAATAATTGGCTGTTTGTGAAACACCACCTTCTGACATTTTTGTGACTAGAGCTGCTTTTACACAGTAAACTAACTAGTAAGTCAGCGATTTAGCTAGCTAGGCCAGGACTGGATTGACAGAACTCTTTAGACTGAGAACACATTATGAATTGCTTCAGTACTTACCTTGAGCGGCCTCAAAGATTTGTTTCTCATCCCCTTGGCCGTTTTTCTTCGGAAACCTTAAAAAGTAGCGTCCACGCTTTTGAGATTACTTGTTTCTATTACTGTACAAATCCTGGAAAACCCCTCTCTATTATTTAGCATTAAAAGCCCTACCGATAAAGTAGGTACATTCTTACAACAACAACAATGTCGCTTGATACTGTTTAAGTCCGCCCACCTGAGGGAATAGGACGTCTCTCATTTGCCAATCAGTGAAAAGGTGGGTTTGAGTGCCACTGGAATCCACCATTGGCCTTTTTACATAGGTTGCATTCCCAGTTTCGGATTGGGTCTTCTGGTGGGGGTGATAGACTGATGTACAATACGTGAGCGTTTGAACAGTCTTATAGACTGGTGGGGGCAATGCTCGAGATAGCGTGTCAGACACCAGCGCAACAGGCAGCGCGTTTGAGTGATCATAACAACATATGGCAACTTGCTTCCGAAATAAAGACGCAATCTTCGATTTGCGACAAATAGCATAACATAAACGTATTTGCACTGCTATGTCACCTGAAACTCATTTTTGGCGCTGTTGTGTGATGGAAACGGAACATTTCATAATTGTTGAGTCTCCTGGAAATTGTTACAAAATACCTTACCTATAGATTTGAGTTAATATCTTTTGAGTGATACTACTTTAAGACTACTTTGTCAGCGGGGCTTTCCCACTGACATTATACACCAATGTGACATGTTTATAACATTTGAACCGACAGCTTTGAACCATGAGGCCAATAATCCCGTTTACTTTGCCACCTCAATCTGCTTGCTAGCTACATTAATTTCATGTTCCTGAAGTTGGTCATTATGTTCAGTTACTTTATGCTAATAGAGTATGTAAGCTCTTCAGAAAACATGAATAAGGTTGTCCCTTTGGAGAGTGAAGACATCTAAGAGTATAATGTTCAGTGGAATCAGAACCCCTTCCCAATGTAGCACTATCTAGTGACATCAAACATTCTGTGGGAAATCAGTCTTGATCCAGTCTAAAAAAGACCAATGGAGGGTATGAGGTATGCAGTACATTAGGTTTTCTCATGGGTGGACATTCTCAAAGTCCCATTAAGTAAATAGAGCAAATACCCGTTTAGAGTAATTAAATCCATACTGCATCAACACATACAATGGTTTGGCCATAAGAGAAAAAAATGTTTAGATGTATATTGGAATTAAACAAAACTGGGATTGAATGCTTCAGTTTAATGTTGTCAATTTTAATTCCAAGACAAGAGTACAATTTCCCATATCTTGCTGATATTTCTAAACATGTTGAAGCATGGTTGAGGCAAACATGAGGCAAATACTGAAATATTCCATTCAAAGTACAGTAGCTTTGAACTGAACATTTTATTCAAACTGAATGCCAGATTATATAATGACTGAACAGAAAGGACAACTGTTTTTTTAATCTTTAATATATAAAGTTGTGTAAAACAAAACCATTCCACAATTTACAAAAATGTATGACCATCTGATAATTGAACTTCAAAATAGTATTCAGTCAGATCAATTAGAAACAGTCTCAACAGCCACATTTAAAACAGTAACAAACAAAATTAAAACAAACCCAAACACTTCCTAAATGTTTCATCTTATGTGTACACCAAGGCCCACTGATAGAGTTGTATACAGTAAATTATATTAGTCTCTGGTCCAATACAAACCATTTATTTCTTGTTAAAGTTTGATATAGACTGATGGCACTGCACAACCCTCCATGACCCCAAGTTCCTCAGAGTATTGAAATACACAATGACGCAAAAACAATTGCAATTCCTTCACTCTAATTAGTAACACATTGGGTAGAATATCTGACTTAGAAACAATCTGAACATTCACTCTATGCAGCCATTGGCAAGACCAGCAAGGTAAATAGATGACAAATGTACTAAAATAAGCTCTTTCAGAGGGGTGACCTCACTAAGTATTGTATATAAAACTTCCTTTGCCACTGTCCCATTGGCTGGTGGAAGTGTCAGCAGCCTGGCTGTAGCCAGTGAAAATGGAGATTGACGGAATCAGCGCCGTCTCCTGTCAGGGCTTCTACTGCGTCTCCGCCCACCCCTGTTGAAGGATAGACAGTTCCAACATGAAACAAGTCAAGATTTTATCCTTTTAACAAGCATTAATAAGAAAATGATATTACTAATGTTACAAATGTTATTAATAAGGGGTCACTCCTAGAAGAGGACTAAAAGCCACTACTTTAATATGTAAATTGTGCTCACCTTCTTTTGCTTTTGGGTGGTCCTCTCACAAAGCCCCAATCTACACTGATTGGCTGGCCCATGAGGTCCTGGCCATTCAGACCTTCCATGGCTGCCTGAGCCTCTTTGTACGTCTCATACTCCACAAGTGCATATCCCTGCACAAGGAAACACACATTTATGTATTCAGCAGTACAAACTGAAATAAACATCAACAAAAACAGATGCAATTTCATTGCTGCAAAATATTGAAAACAGCTAAATTGCCTCTCCTCCAATCAGCATTAGCTCTTCTCTAGTACTCTGTGGCCCATGGTGTATAAAATAGTCACCAGCTCACAGGTAAGTGCATTGGAGGAGTGCACACGGCTCAGCTGCCCTGGACGTTGTACAGGGTACCCTTGGCACAGTGGTGACTCAAGATACAATTGTCAATACCAAATTGGGTAGACAACAGGTAAAATAAAATACAAATAAAAATGTAATTTTTCACAAATAAGCTCACAAATTAAGCATATGTGGACATTTCTTCCATCCATCCAGTAAAACTTGATATACTGTCTTTGGCATCATACTGCCACCCTCTGTCTGGGTGAAGCCACAACAAGTAACACAAAATTAAAGGTCATAGAATCTAATCACCGTTGTGCTTTTCCTTAACTTTTGAGCAGCACATTTAAACATTACATTTTTCAACTCTTACAGAGCATTTAATTCATTTGTGACCATCAACACTTTACTTTATTACAGATTATCATAATAAATACATCCATTTAAAAACTCCATAGCAATATTCCATTTTAAATGGGTAAAAAATGTATTATTCATTCAAAGCAGAACAGAAGCTCTATAAAGTTTTTTCTTGGTGACAATGTTTTTAGAAAGCTGGGTAAAATTTTAGGACCACTTTTATTTTTATTTCATGCTTTAGGCAAATCCAGAATCACAATGACTGTTACTGACGATACACAATGTCTCCGTTGAGCCAGATGACCCAAATTATACAGCCTGTCACGATATAAATAAATGGATGGGCAAGAAGAAATTTTCATTATAAGTAATTAATTGGCCAAACAGACAAAACATAAATTGGGAATCAATGACCTCAATTTTAAACCCATATAGATTGACCAAATTCTTTCACCTTAGAAACACAAAGTAAAACCCTTTTTTCCAAGATGCTGAAAAGTCTTTTATTTTTGCTTAGACTCTGACTTTTTTGGCCTGCCTAAGAAATTAATAGACTCCAAATTATTCAGAATACCCAGAGGAACACATTACACCACACTGTCCCAGTCTCTTTTAGAATTGATTTTAAAGTCCAACTTGTTTATCTTTAAATGGGCACCTTTTACATTAAAGATAGGTTCACTTAGATCATCCACAAACTCACTGTACCTGTGGCCAAACTTGTCATGTTGCACCAAAACTCTGAATACTCTCAAAACATTCAGACTCAGTTGACAATTTTAAAAGCAGCCTTTTTAATTTGGCTTTTAATTAATTTATGATTGTTATGTGTATTTCTTGATTTTTATTTTTATTATTCTTTTTACTTTCTGTCTTATGCCTATGTATGTATGTATGTAGTGTATTTACAAACAGTATATATATTTTATCCACTTTCCCTAAAGCACTTTGAGCTACTGTTTGTATGAAAGGTGCTATACAAATAAAGCTATTATTATTATTATTATTATTATCCACATTAATTTCAGTTTCAATTAATTAATTAACATAAATTAAATGTAACCCATTTAAAATTCCGCACGTTTAATTAAGTCTGGATCTGATTTACTAATACCTTTAGGTAACCTGTCCTCCGGTCCAAGTTCAGGTGCAGGTTCTTGATCTCCCCAAACTCAGCAAACTTGTCATGGATATCCTCCTCAGTAACCCCAGTGACAAAAATCCTAGCACATGCCTAAATTAAAGGAACTGGCAAGAAAATCCTATCCAGGCAAGATTTTTGTGGCAATTACACTGTACAACTGTAAAATAAATGCCTGTGCCCATGTCTGAATTCCCCTCCCAAAATGATTTATTGGTTTAGCTAACATGCCTCCATGCAACATGCTAATAAGCATTCTATTAGCTATTCCTTCACCCTGCTTTCTTGGCTCAAGGATGCAATGGAGTATACCACCCAGTATGGATTTGAACCAATCTAGATACAATGTGCTTTGACAAATATACACAAGTGGTAAGTATGACAACATTAGTTTAAATGAAAAATGTTGTGCAAAAAAGTTACAATTTCTGACATTCATTCATGATATTAATTTATTACTTTCTGACATTCACAAGATAAGGACAAAGCACACAGCTGTAGATAGACTGAATGGAGGCCTAGCAGTCCACTATGCTTGCATCAATTTTATTTTGAGCATGCGTGTTCTTTGCACTTACATCTCTGCGGGCCTGGCTCATCGCCATCCTGTTCCACCGTGTCGTAGTCCTCTCTTGCTCTAGACCTCGCTCCCTCTTCTGCAGGATATAACACAAATATGAGATATGCCCACCACGTACAGCACATGCCCCCTTTTAATCCAAGCACATGTGTGAACCTGATCTGAAGATTGCATCAAAACAAACAGCTTTCAGCACAAACTTGACAACTGTCCTGCTAACAATATGGTATGGACAAATAAATAAAAATATGCATTTGGTGACTTTGCCATGACATGGGGCTGTGTGGTGCAGTTATTAAGGAGCTGGAGCTGCAGCCCAAAGTTTTACTCCCAGATACAGCCCTGCTGTGGTACACTTGGGCTAGGGAACATAATCAAAATTGCTTCAGTAAACTATGTGGGTGGATATGGGCATCTGCTAAGCAAATAAGTAATGTCATTTAACAAGGAAAAAAGACAGAATGACTCACCTGATCCAAAACCTCTTCCCTTCCTTTTCTTGGCCTTTTCTTTTAGTTTATGAATGCTCTCTGAAAATAAGATTACAAAAGAGGGGTCTGTCAAAAGCATTGTCAAAGAGATTTCCATTCTGCGTTCACATCTTGCAGAGGTTGTATTGACTTGTGGTAAACTGGCAGATAATGTCCCAAGTATACATTGTAGCCATGTATCAATGAGCATACTTTGTTATGACAAGGTTCACAAATTGCAATATATAGCAGTAGCAATTTTTCCATTACTGGGTGTGCATGAAGGCACACAAAGTATCAGTATATCAAAGTCAACACACTAGTGAAATGCAACTTCACTTGTTTCTATCACTAGCCAGTGATGTCTACCAATCCTGTCTACACCTTAATCTGGGTTCTATGGCTCCTAGCTTGTCCATGGTGACACCGGTGTACTTTTCCATTGCCCCACATCACTTCACAATTATTAAGCAGTCACCTTTATTCTCCTCTTTGATAAAATAAATCAAAATATGAATACAATGCACACAGAATTACACTCGTGCCACATATTAATCGCAGTTGCATCCTGTATCAGTGGAATTGTTATTGAAAAGGTCAATTTACTTTCACAAAATGGGATGGCCCATGTTTTTAGTCGCGTCACCAGATGAGAATCTGATCAGTAGCTAGCGAATACAAACTGCTTGCGATGGGCGCACTCGGAACGCAAGCGAAGGCCGACGATGGCATTTGATTGCCTTCTGAACCAGTTAGTAACTTGCTAGACAACATGTAGGAAACCAACTGTTTTATCTGGCAAATGAACAGATAATAAAGTAGCTTGCTGGCTAGATGGGTAGAGTCTGTATGGGTAAATACAACGACAAACCAGCATGTTAACTGGGATATTGTAACTATGTTACAAGCGCCGCAAACCGTATTTAAAACGACAAAATCGAAACACCTCATTTCTAGCTAGCCGACTGGCTATGTCTATGTCTGTCATTCATTCATTCATTCATTCATTTATTTATTCATTCATTCATTCCTATATTAGCTTGCTAGGCAGCTAACAGGCCGTATAGGGGGAAACGTGCTTTGCGGTGTTCAAATAGACGGGGAAACTCATGTTACCTGATAAGCATGAGCTCAAAATGGGCCAAAAACACAAGAATCAAATGTATCTCAAATATTACCATCACCATCCTCATCCATAGGAAAATCCTCGCCTCCCGCTTCATGTAAGTCCAGCACGTCCGCCATATTGTCAGACTTGTATTTGACCAGATATGTGTGTGCACTGATTTCTGGGATACTGGGGGTCTTTGTTGAAGCGTTTAGCTCGAGCTGCTTATAAAGACGATTATCTACGAGATTGTTGCAATATGTATTTGTCTATCTGTTCAATCAAATGCAAGATGTTTGTGTTGTTTTTGGAATGAAATATAAGACGGCATATATTGTAAAAGCATAGCCATTTGCAATGGAGCATAAGTATGCTATATGAACTTAGAAAATAGTTAATGTAGTATCTTATCCTACACTTACCCTAACAGTATCTCACGAGGACTGTTTGGAAATGTTTATACCCTTGGCTTGCCTGTTGTATGAATTCTTTAGTTTACTGACATGGCTATTACAGGGACATGTGTTTTTTTCCAGCTAGCATAACGCAGCTCCCATTCTCTTACCTGTAAGCTATATGTAAGAAAAAGCAGCATTTTCTCAAGCTCCCGAAGGTCATAGTGTGATCGCTGAAGAACGCTGTCTTCTCTGGACAGGTACGTCAGCCTGTGTTATCCAGTCTTGGTGACCAGAGTGTGTTCACAGAGTCTGTACTTTCTATTTCTAAGCTATTTCTCAGTTTTCTATCATACTATATACTGTATTTTTTGGACCCATCAGCACGTATGCCTGTGTTACACCTTTGTGTTAGGATGTCAAAAGCTGAAGGTTTGCATTTGAATGGATCCATGCTGAGGCTGCACGTGGTTACTGCATGTGGCCCAGGTGTGGCAGTACTGCTCTAGCAGAACCAGGCTTCGCTGCAGCTCCTATTAATATGTGGGTGACAGCAGAATCTGATTCATTCAGCACAGAGTAGGAATTTGTCTTTTTTTGTATCATATTATAGAGTGACATCAGATGCTGCAGATTATTCCTACACGGTTACTAAATCATTTATACCGATATTGAACTGTGGTCAACACAAATGACAACCCTTTCTCACTCTACACCCTGGAATGAAGAATTCATTCTTTTGTTGTCCTGTTTTAAGCAGCACTGGGTACATTGATTTAATTATGTCACATAGTTTCACCCCACATCACTATTCAATAATAATGTGTGCCAAATATAAACAAAATAATTTTGATTTATAATTTACTGTGGTATCTGCAGGGTTTACAGAAGCAGTGCAGTGATTTGGTAGAAATTCAATCTGAATTTTGCTCAAGACACTGTCTTAATTAAGGAAGACTAGTTTTCTTGTTTGTATTACTACAGAGAATCCTCCCCAGATTACTGCTCACACAGATGCATCACTATTGGTCTCCACTCGCATAACACACGGTTTATATTTTGATGATGACCCCATAATCAAATCTAGCTTACATTGTATTATGGCCTCTAGATATTTGATGCTGATATATAATTTAGTATCTAATTTTGTCATCCAGTCCTCTGCTTTCCTGTATTGCAGGGTCTGCAATTTTCTATGTACAGTAGGCTCCATTTTTATTCATACCCTTGATAAAGTGAACAAAAGAGATCGTATAAAATAAACGGTATAAGTAATGAGGTATATAGTATGCTCAAAATTATATTTATTAATAATGATGCATTTGCACGAACCACAATCGAACCGTTCACAAATTATTATTATTTTTCCCCAGAAAAATCAAGAATCACAAATACTCACACCCCTGTTATCAGTACTTTGTGGTTTCTCCCTTGACCATTATAACAGCAAGTTGTCACCTTCTGTAATGTTGTATGAGGTTATGGAACTTCTTGGGGGGGATCCTCAACCATTTCTCCATGCAGAATTGTTCTAGTTCCTTCAGATTATTTGGTTGACTGCTTGGGTATGTGGACTGCTTTTTTGAGTTCAAACCACAAATGTTCAATTGGATTCAGGTCTGGAGTCTGAAATGGCCACTATGGATGTTAATGATTAATAGATGATTGATTAATCGCCGTTAAGAATTTGATCGATCAAGCATATCAAATTAACAATTATGTATCACAGCACATTGGAGTTATCCAATAGCACAAACTCTAGTGAGTGTAATAATATTGCTTTGAATCAACAGTTAAAACCTTGTTGATTTTATCAAATATATCTAGCAATATTTTATAAAATAAACTATTTACAACGACAAAATATTACCTCAGCTGACAATAGGTGTGGTCTCTTGAATTCGCTAAGCACTCCAAACGTCACTTCCGCATTTATCTGAATTTTTGGTGAAATATTTTATTTTTTTCAAGTTGCCAAGCCTCCACTGTCGGCAGGGCCAGATCTAGGCATAGGCAAACTAGGCACGTGCCTAGTGTCTAATTGCCACAGGGGGGCCCATTTTACATATTGTAAAATATTTTTGGATTAAAAACTCCAATCTAAAACTTTATTTAAATGTATTAGTTTTGAAAGTCATACGCAACGTAAGCATCTTGCAATGTGCGCAAAAAGTATTTCCAGTTGCTCTGGCTGGGAGTGTCACCGGGGACGGCGATTGGCTGTCCGCCCCAGGGAGGGGGAGGAAGCCAACAGGACGTTCGCTGTGCACAGGAGTGGCTCTGCAGTACTGGGGCTACGGTCGATGGCCTGGCAAGTGCTGTCTTGGAGGAGACGATGCTTTGTCTTTGTCACTACCGGTCACAGAACAATGGCAGCGAACTTGCATTACTAGGGGGGGATTGACTTGAAAATAGCGGATGTAATTGGCTACCAAATTGGGAGAAAATGGGGATAAAACAAAATAAAAAAAAAAAAAGTATTTCCAGTTCAGTGCACATCATGCTTGATATGTTAACAGTGTCCTTTCAGCAATGCTTTTGGGTGCATCAAAATGAAGAGGAAGAAAGAAAACGACAGCCTGATTGACACGTGTCATGTTGTCTGTGATTGCCTATCACATGAACTACAACGACGCAAAGACGCCTACAAAAAAGTGGAGGAAAAATCTGGTTTCCTTACAAAATTTGATGGTGTAGCAAAACAACTCACTGCCAAAAAAATTACATTATTTTTCAGTTTTTGGTAACCTAAACTTTTTTTTTTTAACCTCTGGCAGTTTACCGCTTACCTTTGTACCATTTCAGGTTATTCACTGGACTTGAACTGCTTAAATTTCAGTAAAAAATTGAAAATTGTGGTGTTCTAAAACTTTTGACCGGTGGTGTATGGTTGGGATCATTGTCTTGTTGGACGGTCCATATGCGGCCAAGGTGTAGCTGCCTGGCAGAAGGAACAAGGTTTTTGGACAAAATGTCTTGGTACATGCTGGAGTTCATGGTTCCATCTATTTTAATAAGGGCCCCAGGGCCTGTGGATGCAAAACCACCATGTTTCACCGTAGGCATGAGGTGCTTTTCTTGCATTGTTTGGACAGCAAACATAATGCTGATGTGCATGTCCAAAAAGCTTGATTAGAACACATTACATGGTTCCAATTGTAGTTCAGATGTAGTTTGACTAATTCAAGATGCCCTTTTTGGTGAATTGTCTTCAAAAGAGGCTTCCTTCTTGCAACTCTGCCATAAGGCCATTGTCATGTAGGTGTCGTCAAATGGTAGCTTTAGACACCTTGTAACCCCAAGATGCCATGTTGTTTTGGAGATCTTGAACTGTACGCCTTGGACTTGTTTTTGCCTCTCAAACCAATCCGTCTCACTACATGTGGGGGCAAGATAAACTTGCGTCCTCTACCTGGCAAGTTAGCCACTGTTCCAGTGGTCTCAAATTTCCTAATAATTGACACAATTATGTGGAAAGTGGAAAATGGTATCTTTTAACTTTTTAGTTTTTTGTGGCCTCATATCTCCTCATTTGTAAAGGTCAATAACCTTTTGTTTGATGGTTTCAAGGATTTCTTTGCCTTTCACCATGATGATGGCTAACCACAGTATTTCAAATGTGTGTTCTCTCCTTTTTATACCCTAGGGAAACAGGATACCATTATAGCCCACTGTATAGTTCCATAACCTTCCAATGAACTTCAAATAAGTTGTATATTTATGAGCATTTGTTTTTGTTGGAATACATTTAAAAGAGTAGTTGTGTAATTGTGATCCAGATGTTTTCTGTGAAAAAAATATTATTAATAAAAAAATATATGTTTTTCTGAACAATTGTATTAGTAATGAAGGTTTGGAATTTTCTGGGTTTAAAAAATATATATACGTCATTACTTATATAGTTTACTTTATATGACCTTTTTATACGATTTTATTCGTCTTTATTAAGGGTATGAATAAAAATTGAGCCTATTGTATCTTGTAAAGAGGGGGATAATCTTTTAATCCTTCATTATCAATTCTATTTTTGTTTTTCTTTGGATGGGTGTTTTATTAAGTGGATGAGATTTTATTTTTAATTTCAAAATGATTTCTACATCTTCAATAGTCACTTTTCAGATTCAGTTTTGTTTAAATGATTCCAGTTTTCCCAGAAATGGCTACATGTGTATGGACTAAGTTAAACTACTTTAACATCCACGATTCTGGCAATGTATTACGCTGCTGACAACCCATTCTCACCACTGACCAATGCCAGGACAATTACAATAAAAAAAAAAAACGTGGCCAACTATAACAAGCTCCAGGAACATTCAAGTGAAAATGTCTTTGTCATTTGAAAGTGTTTGTATTGGTTCTGTGTCAAAGTAATGCACTACAGTGCTTGGAAAGATATGTTTGATGCACTTTGGCCAGAGAGATTGGAGGTAGATGAAAGACTCGGGAAGGCACTGTACAATACCACTTTACAGAAGAGGTTGGGGAACCTACAATAGAGTACATGTACACCACATATTATGTAGCCAGAAATGCGTTCTTGAAAAAAAATATGTACACCACTGATCAATACAAGATTCTCTATAATGTCAAATAAAAAACAACTTTAAAGCTTTTTCTTAATTAAATACAAAGAAAAACATACAATAATTGATTCCATAAGTATTCACCCCTTTTGCTAAGACACACCTAAATAAACTCTGGTGCAATCAATTTTCTTCAGAGGTCACATAATTATCTGATTGGAGTCCACCTGTGTACAATTAAGTGTTTCAAATGATTTAAAATGAAATACACCTGCCTGTGAGAGGTCCCACAGTTGGTTAATGCATTTCCAAACAAGAGCCTCAGAAAGACCAAAGAACATTCAAAGCAAATCCATGAAAAAGTTATTCAAAAGCACCAATCAGGGAAAGGATAAAATAAGATTTCAAATATTTTAAATATCCCACAGAGCACCGTTAAGTCCATCATAAAGAAACTGAATTTAACTAGAACAGACCATCCTCCAAAACTGAGCATCAGTGCGAGAAGGTCACTTATTAGGGAGGCCATCAAGAGGCCTAGGGCAACTCTGACAGAATTAAAGTCATGGCAGAGATGGGAGAAATTGTCCATGGGACAACAATAGCCTGGGCGCTTCACAAATCTGGGCCGGTATTCACAAAGCATTTTATCTTACCACTAGGAGTACTCCTGAATCGCACTAAAACATTCTAGCTGAGAGTCCCCTCTTAAAACCTATTCACAAAGCTGCAAAGACAAACTCATATTAAAGAAGTCGGAGAATTTTCAAGCTAAGAGTGAGGGCGGGGTTGACGTCATTGCTGTGGATGACCTTGTGTCTCATGAACGAGCTTACTCAGAATGCCCACAGCGATTGGCTGATATAGGGGATGGGTCTCTGCCCGCGATTTCAACCTAGAAAATAAATGATATGCTACTGTAAAGGGGTATGTAGGCCTACCTGTTCCTGTTATATTCTAATAAAGATTCTAAAATACAAATGTAGGCTATGTGTCACTGATTTAACATGAAACCAAGAATACTGACTAGTCAATTCGTTACATGTCTGCATCTCATAAACAATCAGCGGGTATCTATATAAGCAGCCTTCCAATTATCCAGACTAGAATCACCATGGCTGACAATAAACGCAAACGCAAACCAAACTGGACGAAAGACCAACAACTACTGCTGGCCGAACAAGTGAATGAAAGAAAATAAATAATCAAAGGGAAATTCGGAAGTGGCATAACCACCAAAACCAAAAAAGAAGCTTGGGAAAGCATTCGCATGGAAATAAACACGGCTTTCCCACTCCTCCTGAGAACCATTCCTCCATGCTTCCATCCAGATCCTTAATATCTGTAGGTTTGCGCTTGTATTTTTGATAGGTTTTTGAACTCTGGAGACTGAGATGGTCATTGCAAAACATTGATTTTGTTTTCACTGAACCATTTCTGTTTAGATTTTTTAAATATTTTCTCTTTCTGCAGTTTTTTCCCCATTTTCTCCCAATTTAATAGCCAATTATACCCTCTTTTTCTTGTCAATTATCCCCTCCCTATCAGAGAAGCGGTGGTTCTCATGCGAGGCAAGAGATTGCAGAATACAAGCGACAAACAGCTGCCACAGGTAATATGACATTAGGTCAATCATCCACAACTAGGGCCTACACTATAGACTACACCACAATGTTTTATTCTATCATTTAATGCATTCAGCCTATATACAAAAATGAACATATGTTGTCATCCATAAATTATCTTATCCCAAAAATGTAGGAGTCCTAAATTTATGAGTGACATGCCCATTCTTTTTCAGAGTTGCTCCTAAATTGCAGAGTTAGGACCAACTTTTACCCTTAAAATGCTTTGTGAATACCGACCCTGCAGTTTAAGAGAGGGTGGCAAAAAGAAAACCATTGTTGAAGAAATCTCACATGAGATCTTGCCTAGAGTTTTCCAGAAGGCATGTGGGAAACTCAAACCAGTTGGAGGAAGATTCTATGGTTTGATGAGACCAAGATTTAACTTTTATTGGTCTCAATGTTAGATTCTGTCTTTGGCACAAGCCTAACACTGCACATCATCCCAAGAACAGTATCCCTACCATGAAGCATGGTGGCAGACGCCTAATGCTATGGGGATGCTTCTCTGCTTTCAGGGACTGGAAAACTTGTCAAAATAGAGGGCAAAATGGATGGAGCAAGATGTAGACAAATCTTGGAGGAAAACCTTCTGCAGTCTGCAAGAGACCTGAGACTTGGGAGAAGATTTATATTACAGCAGGACAATAACCCAAAGCATACAGTAAAGCCACATTGGTGGTTTAAAAACAAAAATAATCAATGTCCTGGAGTGGCCCAGTCAAAGCCCAGACCTCAATCCCATTGAGAATTGGTGGAAAATTGCTGGTCACTAACATTTCCCATCAAACCTGATGGAGCTCGAGTAATTTTGTAAAGAATGGGTGAAAATGGCAGTGCCCAGATGTGCAAAGCTGGTAGAGATTTACCCAAATAGATATATATAAAGGTGCTTCTACCAAGTCAAGGGGGAGAATACTTATGGAATCAAGTATTGTCTGTTTTTTGTTTGCAATTAATTAACAAAAAGCTTTATTTTTTTTTATAATTGACATTATAGAGTATTTTTTGTTCATCAGTGGCAATAAATCCAAATTAAATACTTTTTCATTCCATGAAAATAAAATGTGGAATCAAGCCAATGTGAATACTTTTTATACCTACTGTATATCTATCTATCTTTCTATCTACCTATCTATTCTGATTTCCCATGGTTAAGACCTTCTGGCCTTAGGTACAACAATGACTGAGCTATATGAATTTCCTATCCACATAATTTGCAATTGCTTTCATTGGGGAAATGTTAAAAAAGTTACAGTTTAAAGCATTTTGGGGACATACTGAGACTTGGTGCCAACATTGAGCTGGTAATATGCAATTTCAGACTTACCAGTCACTGCACAAGACCACAAGAAAATAAATGGAGGAATGCATAATGCAGTTAACATTTCACAAATTACACCATACATTATGTTTCACAAAGCACCAAAAGGTATTTTCAGTCACATTCAAATTACTGCTCATGGATGAGTCTAAAGTCAGGTCTACACCACACAAGTCGCAGCAGCAGCGGAGCAATCCGCTCCTGTACCTACACTGGCTGTCCGCCCCAGGGTGGGGGAGGGAAGCCGATTTGAGCTTGCTGCGTATAGGAGTGGCCCTGTGTGCATACCGGAGTAACGGTGACAGATTGGCGGGTTTCGGCTCGGAAGAAGCGGTGCTTTGCGCATGTCACTTCCGGTTTCAGGACTATGCCAGTGAGCTCTCAATATGAGGGAGGGGATAATTGACATGAAAAAGAGGGTATAATTGGCTACTAAATACTAAAACTGCAGAAAGAGAAAATATTTAAAAAATCGAAACAGAAATGGTTCAGTGAAAACAAAATCAATGTTTTGCAATGACCATCTCAGTCTCCAGAGTTCAAAAACCTATCAAAAATACAAGCGCAAACCTACAGATATTAAGGATCTTGAAAGGTTCTGCATAGAGGAATGGTCCAAGATCCCTCCCTGTTCCCCTTTCTCCTCTCTAACTTTATTAAACATTATAGAAATAGGCTTAGTGCCATTGTCCTTGCCAGGGGAGGCTGCACCAAGTACTAAATCCAAGTGTACCAATAATTGTGAAACCTTTTTTTTGGAAAGAAAGGTATAATTTTTTTGGTCTATTCCATTGAATCATTAATGGTATTATTTATTTTCTACGGTCTTTTTTTGCATTTTAGAGCTAAAGTGTTAAAATTTAATATTTTGCTGCATGGCAAGCAACAAATATAGAACAGATGCAAAAGACGATGCTATGCTGCATCAGCAACACGTGATGTGCTGTGTTCACTTCTGGTGTGCATTATCCCATCCACTGCCATTTTAACTGCTGTGACACGTGAAAAAATTGGCCTTTATTTGATCATTAATAATACATGCTGACACAAAACACCCATCTGATTGAGTGGGAATGATACGCTATTTCTGGTGGACAGACAAGGCGTTACAAGATAACTAAGTGATTAACTGGCTAAACTGAATGCATAACTTATTGGGGGTCTGCCTGATTTGAGTATCTTATCTCCAAGGAATAGCTTTGTGTGCTTCTGTGTGAGGAGGTCAGATAATTATGGTTGCTCTTTCTGAAGCAATGACTGATAGTAACCACAGGTGAACACCCTATTGGAATGTGGTGGGTAGGCATGGGACGGTATGACATTTTGACTTAATGATAACCTTGGGAAAAAATACCGCGGTATACCATTACCACGGTATTAGCGCAGCGGCGGCGCACCTCTAAAATCTGGGTAAAAACTGACTCCGCGTGCAATGCCGCCATAAGTAGAATTCTGCACCAAGTGAAATTCGGAATCTCAATTATCTTAGGTTCGTTTTCGGGGGGGGTGCATAGATTTTCGGCATAGCATTCTTTTTTTTGTGTGCTTCTTTTAATAAAAAATACCGTAGAGCATATACCGTGGAAACTAAATGTTTGTAGTTAGTTATACCGTGGCCTGTTATACCGTGGTATACCATTATTACGGTAACCGTCCCATGCCTAGTGGTGGGATAAAGAAAGTAGGACACTGTTGAGCTTTGGAAGAGTGGAGTCTTCATAATTTCACAATGAAGCTATGAAGCTTCATAATGTGCTACCAGGGTGAGGTCTCTTCCTGTGGAAAATGGCAAAAGGGTATGCTGTGTGAAAAGGCAGTCAGCACAGAATGAAAACCTGAGTAAAAAAGATGAGAATGCGTGAGCTCTTGCCATCTAAAAACAAAGTATTGTGCAATAGGTGACGCATTAATAGATCTATTTCTGTAATTTATGGCATAGCAGCATACCATGATTTCCTTGGTTAATTTCCTGTTAAAATTGTATGATTTCTTTGCCAGCCAAAATGGGTTACTGGCAGGGATAATTAGAATGATGCTCGGAAGTGGTTTGCATCTCCGTTTCAACAGTGTGCAAAAATTAGAACTAATTGACCAACCTCAGAGATTTGGAAGCAGATAGCTAAATTAAATTGATTGAAATTAATGTAATGTAGGTCCATTCTATTCAGTCACACCTCCCAAGTATAGTGTACCCTAGTCATTGTTTGGAATGGTCGGATGTCCTCAATGATCTTTAAAATTAATTTAAATAAATAATCTCAAATGAAGTTGATAATTAAGTCCTCCAAATTATATACAAACATTCAATATAGTGTGTTAAATAGTTGCTGATTCTGTCTTAAAACATGCCCTTTATGTCCATAAATTAGTCATGGGAAAGGCATTTTTCAAATTACAATATTTGTAATCTTCCTATGACATACTTGAGATAAGTAATACGCTAAACATATGGTCTTTAGTTTTAGTCCTTTTCAGATTACTATTGTCATGATATAATTTCCCTGTATTTTGTTGAAAGGAATACACTCAGCATTTTAATCAGATCCACTGGAAACCACTTCCATTGCTTTTTTTTGCATCTGTACAGTCAGCACCCTACAGAAGACTCTTGGATTTTGAGAAGATCATTTGGACTTTGCCAAGCAAGTAAATTGTCACAGTGTTTGGACAATGGCAGGAAAACTTGCCATCAGCAGTGGCAAATCATCTTTATCTCTTCAGGAGCCCCTTCCTTCAAGGAGCTATAAGATCTTCTTTTCTCCCAAGAGGAGACCCCATTAAGTCTCAGACGTCCAACAGTGAAGGTAAGTCTCCACTGATTCTACCTTATTGTGTAAGGTTGTTTCTGTTTGTAGGCTGAAAGTGATCCAGCTCTGGCCAACATTAAAGAAGCAGTTTTGAGGAGTGGCGAGTACAGAATATGTGAGAATTTCATGGAAAACCTAAGTGCAACCATCAATATTACATATGTGTATTTTACAAAGATTTTCTGTAATGTGCAATTGTTGTGGATGATGCTTTGTTGAGCCTAGGCAATTGAGTCTTGAGCAATTTAATTTCCACTGTTCTCATGCACTGTAAGATAGAACAATACCAGACAATTTAACTTAACTAACAGTTTTTAACCATGGATTGTCCATTCCAAACTATCTGATCTGTTATTTGCCTTGAATATATTGGGTGCAAGTGGGGAAAACATGTTTTCTTACTATCATTAAGGAGATACTGATAGAGATGCATGCATTGTAATCTGTTTAAAAAAGGGCATGAAACAGAAACACCAGAAGGCCAAACTATCATTGATGTAAAAATATCAGACAGCCTTTTATGCCCCCAACTGACCAATTAAATGGGACTAATCGTGTGCTGTTTTCAATTGTCAGGACCCTTGTTCAATCAGCAATCATTGACTTTTCCCTTATCCCTGCCCTTTTGGTGGTTTTGGCCTTGGCACATGGTAAGAATGGTTTCCTCAATGCACAAACACAATAGGAGCATAGACGGGCAATCTGTTTACTTACTTCATCTATTCCTCACTACACAAACAATTTCTGACATTTTGCGTGAACATTAAATGAATGAATTAATCTATACTGGCTGATGCCATTGGTTATTGCTTGAAGGCTGTATGGGAATGTAGAAATTACTTTTTTTCCAGAAACAAAGGTTTCCACACTGTCTGACAGGACTGTGGTTTTCTGCCTTGCAGGAAGTGAGTCTGCATCTCTGGTAAAGTGGGATGCTCCCACGGACGTTGAGGCGCTAATGAAGTACATTCAGGACCTGACCTCCCTGCTGACCAAGACCACCCAGGACCTTGTAGAGAAAGTAAAGGCTCATGAGCCGACTGGCAAGGCCAAGCAAGCCACTAACACTAACCCCATGCCTAGCTCTTTCTCTTCCTGCAATATTATTATACCATCTACACCAGTTCTCTCTCTGAGGGTTTCCTCTAACCTGGCAGAGTGAACATATGTGACGGAAATCAATTGCACTGTCTAGAGCTTAGAATTATAAAGTTGTGTCTGACATTATATTAAACAATGTGCTATTAACATGGGAAAGCTCTTTGCTCTGTCTTTTTTTCCAGCTCTCGCTGAGTTCATGTTTTTTATTGTTTTTTTATCATTTTACTTTACAGATTTTACCCTGTTTTTCTCCCAATTTGGTAGCCAATTACCCGCTGTGCTTAGTTCAATCCCCCTTCCCTCATAGTTCGCTGCCGTAGTCCTGTGACCGGCAGTGACAAGGGCGAAGTTCTGCCTCCTCCGAGACAACACTGGTTGTGCCGTTGACTGTAATTCCGATACCCCAGAACCACTCCTGTGCACAGTGAACTGTGTGTGTCGGCTTCCCTCCCCCTCTCCTGGGGCGGACAGCCAATTGCCACCCCGATGGCACTCCCAACCAGAGCCGACTCTGGCGCGACGGGGAATTGAACCCCAGTCGCCGTGGCCAGCATCGGACGTTGAAACCACAAGACCACGCGGGAGGCCCGAGTTCATGGTTTTTAACATATTCTGGTGTATATAGAGTTTTGGACAGATGGAAAATCTTGAGTCCCTCTCTGCTCTCTCACAGTGCCTATATTGAGGATGGGAGGGCCCAGCTGTAGCCTCTAGCCGAGCAGATCCAGAAATGGCTGAAGCCCCTGACCACTTCCATCGAAGAGCAGCCCTTGACCGAGTCCATGCAGGCCCAGTTCAAGCCGTTGGCTGAGAGTGTCCATCCTTAGCTTGAGGAAATCTGGAAGACCCTGATAGATGCAATCAAGGCCCTGAGCAACTAGACTCAATATCTATAATAATATAATAATAATAGCAAGCTAAGCTACCAGTTACTCTACAAAAAACATAACTCCGCTACATGAAAGCTATCCCTCATTGAAAGCTATGAAAAGCTATCCCCCTAGTCTGACTTCCACCAGTTACAAACCTTCTTGTCTCTGTCTTACAATGTGATATCTTTTTCATGACTAAAGGTCTTTCGTGTTGGCCACATTGCATCTGCACTTGTGTATGTAAATGACTATTTTGCCCATATTCAATGTTTTTATGTTAACCTTCGTCCTTATTGCAATACGAATACAATGTTGTTTTTTGTTGAATTTTGTTTTTTTAAATTGAAGAATTATTTCCAGCCAAACCATTTTCTCTGCAACTTCCTCCTAGTTAACTTATACATCTTGCGATGCACTTGGACACATCTTCAGTGATGTTACCTGGGGTCATCGGGTGTTTCGGGTCTTTCAACAATCAGACACCCTCACTCAGGCGACCCAGCCGGGAGTGATCAATTCCCAGCTTGTGTCCAAGTAGCATGCGACCACGGATCGCCCCTTCTGATCCACAGCCATCTAGAGGCCTTTTCTGCTGCCTCTGTGGTGGTTCTGATGGCCTTCCTTTTACGTGCACCTGTGATGCCCAGGAGACTGTAGGCCTTGCACAGCGACTGAGCTGCGAAGCCTCTACAGCCCACCTCTATAGGCACACACCGAGCACGCCACCCCCTTCTGCGGCACTCTTCCACCAAGTCTGCGTACTTGGCTCTCTTTCGCTCATTGGCTTCCTCCATCCGCTCTTCCCAGGGAACTGTAAGCTCTAGCAGGACCACCTGCTTTGATGTTTCAGAGAACAGCACAATGTCTGGTCTCAGGGTGGTCTCTGCGATGTTTTCTGGGAATCGGAGCTGCTTCCCTAGATCCGCCTTCATCTGCCAGTCAGGTGCTGTTCGAAGAGCCCTACTGCTGCCTTTGGATGAGGCTTGGGCTTCTCTCCTGCTCTGACAAAGGCGATCGCCTGCCTTGCTGGTCGGAGGCGCTTGATCTGATCTATGGCACTGCAGATGGACTCAGCAATCACCTTTAGCACCTGGTCATGGCGCCAACGGTAGCGACCTTCACCCAGTGCTTTTGGGCAACAGCTGAGGATGTGCTCAAGTGTTCCTCTTCTGAGGCACAAGGGACATGCTGGTGAGTCAACCTTGCCCCAACAGAAGAGGTTGGATGGACTGGGCAGGACGTCATAGACAGACTGAATCAGGAACTTTATGCGGTAAGGCTCAGCCTGCCACAGCTCGGACCAGGTGATCTTGCGGTCTGTTGCCTGTTCCCATCTTGTCCATGCGCCCTGCTGCCGCATCCCCACCATCTGACTTGCGCGCAGCTCCTCGACCCCAGCTCTGACCTCCTCTTGGACCAGTTGGCGTCTGTCTTTGCCGTGGGCTTTGTCATAGCGGGTTGTTGGAATGCTACCAAGCCCTGCTCGGCCAGACGCCACTGGCCCCACCAGAACGCTGTGGCGTAGCCGTGACTCAGCCTCATCCACTGCATCCTGCGCCTTCCACTTCCTCCCAGTCCTCACCTCGATGCCGGCCTGGGAGACTTTTGGGTCACTGGACTCCCTGTACTGCAGCACCTCCCTTGCACGGGTAACTTTAAACTCCTCACTCAGGCTGCTCATGGGGAGTTTCAGTTTGTTCTTCTTCCCGTACAGAGCAATGCTACTCAGGCTTCGTGGCAGGCCCAGCCACCTGCGGAGGTGATGGCTAATCCTCCTCTCAAAGCCCTCAACAGTGGACAGTGGGAACTCGTAAACGAGCAGGGGCCACAAAATCCTGGGGAGGATGCCGTGTTGGTAAATCCAGGCCTTGAATTTACCTGGGAGCCCTGACCTGTCCACCATTGCCAGCCATGCCTCCAGCTCTTGGTTTGTGGCCTTGATGGATGCAGCGTCCTTCAGAGTGCAGTCAAAGGTCTTGCCGAGACTCTTGATGGGTTTCTCGGTGACTGATGGGATCTGGGTACCTTCCAGAGAGAGCGGAACCGGTCAGTCACCTTCCCTCTCTTCAGTACCAGGGACCTGGATTTTGCTGGCTTGAAGCACATCCGGGCCCAAGTGATGAGCCTCTCCAAGCCCTGGAGGATCCATCTGCACCCGGCACTGACGTTGTTGTTACTGTCAGGTCGTCCATGAAGGCTCTGATGGGGGGCTGCCGGACTCCGGACTTAGTTAGAGGGCCTCTGCACTCTACCTCGGCTGACTTGACCAGCATGTTCATGGCCAAGGCAAAGAGGATCACTGAGATGGTGCATCCAGTGATAATCCCTTTTTCCAGCCGGTGCCACTCTGATGTGCCTGCCCCAGAGGTGACTCTCAGATTGAAACTGTGGTAATAGTCCAAAATGAGATCCCTGATCTTGCCTGGGACATGGTGCCGCTCCAGTGCTGTTTCCACCAACTTAGCTTAGTGAAACTACAATCTCCCATAATACATTTCTTTCTCTCATGCCTGCAACAATTAAAAAACCATGCATTGCAGTCAGGGAAGAGACATAATGGAGCATTGCTGGAGCCTGGAATTCGATTTAAAAGTCTGGTTATCTTATTTCCTTGATATTTTAGTCCGGTTATCTTATTTCCTTGATATTTTAGTCATGGAAAGTTTGATGGCAAGGTTCCATGGGCCAGTTCTGCTTTACTAAATAGGTAGCCATGTGCTGTGCACTTCATTGTTGACCTAACACAGTCTGTAGTGTGGTGGTTTAATTTGGAGACCCTTCTTTCTTTTTCATCCTTCAAAAAAAATATAATCATAAAAAATAATAATATACTTACTGTATATATACACTCAGTGGCCACTTTATTAGGTACACCTTTCTAGTACTGGGTAGGACCCCCCTTTGCCCCCAGCACAGCCTGAATTCTTCGTGGCATGGATTCAACAAGGTGCTGGAAACATTCCTCAGAGATTCTGGTCCATGTTGACATGATAGCATCACGCAGTTGCTGCAGATTTGTCGGCAGCACATTCATGTTGCAAATCTCCCTTTCCATCACATCCCAAAGGTGCTCTATTGGACTGAGATCTGGTGACTATGGAGGCCATTGGAGTACACTGAACTCATTGTCATGTTCGTGGAACCAGCTTGAGATGACGTGTGCTTTGTGACATGGCGCATTATCCTGCTGGAAGTCATTTGAAGCCATTTGTGGCCATAAAGGGATGCACATGGTCAGCAACAAGACTCAGGTAGGCTGTGGCATTTAATCGGCTCAATTGGTATTAAGGGCCCTAATGTGTGCCCAGAAAACATTCCCCACACCATTACATCACCACCACCACCAGCCTGAACCATTGACACATAGATTCATATTGTTTATGCCAAATTCTGACACTTATCATCTGCATGTTGCAGCAGAAATTGAGATTTGTCAGACCAGGCAACGTTTTCCCAATCTTCAACTGTCCAGTTTTCGTGACCTGTGCCCACTGTAGCCTCACTTTCCTGTTCTTAGCTGACAGGAGTGAAACCCGATGTGGTCTTCTGCTGCTGTAGCCAAGGTCAAGGTTCAACCTTTTGTGCATTCAGAGATGCTCTTCTGCATACAACTGTTGTAACGCCTGGTCATTTGAGTTACTGTCACCTTCCTTTCAGTTTGAACCAGTCTGGCCATTCTCCTCTGACCTCTCTCTTTAACAAGGCGTTTTCCCCAACAGAACTGTTTTTTTCCCCCCGCACCATTCTCTGTAAACTCTAGAGACTGTTGTGCGTGAAAATCCCATGAGATCAGCAGTTTCTGAGATACTCACACCACCCTGTCTGGCACCAACAATCATTTCACAGTCAAAGTCTCTTAGATCAAATTTCTTCCCCATTCTGATTTTTGGTCTGAACAACAACTCTACCTCTTGACCATGTCTGCATGCTTTTATGCATTGAGCTGCCACATGATTGGCTGATTAGATAATTGCATTAACAAACAATAAAAAATTATTAGGTGTACCTAATAAAGTGGCCACTGAATATATATACAGACAAAAAAGTATTTCATAGCATAACATATATAGCATAACAGAATAAGAACAATTATTTGAACTTAGGTGCACTCAACACATTTTTATTTGAGAAATAACTTGATCAACTGTAGACAAATTATAGGAACAGTCAAATGAAGGACTCGACAAAGTCAGAAAATACATTAATTAATAATCAGGTCAAACATTAATTTTAAAAACAGACATTCATTCTCCTTACATTTTCTAAATGTTATGGACATGGTGTCTTTATGACAAAGTAAATAACAATAGTAAATAATAACAATTTCAACTTTTTGTGAGTGAACAAGCCTGACAGGCCCCTAAACTTTGGAATTCATTGACATCAGAGAACATCAGTGCTGCACAAACAATATACATTAAATTCCCTTTTTTTAAAGCATTTTTTAAAACTTACTTTGAATTCATTTTCTTCTCAACTGTATGCCATTACCTGTATTTGCTGTATCACATTAGCCAACAAACTGGCTTGTTTTTATTCCTTTTTCCTCTATCTTATTGTTACATTGTTATTTTATTTGGAAAGTGCAGTGTATCCAAAGTGCTAAATACAAATGATATACGAAAAAATTATACACAAACAATTCTATAATAATACAAATATAATAATAATAATTATTATTATTATGATGATGAAGATTATTATTTTCTAATAGTGGACACATCACAGTGCTCACAACCTGAAGGATGCAAGTTTAATTCCCAAATTTGGCACTGCTGTAATTTCTGCTTTATCCATTTTTCTTTTACAATGCATTATTTTATATTGCTCCTCTGTTATATATTTGTCTCTACTGTATTCAGCAATTACTGCTTACTATAAAAATCAATGCAAAGTTAGTTTGGTGTGTAATTATATGCAGTGAGTTAAAACTGTCAGAAATTATCTTTATATTATGTCTGAAGTTTTTGTAATAGTAACCAATTTAATTTATGGGAAGAAATGTCATACTGTTATAATTCATTGCTCCAACAGAGGGCGACATAAGTTAACTTCTTTCTTTTTAAAAATAGTGACGATTTATATTATTAGCATATACCTGCAATTGGATTTCAGGAGTCCTAATATACTTTTCTGCTTGCTTTTCAACCTGTTTAGTTGTATTTGAGAAATTGTCACAGAGCTGTGAGGTAGACTATGACTTGTTGTCAGTTTTGACACAAAGATCAACAAAATCACTAGTCTTCCACACTGCAGAGGACCAAAATCAACAAAGGAAGATAATAGCCTTATCACTTATCCTTATCTTTATCAATATCACCCAGCCGTGAGGAAAAGCTCAAAATTTGATTTGAAAATAAAATTAAAGGGAATCCATTGCATTTGGGATGCACATTTTCAAACGAAGCATCAACCTCTCATTTAGCTAAGAAACAAAAACATATATATATATATATATATAAATCTATGCTTAACCACCACAATTGAATGTTGATGATCCCAAAAAACATGATCATTTATGTTTGTATTCAGAAAAGGGTGGAAATAAAAGTAGCCAGCATATAGGGCGTGTCAAATGTCAGTTTTGTACAAATCCATCTCATTTATAATGAAGCAGCCCTGCATCCCCACAATTATTAACCCTGAATAGAGTAATCGTTGAAGAAAAAAGATGTCAAAATAACAGCTGGACCACAGAATGTTCCATTTTCAAGGAATTCATAGAATGGCCTCAGCTGCTTGGCCTAGCTCAAACCTTGGCCTTTCTGTTGCCAGGTAACAAACAGCCTATGCTTAGAATGGCCTCCTTGATTTAATTTTTTGTGTGTGCTATTCCTCCTATTGGTAGGAATATAGGTGGGTTGTCATTGAGCTCCAGTCAGAGCTATGTACTTGTCCACCACAACAGCCTATAAACGCCCCAGCTGTAGGCTGCTGGGACCTGAAGAGACACTGTGCAACCAGGACTGTGTGACCTTGTCCTTCTTCATTTTAAATGGATAAAATACCAATAATGCAGGCAGCTGGGATGCCAAGAACCAATGTCCAACTCCCACGCATAGAAAATACATTGAAAAGGAAAGGAACATAAGAGCACTGATCATTTCTGGGGTAAATTTGAGTTTGTTTTTCAAGAACAAATATGAATGTGCACTTAAGTTGGAGAGACGCAACAGATGGGTCCTTCCAAACTATTCAATAGGAGATCACCTTCAGTGCATGGACGTATAAACCAATTAAGTTTTGTTACCAAGTTAAGAGAACAGAGTGAATAAATATTTTTTTGAAATGTTTTGGAGAAATGGTGGAATAAATATAATTTTTGTCCAATCTAGAGAAGTGTGGATGATGTGGTAACAAATATATTAAAGTTCCTGTGTCTTTTCTGTTGACATACTACAGACTAATTTGATATAAAATGAGTGATCAGTAAACTGCAAATGATGAATAAGCTAAAGGAGCTTAAAAGACTGGATGTAAAATAATAAATATATAGAAATATCTCAAAGAAAATTGAAGCTCGAAAGGGAATTTCAAAACAGAAATTACAGAGTTTTAGCCATTTTCTGAAATATATTGTCATATATTGTTTAAGCAAATGAAGATGTATTCACTTTGTCATCACCAATTAAGGTTACACTAATTTATTTGGGTTCTCATTCCTGGGAAATAAAGACGCAAGATTAATTTAATTTGATGTGATTAAGGCAAGCTGATCCGTTGGAATGGAATCCTCAACGCCAATGAGCATTATCAGCAACACAACTGGCTTGACAGAAGAAATATTTGGGCCTATTTGCACATCACATTATTTTGTAATATTTACGGCATCTTATGTTTGTTAGGCTGCAGTATACAATTCTTTTTAATTTTAGACATCCAAGGGGAAAAAGGAGGAGTCATCTGAAAGGCTTAAGTCAAATATAGACACACCAATTACGAATGTGTAAAGGTGATCAGGGTAATGGTGTTTTGAACAAATTGTTATTAAACCTTAAGGATTATTGTACTTTTGTTTTATTGAGTGTGCAGCATATCATACATATATAAATGGCAGATAATATCAAATATAGTATGAAGTAACTGAATACAGTATCAATGTTTATCATTTATTTTAATTTGAAATACAACCCCTTTTCTCTCAGTTAGGGTGGTACAGTAATATGATTTTTAAATTGCTTTAAAACGAATCATATTTCACAATAAATAAATAATGCATACAGCTTCAGCAAAGCATGGTTGCATTCGTAAACAATACCATACACTTTTGTATGCAGATGACACCAATGTTTGAATGATCACGCAGAAATTAGTTTTGACTCATATAATACTCAATAATCTTCAGCAAAAAGCTGGTTTTGAGAAAAAATCGTATTATTCGCCCAAAACACTTAATTTAAAAGACATGTATAAAAAAAAAAACCATCCAAGAGAAACTGATTATCATGAGAAATTACAGATTTTTGAGGATTACAATAACTAAATTGCACATGTGCTGTATGACCGCCTCCGGTCTGTGCAACAGTATATTGCGCGCTGGCTCTGTGTCCACTCAACCAATGTGTTCCAATTTAGAGTAACATAATGGTGTCATTCAACCCTGCTCTGAGCCTATAGTGTCTTGAGAAAAAATGGTCAACCCAACTGCAACCTTCCAAGACCCTCGGGTATTGTTGTGCTTCAGTTCTGAAGTATGAAGGACCACCCAGCCATGGTGCTCTAAGTCTAAGTCTAACTCCGCTGTATAAATGATCACACAACCACAGCTCTCTAAGACCTCTGCTAGCGCAGCGCCTCTGCTCTTGTGTACAATGCTACCCCATAATCAGCCCACGGCTCATTATCAATTTGAGACAGATAAGTAGAAGGACGGCTCAACGTACATGGCCAGCTGCTCACATCAAGAGCAACTGATAAGCCCTGGTGTTTACAGTATCCAGGCACAAGCAGTGCCACACAGTTTGGCACCGACCGGCACAGACATGCAGGTGGGCAGAAAAGGAAGATCAAATGGCCCTTTAAGACAGCTGTTTGTTCACAACTGTGTGTATGCGTGTCATTGAACTAGTTTTCACATTTTTCACTTAACTGGAATTAAGATTTGTTTTCAAAAGCTCTGAGAGCTGCATTCAGTTTTGACACTGCTTAAAACTGAAATCGGCCGCTGGTTTTTGGTCACATATTCTATTAAAAAAATGGATTCTATCATCCTGCTATCAGACCCTGCGTTATGTATGCTATACAACAGTATACTGCCAATTCAACAAATATGGAACAAAGATGGTACATAACAGTAGCCTAGGTTTTAAGATATATTAGTACATTATAAGAATAGTTGAAATATTATAAATACTAAAAGCTATTGTATTTCTCAGCTATTGTATTTATATTTGGCTTTGTAGATGTGTGTACCAGCCCCAGGCTGTGTTTAATGGACTGTGTCTATGACTGAGTGCCCACGACATATGGATAAAAATGCTTTCATGTGCTGCAACTTTTGTGGGATACATATGGCTGCTAACATCCACAGAAGTCCTATGGATGTTAAGTGAGAGAAAGGGTCAGGGCACATCTAAAAAGCACTAGAGATACAGAATTTGGTGATGCACACCAAAGTGCTATATTACCACTTTTAGCTTTGATTGTACATTCCCTGTTTGCCTTGTCCTTTGCAGCCACAAAGAAGCTTATTTTGTGCACTAGCTACTAGGTTAGAATTTTTTATGTACATTTTCATTGCTTTATCTTGAGCCCCTACAAGCTGGGTTAATGCTTACTCAGCTTGTAGGGGCTCAGGATAAAGCAATGTAGGCTATGATCCTTGGGGTGTTGTGCTATGGCCTCTCCCATTGTAAAAGAGTGGAATTGAAAATCTAATTCAGTATGTCTGGAGGGGCAGACAGCTACGTGTATACAGTATATATATATACATATATATATGTGTGTATATAAGTAAGCATGAAATAGTTTTTAGGAAATATGAAGTCATCCAAGCAAATATTACTCTTTCCAGTTTCTTTCTTGACTTCTTTTTCCACTGATTGTGAGAAATTAAAGTAGTTAAACCTCCCATGGTGCATTCTGAATATCTAATTTGTTTAGAAATGCCCCATTCCCATTTCCCAATGCTAGTCAGAAATGTCCTTCTCCTCTCAGAATACACACAGAAGTGGGCATTTTGATTGCCCTTATATTTGATATGATTATAGGTTAGACTTTTTGGCCCTTAATTTTATACATGGCAATTTTGCTTTTTAAAATCAGTGCAGGGGCTTTGCTCTTTTTCCATAAAAGATGATACATTCCTGTTGCCTTGCCATCGTGTTTATTTTTGTAAATGTTTCGAATGTCAAGCTAAAATAAACTGCTTTTCAGACATTATCACTGAATAATGTAGTGTAAGTGGGTAAATTGTGTTTTAGAAATCTTGCCACCAGTGAGGTATTAAAACAGGGTGCACTTCCCTGCTTGCTTATGATTATTTTCATATTTTCAAGCGAGCCTCAACTAATACAGTTTTTCAGACAACAGAAATGTACTTAGCCCCTCCATTATAGTGATCAAGAGGCTTTTAAAAGTCTTTGGTCTGGAATAAGAGGGAACTATTGGATCACCTTGGGGGGGGGGCATATTGATTTTTTGCCCTTTTCTTTAAACAACAAGCTTACAAAATGTGGAAATTGATCCAACCGATATGGATTCAGCATCCTAAAATAGTAAAATGTGTCAAAAAAAATGTCTCCAAGCTATAACTCAAAAATATGTTTATTTCTATAGCCCTAGACTACCCTGTAAGGAAAACCAAGGAAGGATCCTAAACTGAGGATTGCCATCTTGTTTTCAAAACTCTACCTCAACAATATTTTCAAGTCCTATTCAAGATTTACCTCTACACAGATTAAACATTTACTTCTACACTTATATATGTTCTAGCTGTTTCTTACACCTAGTCCTGGAAAAACACTGTGTATGCTGGATTTTGTGCCAGCTGAACTTTCAGTTAATTATGTCTGATTGTCTTGTTCAATCTGATCTTCATTTGACATCTCTGCATTTATTTAACAATACATATTTGTGGAAGAAATGGCTGCATGTTTTGGTCAACAGAACAATAAAATAAAATAATTTATTCAACTTATTTTGTAAATATTTTTCTCCAGAATAATATTCCAGCCACAAGAACGCTTAATTCATTTTTAAATGACTTTACTATGCCCCATTGAACAACAGATTTCTCTCAGTCAATAAAATTCAATACCTGTCTGTGCTTCTAATTTGATTAAGGGGCTCAAATGAATAGGAAATGCTTACAGAAACACTTTGCTTGTATCCCCCTGCTTGAACAATCATATTTCCAGCAATCCATATCTGTAACAAAGAACTAACAGACAGTGTTTATTAAGCAATGTCAAATCCAGATCAGTACTTAACCCATTCAGACCTAAAATGCCTGCTAAAAACGCCTATTAAAACCTAAGCAATTATTCTACACAACCTCTTAAAACCTGAGGGTTTTCTGGAAAAAATGTCAAAAAAAAAGCCGACACCAACGTGCACTTCATTTCCCCCACGTCTATTTCAGCGAATCACAGCGCATTTCATTAATCGCAAAATCGAAGCGACCTAAACGTCACTCCAGGTCTTAATGGGTTAATTAGCAGCTCAATCAAACCTACTTTATTGAGGGCTCAACGTGAAGGAAAACCAGCATAAATGGAGGATCCCCAGGCTGAGGTTTGAGAAACAATCATAAATCTAAAATCTAACTTATACAACACTCTAATGTATGGTTGCAATCATTGGGTCAATCAAACATAGATTATCATAATAATGTGGATGAATAACCAAAAAGTGATGATTGTGCAGTTTTCCCCATGATCCCTATAAATGAATATGAACCAGGGTCATTGTGTTTGTCATTGCATTTTGGCCTCTCAACACAGATGATGCTTTTACTTAAACCTTTTCATCAATGTTGCAGAATTGCGATGCAATGCAATTTTAAAAGATGTACAGCTTTTGACAAGCACACAAACTATGATGTGTAAAGTAATGCTATTATGAGTTCCTTCTATAGTTATATTGTGGGGTTTGCAGTTGTTGTTGAATTTATTTTGTATTAAGAATCAAGTTTTACATGAACAATTGCTAATCATTTCCTTGGATTTGGACATGTATACTGTTTAAAATATATACTGTCAAGATATTGCATTGCAATAAGCCCATTTTTGTACAGATCACAAGCCAAAGTATACAAAGGTCACGTGAATTCAAAATGATACATTGCCACGTATTAAGCTTAGGAGCTATGTATAAACTGTTTAGCTATTTTTTAACATCAAATCAAGTCTCCAGTTGTACATTGTACAATATGAATCACAATATTCATGACGTTTTTGTCTCTGACTTACTGACATACATAAGACAAACACATCATAAAATGGTCAAATAATACACTGGGAATGTTCTACAAGTGTATGATTTTGGTGAGAATAATAGTGACCCACCCCATACTCCCCCATTCCCTAATCTAACAGATTTGTCCCAGCACTGTGTGTTGAACAGACTGGTTAAGCCCCAACAAATATCTGTGTTTGGTGTATTCCCTAATACCCCATTCAGTCCAGCTGACCAGTCTTCCTTACTGTATTGATTCAAATCATCCTGCTCAGCAGCAGTTTCCTTTATAGTTGATACTTAATTCCCAGTTAAGATTGTAGTGTTCCTTAATTTTCCCCATATTAGTATTACCCCTTGATCCTGAGCTGTTAAGTAAATCTGGTCTCGAGGAAATCTACATCTGTGCCTGGGTTATATCCTCTTTTGGACATTTTCAGTGATTAGTTAATAGTAACATGTATGATGTGTTGATGCTAGCTGCTGGGAACTATTGTTGACTGGAACATTTACTGGAAGTCCCCTGCAGTGCATTTGCTGAAATAACATGTTTTTTTTTGGTGGAGATTGATAGTGTGTGCCAGAAATGTCCAAACCCTTGGACAGACCAGATGGTAGCGAGGAAATGCAGCGTGCAAGCTATCAACTCACAATCTGTAATAAAACAACAGAATGATACAGTACCCAGGATATACTAGAGTGATACAGATAAATGTGACTGGTAACGAATAAATGGGTTATGGCGCATTTACGTTTACCATCCGCAATGAAAATTATCCTTTTTTATTCCGTAGTCTCAAAGCACTCCTTAAACACACCATGTGCATGTACACATAACTGCAATTTTAGATTTAATACATACAGTAAGCAAAATATTTAACACTTACCATATTCAAATTGGTCATTTGGGCTCGCCCGGGAGGATTTCATTTGCACGGCGAAAAAAAGGGGAATTGTGATAGAAATAAAAGCGATGGCAAACCATTGGACTTTCAATTGCACTTGAAAATAAAAAGAGGGGGAATAAAGAGGAAAGTATCATTGATGCGAACCCCAAGACGCTGTGAAAGAAGAGGGGAGAAGGGGGAGAGGACGAGGTTGGGGTTGTTGGGGGGAACCTGCCGTCCCATGTTTTCCATCCCCAGCGAGGGAACCCGTCGGCCGGATGCAGAGAATGGGCAAGCCCCCGGCTGGCTGTGGCCTCTTGGGTAGGAGGGCACTGGCTGTCTCTATGTGCAGAGTTGGGGACAGATTGATATGCTTGGCAGGCATAGCTTATGGTTTTACTCAAAGCTAACAGACAGCTCCCCCCACCACACACACACGTACACACAGGTACTATTCAAGGAAATGGTGTAAAAATGATGTCATTGGATATCTCAAAGCCCTTTCAGCATAAAAGTCCCGCCTTACACATCCAGTAGGATCCCCCCCCCTCTCTCTTGTGCTCCTTCTCTCTCTTATTCACTGTATAACACATACATACAAACACATGTAAGCACACACTTGCAAAAATGTAAACAAACAAACTATACCGTGTAAGTACATATACACATCCATACATTCATCCAGATAATCAACGTCCTTTATATGTTACATACGTTTTCTGTGCTATAATTCTATGTATGCAGAATGTGAGACAAAGGTGTAGACACAATATAGTACTTTACAATAATATAGTACATTTATTAATAGCAGAATTAAATCCATCCCTGAACTGAACAGAATAGGAGTAGATGAGTCCTTGTTTATACACAAACATAACCATTAATGTAACTCTAACATATTCCAATACAACAAAGAATACTTCCTCTCCCTTCGACTGATTTCCAAACCTTCCTGTTTCATGCCATAATTCTCTAATTATCCTTTCACCCTGATTCCACAAATGACAGTGTAATCAAGGAAAGTAGAGACAGACAGAAGCTAATGCAGATGCTTTGCCTCGGCAACAATGGAGTGCTGGCCTTGGTGATGGTTGCTAGGCAATAGAAGAAATCCAGTCGCCTCCTTGGAAACTAGAGGCCCTTGAAGGGGTTTAAAAGAACAAAAAATGAGAAAAAAAACAAGAAATAGATATATAAAGAACAAGAGACAGCGAGTGATTCTCTTGGCCTTCTCAAAAGTCTCAACATGTTCATTTCTGACATTTTGGTGGAGGTTGCAAAGAGGGGTGGGGGGTCTGTATTAGTCTATGAAACAAGGTTGTGACTGCTGGGGGGTATTGATAATGAAAATAAATAATGGGTAGGTTAACTCACATCTCTGACACTTGAAGATAACAGTAGTGGATAGCCTCTTGACCAGAAAGATACACTATGCTTTCACATCTGGGGAGGTTGGGAACATTGCTGTTATGTCCTTGAGCCTGGTTCAAACTCTACCCTAACTGCTACATTAAAGATAGAATGTTCAAGTCCAGGAAATACAGCCTTAAAAATCTGGGTGATATTTTCGCAAAAAGGCCCAAACAAGAACAATTGATAATCAAGAGTAAGGTTTTGGATTTCCAAAGAATGTCCATGATAATTTCTTAGTACTGTGTGGAGATTATTATTATGAAACTGAACAGAGAGTATATAAATCATTTTTCATTTCCTTGCTTGCCCATTTCTCTTCAGCAGAGCTATGACGTACAACATGCTTGCATGTCGCCTTTCACTGTAACTCTCAGCATAAAGCCAGATCCCACACTAGGGGTGGGGGGGTTGTTTGTCTTGTATATCAGCAGGACATCCACACCAAAGGTGGGGCCACCCTTCCAACAAAGACAGAGAGCTCTGTGAGGCATGCCTGACACCAGTGCTGTTGAGGTTTGGAAATGCCTCGACAATAGGAGTGGAAGTAAAATGTAAAGCATGTACAAATGACTTCGATACGTTAAGGGCTTAGAGAACGCAGGGGGTGTCTGTGCTCCGTGTCTCAGTACCTTATGCCTCCAGCATATTATTACTGGTGATATTTGTAGGGTATTTAATACGACTGTGTAAATGTTGTAGAGTACTGCATACAGCATGCCAAGTAACTGAAAAATCCAACATTTGAGTGTCCACAAATAAACACTGATGTTCAATTACAAACGCTTCTCTTGGAAAATGAATTAATGAAAACGAATTTACCATCCAAAACAGTTTTAATCATCCTTATATCTATATCTTTCTATCTGGATAACAGTAGTAAGCAAATTAATTTAAATAAATAATATAACACATATATTTAGAACTAAAAGGACAGGTAAAAAAATTATCAGACAATGCTAATAATGTGAATGTGGAATTTTATATTGAAATGTAAACTGTATAACATAAATCATAATAGAATAAGAAAATAACAATGTATACGTTTCTATAACTAATATATAAGACAGTCGTTTATTTATTGAGTTGATGTCAGATGATTTGTGCACTGACAGCAGCAATAAATATGCACTGAACACAAAACGTTTCAATAATGCTAATTGTATTGCATATGTTCAAATAATTCTCAATGCTAATTGTATTGCTCTTACTCCCTTTTTCCCTCTAGATGTTTTGTCTCATTTCTGGGTTTGATGTTTTGATCTATTATGATGCTGTGTCTTGAGTTTGGAAATGCGCTACTCTAATTAGAAAAATGAAGTGGATTGTATCGTGATGGTGTATATAGATCATAATACTATACCTCTCCTTCTAAGTCTGAATTTAAAATGAACTGGGATGGTGCTTGTGCTGCTCCTTCATATTGAACACATCCACTTTAATCTTATGTACACACTACTGTCCAATACATGGATAGGTGCAGCATATGTAAAAAGAAGAACCTTGCATAAATTTGAAATGGGCACAATGTCTTCCAATCTTGTAGAATCCACAGATTTTTCAAATAACCTACATTAATACACACACTTGCTGAGGTTATGTATTAGTATATGTTCTACATTAAAGCTCATACATTAATGTGAAAATGAATTACATCTATTTTATAATAAAATGCTATTGTTTAGTTGTACTGATAAAATAGATAGCCTGATTATATCCCTTTACTTGTATGGCATGCGAACCTCCAGCAACACATTTAACATATAACTAAATGACTGATATCAGAGGAGCTGTCAAGCAATATTCAATATATATGTTAATATTCAATTGATAGCTCAATCAAACCAAATGAACTGAAAAAATGAAAACCAGTTAGAGCAAAATCCAGGCTGTACACTGTACAGTGTGCTCCATGACCAGAGTTTAGAAACACAGGAAATTAGAGAGCTGTCTTAAACCCACGGACCCACTCTGTGCAAGAGTATTTAAATGAAGGAGACTGTTCTTTTGTGCAGCTAGAGGAGGCAGGTGCAAAATGCAAGTCATTGTACGACTGAAAGGTCTTGCTGTGTAGGAAGTAATGTCTGAACATATAAAAATAATTAAATTTTGATTGTTTTTAGAGGCTAGTATTTTCTGAAATGACAATGTAAGAACTTTTTGCAATCAGGGCAAGGGGCTTTTTCCCCCCTGCTGGCTAATACATGGTGTATGTAGGGGATGTGGGGGGTATTCAAAAATATGTGTTATCCAGTGTTATCCATCAATCAAGGAGCTTATTAGTTGACCTTAACAATTTTAATTATATTTTAGAATGAAATCGGACAGAGCTCCCGTCTTTTTCCATTCACTTTCTTACCTCTTTAAACACCTTGCACATGGGTCCTTGTTTGTCAGTGGTTTGTGCTATCAAAATTCTACGGAAATGTATTTTAATACTTAATACCGACGTGATTTCTTTCCCAAAATGGTCAGTGTTTGCATAATCACAGTCTGGTCCCAGACAGTGTCAGAAACCGGAGATGCATTATCGGTCGTACAACTGTTGAAAAAGCTGTTTGCTGGTTCTAGTTTTGTTTCCCCCCGTCTGCTGCCCCACAACTGAGTCTTACTCATTTTCTTGAAATGCCCCCCAGTGGTTACAGGAGTGTCATCATCACAAATTCAAATACAACAGGAGGTCCCAAACCTTTTAATCTCAAAATTCACCATCCACCATCTCAATGAAATGTGAAAAAATACTGTTGAAAACCTTATCCAACACCCACTACGGGCTACAGCGCAGTGGCTATTTAACACACAAGTATATGGAAGCATGTTTAAAACAGGAGATCATATACAAAGGATCAGGTCTGTTTCAAGCTTTTTACCTCAATAATATTTGAAACTGGTTTTATTAATTTGCTTATAATAAATATGTATTGTACAAAATAAACATAAAATTAGGCGAATTATTATAATTAAATAAGATTTAATAAATGTACCCACTATTTCCGTCCAATCTCGACCGGGAAATTGTTATTTGTGAGATCAGAATAGTTTACAGAACTCGCTCAGTAGCAAAACCAGTGGTGTCATGCCCGTTCAAAATGAGAGGGCACGTTAGCGCTCATAATCTACCCCCTCCCCTTTTCTCCCAAATCCATTTTGCAATCTTCTCACTTGTTGAATTTGAGCGCCTTCAGGCAATGAATAGGATGAGTCAAGAATATACTAGGGTCATTTCATGTTTTGTATCATTATTTATGGTAAAATAATTTTAGTTATTGAAGTTATATCTTGACTCAATATTTATTATTAGCCATGATGTTCTATCAGATAACACAGATTTTTTTACATTATTCTTAGCCTTAAAAAAATTCGGTCATCCCTCTAAACAGCGAGTTAACCGAAAAATAACTGTTAACTACTATAGTTTAGCTGTTAGATATCTAACTAAAACGTTAGCTAACATGAATATGATACTAGCTAGGTAGCTCACATTTTTAGCTAGGTAATGTTAGCTGCCAAGACACACTGGCTGACTGGTAAAATATACTCCATAAAACAATGAATACATTAACAAATATGTCTTACCTCCATCCAGAGCACATTTTTCATCCTTAGTTTTTAAAAAATTCATTTTAGGCATCTGCAGGATACTTTATTTTAGTCAACATAATCTTTGCTACTTCACAAACTTGCTTCCACTGTCTGAACTTAGCTTTAACTTAGCTTTAAAGTTTAATGATCATTATATACATCAGTACATCATTGTGTGATAGTCTTTCAACATTGATCATGATGACACTGAAGTTGGCAGCTACTGAAGCAAAAAAGTGATCTAGCCAAGACAAATGCACAGATGAGCATCAACAGCCAGTATTCCTCAGGAAACATCAGCAAGTTGAGCACTCTTCATCATGGAAACTCCTACCAAATGTGCTCCAACAACCACCCCTCTTTCAAAGAGGTCACTGGGATCTCTTCCTCTAGCCAGTCGGTGGGCAACTGGGCCTGCCCAACATTTTGCATTCATACATTACATTCATACATGACGGGATATTTATTTTCTTAATTAACTCAGATAATGAGCTAATGAGTAATATGTTATGCTAAAAAAATGTAACACTAATACAATTGCTCCATTTATTTTGTTTAACAAGTAATATTTTTTTCTTCCCAAAAAGATATGTGTCAGAATTATTCACACCCCTAATAATTATTTTAAATGAAATCCAACAAAATTAAATCTGCATTAACATGCTCTTTTTTTAAATTCATCTAAATTTTAGGGAACTGTATTATGGCTTCCCAAGGCTTCCTGTTTCACTGGGGTATAAAAATGAGGTAACACACATGTAAAATCCATTTGTCATCCATCACCATGGGGAAAGGTGATTAACTCTCTTTCCACTATTCGGTCAATAATTAAAAAGATTAAAAGCATTGGAACAGTGGTACATTTCTTTCTGGTGCAAGTGCACCTTGCCCCCATGCAAATAAAATAAAAAGGAAAATAACCTTGAAAAAGTAGTGGTACAACAACAATACAACAACAATATAGTAATAATTCTACTAACAATAGGTTAATGCCATTGAATGGTGCAATGCCAATGGATTTATTAATTATTCAGCAAAATCAAGATGTCTGGCATTATTTTCCTGTTCCTAAGAACTGTGTGGACGACAGTTCTCTCAGTTTCACTGGCCACAGTAATGTGTAAGAAGTTGATTCACTAAGAGAGCTATGCCTAAATACTCCTTCTCCAGCTGTGTTCAGTCAGTGATACTCTGAACTGCACTGCACTGGGTCATGATCACATAACTCTTTGGCACCACCATGCAGTATGTATTTGTTGCATATGAGGTATTTGTCTGTCATCACCATGGCAGCAAAAAGTGCACAGGGTACAGACATCGCCCCCCCCCCTCGACCCCTGACCTCCATTTGCAGGTCTAAAAAAAAATGAGGCAGGACCTTGTTTTCTGTTAATTGACATTGTATAATAATCTTTAATCAAAAGAATGAAGTGGATAAATAAAGAAAAGCATTATTGAAAATGATGATCTATAATGAAAATGTGTAGGTTGGCTCTTCTGAATGTCTGGCCCTGAATGAGAATACAATTATTGCTGATTACTTTTCTTTTAATTATAAGAAATATGAACAACGTATAGCAATATTAAAGGTACTGGCATTAATGTTATTTTGGGGGGTATTATTGTGGCCTTTTTACCCCACGACACATGATTGAGTCTTGTTGCTAACTTACATGTACTTCATACATGTATGCATGTGTGAAATGCATGTTTAGTATTGATTGATTTGGTAAGCACACGACATAAGTGCACATTACCACATGATCTTCTGTAAAATCTATAAAAATGATCTGGTGATATCTCCCTGCCTGTAATAAGAAAAATACAAAACTTTACAATGGAATTAATAATATATGTAAATACTAATAGTAAAATGATCTAAATTCAAAATTTTGCAAATATAATGAATGTTTTGCCTGTTTACACATCCAGCAATTATATATATATATACGTATATATAGCCCCTGATGGCTCACCCATCATCAGTCACATTTATTTCTTGTATTCACTGGAGCAACTGCAAACTTAAAGATCTAATTTGCTCTCCAAGAATGTTACCAGTGAAATATGAGCCAGTTTTCAATTTTATGCAAATACAATCTAGCAGAATAACATGCCACACAATGAAGATACAATACTCCTCTCTTGAACTAGTTATAAAGTTCATCAGAAACATTCTGAGTCACTGAGATACACAAACGCTCCAAAACAACACTATGTTTTCCACCTCTGGGCTTTCCAGAGTCTGGGGCCTGAAGTGTTCCACTCTATTAGTGCCCTTTAATGTAAATTCCATTTAACTGGCAATTATGCTTCCCTATTTTCCAGACCTGTCTGCTAGTAATACTTGCTGCTGCCCCCACCTTCCCCCCATCCCAATCCCTCCCTCCATTTCTCCCCTAGGGAAGCCTGCAAACTGCTTATTCAACAATTGCTCGCCATAAAGATATGTAATGACATTTCAGAGGCAAAGAGGCCTGTGTGGTTTTTAATTCATATTTAATGGTTGTCAGGGTAAATAGCCCACCATCCTAAATGGGAACTGCATCTCCCCTTCCCCTCTCCTCCACTTAGGCCTGATTGTTGTCTGCTTTTATTGCTTTATCTTTTTGCTTTTCTGCCTCCCTGTCTCTGTCCACATTGAGTTTCACACTCCTTCCAGCAGCACTTACCTGAGAGAAGCTGCCGTAGCGTTAGCAGAGGAATCAAGCGGTAACAGTAGAAGCTGAGGTAGAGTTTGTAGTGGGAGCCAAAGCAGGAGGATAACAAGAAGAAAAAAACGAATAACAAGAGTAAAATAATATATGCCAGTATTACAGCAGGATGAGAAAAATAGAATAACAAGAATAGAATAATGTATTGCAGTATTTGTTAAAGTTGTCACAGTAATGGAAAAACGATTGCAGTTGTAAGTCCAGAATTATTTGTACTAGTAATGCTATTATGTAGTGGCAGTTGTGGCGTTGGTGTCAGCGTTGATTGTATCAATTTCAATTGTTGTACTTTGTGGGTACGAGTTGTATGAAGGAAAAGTGGAGAAGCCTGCAGGGCTGCATATTGAAGTCCAAGAAGGACAGAGTTGCTATAACCTTTCCATGAACAAAGTGTCTAACCTTCTGTGAAAATATCAAGCTGATTATATGTATGATAAAATTAATAATTATTAAAGGAATAATTCACCCAAAAACGCATTTTTTTTTACAGTCTGCAGATGATACAAACACCCAGAGCACGATATATGTAATATGCTGCCTGAGGATAGCGCTCCATAAGATTTAGACAACTTACACCAGATGATGTAGGTTTGAAGAACTCTGATCCTGTTCAATATGAAAAGTATGTGTACATATATGCTCTCGGCTTCTTGTCATTATCCTTACAATTTCGAGCTCAATCATTTCTGGGCACTTGTCCTCTGTCAATCAAATAATTTGGCATGTCAGTACAATATCCCTATCTTGAAAGAGAGGGTATACACAACCACTTTCCCTTGCCTCAAGCTCCCACAGTTCATTACAAAGTCATTGTATATGATGTCTATGAGGTGATAGACTGTTGATGTCTATTGTTGATGTCTGTTGAGGTGTGGGTGAAATGCTTGATGGGAATTGTATTACAATGGCAAATCAGAAGACCAGTTTTGCTCCACACGGACTGCACAAATTTTAGGCCCATATCTCTAATCAATGTAGATATTAAACTGTATGCTAAAGCTCTCACTCTGCATCTCAAAAAAATTATAAACCAAATTATACATCCTGATCAAACTGGGTTTATGAAGGGCAGACATGCAGCAGATAATGTGCGACGGCTATTCCACATTATTGCTGAAGCTCCAGATCAGATGTGCGGGCCTCTCCTTAGATGCGGAAATGGCATTCGATCATCTGGAGTGGGATTTTCTGTGGTTGGTGATGGAGCGCTTTGGTTTAATGCAACATTTTTAAACACGATTTGAACCATCTATGGGCCCTTTTCCATTGCATGAAAAAAAACAAGAAACAGAACTTTTGGTACTTTTTTAGCACCAAAAAACTGGAACTTTGGGCTTTCCATTTGCCAAGGTTCCAGTTCCGCATAGTTCTCGTTGTTGTTTTGTGGTGCCTGTTGAAGATGTGGTACATATCGTACCAAACAGGACCTTGGGGGCAGGACTAACAGCACTGGTTATCACTGATTGGTTACACACTGTGCGTCACTGAAGCGACTGATCGTGATGGGGAAGAAGCATTGTTGTTAGCATTTGTTGAAGAAGGGATATCAACGTAATGTAGAAAACCATGGAGGAAACCATGGGACCTTGAAACAAGTGCAGTTCTCATAAAAAATAAAGTGTAGCCTAATGTTGTTACAGAAGCGCAGTGTCTGTTTTTATTCGATTATGTTCCAGTTAAGCTACGCCATATGAAGGCAGTTCTGGCAAGTAGATTTCTGGTTGGGCAAGAGAGGAAAAAACGTCAACGTTTAATCCTGCTATAGCTTGCTATCAAGTGATAAAAAAATGATATGGCAGCTTAATGTATATTATATGATATGGTATACTTTATTTGTCCCCATGTGGAAACTTGTCTTAAACTCTCAATAGCTGTTTCACAGTAATTACACATAACAAAATTAAAAAAACAAAAGAGCAGCATCAATCAAATAATAGATTCTGTACAACAACACAATACATCTACACATGTATCAAGTGATATGTTTTTTCATATGGTAGTTTAACCCAAATGATCAGAAAAATTGTTCCTTTGCATTGTGATGTTTGCTCTGAATTAACGCAAACCGTAACTGTTTCCCCTGAAGTCGATGGAAACAAGAACGGTAACTAGAACCGGAACTAGCGCTAGTTCCTGTTAGGTCTAGTTCTTGTTGTTTGTGCAATGGAAAAGGGCCATATGTTAATCCCACTGCTATTATATCCACAATAACACATATCACACTCAAACAGGCTGAACAGGCAATCTCACTATATGCGTACAATATTTTGGTCTGTCGTCAATCCACAACTTTTTCTCTCCACAATATCAGTTCTCATAGATTTTGGCTTGTGATCCCAGTACAAAATTAATTGGTCTAAATCCGCTCTACTCCTCCTCAATGCAGCCATGGGGAAAATTCAACCACCAATATTTATACCCATAAAGGAAACTATAACTTATTTGGGCATAAACATTTCCACCTCCATCCATGTGATTTCTCATAGGAACTATTTGAAAACCATATAGAATGTGCAAAATGACATTGAGAGATGGTCAGCTATGCCTTCCTTGTATGCCCGCTGGAAAGTAGTGACCGCATAAGCAGAGCACAAGACAATCTGGCAATGAACATGGGAAAACGCACAGTTTATACACATCAGACATAACGAGAAACAATCAGGAATTAACACGAATGCAGCTAACTGCAATCAGACACATGAGGAACAAGTGAAAACGATAATACAATGACAAGACAATCTGGTAACGAACATGGGAAAACACACAGTTTAAATACATCAGACATAATGAGAAACAATCAGGAATTAACACGAATGCAGTAAACTGCAATCAGACACATGAGGAACAGGTGAAAACGATAATACAATGATGAGACTGGAAACAGGTAAGCGAAAGTGAAAACACGGACCGGATATTCAGGAAAACATGGAATAAACTAAAACACCTAATTACAGGGAACACGAACAGGAGACGTGACACTTTTCAGTTACGCTTTCTGAGAGTCTAAACATGCAGCATAATATACCATGGAGCCATCTGCTAAATGCCTGAAATGTAAATGTACCATGGAGAGTGATTGAATAATCAATAGTGCACCAAATTAGTTTACAGGATCTGTTGTTTGCAGGTCATACTCCAAAGAAATGTGTGTTACTATATGGTCCCATTATAGCATATTCAGTGACAACATGGAGAGCCGTAGAGAAACGCATGAAGCTCAATCTAAAGTGGCATTCAAACTCCCCAATTTGGCACAATAAAACGTTCTTATCAGGGAAGCAACCATTTACATTGTCATCCTGGTCCTCTGCAGGCATATATAGCTTTAAAGATATATCCAGTGATAAGGCCTTCGCAGCTTCCAGGAGCTCTCCCAACTTTATGATATACTAGGTGCGTCTTTCTTCTTGTACCTCAGACATTGCTCGGCTATGCGAGCTTACGGGGTCCCCTGGGGAGCACAGCTACCATTACATCCAATAGTCAAAATCCTCACCGAGGCTAACCCTTCCAGGGGATTAGTATCCCAAATTCACAATCATTTACTCCAAGCTGCACAAAAACCCTTGCTTTAACATCTCTTTGAGAGAGAGTCTTAAAACAGACTGGCAGACCAATTGATTGGACAGTAGTGTGGGACAATATTTCAAATGCATTCAAAAATCCCAGTCACCAACTAATTTATCTGAAGATCTGCCACAGAACTTACCTAACTTCTCACAAGTGTTACCACATGGGCATTGCCCCAAGCCCTTTATGTACACTATGCCCTCTAGGAGTCCTAGGAACCCCCCAAAAAATAAAAGTGTTTGAGAAATGTATATAACATGTATTTGTCGGATGTACAAAAACAAATCAAAGGTTTTGCTGACAGAACAGATTTGATTTGATTTATAACATATGAAAACAGATAGATTACTACCAAAATAAGGATAAGTAGCAACATGTGGATTTAAACAAGGGTGGTGAGTTTTTCATTTAAATTGATGGATTTATTTTAGGTATGACTGTGCTTAAACACATTTTGGTTAAATACAGTGGGCATAAAAAGTATTCACCCCCTTTGCCATTTTTCGCATTTTATTTTCTACTATGTTATCAAAATGGATTTAATTAGGATTTCTTGCTACTAATAAACACAAAACACTTTAAAGCTTTTTCTTAATGAATTGCAAATAAAAAAAGACAATCATTGATTGCATAAGTATTTCATCAAATCCATCATAAAGAAATTGAGCGAATATGGCACAACTGTGAATTTGCCTAGAACAGGCTGTCCTCAAAATATTAGCATCAGTGTGAGTAAGGCATTTGCTGGGGAGGCCACCAAGTGGCCTAGGGCAACTTTGACAGATTTACAGTCTTCCATGGGAGAAATGGGAAAAATTGTCCATGGGAAAACAATAGCTTCAAAAATCTGCACATTTTAGGAGGGATAATTATTATTATTATTATTTTTTTTAACTCACGTGAAACTCACCTCGAGTTTGCCAGAAGGTATATGGGAAACTCTCAAACCAAGTGGAGACAGATTCTATTGTCTGATGACACCAAGATTGAATTTTTTGGCCTCAATGTTAGGTGCCAACCTGTGCCATCAAGTGTGCATCACTGTGCACAGACCTCAATCCCATTGAGAATCTGTGAAAAGATTTGAAAATTGCTGTTCAACAATGGTCCCCATCCAACCTCATGGAGCTTGAGCAATTTTGTAAAGAAGAATAGATGAAAATTGTGTCCAGATGTGCAAAGCTGGTAGAGACGTACCCAGTCAAGAGGGTTTTTTATTTGAACTAATTTTAGAATTAAAATATAGCTCTAGAGTTGTTCTTTTATTTGACATTATAAAGTATTTTGTGTTGATCAGTGGAAAGAAATCCCAATTAAATCAATTTTTATTTTTGATTTAAGAAAGTAAGAAAATATATTGTGAAAAAAATTTGAATTTCATACATGGCCTGTAAACATTTTTAGGGTGTGACAAATAGGCAAGACTGTAACGATGGCAATAAGGTCAATTTGGAGAGATTTACATATGGCAGGAGAAGGTTATATTCAGCCAAGTGTAGCATTTGGTCGGACAAACATAGCAGAGAGAGGGTTAAAAAAAGCCTGATCATTACTACAAATATTGATGCCCTCCTACTATTTTTTCGAATAAGGCCCAGGCGCTGAAATGTAAATAAATCTATCAGGGCAAGAAGCTCTGATATCATATTACCACTCCTAACAATCAAGAGCCCTTTCATGCGGCCCTGGAGGGCCATTCTTGTAATGCTAGCACACGAGAGAGGCCCACAAATCATCTCTCTCTCTCTCTCTCTCTCTCTCTCTCTCTCTCTCTCTCTCTCTCTCTCTCTCTCCTCTCCCTCTCTCTCTCCCTCTCCCTCTCTCTTCCTCAATCACACACACTGTTCTCTCCAAGCTAGCAGTTGTTTATATCCATCTGCATAAGTAATGAAGGGGAGGATGGAGAGAGGAGGAGGAGGGGTATACTGTATCATCTAGAATCTCGTCATCTTATCCCCTATAGTTCAACAAACATGTTTAAGCCACATTTGACTTATAACACTCCCTCTCTTTGGGCCTGATCGATGCCGGGTTCTGGCATGGTTCAGTTGGTGTTTTGACCGGCGGTGGCAACCTATCCATGTTCTGACAAAGCAAGGTTGAGTGGGTCAGGAGGGTCAAGCCACTGTTTGGACACACAGGGTCAATCTGGTAATGCAAGAGGTGGACAACAATGGACCTATGCAACAAAACGAAGAAAAACGAAGAGACAAAGGTTTGTGTCTCATAATGCAATGCAGTGCATCTGGCCAGCATAGTCATCTGAATGTCTTAATTCATGTTTTGCTTCAGCTTCTAAGAGTGCCTCACAGATGTCAAATCAGTAATATAAAGGAGAAATATGAAATTGATAGTCAAATGGGAACATGGTTTCACATTATAACATTGTTTTTGGAAGTCACAATAGTTTCAAAATGCATTAGAAATTAGACAAAAATGATGAATTCATACACTTTACTCAGGACAGTCTGTCCTTTTGTGCATCATTAATTAGAAGGGTCAGTGCACGAGTGTCAAATATGATGTGAAGTTAAATATGAAGTTTTCTTAACTTTTCTGAACATTCTCAATTTTCTTTCATTAATTTTTATTTTTTGATGGGCTTGCAGTGTTTGCTGTAAAAATGATTAATTAACTATATCAGTGCATAATGAACACAACAGTGCTATAGTTGGTGTAATCCTTTTTTTGTGTCTCATCAGGTGTGCAGCTTGTCTGTTGGTGGAGTCAGATGTGCAGTGTGCTAGTGGGTGGAGTCAGAGGTGTGAAGTGTGTCAGTGGCTTGAGTCTGCTAGAAATAGTTGAAATATGTGACTAGCACTGATTATGAAATATCGTCCATTAATGGTACCTTACATTCATTTGGTAGATGTGAGTAACTTATGCAAAGTAACTTCCAAGATGAAGTAGACAACTGCATGAAATAGGAATGCAAGAGCAACAGTAAATACAGAGGACATTATTAGTGCCAGCACTTACTACAATAATCAAATACACTGTTTGCAATAAAGAAGTAACATAGGTTTACTCTTAACATTTGATGTATATGTAGCATCGAATTAACAGCTGAGAAAGATAAGCCTGTGCTTGGAGATTGTGGAAAAAGAGTAAGAAATACCAGTACCCAAACCTTTGCCAGTTCCAATGAAAGTAGCCAGATCTCATTTCTCATCTCTTCAGGCCAGGCTCCCTGAGTGCCCACTTAGCTGGCATGCTGACATCTGATCGGAGATGCATGACAGGGGCAGAGACTGGGGCAAACACCTCAATTTAACGAGCAGACAGTGGGTGTTTTTATAATAAGCACTGGCCTGGGTTCAGCAGCTGACAGCTTCAAACTTTGCACTCCTCTAAAAGTTTCTGGCGTGTTGGGCTGCATCAGAAGAGGGGAGGAGGTGGGAAGTTGGCTCAGTCAGGAGAGGCTCAGTGACCACAGTCTAGCCGCTGAAAAGGCGGACGTAGGAAAAATATGATTATCAAAACAAAACAACAACAAACGTGGTCTCTGAATGATAGTTGAGGTCGAGACAAGGTGCACTTCCTCTAATATTGTGATACATTTTCTGATTATTTATGACAAAATGATTCCCATCTTTGGCAATCCTTTTGAGAGAGGGAAACACAGCAGTAACTCGGTCTGCCCAGTACTCCTCATGCGATGAACATAAAGCCTATTTGAGTTTGAATTTGAATTTGAATGAGATGAGATGATAGGCACAGAACAGGTGTGGAACAATGCAGAGAACAATGCTAAGGTTACATTTTAGTAGAATTGTGTGGGTGTAGATTCTGTACAGATTACTTGATATTTATGTATGTGAATCAGCTGATACTGTAGGTAAAACAAATGTGAGTGTAATTGAATGAATGAAGTTACCCTGGTATGGGTATAAACAATAAAAACAAATGTGATACATGATTTGCCAACATCCTTTTTCCTGACTGGTCTCATAAATGTAACCATACTGTTTCACTTTTCCATTATTGTTATCACATAATTTTCATTGGTGTTGCATGTATTGTATGTTGCTAATGTCCTTATCCAGTTGTCCATTGTTTTCATCATAATCTTTATTTTTATAGTTTGCACACCTTATAATGTTTCCATAAATTTCAACACAAATTTGGGGACATTTTATTGGAGCTTGGATTCTAAAGAAGAAATATGAGGTGATATATTGAAACAATTCTAGTATTGGGTTCTCTCTGGGACTCAACATGCTTGTAACACTAGGAACTGCCTTATATGCTGCTTCACGTTGCTGCATGTAGTACTACTACTACAGGGTTATATTTGTAGCCATTCACTCCACCCCCACCCACCGCCTCAGGGTCTCTCTGTGTTCAGGATGATCCAACACATGGAGGAAACAGACCCATTCATCCACCATAATTACTGTCAGGCTTCTGGCCCCCATCCCTCTCACACAGATGGGTCGGGCTCATCCATCTGAGCCAATTGGCAGCTTTATAGACCCAGCAAGAATGATCAGGAGCCCCTCAATCAATGCAAAATCATGGGGGTCTAACTAGAAGCCAAGGCAAACATGCTTTCCAGCGATGGATAAGTTAGTCTCCCCGGTTTGCAATATTCTTTTTTGCAGCTTGCATTTATACAAAATAAGCTTAACACTTCACAGGCAGGTGGTATAATGGTTAGGGAACCGGGCTTGTAACGTTAAGGTTGCAGGTTCGATCCCCAGGTGGGGCACTGCTGTTGTACCTTTGAGCAAGGTACTTAACCTGAATTGCTTCAGTTAATATCCAGCTGTATAAATGGATTGTAAAGAAATGTAAACTGTAAGTCGCTCTGGATAAGAGCGTCTGCTAAATGCCTGTAATGTAATAGTTGTGCCCAGTTTATACTGTTATAAGCAACTGGAGACCTGTGCAGCAGTGATTGGCAATAGATGACCAAATCCTCTGAAAACAGTTTTTTCTTCCATTTTTAAAGAAGCATCTTTCCTTTTGAATTCCTACACCTTCATTCAAGAGGTAAACAAATATGAATACAGAGGCATACTCTAACAAGTGCATCTCTCAGAATGATAATGAATTGTTTTTGCAATAAGAAATAATGTTAAATTACCTTGATCTTGAAATCAGATAAATACCCATTTATTTTACAACAACACAGTTCCACTGACATAGGTGAAAATGTACTCTGTCAGTTTTCTCCGGTACAATCTGTGATGATCGACCATTTTAGTGCAGAGTGAGTACAGCAGGAAAAAAACACAGAAACCTGCCAGGCATATCTGTGACCTGGCTAGCAGTTTCATGAGACAGAAAGTGAAACAGCAGCAGGGATCCATCTGCTCAATATTCCCAGTGGATTCAGTTCCTCTGTTCTAAAAGTAACCTGGACTTGTGAATGGGCCACACTGGCCCCCTTCTACACATGTAATGGCACATAACATATTCCGATCGCAAAGCCAAGATCACAAGCATGCAGTTCCAAGAAAGACAGTGCCAGGAAAACATCCTTGTTGATTAATGTGTCTGTATAGAGGGATCCATACTGACAGCATCTGGTCAGTCTTCGTTATGTATGGCTGAATTATTATACATCTTAAATATTCCTATAATTTTTCTATTGTTCAGAATTTACTGGATTGTTACCCTTATTCACAGTGCAAACCCTTCATATCAGGCGGCAGTCTTAGGCATTCAATCTTCGAAATCAAGCATATCAATGTTGTCAGGGATTGGGAGCTGATCCCTAAACTTGTTAATAGGTGTCCTGTAGTACATTAAACTAATACTGTTTGGCCATTGTAATGTGTATGTATGCAAGCCTCCAGAAACAGTTCACTTAGATGTTCACATCATATTCTGTATTTTTTAAATGAACAAACAAATGTGAACAGGAGAAAAAAACCATGGGCCAGCCATAACTCATGTTCCCAGTGATCATGAACCACAGAACCTCTTTAAATCCCCTTGTTTTACCGTCCCCAAAATATATACTCTGATTTAAATAGTTGAAATGGAGAGATGAGCTGTGAAAGAGAATCACACTGGTGTGGAGGGGCAGAGAGAGGGAGGGAGGGAGTCTTGAGTATTCATTAGTCTTGGGGGCTAACTGTTCCTCGCAGGAGCTGCTCAGGTTTCGGCTCATCTGCATGAGGACAGGCCTCTCGTCTCCCCAGCCGACCAGAGAACGCTGCTAATGAGAGAGAGACGGGATTGGGTTACATTACCCAAACCCAGAGAAGCTACAGCCCATCGATCCTTGGTTTACCCCTGTGAGTTTCACTAACACGGCTCGCTATCTAGTCTGGATATTACTATTTGGGTGTTGATGGGATTTTTTTTAGGAGAGTGTGTTTTTCCTGGTAGAGCAGCGCTGTAGATGTAAGATAAGGCTACAGGGCAGAACATGTAAAAAAAGAAAAAAATCTGAGGTATGAATCTGAGAAGGCTATTCCCCCCTGTGTTATGTATTGATCCAAGAAGACGTGTGTCCAATAATGCTGGAGATCTCTGTGATTTTGTTCTGTGTACCCACAGCTTTTAAGATAAGAAATGTTTCAGTACTTCTTCAATCTGCGGTACCTAGGACAGTTCCAGTCTGCTGCTGTTCTCATCTGAGGGCACCCACATGCTTGATATGTAGGCTCAGTTCTCCTAAGATGCCTAATATTTACAGTCCGGCATGACAAATATTATTGTCTCAGCTGAGGTCCTACTTTGCACAAATTACTGATATTAGGGTGAAAGCATTACGATTTATTTTCTAATGAAGGCCATGGTCTTATTTCCCAATGTTCATCAAATGAAAATTGGATCAATGATCCTACGCAATGGAAGACTTGAGTATTGGCTTACTGTGGGCAAACCCAGGCGATCCCAGAGCAGACCTGAGCAGAGGCTTCCAGAATGCCTGTGCGATGTACAAGACTGCGACCTAAAAAGGGGCTATGTGCATTAACCGCTCGGTGTAAAAGCCTTTCCTTGTATTAGGTCCAAATGTGCTTTTACTCAGGTTCCCTTTACTCTGCTTATGTTCTGATGGAGAACATTCATTGGAAGTGGACTGGGGTGTTGCTTTAATGTCTGACGGACGCAAGCTCTTGGCTGACTTGTCCTTTTATCAGACTGGACAGCTCTACTTCATAAAGCAGAGTTACTTTGATGCTACCATTGCCCCTTCTGTACCTTGACCGTCTGGTTTAACTTGGAGATATGAAGGCTTGAAATGATAAGCCAGGAAGGGTATGGATAAGGATTATAGATCATTATGCAGGTTTAACGTTAAGAACAACAGATTCTGGTTTGTTATGCTTTCATCACTGTAAATACAGCAACATTTAAATGAAAGAATAGGTTCCAAAAATCTTTTAGCAAAGGAACTAACATGGATATACATTCACTTTTTAACCATACTTCAGGGATTTTCTCAAAATGTCATAAACACAATCACTTAATACTAATTTGAAGTTGAATAAAATTTGGAGTAATGTGAGAAATGTATGCTTTATCTCAAGAAAGTTGAATGTAGTTTTAATTTTATTTGTAATGTTTCACTTTGAAATCTGCATAAAAATTGCCTCCTTGAAATGACTGTCCATCTTGAAAATATGGGTGGTAAATGGAAATTGTTTTATTTCCATCAAAGTCAATAATTTATTAAACATAACACATGATATCACAATTAGTTCACAGTTTTTTTCCTCCATATTCCTGTGGTGGTCCCCATTAGTATCTGAATGCATTAAAATAAACTATTAACCAGTTCCTCAATATTGTATGATCAACAAGGCTGGAATGTCTCGGGGCTCCTTGAAAAAGAAAATATCTTTAACAGAACCCAAACCAAGTAGTCTGCAATTTCTTTGTTTTCCTACCATGTGGCCTGGAGAGAGAGACAGAATTTGGAGCTCCCTCGTCGATGTGCTTGGTTAGTGGGTGGCTTTCGGGGTTTGACCTGAAGATCGCTCCACTGTAACAAGCTGATTTCTAATAGAGTGATTTTTCTGGCCTGTGCGGTGACCAGTGCTCTTCAAGCCACTGACATGAGCTGACAGGAGGAAGATGGATTAATAATGGGAACCCAGGGGTGATTAACCATTTCCTTGTGCTGTCAAAGTGTCACCCATCCATCATATCTAAACATGGACCTCATAATTCAATCTGGCAGTCCAACTAGACTACAGTCCATGAATGAAGGTGGGTATAATTCTGACCTCGTCACACTTTCTGGCAGAACGACCCATCCAGCCCTGGAGATTTATGCATGCCTCATGAGTCTGTGGGCTACTTGGTGGCCACTTCTAGACTTAGAAGTACTGATGCTTTCTTCTGCCCCTAAACTGTGTCAAATACAACCACCAATCAATTAAAATAAAGACTTTATAGTTAAATGAGTCCTACTTAGTTCAGTGTGCTGAATGCTATTTTACCATTGATATCCTCCATTGAGAAGCAGATGATCCTTTTCAAATTCCATGCAGTTTATCTTGGCCGGATGGATCATTACAAGGACGTGATTCTATGTGTGTTTTGCTCATTTTCTCAGCTCATCTGGCAGTCTGGCATCTGTCTAGCACAACCAACTGCACAAATGTGTGGCTTCCACCCTACAGGGGATTGTTACTTTCAAGAGAAATGTTATTTTCTGTAGCATCGTGGACATTAATTGTACTAAACAGTTCCTCTGTGTACAGAATCTTTTCCATGACCATGATGGGAAATATGCTTCAGAAACTGCAATTAAATATACAGTCCTTCAGCACAACAAATATGTTGTCCAATGAACATCCACTTTAAATAGTCCCAGATGTTTAATGATTTCTTGAGGAGAACAACTTGTCTGTTTGTAGACATGATTGTTGTCAATATTGCACTGAAATAACTCACAAGAACTTGTAGTTTGTAATACATGACATATGACAAGGATGTTAGAATGTTCAGACTTCCACTGGTATTGACAGCATAATATACTGGTTCACTGCCCTAGCCACATCCATGGGAAACTCACAAACATAGTCCAACCAGGGTTTGATGAACATACAAGAAGTATAGCAAGCTGGTTTACTATTTTACTATTAACTCACAAACATAGTCCAACCAGGGTTTTGATGAACATACAAGAAGTATAACAAAATGGTTTACTATTTTATTATTCAATCCAGAGGCGATTTACTGTATAAGTGAATTCATGAAGCTCCATAATGAAGTTGCAGTGTACATGTTATTAAATAATAAGGTGGCAAAGTTGGACCTCAAGGGCTGGTCTCCCAGACACATGATCCAAACATTGCCTTCGCTACATGCTAATCCGCGTCCACGTCAGAGCACCTTGCAGGCCAGTACTTTCTGGCTTAAGTGACAGAGACAAGGGATTTTCCCATGTGTGTAGGAGTGTTTAATTTTGTATGTGCTTGCCATTAATTGGATTACTCAGTGCTTTTATTGCATGGCTTATTCAGCATATCCTGTTCAGCCTACTGTTAATTGTAGCTTCCTTTATTTAACTATCCCAGCTGGAGAAGTCAAGTCAACAGAAATTCATAATTTCTTGTGAATTGTATTTTCAGCATATGCAGAGGACACCACACCCACACTGTGCTTCCTGAATCTGTGTCCTCAGTTATGATTCAAACAGTGTTCATAATCAGTAATAACACTGTCTGTTATGCATCTGTATGTCTTAATATGATAAGTGGAATATGCACTGTTAACTACTCAGGAAGTGTCAAAAATCCAATCATGAAAATTTGCTTGAGTGTGTGTGGCTATTAACAAATTGTGCTTACTGTCCTTTTCTGCATACTTGAAATGAATCATTAATTGTACTGTTTGGTTGTTGAAAAAAATAAAAACACAGACATACTACAGTGCACAAGAGTAGTAGCAGGAAACAAGTTTGATTGAAGTTTGACATTTTTTATTTGTTTTATCTTAGTCATCCTAGTCTTGCTTAGGTTGGATGGAGAGAGGCTAATTTCATTTGCTTCAGATCAGATGCTCCAGAAATAACAACACTCTTGGTTTAAATTGTAGACACCCCCAAATACTCTACCACAGTAGAATAAGAAGACCATTGTGTTCTGTGTTTCGAGGAGCTGTAATGTGTGTTGCTTGCTCTCTCATTGAGCACAGACGAAGACAGAACAAAGAGGAAGTCCTGTGGCCTGATTGCAGCAGAAAATAATGGCAATTCAGCTCTTGCCCGTAATTGTGGTCAGGGAATTTTGACCTGACTCTCTGTTTATTGTGACTGAGACGGATTGGGGGCAGGGCATTATATTTGTCCCTGGAGGCGATGCTGGCTCCACTCAGAGTCTCTACGATGGGATGGACGCCACCCCACTACCAACTCTGCTACAGGTTTACATGTCAAGTGAACATGTATTATACCTGTGTATTGTCTCCGCCTTTCAATGCTTTTATAAACTCTCTGGACCCAATAGAGTCAACCCTCAGGCCTTCAATGAGACAGACAACACAGCAAAATTGTTAAAAGTGTTAAGATTGCAGTGTTAATGTTCAAAGGGTTATAGTGTTGATTTTTGAGTGTTATTCTATATGGATGTACACCAACCTCTATAGCCAGGGTTATTTTGAAGTGTTACAGGAATAACACCACAGAAGCGTTGCAGCTGCGGGGGATTGTGGGATGACTGAGAATGGCTAAGCATGCATCTAACTCTATATTTGGAACTTGGAACTGAGTATTTGCATTACTGTGAAGATTGTGGGATGTTTGCTTGTCAAGTGCACACAAAATATATGGAGTCAGCCTTAATGATACACCTAGTGGGAGAAATGGGTTGCCTATGTATGTGGCTGAGCCACTTTAAAGTACAATATATGCCCAGCACAACAAGAGATATGATTAGCCCACTGAGCTAAAGACTAAGGTCCCCAGTCAAGGGAAATAATCAGACTCCAGGGGTAACTTCACATTCTGCAGCGGATGCTCACATCTCTGAACTCCTCTAATGTGCTAACTCACGTCTCTGAACTCAGCTGCATTTTTTACAGTTGACATTTTAAGCATTTAGCAGACGGTCTTATCCAGAGCGACTTACAAGATGTGCATTTATACATGGTATGACAAATCATTGTTCGTGCAAGAGATCAGTGCAGTAATACAGCAATAGACATCATTGTTGGCAGCTGCATACTGTACCTGTAATACAGGGAAAGAAAAGGTTAGAATTTTTTTTCTCTTCTTTTTACAGTATTAAACAAATACAAAATACGAAATATAGTATTAAACATATAGACAGTAGTGATGACAATTAGTTATTGTACAGAATCAGTGGTAGTGGAGTCTGAATAGGTTGTTTTTCAGTCTCTTACTGAAGATGGGCAGTGATTCCGTGGTCCTGACCGACAGATCATTCCACCACCAGAAGAGGCGAGACTGTGAGGAGTAGCTGCCTTGGGCCCGGAGGGACGGGACAGTCAGTTTGCCAGAGGAGGCAGAGTGGAGGGGTCTGGCTGGGGTGTAGAGTGTGATGACTGTCTGAAGGTAGGAGGGAGCAGTTCCTCTAGCGACTTGATAAGCCAGCACCAGTGATTTAAATTTGATGCGTGCTGTGATAGGGAGCCAGTGCAGAGAGGTGAGTAGTGGGGTGACATATGTGAATTTGGGTTGGTTGAACACTAGATTTGCGGCAGAATTCTGGACCAGTTTCAGTGGCTTGATGGCACAGGCCGGTAGGACTGCCAGCAGGGAATTGTAGTAGTCCAGACGTGAGATCACCAGGGCCTGGACCAGGAGTTGTTTGGCCTCTTGGGTGAGGAATGGTCTGATTCTCCGGATGTTGTGGAGGGAGAATTGGCTGGTTCGAGTGATCACTGTGATGTGGCCTGAAAAGCACAGCTGGTCGTCCAGGGTCACTCCAAGGCTCCTGGCAGACAGGACACTATGGAGCCTTCCTCGGTGATTGAAGCATCAATCATCGGGGGGCTCTTTGCTGAGAGGAAGAGCAGCTCTGTCTTCCCCAGGTCCAGCTTCAGGTCGTGGGTGGACATCCAAGCAGAGATGTCTGCCAGGCATGCAGAGATACACACCGGGACCTGGGTCTCAGAGGGGGAGAAGGAGAGTTGAGTGTCATCAGCATAGCAGTGATATGAAAAACCATAAACAGTGACTTGGTATACAGTAGGAGGGGGCCTAGCACCGAGCCCTGCGTATACACCAGCTGTATACGCCAATGCTGATTCACTCTTGTGTTGGAGCCACAGTAAAATGTTTTCACCAAGGAGGCATGTGCAGCCTGCAGCTGTAGCTCCTGACTTTATCAAAAATGTGAAATCAAATAAATGATTGGAGCTAATTAAACCATTAAGCTTAGAAGTTGGCTTGAAATCCCGAAATGGATAGGCTCTCGTTGTACACCCCTGCAATAGAGTTACAGGGCTTTTACACCAAACAAGCTTTTACACCAACCATTTGTTGGTTACATGAAATTGAATATATGTCATCGAGAGTGTTTGGGAGCTATTATTGTATCAGTGTTATCACTTGATCAACTGTTAACTACAGTTGTGAGGTTGTCTATTTTTCAGATTGTCTCATATTCAGTGTTGATTTTAACACCCATAAACCCAAAATTTGCTAAGGTGATTTTGCTGTAAACAACTGACTTCATTCTCACACTTAAAGTTGAACTTTAAACTAAAACCTTTTTTTATTGATTTGTTTGAATATGCCCTTTGAGCTGCTGTACTCATGACCGAAATAAACTGCTCACTGTGGGGCTAAATCTGAGTGGAATCATAGCCATTTATGGTAGTATCTGTAGTTTCACCATTATTGTTACAGCATTAGTACCAAGAGTCATTCTGCAATGTAATCCAAAACATGAGCAACTCTGAAAGTGCATTAAAAAGTCTCCCAATATCACTGTAAATTTCACTTTCAAAACCATTTTGGAGCCACATTTTAAAAAATGTCCTGGAGTTAGGGGTGTGGTCAGGACACATTGTCCACGCCTTGTAAATATTATAGTCCTTGTTGCTAAGGAAGCAGGCAGGATGTCACTAAACTGTATTTGGCTCAAACATTGTCAATTGTCACTATATTATGGCAGTTGGCCAGGTTTTAATGGTGATATATCTATGGGAGTTATAACTATACATTGGTATTGTTTCAAACTATAACATTCTCTCTTTGCATTGATATAAATATTTGCGCTGCGACTATTGCTAGTATATTATACATACTTTATGATTTCTGTAAAGATGATTAAATGTATGCATTTAAATTGATAATTTAGAGAGCTCATATAGATGCATATTTCCTACCTGCATATGTCCTTCACAAAAACCTGGAATCCTGTATCACACTGTAATTTTTATTATTCTCAGCTCTGAAGAATGCAAAGCAAAGTGAATAAAATGTACTACAATGTTGCAATGTAGTCATTGTAAATGCAATCTGAATCTTTGATGCATTTTATACTCATTTGTACCTTCAGTTTACATAAGAAATGTACCCTGTATCTTCTGTGTAACTACCATTATTATTTGTTATTAAGATAAATGTCAGACATTTATTAACAGAATCATATAAGATTAAAAACAGCATTTGCAAGAATACAAGGTTCACTTGAGTACAAGGTTTACAAGGCAAAACAAATTTGCACAGATTAAACATTGATAATAAAATGTTTTTTCCATCAAAATGCCTTTCAGTATCTCATGTCATCTCATCAGTTTTGTTTTATCATCATTACAAATGCAGTGCAAGCAATATACTGTATACCTCAGATTTCCATGTTTGAAGAAATACATTTGTGATATGTAGGACTGTAGGTAGTTTTAGCACTGCCCCATAGTTCCTGCTTTTTCAAGTTTGGAAGGTAGTTATTTTATAAATGTGTAAGGCAGATATTAGTGATGTTTCTTTTTACCTCAAAGCTAATAAATAAATTCATAATAAATTCATGGCATATGTTTTCCTTTCCTTTCTCTGCACCTATTCATCTCTGGACTTGTCCTGTAAATTTTGTTAAAGAGTAAGCATTCACTGGCACAGATCTTGCCATATTGTCCAGCAGGGTTTTAATTCCCATATCCATACAATTCCTTACAATCCTACAATGTAAATGGCCCTCCTATTGTTTTACAAATGGACTTCACTTTAAATTCAGGGGATAGCCTGGACTATAACCGTGCCAAAACAGCAAAAATGAGAAGAACTTCCCAAGATGCACTTCTTCATTTCCTCTCACCTGTGACACCTGTGGAACAGGAGACCTCTCACCTGGGAGCAGACAATCCTCCCATCCTCCTGTTTTTCTCTTTCTCTTTCTTTCTCTCACACTCTCTTTGCATTTCTATCTGCATCTCAGAGGTGTCTGATGACCACAGCTCTCCCCCATCAACTCTCTCTCTCTCTCTCTCTCTCTCTCTCTCTCTCTCTCTCACACACACACACACACACACACAGTAACTAATGGACTGCCTTGCCCCTCCCTCCATCTCTGACTGGAGAGAGGAGGAAAGGAGGCTACAGCCTGGTGTCCCCAGGGCCCTGCCTAGCTGCTGCGGCTCAATACCAGAGCGCCTGCCTGGGAGCAGAACCCTGAGCGCTGGCCAAGGGAAGAGGTGTGTGGGACAGGATCCGTGCTATACCTCCACTGTATCGACAACGAGCCCATCATGGCTGCGGGTGGCACATGTTGGGTGGCCCTGGCACTGATGCTGCTCTGTCTGGCACCACCAGCTCAGTGCGGGTGCTTGGGAGCCTGCAGGTGCTCCTTTGCCACGTTACAGTGTGTGGAGCCAAACAGCATGGCCAGCATCCCGGTGCTGGCACCACAGGAGAGCGAGAACGTCACTGAGATGTGAGTCCCCCCTGGTTTCATTTTCAGCCACGTACTGTAACAGTGTGTGGGTTGAGTTGGGTGCACCTGTTTCTCAATTTTATGCAATCTTCTGCACTTTTTTAACATACATTTGCCTGTCCAAGAAGGGGCACCAAATAAGGAACCTCTGTACCAGAGCCTAGGCTTAAACTACAAGTCTAGCTGCTTTGTTGTTCTTGATCAAATATTATGATATTCTGCTATAAGTTGTGCTCCTTCCTTAGTTTTGTGGAACAACAAGTGAGATGTCTGTTTGGAAGATGCTCCATCGTGTGTGCTCTGCTTGATGCATTTTGAGATTTAAAATCATGGTTCCTAGTTTTGGATGGATCATTATTGCCTTTTATGACTATAGGGATGTAGTCCATCAGCTCTTCTTTATATAGTGTGATCTGGTTATGATTATATTGATTATTGTGATAATTATTAAACGTTGTGTTGATGTTGTTCAGTGATAACTTTAACATTGTCTTTCTTGTTGAAGTACGGTTAGAAATCCTTATATTATTATCATCAAATGAGAAAGTTGGGAGGGTTCAATGTTCAAGTTAAGTTGGGTACTCTTTGTTCCAACTTATTCTGATCAGCAGTACTCTTGAGTTAATGATAACTGGAGCACCAAAATAAAATTGACAAGCTGCACAAAGGTCAAGAGAGAAAATAAATGCTGTACTTGAAGAGGTAGAGTTCAGTTAAGGTGATTGATTCTTATGAATTTTCAAGGGGAGGGAGAAACATCAGCTCATGCATTCAATGCAGTTTTTAATTTCAATATGTATGCTTGTATGGTGACGCACTGAATTCTCTGGTCTATGTGTTAGCGCCCTAACCCCTAATTACATGGATTTATTTGTTAAAAATAATGCAGTTTCAGAAGCTTACAATAAAACACGAAATACTTATTCATGTAATTGTCAATCTATTTCTCTCATACAAACAATAATCTATAATATGATGAAGAACTTAAGCTATTGCTTTTGAACACTGAATCTCATGTTAACATAGAGTTGTATATTCAGAATAATATTGATTAGTAACATCCAAATGTAAAATGGTATGTAACAAATCACCTGTCTATGAAATACCAAATGTCTACTTTTATATATACAGTCAGAGATATATGGTATATATTCTTACTATTTGTAAAAACAACTGATGCAACAAATACGTTTTCTCTTAAACAATCTGTTAATACAATCTAATTAGTATATATTTTTTACAAAGTGTAATGTTTTCAACATTTATTATTTCGCTTTCCCATGTTCTCTACAAAATAATACCTGGATGCCTGTAATGGATGTTAGATTTCTATTATTCTCTATTCTAGTCATGTTCAAAGTAATAATTGAATCAATGTCTTGACAAAAAAGTTAGTAAAAAAACATTTAACATATAATGTTTAACACATTTAACATTCCACAATTCTACATTCTGAAATTTGCAAATTCTGCTAGAGTATTAAAATCATCACATATATAATATATTTTACAAAACTTCTGAAACTGCATTTCTTGAAACACAATAAAAAATATGTGATTAGTATATATATAATCACATATTATAATATGTGATTAGTTAGTACAGCCAAAATGCTGTATTCATGTGTATAAAATCATCATTTATGATTTAACAGAAAGTATGGTATGCAGTATGGTATGTCTAAAAAGTGCACTAATTAAAAATATACTTGTAGAATATGACATTTGTCAATATTTGTTATATAAAGGTGCACTATAGTGAGCAAAGGATATAGCAAAGTAGTGTGGTAGTGTTCATAGCTTCTATAGCTTATGTAGAGGATCTATGGCTTTTTTTCTAACAATGTTTACTTGCTTGTCTGGTGCATTTCTCCAGTTTATGGATCATGTCTGCACTCTATTCCAATACAATTTATATAGACTGCTCAGGGATTTGGCAATGGGATGGCTCACCTTAATGAATTATTGTCATTATTAATGAATACTTGTTATTAAGGCTTCCTTTCTCCACTCAGACATTACAGTACCTGTGTCTGCAACTCCATGGATATCTAATGTACAGTAGACTCGAGTCTGCACTCAACTCGGTCCACTTGATCTACTCGGTATTCTCAAACTGGAATGTGTATTAGTTGTCCACAGTCTGAACTTGTGTTCAATAACCTCTAAGAATACACTATCGATAAGAACGGAGTGGGCAGAGCAGAGACTGGGGCTGGGGACTCGGTTGACATCGATAGTATGCCGATACCTCAATGTGACAGCAAACAGGCTTTTCTGTGACAACTCTCCTAAGGAACAAATGAAATAGATGTAATCACTAAAGAATGCTTTCCTTCATACAGGCTTTCAAGCACTAATAGTATTTCAACTACACTTTTCCTCAAAGTTGTGGACAGTAACAGAGTGTTGTTCTCTACATTATTGTTCAATACGTTTTAATGTATGATAATGTGAGACAACCAGCAAAATTCTCTCATATTCGGAACCGTCAACATTAACTAAATATTCTTGCCTTGACTTGTTGAATTCACAAACTTCTAATCATTCCAACAGTATTCTCATCTTACTGCTAGCATATTTCTCTCAATGGGGACATCATTTTTCTTGCCACTTGTGGCTGAATATGTTGTGCTGAACCGCTAGATTTTTTGCAGACAATTTTATCAATAACTTAGAAAGCTCTAACGGTATGCGTGTGGTGTACGCTGAAATCTTTGTGCCTGTAAAAGGTAACACTTTGTAGTGTTTGTGTAATTGACAGGGCACGGCAGAAACATATCTGCCCCAGGGAACAAACATAGAACACGTAACCATTACCAGTGGAACGGAACCCGAGATTCATTATACATTATGTTATAAATGCAATTTTCTGAATTGCCAATGAATGCCTGCTTGAGAACAATAGATTAAGTATTACCCATTTGGCTCAATCCAATAAGCCTGCCAATTTGTGATTCGTGTTCCACCTGCTCAATTATTAAGTTACCACTCAACCGGTCAATCTGAGACAAATGAATGTCTTTGCCTGTCTTCTTACTGGATAATACATAGTGCATGCATTCTCCCACAGATTGAAGCCATGCTGTCTATTTTCCAGAGAGTACTCAAAAATAAAATTGTCCTTTCGTCAAAATTCTTCTACTGCTGCAGTGCCTATGAAAAATATACTGATTTACAGTCTAAAAATCACAGATTAGTATGGATTGAAATGTACAGTGTTACAAAGATAGAGTACCCTCCAAAACTATTCACACCCTTGATAAAAATGAGCAAAAAAGGCTGTAAAAAAAAAAATTATATATTGTATGCTCAAAAAATTGGAGGATTATATTATTTTATACAATTGCTGAGAGAAAAATATAAAATAATTCACACCCCTAATAATTATTTAGAATTAATAATATATAAAATAAATAACATGCTACTTTTCAAGCAGCCTACTAAATTAATCTTAATCTTAAGGAACTGAATTGTGGCTTCTTGCTTTACTGGGGTATGAAAATGAGGTAACACACATGTACCACCCATCACTATGGGGAAAGGCAAATAACTCTCAGAAGTGACAAGACAAAAGGTTGTTGACCTTCACAAGTCAGTAGGTGGTTACAAACAAATAAATAAAAAGTATATGTCAAATATACCACTTTCCATCATTAGGTCAATAACTAGTTTAAAACCACTAGAACAGTGATAAACCTGTCTGGTATCGGACACACTCCATGGTTTTGGAGACAAAGAAAAATCCAAGGGCCACAGTTGGAGATCTACAAAACTTGGTCGCATCTTGGGGACTCCAAATCTACCACAAGAAGCCACTTACATGCCAGTAGTCTTTTTGGAATGGTTACCAGAAAAAAAGTCTCTATTGAAAGCAATCAATGTTTTGAGTTTGCTAAATGGATTTGGAACTCTGAATGGAACTGGGCATTATGAGGCCAAAATTAAACTTGTTGGCTGTGCACAACAGTGGTGGGTTTGTCATCGGAAGAAGGATGCTTGTATTGAAAAGAACGTCATATCTACATTGAAATATGGTAATGGATCTGTTATATGGGGTTTTACATCTACTGGTCCCAGGGTTCTTGTTAAGGTCAATGGAATCATGATCTCCAGCAAGTACTAAGACATTTTGGTTCCCTGAAACTTGAAAACTGAAGCTGAAACTTGGCTACAGATGGATCTTTCAGAAAGACAATGATCCCAAGCATACCTCAAAATCAAGATGTTAAAATTACTGTTTTGCAATGACCATCTCAGTCTCCAGACAGAATAATTAATTTGTGGTTTGAATTGAATTGAATTGGAGTCAATTGCAGTACACAAGTGCAGACCGAAGGATCTGAAGGATCTTGAAAGAGTCTGTATGGAAGAATGGTGGACTGTTCACCAATTTCATAAAACGCTTATATGACTGTCTCCCTCGTCCCCCACTTATTACGCCTATGGCTCATTACATGTATTGTTTATTTTATACAGCCTTATTTGCTTTTTCAAGGGTGTGAATAATTTTGGAAGTACAGTATATGGTATGTGATTCATTCAAGCTACAGTATCTGAAACTACACCATAGTCGTGTATAGGTCTGAAATCCACCGACACTCATCCAGCATGCACAGTGTTAAGTGATGGCCATTATGTGACCAAGCTTTCCACAGTGAAAAGCAACATAATAATGTGTGTGAGGTAACAAGCGTTGTTGTTCAACACTTTGCAGCACAACACAGTCCTGCCTCATAGTTATTTTTGGGTTCAACTGGCTTCACTCCCTGAAGATATGCATGCAGTAATGGGGCTGAGCCAGTTTTACACTCGTGTGGTGTGACGGTGTGCTTCTCAGCAAAGGCAGACTGCTGGCAGGGCTGTGCTCTTCCTGGTACTGGAATGACTAATTGGAGCTCAGGTCTTACCACCAGGAAGACAATTACTGAAATACTCACTCCTCTGTCTACTACACTGGGGAACTCTCAGGTTCCACAGAATGAGCAAATAAAAGGCATTCAATTCCTAATATTGATAAAGATATAAAGGTTACCATATTAACATATTATTTATTATTGTTATCTTCATGATTATTATTATTATTATTCCCTTTTGCAGTAAATAGTAATCATGATAATGGTAAGTAGTAGTAGTAGTAGGCCTACTTGTTTTTGACTTTTATGTAAGATGACCTTGGGTGTTCCAGAAAGGTGCCATCTAAATAAAATGCATTATTATTATTATTATAGTAGTAGTAGTAGTTATAAATAGTAGTTGTTTAGTACTGGTATCAATAGAAGTAGCAGTTACAGCGGCAGTAGAAGTATTTAGTAGTGGTACTAGAAGTTCTAACAGTTGTAGCACCATTAATTGGACTGTTGCATCGGTAATGATAGATGGTCGTGGCAGCAATAGCACTGGATGGCTGAAACACCATTAACACGTCCTCTATGGGATACAGTTTTACAACCATATACGTACAGTAACTGGATACAAAGATATACAATACGGTCACTACACCACTCAGCCGTCTAAACATAATTTGCAAGTTTATTGCACTGCAGATGAAGAAGAACATGTCCTTTCATCACTTTAATTAAGTTACTACAATTGCAATAGCTTGGGAGAACAGAGGTGCTGTCACAGATGTTGCATTTGGTTATTTTGTGAGAGTTGCTGGTAAAAAATTTTTTAAAAGTGTGAAAATGATAACAATCAATGGTCACTTTCCTGTTAATGATGTCACTGAAGCTTTTACATTTCAAGATTTATGTCAATACCCCTCAGCATATTTATTTACAATATTATCTTTGCGGTTTCTTTCCCGGTGTCTACTTTTGTCTGGCTTTGCTATCTGTTGGCAGACTTTAGCCACAACATCAACTGGGTTCAGCAATAGCCTATTGTGTTACCTTCATATAGAGGGTTTTTTTAGCAGAGGTTTTCAGATACATGCTGCAATATGCCTTTTTAAAGACTAACATCTCTTTTCGAGTGATTATTTTGACACAGGATCACTTGTATAATTGTTTTCTGTTTTTCTCTGCAGAGATTTTACAATTTGATACTTTTACTTTGTGCCCTCACCCTTGCAAATGTGAATCACATTGGACTCTGAAGTGGTTATGGCTGCTATCATGGCATTATCTAGTATAGCAGTGGCCATGTTCATGCCCATTTTTATGGGTTCATAGGGTTTATGGGGTTTGTTTGACAAATCTGTTTTCCTCTGTCCTCCACAACGTACATGTTAAAAACCCCAAAGGGTTTCCTGGGGAAGAAAACATGAACTGGAGAAAATAATGCATAATTAAATTAAGTTCACGTTAAAGAGCATTGTCTTTCAAGATACAGTATTTGGTTAGCAATTCGATGTTCTTTTTTCTTTGAGTGATCTACTCAATCACTACATCTGACTCATATTTACTCTACCTATGTGCTGGTACAGAACCCATATCAAGTTTGCAGTTCTGAGATCAAGGTCCTGAAAATTCAAATGGGTTCATTATTTTCACCTGGTCTTACTGTTTCAACACATTGTTTAAAAATATTTGATCTTTCTTGTGGGGTTCTTCAAAACCCACCTCTTCAGACTCCACTACCACTGAACACTGTCCATCTAGTCAATCTGTCCTCACCACTGTTTACTTGTTCTACACTATAAAAAAATAATAATAACTAAACTAACCTTTTCTTTCCCAGTGTTACAGGTATGATACGCAGACGTCTATTGCTGTATTACTGCACTGATCTTGTGCGCTAACTATGATTGTTCTAACCATGTATTAATGCACATCTTGTAAGTCGCTCTGGATAAGAGCGTCTGCTAAATGCTTAAAATGTAAAAAATGTAAATGTTGTGTATAGCAGGCTAAATATTTTCTTTGTGTGTGCGTCTTTGTCTGTGTGCATTTCATAAACTAGCTACATTGAAAATCAAGCCAGCCTGGAAAACATTACCGACTCTGATCTCACCAACTATAGAGAGCTGAAGAACCTGTAAGTTGTGCTTTTACAGTTATCTCATCTCATCTCATCTTCAGCCGCTTATTCCTAGTTAGGGTCGCGGGGGGCTGGAGCCTATCCCAGCATGCATTGGGGCGAGAGGCAGGAATACAGCCTGGACAGGTTGCCAATCCATCGCAGGGCACTACATACACCATTCACTCACACACTCATACCTACGGGCAATTTAGACTCTCCAATTAGCCTAACGTGTATGTCTTTGGACTGTGGGAAGAAACCGGAGTACCCGGAGGAAACCCACGCGGACACGGGGAGAACATGCAAACTCCACACAGAAAGGCCCCTGGCCTGGATTCGAACCCGAGACCTTCTTGCTGTGAGGCGACAGTGCTATCCACTGCACCACCGTGCCGCCATCTTTAACAGTTATATTATACATGATATTTATTGGTTTCATTTCTCTCCCTTGAATCACTGTCTACAATCTCTGTCTTTCATAAGAGTTTTCAGAGATTGTATGTGATGAATGTCTTAATACCATGTGTTTATTTATATGCACCGTAGTTGACATACAGTTCAGTTGCAAAGGGCAGAAACAACCACCCTGGGTCGGGTTTTCCACTGAAAGTACTGAGTGCGGTTTTTAATATATCATAGTATGGTAGGATAATGCGCCCTGTTACAATGATGGCTGATGCACCGTCCATAAAAATCTGAGAAGGAGCCTTACAAAAATAAAATTAATCCCAAACCAGTACAAAAGCACTCTATACATTGTACATACCCATACCTTGTCAAGACTCCCTTCCCCTTCAGCAGCCACACACCTGCACTTAAATAGCCTAAATTGGCTCAGGTGGAATCAATCAAATGAAATGGTTGGGGTAGATCAACTTTTGAGAGGTGTAAATTTACCACATAGTGAAACAGAACATCCTACACAACATACTCAATTAACATCCGTTCCAATTAAAATGGTTTGACAAATTTAAACATTTTGCAATTAGCATTCCTAGCCAACAATGTGCATTTTAAAAGATAGGTAAAGGCTCATCCTTCACATGCCCTGACACAGAGGGGGTAAAATATTCACAATCATGCTGACAATTTCACTGCCCTAATGCATCGGCACACAATATATCTCAGCTATCGATTTCCATTCATTGGCCCACGAAGGTGGAGATCAATTGCCATACTTTGCAATTTTACAATCAATTTAAATGAGACATTTAACAACCTGTAAAGTTTTCACTTCAAAATGTGAAAAACATTGAACAAAAATCTCCTTAAATTTGTTGTTAAATATTTAGTCCAAAACATTAAGCCAAAGATAGACTTGATAGTAAATTGAAGTTTCATCTGGACAATAAAATGACCTGAATAAAATAGCAGTCTATACTTTCTGTAGCCAGATTGGGCAACTGTGGCTTTTGTACAATGATTTGCTGAATACAACAGTGGAGCATGCATGGGTTCTAATTTTACCATGTCATATCTTCCTCATCTTGTGATGAGCCAGGCTCATTGTATTAAGCATGTGTTTATTGTTCATAATGCACGCGTGTGTTCAAGCATGGTACAGATATGATCAGATAAGTGACTCCCATATTGTCTGTTCTTACATTGCTTCCTGTTTCCTTTCTGCAGCACGGTAATTTACTGCGGGCTTGTACACGTCTCTGTGAAGGCTTTTCAGCATAACCTCAAGCTTCAGTATGTGTAAGTGTCCTTGTTTTTACAAGGGGATTATCTTTCTCCTTCTTGTCTCAAACACACTTGGGGTACATGGTTTGCAACCGTCAATCAATGATGGTTCTTTCCATCCGTTTCTTATCCTGCTTCAGTGTCTCACAGTTACCTGAATGCCCCATGTGAACTTAATGTGTTTGCTACCAAACTCAAATGATCCTCAATGATCTCAGATCAGAACTGCCCCCTTCTCCCCATGGAGTTGATTTGTCTTTTTAAACAGCGCAACTTCCTTACAGGTCTACAAAATCACCAAGTCTGTGATTTCCTGTGCAGTGCTGATACAGTTTAGTATAACGTGGCTGCAAAGACAGTTTGATTTATATTTACTATATTTCCTCATTAATTAATCCAAAGTTCACCAGTTCACCACTACGGTCAGAGGACATTTGAACACTCAGAATTCATGAATCCAGCAAAATCATTTTTAGAACCATGGTAAAAATGGAGTACTAAACCATTAGTGGGTGTTAAAATGATATTTTTCACAAAAAAATAGGATTTGAGTTTTTGTTCAACCTCAATCATGATGGGTTTACATGGACAACGCAATCATCTTGGAAAACAAAAGAGCTCCTCATGGATTTTTTGTTATTGTTTGCTTCTTTTACCTTTGGTCTGCTGGCTTTAACCAAAAATGTATGATTTGCCTGTGCTTTCAGCGGGTTCATTATTTACATTTATATAATACATCAAATAAAGTGAAAACAAAAATTAAAAATGTAAGTCAAACATTATAGCATAATGAATGCAATCCTATGCAAATATTCATAATTTAAGAAAAGAATACTAAAATTAACTCACTATTCAGGGATATGTATTTATAGCAGTGTTCTATATGCACTAACAAGACAACAACTTGTAATATGCACAGAGATTGCTATGTTATCACACTAATAGCAGTTTTGACCTCATGTGTGTAGTATGTGGCCATTTCAATTACATCATCCTTTAGATATAAACAGGGATCTCCCACCTCGTCCTTATCATCCCTCTCTGTGTGTCACATGTCTTATGTTGTTGATCTGCGAGAAGACAGGAGGAAGGGGGAGCAGGGGTGGACAAGGAGCCGGGGGTATTGCGAGGGGGGGGCGGGGGTCTGCAGTAATTGGAGAAGACATCCACCAGTCACCTTTTACTCGCTCACTTGGGCAGATTATTGACAATTGATGCATAATAAATACACTCCACTAAGGGTCCATTATCACTTAATCAATATTTCACAGAGGCTGCATAGTGTAACAGATGTGCCTCTGATTGGGAGGGCTACTGTGGAGACAAGGGGAGAGGGCACAGGACTGGACATGTGTAGGGGGCGGTGGTTTGTGTACTTTATGGGGGTAGCTTTCAAGGGGGTGCGAATTTTTTTTTTTCGAACCTGCCCCGTGATTTCCTCTCCCCTTACTGGTGTACACCCCCAGTCCTTTATAACCAGGGGGAGCAGCTGCGTTTCCCGGCCCTCCTCTCCCTGTGGCTTTGATCTGAATCGAGCCGGTAACAGATAGGCCCTGATGGCTGACCCGTCTGACATGAACTTTTCGGGAGCAAGGAAAACAAATAATTGAACCCCTCATGGCCCCCCATTACCCCTGCCAAATTGGATATGTATCAATTGCTCAGGCAGCCTTCCCAAGCGGTCGTCTGCTGTCATATTTGTGTACTGTATGGCTTTTATTCACCCTGCACCAGCAGGGGAGCATTCCAGCACTGCTGGGCTAAACGACAACAAGGGCTGGCAGCTCCAGGCCTTAAGGGATGCTGGTGTTACACAAATCATATCTTTGGATCAAAAGCCATGCGTAGTTTTTTATTTTGCCTTGTGTACATTTTCCAACTGATCTTTACCCCCAGCACACCTCCTTAGAGCACCTCATTAGACACGTCTTTCCATAAACTGCAAGTACTTCATATTTACTGTTTTATATAATTGGCAGAAAATATGTGATTTGATTAATCCATAAACAGAAGCTTTGAACATATAACAGAATAATACCGCATTTGATCAAACTGTTGTCTGGTCTATGTAACATCCTGCTGGCTCACTGAAGTCATTGCATGGAGGTCAATCACCTGTTATGCCAGGTTTAAATACTCTCAGTGACTTAATTGAAGGTAGCTAACAATTCAGCAGGTGTCCAGTTTAGATACAGGTTGAGCCTTGAGAGCTATAACTACTTAACCATTGATCTACAATGCCAATTACAAATTACAATGACTCAAAAAGCAAATGTATGAAATGTATGTCTTGAAAATAGACTAGATATACAAATAAAGGAACACTCACTTATTTCTAATGAGCTAGGCCCACCAAAACACAGAAAGAAAGACCACCCCTTCACCCGTGAGTGCTATTTATTGTTGAACATTTTGGACCATATGTTCTGAACATAGATTTAATATTTAGAACATATGGTCAGCCGGTAGGTCTCCTGCCTTGAGCCTTGTGCAAAAGTGCAAAAGAAAAACAGTGCCTGGATGGTCTAAATGCTCTTTATTCTTAATTGTGATAATGGTTACATATTATTAATTTGTTTTCTGTGTCCTGATGTTGTAATGGTCATGTTATGGTAATGCTGAAAAATAACCAGACGTGATTATATAAGTAAAGCTGTATTCCCCTCAGAGCAATGGGTCTCAGTGGGAGGTGTGCAGTATATCTCTGTGATTTTCACAGCAACTTTCCCTGTCATTGTGGGGCTCCACAATGCAGCTGCCCTGCTTTCACTAATGAATAAAGCAGCACAGCTTCTCTGTGCTTATTAAACATAGGCACAGCTGTACATCTCAAAGGTCAAACTGTTGCCTTGTTCGCAGCAATGTGTTTTGTGGCTTCTCGCTAATCTTCTAATGTACACCAGGAGAACATATAGATCTATTTATTGTACGGAACGTGAGCCAATGCTGTAAAACGCCATGGTGCTCAGTGTAAACTGTTTGTATTGATTTTCTTATTTCATCTTATTCAAAGTCTCTCTGCAAGGATGGTTTCATGCACTTATATCATTGCACGAGACAGGATGGAAAAGTATGTGCCATTTTTTAGGCACTGAGATAGAGGCATCTTGACGTCTTAATACATTCATGTTTCCATCCAAGTGCACCCCTATTTCGAAGAGACTGATCAAAACACATTACAGATATGACAACAAAGGTTGTATACTGTCTGGCACTGACAGGTAAAGAATCTAGAATCTACCTAAGCAGACCATAACCCAAGCTGTCAAAAATGACTGCTTTCTTTCAGTTCTTCAGTAAAATGCCTTGCCATTTCCAATGAAGGAGTGTGATAATGGAACGGTGGGGAATGAGAGATCACAATTGAATGGAAACAAAACTTTTGAGCAAGGTTTCCCACTGTGGTTAATGCAATGCACCTTTGATATGTGTACTACTGTCACACAGGAGTCTGGCCTCCAACTTCCTGAAGCACATAAGCTGGAGAGTGTTCCATACTCTTCCTCTTCTAAACCTGTGAGTATATTTATCTCTACTGTCCACTCCTTTATGATGTACAGATCCTCAATTGCTTTCAAATTAATTTGTTATTATGACTTTTAATGCAGTATGGCCTACTTTTTATGTTTATCCTGGGTGGTTTATATGTATTTTTATTTAAGCACTTTCCAATTTAATTAAGCATGGATATGAAATATGCTTATAGAACTTCCAATTAGTATTAATAAGTCTCCTCTGAACATATGCATACAATGGGTGTATTTAAATCAGTGTTCAAAAACCTATTCTTCCACAGTCACCCACAGATATTCTTTGAGATTGATATGGGATTCATAGTTGTCTGGTTCTTTTCTTTTTCCTTTCTAGGGTTCTGACGGGCAACCCCCTGGCTTGCTCCTGTGATATCCATTGGCTCCAGCAATGGCAGAACAGTGAGCGTGGCGACCTCATCAGCCAATCCTTGCATTGCAGCTCCAATGGACTTTCTGTGCCGTTGGAGACTATGACGATAGAGAATTGCAGTGGGTGGAATGTTTTCTTTCCCTTTAATATCATTCTAATATCTCTTTCCTACATTAGTTCATTTGTTGTCAAATGCAATTACTTGTTTAACATGGACCAGATAGATTTCTTCAATTTGGTGAAGCGCCACAGTTTCATGGGAAGATCACAATCCACAGATTGTCATATGCGCTCTCTTATGCATTCATTCTTTTTCAGGTATGCCTCAGGTCTCCATTGTTGCCCCCCAGCGGACCATTAGAGAGGGAGGCAACTTGACCTTTGTCTGCAAGGTGACAGGTGACCCCATCCCTACTGTGTGGTGGCACACAGAACACCTGCAATCCAATTATACAACCCAGGTAAGGCTGTGGACAGAGCAGGACAGAATGGATGGAAGTTGTGATCATTATACTCATAACTGGAAGACCCAGACATCAAAATGTACACATGTTGTAACTGCACAAACACATGCAGCAATTTAGCAGTTCAATTTAAAACAAGGGAACTCTCTGGTCTGCTAAATCACGTCCTACTTCTAGAATGACTTGAGTCAATCCTCACGATATTGGGGTTGATTTTAAAAGTCCAATTTTTTATTGCTTAACTTCTGTAACCATATGGAGTTTACAAAAGGATGGTAATGAAATAAATATTAGGTGATAAAATATAAAAAAGGTCAGTTAAAGATTTGAAATATCACATAGTTACCTTAATATCAACAGAACTGCGCCATGCGCTACATAGAGACCAGTCATTCCTTTTGGTTCAAGAGCGAATATGATTTTTCTTGCCATGGTTGAGAAGCAACAGCTACAAACTGAAGTGATGAAGTAATGATAAATAGTCCATGATTTTGGTCTGTAGGAAACGATTAGTGGTGCCACGCTGGAGCTGGCCCTGTCTCTGGTGGATGTCTCCTCCAAGGACAACCTCTACAACCTGACCTGCGAGGCCGAAAACAGGGCGGGTCCAGGGGAGGACACGGTGCCACTGGACATTCAATGTTAGTCTCCAAATTACACAACACATTCCACACACAGCAATGCTGATCACTTTCATCATCCTCGGTGAGATACAGTCGAAAGAGAAAAAAATATATTTCTGAAAAGAGGCTGGTAGGTTGTTACTGATGATATAATCAGGTTATGGTTAAGCTTGTGGGGCAACATCTGATAACAGTCCGGTTATGAAAGAGCTTGTGGCACAACATTGGTGATTCAATTTTGGTGATAAAATGGTACTTAGATACCCATGGTTAAAAGTTAGTGATTTAACGTTTGTACCAATAGTCACTAAAAGGCACAAATCAGTTTGATATGCATCTTTAATACACTCATTGAGTACTACTTCCTACATTTGTGTCATACTCCTCACTAAAAGTTCTGGCAGGAGATTGGTAGGAACTGTGGAAAATTCTTGAGTATAAGTTTCCATTATGGCACCTTATACTGTATAATGGGAAGGGATTCACCCACTCATTTTGTGGTGTCGGGTTACACTATTTCAACGGTTACTAAGTACAAATTGACATGCACAACTGATAATATCACAGAGCAATTTCACATATTGCGAATTTCATCAATTCCCCTTCATACAATAATTGAAAAATAAATAGGATAACAGCTTGACTGGACATAGGAGCACTATAAACTACAGAGAGATGCAATGCAATCAAGAGACTGAGTTAATGCCAGGGAAAATGGGAGGTGGGGGAGGTGGGAAGTTGGGGGGGATAATATTCAGACAAGCATCAGATCTTGTTTGAGCCCTGCTAATGGACCTCGCCCTCATACTCCGGAAACCTAAATTGGCAGTAGCTGATTGGCAGGCGCTAAGTGTGTGGCTGTCCACATCTGTCAATATAAACCCATTCCTGGACAGATGCTCGTTAGCAGCCTTTCCTTAATTACCTCATAGATCAGCTGGGTGTTTTCAGTGCAGGCACTGCAGAATGGTTCTTGGGTATTTACCACAATGTTCCATGACGATTTAGAGGCATCATCCACTTGATATCACTAGGTGTAGAGGTGTAATCCCCAAAGAGCCCCCTATAGTTTGTCATCATGTAAAGTGCCTAAGATAATTAGGAAAAGCTCCAGCAGTACAACTTGAAGACATACTGTATAAACTTGTGAGCTGTGTAACCCCCACCTCACACACACAAACAAACAAAGCATTTTAATGATGCATCACCCATAGGATTTTCAACAGAGATGGGTGAGTAAAAATAGTGCCTGCATTACTTATAGACAATATACTCTTATATACAGACTGCCGACTGTATGTGCTAAATGTCTTGGTATCCCCCATACAAAGCACTTTCTGGAGTAGGGTCATGGGTTAAGAGCTAGGAAGGCAACACGAAAGTGTATTCAGCATCTCTACCTTCAGTTAAAAGAATCATTTCCTGCATCTTGTGTCCACTTTGCTCCCAGGTATCTTCTGTGGTCTGGGTCCCTCACAAGATAGAGATCCATTATTCATGTTAGGTCAACAGGTTTACAGTGCAGATGGAAGACATTGATTAATGGAAAATAATACCAGAAACCTGAGGGACAGATGAAGGGCCTTTTCACAATGAGGGGAAAAAGTGTTGAACTCCTTTCAAAGAATGCTCTTTTAATCGATTTTCTAAATGGCTTCATCTCAGGAATAAGCTGAAAAGAAAACAGGAATTCTCAGTAAATTGTTGTTTGTTGTCTAAATGTACCATTTTGGTATGTACCAAATGTAGCCATTGATCATTCTAAATAGATATAGCCCTCAGGCTAGGGATGGAAAAATTATCTCTGACGCTTTAGGGTTTTGGCGGCTAGTTTTCATTTTGCCACGACTCCTAATCATTGAAAAGGATATGTTATTTCTATACAGTTAAAGCCGCTCTGGGTGTAAATCAGCTGCCCCTAAATTTGGCACTTATTTCTAGTGTTTTCTGTCTCCCCATGCCCTAGTTCCTGTAACAATCCTATGGCTGAGAGAACCTGAACAACAACATAACTGGTGCTTCCCATTTGCTGTGGATGGCAACCCAGCCCCCAACATCTCCTGGCTTTACAATGGCAACCCGCTGCCCCGGTCAGGGTTCATCTACACCCAGCTAATTCCGGACATCGAGGACGGCTCGGTCCAACATGGCTGCCTCTTCCTCAATAAGCCCACCCACCTCAACAATGGCGACTATACCCTCATAGTGCAGAATGGGCTGGGCAGCGATCGGGATACAGTCAATGGCAATTTCATGGATAACCCCTTTGAGTCCTCTGACCCCGAGGGGCTCATCCCTGGTGAGAGTTATGGATGAATGATTTATCATAGTTTCCAATGATCTTCATTTCAATACTTTCACTGTTGCTGTTGACATGTTTTCTCCATAACAAACATGTTCTCTTTTCTCTTAAATGCCAGTCCTTGATGATGACACAAGTAAGCCTATTGCATGTTTTTTCCCTTGGCAATATTGCTATTGCTATTGTTGATTCTCAAATAGATTTTTTAAGCATTGTTTATGTGGATTTTATCAACATTGTATGAACAGAGATCCAATACATTTTTGCATATTATCCTTCTATCCCTATAAGTGATATACACTTATATCCCTATACTGATAATTAACAAGCTTGACTGATCTCTTCCAGTTACCACCAACAGATCCAATGAGCATGTTACGGAGAATCTGGAAACAAGGGTTTTTGGGGTAAGTAGCGTATCACAGAGTATAGATGACAGCATGGTTTCCATCAGGGTTTTCATGTTCTCGTGCTCTTATGTTTCTGACCACAGGTCTCAGTGGCTGTGGGCCTGGCTGTTTTTGCTTGCACCTTCCTTCTGCTCATGGTTTTGGTCATCAACAAGTGCGGGCAGCGCTCCAAGTTTGGTATCCACCGTGAGTCCTCCGCTCTATTCCAACCTATCCTTTTGATATGTTGTAATGACCTGATATGTTGTTTCTAAACCTGGGACGCTAGCTACCAGGAGCAGGCAGTCAGTTTGTGCAAGAGAGCAGCTGAAGGCCCCCCAGAGCATTGGTGCTCCTGATTTTAAATGTAAAAGATGTGAAGGAATAGCCCAAAAAGCCCTTAGGAGTGGTTTCCACAGTGGTGGTTGATGATAACACTGATTCGGTACCTCTCATCTGCTGTGACTTACAAACAATCTTTTCTTGTGACTTTTAGATTGAGACATTTTGTCTGAACTGTGCGTAACTGTGAGTAATGCATAGGAGCGGGAATTAATTTTCTGCTCTGTCGTAACGGTGCGGAGTGCCATCCCTAACAGCCAGGGAAAGTGCTGGTACATCTTAATTACAGCATGAAAAGTAAATACCATCAGGTCCCAGAGATGGTGAAAAAAGGCCATTAAAGAAGACTGATGGATGCTGGCTTTGCTGGTCCTCTCGGACCCCACTTAAGGTGTCTAAATGGGTCTGATTGCCTCGCTCCCCTCCTTACTTCATTTCCCTGTTTTGCTCCATCCAGCCTGCCCTCTTGGGGCTCTGTGGTTACTCGCTGAGTGGATTTGGGAACCAGTTTGGCTTTTAATAGTGTCAGCGAGAGCTTCAATCGGTTGCACAATGTTTTAATGTCCACCAACGGTTATTCATTGCCAGACAGAGCTGACCTGACCGTTAGTGATGTCCCCACTTCTTGTTTTGCATTAGCATCCCAGCACCAGCATTTGCGGTCGAATGTTCTGCATCCTAGTCTGTGCAGACGGTTTTAGCCATTTCAGAAACCGCCCTTCAGAAAAAGCTGCCTTCTGGGCAAACCTTCCAGTTTAGTTGCAGCAAATTAACTGTACATATGTCAAAGATTGGCATTAAATCGTTTTTTTGTAAGTGTAGCTATACTCATTTTTAATTCATGCATCACTAAGTATACATATACAGTAAAACCCAGAAGAAGGTTCAGGGTTCAGGAGCTTGAGTTTGTACCAAACTGACAGTGTCCAGTATAGATAATCAACCTGACTCTGTCATTTACTATTTCATCCACTGAACACAGAATGTGTACTGTACCTCTATTGTTTGAATAAGAGGTACCTGTGTGACAGTGCAGCAGTCCCAACTCCAACATACTGTATATCTATGACTCAGGTATACCACGTGACCCTGTTAGCATCATAAGGGGTTTCATTTGGGGAACATTGTCCATTGAGCTGGCATTTTACAAATTGGCGATGAATGTTTAAGGTTTTTGGGGGATTTGGGGAGTGGGGGGGAGTGTTTATGTTCAATGAGTGAGAAGGGGGAGTTAGACTTACATTTTGAATAGATGATCTGGGGCCGTATGTATCAAGCCACTCAAAGTAAAAGATTGGTCTCGAGTGTAACTTAAGTGTAAGAATTGGTGACTTTTACTCCTACACTCAAGTTTAAGGATAAAAGTGATTTATCAAATTTCTCTGGACTTAACAGCAGTCTTAAACTGTCGGTTTTCTTTTTAAATCCATTTTGCTTAGCCTGACATTAGTCAACAAGGCATTTTTTATAATAAGGGTCTGTTTAACTTTATTAGAAACTTGTGTTGACCATCAAAGAATACAGATTTTCCAAAAGCAGATTGGTTCTTCCCAGGGTTGCCAACCGTCTGTAAATTTACAGACAGTCCGTAAAAAAAGATCTTAATTTGACCTTGTCCGTAAATTCGTTAAAAGGTTTGTCTGTCCGCAAAAATGTTCCGGTTACAACAGAATTATCTAAAAGTCTCTCCGCAGTATAACTGCTGCTTAAAGACTTTTCGATCACCCTATACGTCCTTCATTGCTACATTTCTGACTGCTGTCAAACTTTCCTCCTAGTTACAAACATTTTGTTCAACTAAAGTTTGATGAAGAGCGTAGATAGGTCAATGTACCTGAATGGAATATTGACTGTTAAAACTGTCAAAGACACCAAAAGCTTCCAACCCACTAAAGAAATGATCAATTCTGCAAATATTACAGTGTATGACCACAAAAGCCAGCACGGCAATTCTGCACGATAGCAACCCAACTTCTTCCTCTTTGCAATTTCCCCAATTAATGACCTCATCTTAATATTTTGATTTGTGGCACCCGTGATTGTCGCAAGAACACACTTACGAGCTACTCTTGAGAATATTTGAAGACTTCCCTAAGAGAAAGTGTGAGCTGCTTGATAACTATGTTTTACTGACCACTTTAAGCAAAGTGATTTCACTCCAAAGTAAGCTCTTAGGAGGTGTCGTAAGTGTAACTCTTAAGATATTTGATACATACCGGCCCTGGTTTCTGTAACCTTATTGTTTGTTTGTTTTTTTGGTTCTGTTGCTTCTTGATCTGTTCTGTAATGGTTTAATTTATTTTTAAATGTATATATTTTTAAAATCTATTTTTCTGGGAAATATATTTTATGCATGGTTGAATACTAATTTGTGAACATGTACAGTAGGTCTTATCTCTTGGTCTTTGCAATAATGGAGACCTCATATAAAATCAGTCCCTCTCTCTCTCTCTCTGCAAACAGGGGCATCTGTCCTTGGTACTGAGGATGACCTTGCCGTCTCCCTCCGCTTCATGAACTTTGGGGCCAGCCCCCCCTCTTCAGACGAGGGCACCCTGGACTCTGGGCTGTCCAGCTTTGTAGAGAATCCACAGTACTTCTGCGGCATCATCAAGGACAAGGACATGTGTGAGTGGGAGGCGAACACCTCAACTCATCTGACTTTTCAATATCTGTCCCTGATCCCAAATTATGTACATTTTAACCAGTCATTTATCTGCCTATTTATGGTATATTACTGTGGGCTCAACAGTGCTGTAATTTATCTGAACCATTAATTTTTATTTTTTTATTTTTATTTTTAGTTTATTAGGGCTACAACAAAGTGAAACAAATATAACAAATGTAAGAAACCCCAAAGGGCTTATAATAAAACCCACTATTTATCTTGGTAACTTTTAATTTAATTCCTCAGTGCTCCCTGTGTAAAGGTAAACCAGGCGAAGTGGCGTCTGCTCATCCATCCAGTTGTCCTTCTGTAACTGTTATACAGCCATGGCGCTCCAACAGACAGAACATGTCATGCACAATACAAGCTCTTCCCAATTTTCTGCTTTCCCGGCATGCTATAAGAATCTGAATGAGACCTTGATCTGCCCACAGGTGTTCAGCACATTAAACGCCAGGACATTGTGCTCAAGTGGGAGCTGGGAGAGGGAGCGTTCGGCAAGGTCTACTTGGCAGAGTGCGCCAACCTCAGTCCAGACAGCGACAAGATGCTGGTGGCTATCAAGGTACAGCAGGTCTATCTAATGCAGAGTCTCATAGAGTATGATGGCTATATTGATGCAGGACATGCTATTATACATTCATGCTCATATAAAAACTCTTACCTGGAAATTGCTATTGCTATTTTCTCCAGAGTGTAATCCATTCCTGTTTCAAATGTTTATAGAATCCAGACATTAGCCCCTCTGTGACTATGTCCCTGTGTTCAGACTCTGAAGGATGCTAATGAGTCGACGCGGCAGGACTTCCAACGTGAGGCGGAGCTGCTGACCGTCCTGCAGCACGAGCACATTGTGCGTTTCTATGGGGTGTGTGCCGATGGAGAGCCCCTGGCCATGGTGTTTGAGTACATGAGACACGGCGACCTGAACCGCTTCCTCAGGTACTGACAAACTGCAGCACCACCCTGCAGCTGCCCTGCTTCTCACCTCCATGCACATCACAGGGAGTGGAGCAGTCATTTCAACTGCCAATGTACACAAACACTTCAGCTTGATTTCTATAGTTATCATTTATTCATTTAAAGTCCTGTAGGTTGCAGAGTGCATGTGTGATATTTAATAGAGTACATGAAAGCCAGTCACCTTGAATATGAGTGTCTTATAAACCCAAGAAATATAATTGATGCAAGTTACCAGTATCTTAAATGTGCTTCCTCAGGTAAACTAGCTCTGTATCTCCCCCATGAAACAAAATATCTTTTTTAAACTGAATGAATAAGTATCATTCATTTCCTACAGAAAAGTTCACAAGTCTATCTGCTTGGCATTTTAGCTGCAAATCCAAGTAAAAAATTATTTTCCTTCTGATAAGCAGTCAGGCAGTTGCGATTTTAAAAGAAATTGAAGAGGTGAGTAAGTGAGAGATGCACAGTAACTGGTTGAGATATATGCCTCTTACTAATTCATTTTCTTCCTATGGGTGCTAGCTCTCCTGTAGTACTGTGTGGCCTGGAGTGTGGAGAATAGTCACTGGCTCACAGGCAAGTGCATCAGAGGAGTGCACACACTTCAGCCGCAGTGTTCCTTGCAAGAATGGGAGTGGCAGAGCGGTGACATGAGAGGCACAATTGGCAATTCCATATTGGAGAGATGAAAAAAGAGGGAGCTTGTTAAAATAGGACATTAATAAGTAACCAAAAACTCTAAAAAGCAGCCAATATTCATGGCTAAAGAAGACATTTCCAAGAAGACCTTAATAACAAACATCCACCAGGCTTTTTTACACTGTGCTTCTTGCTCAGATTCTATAGGCTAAAGGAGGAAAACGTTGGGTAAGAAGCGTCTGGTTCACTTGAGGGCATGACCATGCACCCAGCTGTCTACATGACCGTTCTGCACCTGCGTGGGGTCCAGAGACACGGCCCAAAAGAGGGAAATGTATCCAGACCAGAGCTGTGCGCCATGTGTCCATAGGGCCAGATTGGAAATAGGGAGGTTGAGCAATATTCACAAACTATATGATAATCGTTCGATGGAAGAAATCACATTTCCAGCAGACAGTTGGATGTGGCTCCAGCTCCTGCAGCTGCTCCTATCCTGCCACCTGCCTTTTAAACTAATAGTGATTACACGTTCAACTTCCTGACCGAAGAGGCCGACACCATACAACACAGAGGGAGGCACGCAAGCGACAAGGCAGAAAGCACATCATTAGGACAATTGGAAACGTATCAACAGGCATTTGCGTATCTGAGTTTGATGGATGTAGCATGGGTAACATGTGATATATATACGGTTGGACCAAATTGCCAAGACACCAACATTTAATATGTGAATATTAAACAATTATATGTCTCATTAAAAACGATATTCTAGTAAGCCATATGCCTGTCAGCTGAGTGCCTCTCTCATGAACTTCACTCACGTGTCACACAGTTCAGGCTGACTGTGACCATCGCAGTCACAAATAGAGATTGAAAACAGAAGAGCCAGCCCTGGTCATATAGTATCTATTCTAGTCTTGCTGTATTATTGTTTCACCCCAAATACAGTATGTATTACTTAATCTCATTACCTCATTACCTTAATCTCATTAGTCTAAACAATTCTGGAAAACCCCTGTATTCAATATATTCTGCTAATTTTAAGAAACTTGGACAATCCTCTGCAAACCGTTCATATTGAATGGTCTTTGGTCAGTGATGTACATGCCCATGTTTTATGAGGTCAGATGCTGTCAGGTCACTGACCTGCCACTCACTGCATCCCTCAGGGCTCATGGTCCTGACGCCCGGATCCTGGAGGAGGTCAAGATGCCGCCCCTGGGTCAGCTGACCCTGCCGCAGATGCTGCAGATCGCGGCCCAGATTGCCTCAGGGATGGTCTACCTGGCCTCCCTGCACTTTGTCCACAGGGACCTGGCCACGCGAAACTGCCTGGTGGGGGAGGGCCTGGTGGTGAAGATCGGAGACTTTGGGATGTCCCGTGACATATACAGCACTGACTACTACAGGGTGAGGCATGCATACTCGATGTGCGTGCATTATCTTGAGTGCCCGTCAATGTCTTAAGCCCAAATCACAACTATTACCTGGATGCTTTTCATTAATAGTTAATAGACTGTTTGTGCATGCTTGTGTGTGTGCACAGGTGAGAGTGTGAATGCATGTGTATGTGGACATAAAAGTGCGTGTGTTTGTGTGTGAGCATGCATAAGTGCATGTACTCATATTTGTGCATGCTAGCATGTATGAGGCAAGATAGAAAAGCAGGCCTCTGATAAAAATTGAACATTTGGGGGCAGAATTAGCTGAACGATCAATTTTAAATTGGAATAAGCCAGTATAGCTAATATTTTACAGAAGTTACTGGCTTCACAATATACCAATTTGTGTGTATATAGTCATCATCGTGTACTACAGTAAAAGCATGTGATGACACCTTTATTCCTCTACCATGGTTAGGTGGGAGGCCGGACCATGCTGCCCATTCGCTGGATGCCACCAGAGAGCATTATGTACAGGAAGTTCACCACAGAGAGCGACATCTGGAGCTTTGGCGTGGTGCTCTGGGAAATCTTCACCTATGGGAAACAGCCATGGTACCAACTCTCCAACAGCGAGGTATGCAAGATAGTCAGGAACAGTCGGTTCAAAATATATAGTGTTTGCGCATAAAGACCCCAGCATCATTTATTGTGTATATTTGAAGGTGGTACACATTTCATAATTAACTTAACAATTTAAATGTTTTGGTGTACTATATATCATACTGGAATTTGGAATTTCATTACTGCTTGAAGCCTTCTAGAAAACATAAATGCAATTGAAAGTTAACCCCAACAAAGGGTTCAGTTAGACCAGCTAAAAACACAACAAGGCATTCACATTTACAGGCCCGATTTTATAATTAGGTACATTCAACAAAACCCTTCCTCTGTGTTTTACGCATCATACCAGCCTACAGTATGTCCCTTTTAAATTGCTTTTAAAGAGGGTTTAAGTTTAGCCATTCAAATCATTTACCAGGTACAGTGTTGTATGATATGTAGGATGTGTACAAAAATAATATGTATCCAGTTCCATAAATGTTCCATATGTCTACATTTCTACTGTTGTACTGTATATACTGGCATATGTTGGCAGAATATATGTAGCCTGAATACAAAAGAGTAATATGATAAAATGCAGTATTGGGAGTACAGGTGCAGGCTTCGCAGAAATGACAGAAGAGACAGGGACAGTGGACAGTCTGGTCTGCTCAGATTCAGCACCAGAGGAGTGGACTCCAGTGAAACCGCAATGGTGCCATTATGGAAAGAGGGCCCTCTCTGCTTTAGAGAGGGGGTAGATCACCTTTCCCATCCACTCCATTCTAATCCCATTTGCCCTCATCTTCGCCATGGGTCGACTTTGTTTAACCTCGTTAGTCTAATCCCTCCCGGCCCGTGATTGACGTCCCGGGCTAATTACGGAGGGCGCAGATAGATCGTCTCAGACACTCCAACTCATCCAAGGGAGGGGGCGGAGGATGTTGGGATGAGTCAATATAAATCTTTGTAAATTCATTGCGGTGATTGAAAGCCTATTACGGCACAGTGCAGTCTACTGCTGACAGCCTTTTCAGATTATCTGATTAGGAGAAGTGAGGGGTGAGGTCACCCATACCCAAAAGGGGGTACTCAAGCAGTCCCAGGAATAGCCTGAATGGGAATCAAATTCACCCCCTTTTAGCCATTGACAGTGCATGATTTACCCCTGCCAGTTTAAATAAGGATCTTTGATACACTTCAGGGAAAACAATTCCTTTGAGAAGGGAATGTAATTTTGTGCCATCATTTACTGTACCCATATTGCTCCAATAGAACTCAATACTTTGGATAAAGAATTGACTTCGATCATCCGTCAATGTTCAAAGCACATATTGATGAGGGGTGGATGTGGTATTCCTCCATTGCTGTCTTATCGTCCTAATCGATCTCCAAGCGAACACACAATGGGTCTTATTCACGAACAACGCGTACGCACAGATCTGTGCGTAAAGGGTGCTTAGGATCAATCTGACGCAACTCAGTGAATTCATCACAATGTTCTTAGAGCACAAATGGATTTGCGACTGCCCCAGACCAGTAGTATACACAAATGTATTGGTACAGAAAACGACACAACCTGCTTGTAACTCAATTATGAGCAAACGTATGAATTATATTATACATATGAGAACAAAATAGTGGTTGTAATAATATTACTGCTTTGTGTGCGAATTATTTGAAGGAATTAGCCTGCATGCTTTTCGTATTTCAACAAATTCGGAATTTATTTTACAATTAACAAAGAAATAAGCTGCTGCCTTGGCTGGACAACAGGTTGCCTACATTTCATTGGCTTGCATTTCATTAATGTGATAGCTATATTAGGATCCAGACCAGTGTGTTTTAGGAAAAAGGTAAGGCTCCACAATAACTCAAAAACTTGTGCGACAATGGCGTATTTGGCGTTGCTGGGAGATCTAGCAGACTGTGCTTTAAGAGAGCGCACCTTTACAGATCGACCAGACATGTTTTCGGAAAATGACTTGCCAATCTAAGCAGTTTTAGATTGGCAAGTTCTTATTTCTAGTAGGCTACCTTTTGGCATCATGTTTGAGTTTATGATTTTGCTCTGACGAGTCTTGGCTATGAGACTATGAAATCAGAAGAGTCTTATATGAGTTTTTACGGTTCGTGCATTATGCTAATTACACTGGTCTACAAAAAAAAAATGTTTTTCTTTCTTGCATGGACTTTGGATTTGCTCTGTCACGTTAAGTTTTTGTGCTATCTATGCTCCATATTCATGGATTTTACAGAAGTTGACCATCCAGTCTGGCAATCTTTGTGGGGATAAAACAGCAAAAGCTTGATTATTCTCACCAAAACTACTTCATTTAGGGCCTTAAAAAAATTGTACAAATGTTTTAAGTCATAAAAACATGTTTTACATAAGTTTATGTTTTTTGTGATTTGCAGCTGTGAAGACTACGTAATCTGCTGTTAAGACTCTACCTAATCTAAGTTTTACAATTAAATATTATAATTGAAGTAGCCGGTACCTTTCATTGTCTAAGATCTATCGATCTTCTAATGCAACAGTGTTTTTCAACTTCGAGTGTAAAATTGCTGTTTTCTCAAAAATAATGATTTTTCATAGTTCAAAAACCTGAAACCCAAAAGTTAGCTAGAATCCGTTGAAAAACCCCATGCAAGAAAAGTCGTGTTGACCAGTGTTATACTAAACATACGCGTGCAAGTCACTTAGATGAAAATTGGGATTCATCAATATACGGACGCGAGTAAGAATGAAATTGACTGATGCGCACGTTTCATGAATCCGATGGTAGGCCTACTTCTATGGAAATATGAGTGAATGGGACCCAATGTCCTCATTATGTTTTAGCGATATTGGAGCAGCATGCAAAATGTCCACGCTGCATGACTGTTGTCGGAATCACACAGAGTGACACGGGTCATGCTGCAGCTCACATTATTGACAAAAATGTTTGTTTGTTTTACAACACCATTGTAAAAATGAAATATTTGGTGCTCAACAGACAGCATATAAGAGGAAGGCTTGCCAGGGTAACTCCTAAAAAGACTAATCGAAAGAATTGGGAGAGCTGGAGCACACAGAGCTTTTCAGCTATGAGCACATTTAATGAATATGACAAGAACGGACGGATGTTTCTGAAGTCCACGACGCCTTCCTTCAAAGTGGAGAAAGACTAAGAGGCATTTTGTGTAGTGCTGCCGTTGCCATAGTGCTGCATAAACGCTGCGCCTCAGCTTTGTCTCCTCCACTGTCCCCCCCGCAGGCGATAGAGTGCATCACGCAGGGACGGGAGCTGGAGAGGCCACGCACCTGCCCCAAAGAGGTGCACCTTCTCATGCAAGGCTGCTGGCAGAGGGAGCCCCAGCAGAGGCTGATCATCAAGGACATCCACAGCCGCCTCGTCGCGCTGGTTAAGAGCCCGCCCGTCTACCTGGACATCCTGGAGTAGCGCTCACAGGCGGAAGCCTGGCAAATATTCTGACCACTGTCCTGATCCAATCCTCCAGGCACGAACACTATCTAAACCCACGCTGCTCCAGCCTCACTGTCGCCAACCCCCATCTCTGTTCCAGGACGAGCCGGACACTGCGCGGGGCCAGGCGGTTGGGGAGGTGTGAGGGTTATGGTTGTATACTGTGAGCTGTAATGGTTTGTTTATTTATACTGTATGATATGAACGGAAAAAAACGTGTCCCATCAGAAACTGAGTGAGGAGCGAGGAACAAGCATGTTTGGGAGGGTGTATCAGAGATAGAGAAAATATTTCGGTACAAAATATAAAAAACCTGCTGCCCCCGAATTTCACAGTGATCTGGTCCAAGGTCTAGTCCAGGGGTGGCCAACCCGCGGCTCCCGAGCCGCATGCGGCTCTTTGCCTGGTTTCATGCGGCTCTTACGTTCATATCGAAGTTTGTGTTTTTGGTTTTTTTTATGTGCGTGTTCGCTTCGCTTGAGTTCAATACGGTATTTTCGTCAAACGCGCACCGCTCGCAAAATTTCAGAAGACGAAAAAAAAAAACACAGTTAGGGCAGCGGTCCCCAACCTTTTTGCACCACGGACTGGTTTCATGCACCGGGTTTAAAATTAGGAGGGGCGCAATTTTTTTATTCCTCTTACCACCCCCCGGTCTGCGAAATAAATGAACTGGTGTCCGGTTTTATTTCGCGTGTAGCACCCCCCCCCCCCGGTCCGCGAAATAAATGAACAGGTTTTATTTCGCGTGTAGCCCCCTCCGGTGATGTGGCTCTTTGCGGTAACACAGTAAAAAATGTGGCTCTTAGTCTCTGACTGGTTGGCCACCCCTGGCCTAGTCCATCAGACCCCATTGTATGCAAAAGTAGCAAATTTTTAGTGTGATCCTACAAAACGTAGCATTTTTACAATACCCTTTGTGACCATTTTTCTTTTGACAATTATTTGAGAAAAATAGCCAAAGCATTTGTGCACATTTAAGTTGTAAATATTGATGTAACATTCGCAGTTTTGTGCCAAGACTACTGGTCTAGTTCAAACATTTTTTATTCACTCTGATTTATTGCGCAATCTTTGAGTAACTACGTTTATGGAATGTGTTTAATTGGGAATATTGAATTTAATTAATTAAATTATTGCATGCATAAAGGCATTCAATTTCTTCTAGTGCCACAGAGTATCGTCCTGGGTGTGTGGTCCTGATCAGAGATTTCTCCATCTACTATATTTTTTCCACCATACTACTGTTACTACACAATACATTTTTTTAGGAGATGCTGGTATCCAAAGCACCTCCCAGCATTTATATATTTTTCATCTGCCTGTATGTTACAGTGTGTTACATTGCAGTGTTACACTCCAATCACGACGAGGCACGTTACAACCAAAGTGCGACCAGGGCACCTATACGTAAATCTGAACTGTGGTTCTGTGTAAGGATGCGAGCAGAGAGAGTGAATGACATAGCCTTGTACACTGCATACCAGTGACTGGTTTCCGGACGAATATCCTTGGAGATCTTAAGGCTGTCTCACCAAGGACAGCGTTACTGCGAAGAAAGCTACAACGCACTTGTTGCAATGCTCGTAATCATACGGTGGTTAGATTCCCTGCACTTGTGTAGTCCCTTCTCACGTTGCTTTGCAATTACAGTGCTGTCAATCGTGCTGGAGATACCGGAAGTCCCTTTGCAAATGCTGAAGCTGTTCTTTTGGTTTATGGGATGATCGTAGCATTCAGAGCACTGCTTCTTACATGACAAGTGGAAGGTAGTCCAATAGTCCATGTAAGGTAATTATTCTAACCTGGAAGAAATCCTACCGGATACCTTTGGTTTTTCACTCAACAATTGAAATCAGTCTTAAAAGCGTAGCGTAGCCTATATCAGAGATCCAATGTTTTAAGTGAACTGCATCTTTTGAGTACCTGTACAATATGTATGTAGGCTACTAATGACAACGGGACAAATGAAAGGAACTGTACATAGCCTCATCACGTGTGAATCATAACTATTCTTCAAACGGAACTCGTCGTGTTTTTCAAGTGGTTATAACTGTTGGAATCAAAATGTGTATATATTACCGCTTTGAAATTGTTTACAACAGTGCTTTGCATTTATTGACCACTATTTCTGGGATATTTACTAACAAAATAAAGTACTGCTCTAACAATACACACCTGTTATGTTAGCAGTAAAGACTGATTTGTGCCCATATGCTTCTTTTCATGCTCCACTTTTTATTTCGGATTGTTCTGCAATGAACAGAACATTTGAATACATAGGCGCCGATTTATGTTTCTGCCCGTGGGTGTCGCGCAGCGTATGCTAGGTGGAGTTTGCTATCAAATCAATGTAAATTTGGCTCCGTGCATAATTTTCCCCGTGGGTGCTCGGCCTTCTCCGTGGGTGCTCGGGCCCCGGAGCACCCACGGGATCGGCGCCTATGTTTGAATATACCACTGCCCTTAGACTAGAAAGCAGCTGAAATCTGAATATACAGTAGGCCTACCAGCTGTCAACGTGGCTTCAAGAAATTCATTGTTTCCAGTTTTGCATTGTGTTCATTAATATTCCGTTCTGTCTGTAAGGAAGAAAGGGAGACCAAAACAGAAATATCAAAATATTTCCTTCCAACCCTCGGATTTTAAAAGTTCTTTAAAAATATCGAACAGCTGTTTTAATTGTATTTTAATTTCGCTAATGTATTACTTTGTTTACCGTACACTCCCTCTTAGTTACAACATGTTTTAATGAACTAGCACTACGTTTCACATACAGAAATGAAGAGCTGTAACGAAACTAAGGGAATGGGCTTAATTAAAATAAGAACTTACTACTGCGGAGGAGGACATTGAACAAGTGGAACATGTTTTTTCTCATCTAATCACGAGGGGGAATAAAATAGTTCTGTTAAAATACTATATATTCAGCGTTTTTCACTTATAATCATTGTTGCTTTATTCTATATCTTGTATGGCACTCAAAAATCTATGCAAGGCGCTTACATCCACTAACACCAGCTCGCTCGAAACAGATTAAATGTAGCATTGTATCTTGATAGTTGTAACAGATATTCATCTACCGGGAGGAACCATGGCTAATTACCTTGATAAAAGGCATTTCGACGACACGCTCCCAATTTTTGAATAAATGGCACGTTGCTTCCATCTAGTGTTTAGAAGATAAACTGCAACAACAGCTCATTTACAGATGTTTTTCCATGATAAGAACATTGCTAACGTGTCAAGTCAATATCATTGCTTACATGGATGATTTAACAGTTCGACATATCCACACAGCTTTAATTTATGGGACATCAATTATAATGCTCAGATTTCAATGTGTCAGTGTGGCTCTTTTGACATCGTCACCTTCTTAAAATAATGGCCTAAGTCATATTTTCAAGTTTAAAAAACCCCAGAATAAACTGAACCAAATATAGAATATATGATATTTATTAATCATTTCACACAAAAAGGTTATGACAATATATGACTATTGACATACAAATAACGCTGTCTGTCAATTATGTAACATAAGAGGATTAGATTACTTAGGCCAATTTACGAACATGCCGTTGTGACTTAGGCAATTTTAAACCTGACTTAGGCCAAATTACTTCTGGAGTAAGTGACTTAGGCAAGCAGCCGCCATCTTGAAAGCTTGTAAAATTGCTTAAGTCACATTGTCTTGTGACTTAGGCAAAAAATAAAACGGCCTAAGTCACACTCTTGACGTAGGCCATTATACTACCGGGGTAGGAACAGCATGATCTTTTCAATTAAGGATGTAGGCAATTTTACCAGAGGTGGCCAGCATCACGAAGAGATGACTTAGGTAAAAAAAATCCTCAAAACCATTATTTTAAGAAGGTGACGACATGTTGGTTTTATTTGGACATTAATGGGGTTGGGATATTTGAATATTCAGTGAGCAGGATTCAGCAGTTATACTGGAAAACTTAATGTACAGTACAGTATTGCAAACACATCATGAGGGACTATCAATGATTGTCAAGAGAACTGCATATTAGCACACCAAATCTCCACCAGAGGCAAGAAGCCACAACATCTTACAACAGCAAAATAGAGGAAAGTCATGAAGAATACATAAATGCATAGATATGAATTTGTATTAAAAAATAAGATTGCTAGAGTCACATGATTAGTTGAGTAGTAAGTAACAGTAAGAACTGAAGTTTATTCCACTACAAATCCTTACCACAGCAGAAAATTCCAGTGACAGGGGAAAGTAGTCTGATTTGAAGGATGAAAAATGCAAGTTACTCGGTCAGGAAGAAATAAAAGCCCTGAGAAGCAAAGTAACTGGCCCATGTAAAATGGAAAGGCAGTCATGATAATATCTGTACAATATTTGTGAAATGAATGACAAAACCTGTGGTCCGAAAATTGTAATGCTGGTGCTTTGTAAATTGCTTAGCCTTAAATAAAAGGCGATGACCATTTGGTCTAGATTGCAGTACCTCCCAGTGTCATTTCCGTCTATTTCATGAAGTGCTTGAAATGGTGAGGTGAATTATGTATAAGTGTGTCACACTTTCCATCTTCTGCAAGCCTTTTAGTAATACTTCAACAACAACAGTATCTCAGACTCTGTTACCTAATGCAGAACTGAAAGAGTTGCTTTTATCCTGTCACTCATAGTACTTTGTATTTCTCTCTCTCTCACTGCCCTCCTCTCTTTTTTCTCTTGGTCACTCTCTTGTTTGCTCTCTCTCATTCTTTGTTTCATTCTCTGTCTCTCTCTTTTCCCTATCCTTTTCTCCCCTCCTTCTTTCTCTCTCTCTCTCTCTCTCTCGCTCTCTGTCTCTCTCTCTTACACACACACACACACACACACACACACACACACACACACACACACACACACACACACAGACCCACCTACAAACACATATGCTTGCAATCCCACTGTCTCAATCCTCACCCCTTCACACACTCTCTCACACATTTTACGTACACCACACACACTCAGATACACACCCTGGGGAGCTGTAATGGATTCTGAGTAATGCAATCACTGGCTCATTACTTTTCTGAGAAGCGATCAGGCCAAGAGCTCTCATGGGCACTTCATGTCTGTCTCACTATTTAATTTCACCCCATCCAAACAAATCTCTCTCCTTCCCCTTTTCACACCCTGCTACTTTTCATCCACGGTCTTGTGCTCCCAAACTCAGTCAAGCACTTTAAAAACGGTTAGCCTCAATCCATTTTCTGGTGTCTCCAGAGTGTTTTGATAACATATGTCCCTGCCTTCTTCTCTCATCATTGTGGTTAAGTTTTAATTAGCATTTGTGTTATGTGCAAGAGCTTCTCTTGTTGCCCTGACACACCAGCAGTTCCAAAGCATTCAATCAATTGTTCAATCTGGTACAGAAGTGCTCTTATATATATTTTTTTGCTTCTTTTTTATGTATATTTGTTTTATTTCCCCCTGATTTCAATCCAGCAATAATGTGTTGAATGTTTAGTCACTAGCTGGATATGATAGCATATACTTTATCACAATGACCTTGAGAAAAGAATGGACTCAGTATCTGTTTTGCCTGCAGTAGCTGGAGACAGACGTTCCTAAAGCCGGTTGTGCTGCAGGAGGACTGCTGAAGCACAAAAATCATTCTTCCTCACAACAGAATGATGTGGCAGCCTGTGTAGCACATTTATCAATAGTAAAGTGAGCACAGCTACAGGAAACGAGGGATATTGTTAATGTTTTGTTTTGGCACAGCCAAGTGATCACCTTAATCCTATGATGAAGCATTTCTGATCCTAATGGGAGTGGTCTCTTCCAGGATGACAGTGCCCCCATCCAAACGGCACGAGTGGTCGCTGAATGATTTGATCAGCATGAATATTATGTCACAGTCACCAGATCTCAACCCAGTTGAACACTTATGGGAGATTCTGGAGCAGCGCATGAGCCAGTGCTTTCCATCACCATCAACAAAACACTAAGTGATGGAATTTCTCGTGTTGCGTCCCACCAATAAAGTTCCAGACACTAGACAGAATCTATGCCAAGGCACATTGACCTGTTCTGGTGGTTCGTGGTGGCTCAACATCCTATTAAGACACTTTATGTTGGGGTTTCCTTTATCTTGGCAGTTACTTGTATATCATAAGGAAAATGGAAAGTAAGAGAAAGGGAGGGCCAAACCATTCTTTAAGATTTCTATATTGTGGTGCATGGTAATGTTATATTACCTATTCAATTATATTAGTATTGCTTTGCAATTGTCTAGGAGCCTTCAAGAAACAGGATGTACATGATCCAAATCACTAAAAGAATGAGACAATACAAGCTTACCAATCATTATGCAATCCTACGTGCACAGGGATAAGACCCAGATTACTTTAGCTTGGTTATGGTTTCAACAGTCATATTACAAAAAATAATATGAAGAAGACATTAATATATATGTATATATATGCCATTTAGCAGACGCTTTTATCCAAAGCGACTTACAGTAATGAATGCATACATTTTTCAGTACATGTGGTCCCAGTGGGAATTGAACCCACGACCTAAGCGTTGCCAACGCCATGCTCTACCTACTGAGCCACACAGAACCACATTGATCAAAGAAATGTAAAATAATGCTACCAAGATCTATATGCAGGTAATCAAACTATAACATTTTCTCTCACAGTAAATAGTATTGTAGTTAATAATGTTGCCTTATTGCGCTTTCAACTCTGCCTGACAAGGTCTATGGCATAAAACATTTGAAAAATACCACAAAGATGGGCTTACGTGTTGTGTCCGGTATAAGGCACTTAGGTGATCCATGGATGCAACTAGGTGGGAAAAAAAGTCACCAAAACACCCTTCTGAATGAAATAAAATGCCTGTTGAAAGAAGACAGGTGCTTCAAAGTAGGTAGGTATATCTCCAGCAAGTATGTAGTGACCTTTTTGGAAGGGAAGGACCTGGAACAGATCAAAATGGATGGTCCATTTTCCTGCATGTTCAGTACTGACAGTAAATTAGCCGACAAATGGATTAAGCATACGCTTTATCAATATACTCGGCCACTTTAGGTGAGTGATGTAAATGTAATGGATCATTACGTGGATCTTTACATCACTTATTTAAACATGTGTGTGCAAACAGCCATTGTTTTCCCTCCCGCTGTCCTGCAAAAGCCACACTGGTAAGGACTTGGATTGAAAACGGTCGTAAATCGATCGGATTGAAACTGCACTTAGCACAGCTTGTTGAGACTCGTCTCCCTCTAGAAAGGAGCTGTAAAATAGAGCAGTTAGTAGTGTCAGCTGGGAGGTCAGCTGTTATCCCAGCACTACATACACACCAGGGCAGGCTCGTGCAAGTATATTATAGTTTTATGTCCTTTTATGTCACACCTTGTTACATAATGGCGCCACAGTCAGAGCTTTTAAAGTAACTTTAACTGAATATGCTGTTAGTGCATGCAATACTTGTCTGTAGCTCCAATGTGTTCTGATATATGTTCTGCTGTCCCTCACCTGAAAGTGTACCTTTGTGAACAACATTGATTAACAAAGCAGTCATCTTTCATAACTTTCTGGCCAAAGGGATATCCATTTTGAAACCAAAGAGTCCAGAATGATGTACACATGTACTGTCAATACATAATTGTCAATTAGTACTTATTTGAGTAATAGTTCCAGTCTGGGATGCATCTGACAACAACAGGACCACAAACTATAGTAATGTGGTTTGTGCGTTTCTGGCATATCAGTAGGGTCCACATGACCAGTGAACCAAACACAGAACATTATTAGTGGCACTGTTTTTATTATCAATACTTTGTGACGTCGCAAATGAATTTGGGGCCCCAAGATAATGGGACACAGTGCACACACACTAAAGTGTATGTATGTACACTATAATATTCTTATGAACAAATAAAGACCTTCTGCAGCAAAAGGAAAAATAAAGATTCAACAGAACAATTACACAAATGCAGATTGCTGACTTTTAACTGCAGCCTTTATATACACTTTGGTGGTGCCTGTGGAGGAAAATAAGTGAAGAAATAAGAGTTACGTTTTAAGTGCAGAAATATAACCAATACTTAATTGGCCAACCAGTATACCATAACAATGAATGACGTTACATGCCAACTAGAGTTGCAAAAACTTTAATAAAACATGTCCCTGACAAATAAAACAATAATCAATCTGACTCAATTCACAAATCTCAATATTTCTTTACATTCAAAGACCTAAAAGCCCAGGCTGTCAAATATAACTTGTATATTATTTGAGTAGCTATCTCACTACAGGGTGGGTTTTACAGCAGAACTTTGCCCTGCCTTGTAGCAATGAAAACAAACAGCGTTCAAAGCCTTTGTATCTTTGTAGCCAGGTCACACCCATGTTGCCCTATAGTTCAGTCAGACATAACAGATTTGTTTCCTCCTGATATATTAACCTTTGATAAGAGTTAATATAGTTATTTTTATATTTTGAAACAAATATGATGTAAATAATGACCTAATGTACAGACAATAGATAATGTTAAAGATTAAGCCTGACCATCTACTCTTAAGACGGAGGGGGAATGTCACTACTGGTATTGCCCATGTCCTTAGCTGTGATATTAAACAGCTTAGCCAATGAATGAAGACCTCATATGTGGTTTTATCATTTCTGATAATGAAGACTTCACTGTAATGGAAAAGCCTTCCTTCATCATTTCCCCAGCTCCCACTTTGAATTTTGAATCAGTCTCAAATTGCTGTCTCTTAATGATTCGACCCTGAAAGTCTACCTTATACTGGAAAGTTTTATTTATCTCTCATGTCAGTGAAAGGGCTACAATTTTTGTGGACAACAGAGAGGGCAGTAGAAGAAAGTATGGAATTCTTGGTATAAGACTGGACAGTCTGGCATTTAATTTTCTTGAGCTGAACAGCAATGTTCTTCTCCTGAGTATTGACATCACTGTAGCTCACCCCTGTCAGACAGGCCTTGCAGAGAGATGAGGGGCTGGACCTCCAGAATGTTTTTCTCAGTGCTGTGCGGAACTCCTTGCGCGCCAGGCAGTAGATGACAGGGTTCATGCAGGTGTTGATGTGGGCCAGGCAGGTGGCCAGGGGAAAGACATAAACGTGGGTAACGTAGTAGGACGATGTCCACTCGAGGACATCCAGCTTGATCAGGATGCCCCAGAAGGTGATGATGTTGTAGGGGAACCAGCAAACACAGAAGGACAGCACCACCACCGCCACTGAATTGGACACATGGGCCCGGCGGTGAGGGTTGATGCCTCTCAGGTTGTGGTTGCAAATAAAGCAGAGGAGAAGGAGATAGGAGACGATGAGGATGGTGTAGGGGAGCAGGAAGCCAAGGATGACCCTCAGGAGGTGGTGGACGGCTAACCAGAAGGTGCCCTCTGGGAAACGGAGGAGGCAGAGTTGGTCCCCCCCCACATTAGCCACTGAGGAGAAGACGACGCTGGGTGCTGCGGCCAGCAAGGCGCCCGCCCAGATCAGGCAGGTCACAAGCCTCAGCGTGAACATCTTCTGGGCCCGGGGTCTCGCTGGTTTGAGAGCGGTGGCAACCACGCAGTAGCGCATAACACTCATGGCTGTCAGGAAGAAGACGCTGGCATAAACGTTGACAGCCGTCAGCAAGGACACCGCCTTGCACATGCACCACCCGAAGGGCCAGCTGAAGTCCAGAGCCACATCCACGGCCCAGAAGGGCTGGACCATCGAGAAGAGCAGATCGGCAATGGCCAGGTTGAAGACGAAGAAGTTGATGGTGCTCTTGGCTATGTTCCTGCTGGACTGCAGGAGGTACAGCACTGTCATATTACCCATCACCCCCAGGGCACACACGATGAAGAACACCACAGAGATGATGCCGCGGATCAAAGGAGAACCATCCCCTGGAAGGTTCACATTGTCCAAGTTGGTGATGTTGTGGTACATCAACAGCGTGTGGTCACACACTGGGTTGGAATTGCAAAGGTGGAGGGTCTTATTAAACTGCTGTAATCTCCTGAAGTCTGACGCTGACATTGTAACATCACCTGTATCTGTTTCTTTGGTGGTTAGCACACCCACAGAAATCACCTGGATAGTCTTAGAATAGGTTCGTATGGGTGAGTGCACCTGGCTCTGTACGTAACTTGACTAGTCACATGTTAAGCTGCAGTTTATCTCCATGGTCATTCCTCATCATGAAATCCTGAAACAAAAATAACAAAAAACACATGAAAATTATTTGATTACAACTGAGCTGTTAACCTACATTTCCTTTTGCTTCTTTTGAATTGTCTTCTTTTCAACAATGTGAGTCTTATACCAGGGCAGTTATCTCGAGGATCATTATTTATTCAATGACCAAATTCATATTATGAATTGAATCAGCTGTACATTAGCAAACTCCTAATCTAAAAACTTCCAACTGAAAGGTTTAAAAAAATTCAATATCCTGATATCCAACAATATACAATATAACAATATAACAACATATGGTTATATGGTTATATGGTTATATGGTCAAATGATTATAAAGGCTAGTGATGCAACTTTCCTACAGGACACTTGGAATGCAATTAAAGTTATAGACTAAATAAACAAAAAAAAATACATATTATTTTTTTAAGCCATGAAACGTACATATTTCCATTAAATCTTACACTGATAAGGCCCAGTTGAAACAACCAATAAAAGGGAGCACTGCATACAAGTTGCAGTTTGTCTCCACTGGTGGTGATACACATTAGAAGTTTTGAAAGCCAGTGGTTAGTATTAGAAATCACTATTTATAGTGTATGCTATATATGGACACCAATTTCATTGGATTTGATTGTCATACAAGAAACATAGTGAAACATCTGAAGATGTACCGATAATATCGAACAAAAACTAGAACAATTCTGCATGGGAATGATTGAGGATCCCCCCAATAAGTTCCATAACCTCGTACGACACTACAGAAGGTGACTACTTACTGTATGGCCGAGAGAGCAAACAGAAAGTAGGTTACTGACAACAGGGGTGTGAATATTTGTGATTCTTAATTTTTCTGGGGAAGAAATATAACTTGTGAACAGCTCGATTCGTGGCAATGCATTATTTTTAGCATAAAATATACCTCCTTACTTATATAGTTTATTTTATACGCTCTATTTTGTTCATATTTATCAAGGGTGTGAATAAAAACGGAGCCTACTGTATATGGCGTCTTCGCAAGTAATCCCACAATATCATTAACGAATGTGAGTTAAAAAATACATTTTACAGATACGTAACAGTACACCTTGTATTGACAACATTGTAGATAAAACAGCCTTATAGGCTGCATTATTTGTGATGAGGTACTGTATCGGGAATGGTATTATATACATTATATTTATGCATGCAATTATGTTAGTAGGACTATTGTACATTTACTTTTCTTATTTACTGTTCGTACAATTTGCCTACATCCTATAACTTCCGAGTTTTTATGTGTTTTATAGGTGCAACTGTGCTTGAAACCGAGATAAATCCCAGCTGAAAATAACAGAAGGCATAATCATAGCATTCAAAACAATTTAACCATTACCATTTTTAATCGCTCGCGCACTTCATATTCCTCAAACTTTATAATTGTAACTTTTTTTCTGGACATTACGATGCTGTTCTATATAAATTGCACATATATTACGATTACATAAACGGATAAAATAATATTAATTTGTAAGTAAAAAGGGTTCTGCAATCTGCAAATATCGGTCGTATAAATGTTTCAATGACGTGCACGTGTACTGTAGCGATCACTCACCTTATCTGACTTGTTTCGAAGTTCCAGAATGCCAAATGTTCCAAAACGTTGACTAAGATTTGGCCAAATAATTATTTTGGGATATTGTGAAACACGTATCGTTTGCAGGCCTATTAAGAACTACATTCATTTTGACTGCAGCTGTGTCAGTTTTATATTAGCTTCAGTCCCCTCCCTCTCAAACGCAAACGTTGTTGGTATGGAGATGAAGGTGAATGTGACTTTTTTGACGTCTTCACAACTGTCCACAACGGTGCTAATCTACTTCATACAGCCTTTTGACTGGCATTGTACGTGTTTACATCTTGAATTTGAAATTACTTAAACTGTTTAATTTGTAAGAGCTGTCATGCAACACGTATTGTATCGGTAAATAACAAGTATGCAGCAACTTCTATTTTTGTAAAGGTTAGCTGTTAAGTCAAGTTCAAGGCTGTTTCTTTGTTGTATATTGTAGCCTACGTATCAATGTATCTGTTGCCACATTATGGCAGCAGTTTGCGATACACGGAAGCGTTTTGAAAATAATATAAAACAACTCGAACCATAAAACATAACGTTAGTTCACCTTTTTCATTTGTCATGCAAGATTACAAGGAAGTAATATGACATATACACTTAACTGAAGTCCTCTTTCAAAATTGGTAGAAAAGGTATGCTAGAAACTGGATTAAGTTTTTCAGGGGTTTTTTGGGTAGGGGGATTTGTATTTTTTTCAGTTTGGGGTCTGGATTAATATTGTGGGGTTGATTAGATGAATTTTATGGCTTCAAATTATTTTGTGATGGATATGCTGTAATGGACCAAAACGTAGTTGTGGTCATTCTTTTCAGTCTTCTCACTTCATTGTTTATCCTTAACATTACAGAACAAAGGTAAGCCATATTTATTTTCTAAATGCCTCAACAATTCTTTCTGTTGAATTCCGTATTAATTTCAGTATACTATTCTCAGTTAGATAGCAAAGCTGAGTGAAGATTCAAACTCTCAGATGTACAGAATCTCAAATCTGCTGCACATACAGATCAGGGTTCATTATCAGAATTGTCAAGTAGGCCTATTCCAACTGTATAGTTGTACACCAAACAAAAGAGAAGGCAACAGTAAAATGTGCAACATCCCACAACTATTTGTATTTCTGCATGTAGCCTACCCATACGTCCATGTTTCTCACCTCAGCAAACAATTAGACTACATGAGAAAAATCAATGAAACAAATGTGGTCACGGATGTATTCACTAATGAACTTCTCCCTGTGCAGTTCTGATCCACATGTACTCACCTTCAGGCAATTAGAGCTGATTATTTATCTATTTACTTTTGATTTAGCAGAAAATCTGTCCATGGCTTTTAATAATTGGCACACAAACAAAGCACAGCTTGGTGATAGTTTATTGCTAGAGCTGGTGTTGATATTGTAAAGGTCATCACCAGCGAATGGAGCGGTTTAGATTAGTGGTAGAGAGAGTGAGGGAGGGGAGCGGAAAGATAAAGATGGGGATGAGCCCAGGGATTAAGATACTAATTGAATTTATCATTGTCAGTTGTAAACTACTGATGAAAGTCTGAGGATGTAAATTGGTGCACAGTTTAAAGTGGGCAATAATACCTTTTCATGCTAATGAAACAAACATATGATCTTATGATCAGCCATCTGCAGTTCAACTCCATGGTTATTCTTCATCATTCAATCCTGAAACAAAAAAACTAAACAAAACACGGAAACATTATTTGATTACAACTCTTGTCTTCCACTTCAGCAACGTGAGTCTTATACCAGGGCAGTTATGTAGAGGATCATTTTGATTCAATTACCAAATTCATATTATGAATTCATCAGTGATAGGCTACATTAGCAAATTCCTAATCTAAAAATGTCCAATGGAAAGATTGTTAAAAATGCAACATCCTGATATCCAACAATAAAAATATAACAACATATGATCAGATTATTATAAAGGCTAGTGATGTAAACTATCATACATGGCATTTTACATTACATTTACATTTTAGGCATTTAGCAGATGCTCTTATCCAGAGCGACTTACACAGTTTACATTTCTTTACATACAATCCATTTATACAGCTGGATATTTTACTGAAGCAATTCAGGTTAAGTACCTTACTCAAGGGTACAATGGCAGTGCTCCACCTGGAGGTTGAGCCAGCGACCTCTGAGTTACAAGCCCAGTTCCCTAACCATTACACTACACTGCCGCCTACACATGACACTTGTAATGTAAGTAAATTATAGATTAAATAAACAGATAAATACCTATTCTTTTTTAAAGCCATGAAACATACACATTTCCATAAAATCGATCTCTTCCATTGATCTCTTGCGCGAACTATAATTGTTCCTACCATGTATTTATGCACATCTTGTAAGTCGCTCTCAATAAGAGCGTCTGCGAAATGCTTAAAATGTAAATGTAAAAATGTAAATGGTATGATCAGCAACTTCAGGAGAGTCAGAAGATGAGAACATATCAGAGGTCGTGTTCATAGTTCACAATTTCAGAAACAAGAAGAAGCCTTGCAGATGCAGATGACACAGGTACAGCCCCTGAACTGGACTCCAGCCTATCGGAAGGTCTTTACACTGACAGCATCTATTTTACTGCTGAGAACTGAGCTGAGAGGCAGTGGGTGCCATTTTAAAAGCCTTTCAAAACAAGTGCTTGCAAAATATTTGTGATGTGATGTGTTATTACCTGTTATTCTGTAACTTACTGTATATATTGTCTATCAATATATTGTCTGGCAGCAAAACATTTTTTATAAATGGAGATTAACATGATTAACTGTTAGGGATCACCATTTCTAAATGGTTATAACCCCACCAGAAAAAGTCCCTGATAGTTCCTGATATTTCCATTAAGATTGTAAGGCTGTCATCTCATGGCAGCTATCTTATCTGTGCAAACATGTGAAGCCCTGTTAACAACCCACTCCATTATTAAGGTGCTACTTGTCCAATGTTAATGCAGTTGAAACAAACTTACAGCAAACCTGATTTGCCTGGCTTTTAGTGTGATCTGGGGGAACTCTAGCAGCAATGCTGGGCCTCTGAGTTTTCTCAACACTTTTAAGGCTGAACATTGCCGCAGTATCCCGTTTCCTCTGACCAGCCATAGTTTCCCAACTGCACATTTTCCATCTTGTGTTGTAAGTTTACATTACTGTCAAATGGAAGTATGGATGTGTCTGTACTTGTCATGAACCTCAACTACACTCTATTCTGTGTACTGCTTTTCTTAATTTATTGTTGGTCTAAACCATTATGATTATTGCTTCCAATTGATGCTGACATTGTGATTGCCCCTGATTGCCACACCCCTACTGGTTACTCTCTTAATTTCCTATTTGCTCCTCCTTTCATATGTACTGTTTTCATTTGGATATTATAGAAACATTGCCAAGAATACATAGGTCACAACACTCTTGTTCTTGGTAGAGCATGATAGGATTTAATAAACTTGATCATCACATTGTGTCTTAAGTCCTCACATTTACTTTTTTTTAAAAGCATGCTGGCTGTAAGTAAAGCAACTGATGGGAGTTATTTGCATTCAATATGTGTTCTTTGGCCTACAGCATAAAACAAGAGCTATGGCTTTATCTGTGTCAGTGTTTGGGGACAGGTTGTCACCTGGTGTTATGAAAAAGTATTGCAAGCCTGAAACATACAAATACATACAATAATTACTTAATTCATCATTTGGATGTAATCTGTGACTGTTTAGGTATTTCCATCAATTCGTTTTTGGATTTACTTTTGTTTTTACATTTTTATCACTTTTGATACAGAGAACCTAGTCTTGTTCTTCCATTGTAATAGCATGTTCTTTAGATATTGCAGTATCCAGATCAACTGCATAGCTCACATTTTTACTTATTAATTTACACAAGTGGATATTGGCTAATTATTCAGGTTATGTACCTTGCACAGGCATACAAGGGTAGTATCTCACCTGGGAATTGAACTGCCAACCTGGTTGAAATACCATTGCTAATGTACCTGGGAATTGAACCTACAACCTAGCTGAAATACCATTGCTTGGCTCTCTTCTATGAATAAAGTGAGCATAGCTGTCTAGGTACATGAAATGTGATAAACCCGAAGAAGACAGAAGACAAGGCCTCTGCCTCTCTTCAGATGAGCAGAGACATACTGATATCAAAGATGTAAGTATTTTTTTATTCTGAAAATGTGTTACATTTTTTCCTTTATGTGGTAAATACATGGTTTTAAACAATTTTAGTAAAATATGTTACAACAGTGAATATAATTTCAATATAAAATCAAGAAATTACAGATGTTCACTGTCACTGACATGTTTTGTCCCATTTGAACTCACCTGATACATTATTTATTAAAAAACATTGGACAGAATTAGTTGAACAGAGTTTTGTGAAAGACCAAATAAATGTATTCTTTGCCATGGTTTTTCATCATTGCAATAACAGGTCCTATTAAAAAGCTGTGAAGCTCTCTAGCCATAAGGTACATTCTGTTCGATTTCTTAAAAGGTTGCTCAAAGATCAAACAAGTTCTTTGCACAGGCTTCTGTTTTGCCTGTATAATTTAATTTCATATGACCGGAAAAAACAGGTAGTATTTTCAATGTCAACGTTGCTTAAAACAATCACATAAAAGTCAACAAAAGCTATGTATCCCAGTGGTATGACAAATGTCACTTCCTGCCTTGAAATAATAATGTAAATCAACAGATACTCATCTCATCTCATCTTCAGCCACTTATTCCTAGTTAAGGTCGCGGGGGGCCTGGAGCCTATCCCAGCATGCATTGGGGCAAGAGGCAGGAATACACCCTGGACAGGTCGCCAATCCATCGCAGGGCACTACATACACCATTCACTCACACACTCATACCTACAGGCAATTTAGACTCTCCAATTAGCCTAACGTGCATGTCTTTGGACTGTGGGAAGAAACCGGAGTACCTGGAGGAAACCCACGCGGACACGGGGAGAACATGCAAACTCCACACAGAAAGGCCCCCGGCCTGGATTCGAACCCGAGACCTTCTTGCTGTGAGGCGACAGTGCTATCCACTGCACCACCGTTCCGCCTCAACAGATACTGTTGAATGTAAAACTGTAGCCTATTATATTTATATAAATGTGTTTTTCTGTTAGTTGTTTTAATTGGCAGGCAACAACAACACTGACCATAAGTGGTCCATTTGCATTCATAAGGACTTGTATTACTCTCAATAAACTGGTGTCCACAGGATGTTGAAATGGCTCCAGCCATATCAGAAATCAGACATAGTTTTGGGTTAGTCTGTGAGATATCAGGAAAAGATGAGAACTGTCAAAACAAAAAAAAACATTAAATGAACGAACATCATTGATTTGTGGGGAATCAAGGCCGGTGTTATCCTTTTGCTGGGGGGCAATATATCACTTTCCAACGTATACCACTGAATCAGGGGCCATGAGCAGAGCAGTAGTATGCACCAAGCACCTAAGGGCAATACTTTGGCTGTGGTTGCCATGTGTTTCTCCAAACCTCAACAGCTAGCTTGCTATTAGGTGATGGGTTTAATTATATTTCAATCTGGCACTGCTGTACACGTGTTTGTGTTTGAGATCGCACAGCACAGCCTGTGATGTCAGATGCCTTTCTTCCTCGAGCACATCACCATTCACACACCCATCCTCAGCAACAGCAGGATGATCACCAGACTACTAGCCATGTCTTTAAAAAAGCACTGTTTAGTTACACATTTTGCAATGAAATGACAACAGGGTTATGGTATGTGTATGAAACCTTGGGAAATGTGTTTGCGTTCCTCTTAAACTCCAGTAAAAGAAAATTACAGCAGATAAATACATTTTCACTGACCTTGTCTATAGGCAGTTAAAACCAAGAAATTCAACTCTCTCGTGTTCTGTGCATAGCAGTTACGCTTTCTCATCTTGACATCCAGCAAGACTTCAATCCCTGTAGAAAATGTTTGCAGTGACTTTACTACCTGGTATGGATATAACTGCAAAGCTAGGGACATGTCTTTATTGTACAACATCTCATTCACTGACCATTTCTACACATACTGTTCCTTCCTAACCCACTGACCCCTTTAATACCTTACTACTTAAAGTGAGAGGACCTCTGGTTCTCTGCCAGGAAGCAGAGCTGGTGCAAAATCTATTGCAATATGTTTGGTTTATCCAAAACAGTAGACTGATTTGTAGGAACACATTCCTCATGTAAATATGTATTCACAAAGACCTCCCTAATTCTTATGGGAAATGAATGTGTAAAAAGGAACTATTAGCCCAAGAATGTAAGCTTAAAAATTTATGTTAAACTGCAAATTATGTATTATACAATATCTGAACTGCCCTATTTTACCACCCTTCTGAAAGTACTGAATGTTTTAAACCAATTAACCTATTTTATAATTATTAAAGAAATATGTCTGTAGTCAGTGTTCATTTTCAAGATGAGCCACCAATGCAGTATTATTCAATAGATTATCTATTTTCATGCATACAGTTATAGGGCAAAATTTGGCTTGTAGCACCCTCCTGGTTTGGCTCCTTTAAGAGAAAGCATACATATACAGAGAACAACAACATTTAGATTCAACCATAAGGTATGGATAACCTATGATAAGGTATATGGCATTAGGTGTCAAAAGATATAAACATTTGATATCTGCCTTACTAGATAACATAAACAGTACAAACATGAGGCAATATGACTTATGAAAATTGATCAGATGGAGACCTTTTTTGGCTTGACATCCATCCATCAGCCATCATCTGAAAATGGGACCTGAAGCTCAAGTCCCCAGATTTGGTCACTCCTCGACTTTAGCCATTTTAAAAGAGAACGATGGTATAAATTCAGATAGAGAGAGAAAGAAAGAAGCTTACAGCTTCATCAAGATAAAAGCACATATAAAGGCTAAACGATCCATTACTCGTACAGCCGTGAGAATGGACACTTGAGAAATATATGGTGTAAAGAGCTAACCAGTAATAACAGCAGTTGGACACTACAGAGACAAATACCAAAAACAATACTTTTAATGAAAATGTTAACAATTAACTATGATATTATTTCAACAGTAAACAAGGGCTGTGTTTTGTATGCTGTAAACCTGTCACAGAAAGCATAGTAGCACCATAAACCAATAGCCAGCATATCCAGAGCAGGGGGTTGTGGTGCAGTTGCCCTGTTTGGTATGAGTATCTATATCCTACTGCAGCCTATCTGTAAGAGATGTTATTTCAACCCCAATCAGTTTACATACAGTATGCGTATTTGTTATTTTTCAGCTAACCCAACCTCTTATGCTAACAGAGCCTGGGGACTCGCAACTTTCATGATGGAACCCGACTCCTGTTACTCTTGTGCCTTAGCCCCACACAATCAATGTTTCTGTAGTAATAGCTAATAAATCTAGCATAAAGCAAAAATCACAGTGTATTAATGCCGTTCCTGTAGTTCCCCAAGTTTCAGTTGCCAATGTCAAATTGTCTATGTAAACCAGATTCTATACACTGAGCAAATTAGAATTAATTTTCATGATACCACAAAAAACTGTGTAAACCGACCTAGTGAGAAACAAAAGCATCTGTTGTTTTATCTTTCTGTACACTGGCACTTTGGTCCTCACGTTCTTTATATGGATTTGGATTATATAGATTATACATACTGTATATATCAGCTGGAATGGCACAATGTGATATCTGCTTTATAATTTACAGTTAAGGAACTCAGCCTGCAGTTAAAAGTGACTCAGGTTTCCATGTGAAAGTACTTGGAATGACAGTAGTTCAGGAGTTGTTAAAGGACATGTATGGCTGCTCTCTGAAATTAAATCTTTTTTTACTTAGCTATTTTCATTTTACATTCACAGTGCATTCCCAATATAAGAAACGGATCAAGGCATCAGACATTACAGTATATTATGATGATCAAACTGTATCCCATATATCCCTGCTTGCAAAAACCAACCCCCCTGTGATTCGTATGAATGGAGTGCACTGCATAAATAATTGGAAGTTGAGGTCCATTTCAACCTTTATGGTAAAGAGGGTATTTGAAAATCAAACACAGGGCAAATGGTTGGACACACTGAGTAGATAACCCTTACAAGGCCAAATAATAAAATCTTCTGCTGACCAACCTTTCACCTGTTTTTTATTTCTAGAGAAACTCCCTTGAATACGCAAGCATTCAAGTGCCAGGAAGTTGTAAAGGTATAAGACAATAATAATAAATGACAATAAAATGGCACTCGTCTTCCAGTGAGAATCACTTAAGGTCACTGTCTTTGGTAGTTGTTTTTCCAGAAATCTGGACTGAGCAATTGAACTGTGCAAGCATTTATTTCATCCTTTGATCTCACTGGTTCCAATTCAAATTAAGTTTCATCCTCAAAACGCTTTTCACATAGTACATGTTTTTACTAATATAGCTGTCAACATCTAACTGAGAGAACAAGTCAATGAAGTTAATGTTGATTGAGAGAATGGTGGAAGAGGAGAAAGACAGCACAACATTTTTTTACAGAAACATTAGGAATGGAATCACATACACATCTTAGAAATGAACGGTTAAGCATGCCAAACAATCAAGTTAGTCCAGAGGGTACCTAACCCTATTGCTGAAGGCACAATAGATGTGGAGTAAAATATTTATTTGGACATGTTTAATAGGATAATAACATAGCAATTTATTAAGGGCTTAAAAATCATATAAGTAATCAATGGTGTTAATTTGGTAGGATACTTGGATACAAATATAAAATCCCTGATATGAGTTAGGTATCAAAGTTAAGGCAGCCAGTTGCCAGCTTTTTCTTCCTCAGGGACCGTTAGTTTTGTGTTATACTACAAATCTGCTTCATTTAACCCAAAGCCCCAACAGGTTTCAATAAGTTCCTTAAACCTCTCAGAATTTAGGCAACCTTTCCAGGTTATCCATTTAGAGCAAGAAACAATGAAAAGTGTCCTTAATGATGGGCTTCTAAAAATAAAAATGGGTCTTCAGCTGAAAAGTAAACGTTAAACGTGTCGATCAGAATTCTACCATCCTGGTGTTTTGAGGGAACCTTATTAAGTGCTTTGAAAAAACGTCCTTCCTTACCCTTTAGTAAAAAACTAAAAGACACAAAGAAACTCTTTGCTGGAAAAATAGCCCTATGTAGAATCCTAGGATTATATAGAGAATCTTGCATTAGGAGGGTACAGTGATATCCAAACTATTAGAATGAACCGAGCACCAATTCAGGAATTTACTCCAAATTCCCAGGTTGGATGCAGCAGATGGTTAACGTTTTGGCAGGTGCTGTTGGGGCCGTTACTGTTCCTTACAGTTGGCGGAGGGCTGGCTGCTAGTACTGTGGTGTAGAGCAGTGTGATGGGGTGCCCATAGTAGGATGGCACTGAAGAAACCAATGAGGCCCACGTTGAGCAGAAAGCCCAGGACGAGTGCGCCTACGGTGCCCAGGAAGGATGGAACGGCCAACTGGTCTGTCAGCCAGCCCCTGCGTGATGTCATGTCCGCCAGCACCGCCTCCATCTGGAAGTGTGTGCCCACGACTGCACAGATGTGGAAGAGCTGGTGACTGTGACCTGAGAGAAATGGAGAGAATCAGAGAGAAACAGAGATCACTAAGACCAGGTGAGGATGGATGGATAAGGTCAAATAGAGGAGGAGGTCATCAAGATATTGCCATTAAAAAGGCACCAATTGGGCGGATGCGTTTCTTGGCTGTACCAAGCAAATATGCATATCTATTAATTCATCGAGTTAATTGCAATGCGGGATCTGATGACTTATGTGTCACTGTCCATTGTCATGGATGTATGAAGTACTTCGCAAATACGACATCACATTTAGTTACATTTTAAATGACATGGAGCATGATCCATTATTTTCTTTCCCCCGCTGCCTCATTTTTCCCAGACTGCAATTCATGGTTTTTGCATTGTTGCAGGGAAGAGAGAAAGAAACGCATTGTGGAAGATTGTGGACAATGTGCTTGCTGTGTGTGTGTGGTTAATCCAACAAATTCCATGGAATTCATTCTTAAATACTTTTTGACTTTTCCAGAAAACTTGAACGTATTTCATAACATTTAAACAAAGGTTAATATCTGGATCCCCCTGAAGGACTTTTACATGGTCCGTACCCTTTTAATATAACAGACAAAGTAGTTGAGATGGCACAGTGTCATACATGTGAGCAGACGGACTACATCATCAAACCTACACCTGTGGACGGACGTACCAATGTAGTCAAAGCGGCCTGGAGCTAGCCTCTCTGGGAGATGTGATGCAAACAGGAAGCAGGTGAGGAAGGCGAAGATCAGGTGGTAACAGTGGCTGGACAGGGCCTCACTGTGGCTACAGCTGCCTCCAAGGCACAACAAGAGCTTCATCGGGTCAGAGAGGAGGAATCAGAATGGGCAGAGACTGCTGACCATCAGTGAGACATTGCGCTCAACATGGTAAGCTTGGCACTTGCTCAGATTAGTAAAAAATCAAGGACAAAGTCAAGGACAAAGTGCACTGTGGCTGGATTCAAGGAGGCTACGATACATACAGGAATACATTCAAAACAGGTGCTTTCTACCACACAAACATGCAGATCTACCAAAGGCCTGTCTCCATGTGGCAGCATGAGCACTACATACAAACAATGGGGAGAAGGGTGGACTAATGTAGTGACCTGTTAGGCTGTTACATCCAGCCCCGTGTCTTCAAGACATTGCATTGCATTGTATTTTAGTATACTATAAGGCAGTGGTTCCCAACCTCAGACCTGGGGACCCACTGGTTTTTGTTCTCTTGATCAGTGAATGTTGTTGAAAACATGTGTTTAAGTTCTCCCATCACTTTTTCCTTAAACTTATTTTAACACAATGCAGGCTTGGCTCATTGCCAATTGCACCGATATTGAACTCCAGTGACCAGGTGTCCACACTTTCAAAAATGAGGCCCCCACTGGTTTCAACTGCCAGTCTAGAATTGAATCAATAAAAAAAAACTCTTTCTAAAGAAATGTGTGACATAGCTGACATGCAGAGATATTTATGAAATAGTGTGGCCTTAGTAGAGTAAATCATGCTTTAATAAACATGAAATGTGTCTTATTAAGAATGATTAGCAGCTAGTTACAATTCAGAGGTTGCGATTATGGTCGGAACAAAAACCAGCACACACAGTGGGACTGAGGTTGGGAACCACTGCTATAAATGTACCACATCAAAATGACAGTATCAAATGTATTCAAGCGTACAGGTACAGGTCTAAGACACTCACTCTGTAGAAGAGAGGGATATTGTCAAAGATGAAGGGAATGACGAATGCTGCTGTACGAAGGACTTTACTCTTGCGAGGGAACTGCAATTCAAGGAACCTTTGAAAAAAATGTGAAACCGTTGGAAAAAAGGTGAATAAACCCTTCTGAAAAACCCTTTCCTTTCCTTTCATTCATACACACATAAGTCATTTTTCATAATCTGGTTCACACACACACACACACGCACACACACACACACACACACACACACACACACACAGGGGTCAGACACCTGGCACAGATCCACGCAGCGGGCTCGATCTCTGGCCAGCTCGTCAGTTGTGTCTGGTGTCCCTCACCTGGAGTAGCAGGACATGCTGGTGCAGACCAGAGTGTTGCTGATGGCAATGGGCACAAAGTGTCGGTGAAGCCAAGTGTTCACCCAGCAGTCGGGCATCACGTAGGACCCATAGCTGATGGCACAACCTGGTTACACAAATAAGAGACACGTTATCTGGGAGTGCTTTTGCATGAGCTTCAGATGTGGAAAAGGCCATAAACCCCTGACATCTGGAATGGGTTTAAGTTGGGCACCTTTGACTGATACATTAGCAAGTCACCACTCCAAACTAAAGTATTATGTTGCAAAAAAAAGGTGATAATCTCCTCGGGATTGAAAAACAAATATATATATTTGGTTCATAAAAGCTGTATATTTTCCATGCACACTACATGCCTGTATAGTGAAATGGGCAGCATATGTAAAAATATCATATGTAATAAATGTTAATTGTTTATAATAGATTTTCTTTCATTGATTTGTTATGACAAACACATCAATTGTATGAGGTTGCTTCTCCTATGCCTCACTGAAAACAATGGATAGGTTCTGATGAGAGTTTGTGTGTGACTGCATAGCATTCTTCTTCACCTTGGAATGGTATGCCATGGAATGTCAAATACATGCAGAAAGATTCTTGCTGTCGAGTCAGACACATTCTGCATAGAATCTTTGCAACATCTTTCCACATTCTGTCATAGACAGATTAAAGGGACGTTCGGTCAGAGCGAGATCCATATACAGAACGGCCAAAAAAAGTGCATTTTTATTACAACATTTCTTACAATTCTACCACATTCAGAGAGAATATGCAGGTAATCATTCCTTAATGCTGTTCAGTCACCCACAGCTTTTGGGGTCAGCTATATCTACTGCTAACTAAACATTCCTTCTTAACTCTAGAGCAACAAGATCGAAAGCAACAACAGCAGCGGCAGCAGTGGTGTTGGTAGTAGTGCTATGGTATCAGTAATTGACAGCAGCGTGAGTACTGAATGTGATACTATGGTGGCGGAAAGCAGCCGCAGTAGTGGAAGTCTAAGCGTGGGCGGGCCATACCGAGGCTGTAGAGGCTGAGAGCGCCATAGTCAAAGAAGTAGCAGATGTGGCGAGCTTCGGCAGACATGGTGCTGAAGGTGTGGGCGCAGCTGGAGGTGAAGGGGTACAGGCAGATCAGCAGCATGTACACCAGCAAAGGCCAGGTGTAGCTTTCTGACAGGAAGTCCAGAGAGGAGCAAAGGACACTGAACCGCCACAGGAAGTACCTGCCAACGGAGAACAGACACACAACCGTACATGTCAAGATGAAGACAGAAAGAAGTACACTTCCAAGCAAGGGAAAGGGATCTCCATCACCACTCAGAGGGCACAGGACAGAGATGCCTGGCTTTGTGGAAAAAAACACAGATCTTCAACTCTAGGGCTATAGGGTCTGAATAATGGGAAATGTACAGTAAATCAATTGAACATTCAAGATTTTTTGAGATCCCGAACAACTCCTTGAGCTTAAGCTTTTATTTGAAATCATAAAACTAAGTTGATCATAAAACTCTGTTGCAGTGTCGGGTGTCCCACTCTTGATCCATAAGGGTTGTGACGTGTCACCTTTTATACCACCTTCATACTTGGCCAGTTAACTAAATGATCTCAGCTTAATAGAGCAGAAAATATGTGGAGTTCTGATATATCAATTTTTTTTTTCTGAATCAGTTTGTAACTAATCTTGGAACTAGGCATAATGATTACAGTAGGTGCTATGAAACTGTAAGGAACATGAAAAATGTGAAACTAAAGCAACACATTCCTGTATATCTTTTCCATTGAGTCTCCACTGACATGTTCTGAAAACTGTTGGATGTCCCGAAAACTGAAGAGAATATTATTCTGTCATTCTGTCAGGATTCACTATTAAAATATATAGGGAATATACGTAGCTGTAAAAGCGTCTGAAACCAATCCAGTATCAGAAAAACTCTGTGAAAAAGTAACCAGCCCTCGTGTTACACAATAGTAGGTTTGCTCAACTCAATGTCTTGCTGCATAATTTCAATTAACTGATTTAATATGGCTAAACTGACTCATTCAATTGTATAATCCAGTCCTGAGCTATTGAGCATGGATAGTCTCACTGAGGGGAGAGTGGCTGCTGAGAGCTGATCTCATTGTGTCTCTGTTTGACCTTAGGAAGAATTTGACAGTCATTAATCACACTTTTCATTTGTGTTAGGCAAGAAATGTTTTCCAGGAAACCTGTTTGTGTTGACAAAATGTAGATTGCCTCCAATGTCACCAAAGAAAGCAAGGATTAATAATAAGGCTGACTCCTTTACTATGTCTAGCTAATGTCCAAAGCATCATGGGAGTGACAGTACAGAGACATTCATTGTTATGTTTCTCCGTGTTCAGGGGCTGCTCAGTTTGCCAAACATTTTGGCACAAAATGTAACATGTAACCTTCCTGAACTATATATGATAATTAACCAAAGGTATACTCTCCAAATTAGCCACATTCCAAATTGTGAAATATTTAGATATAATTTACAATTTATTTGTATTAATATTTACAAATAAGCATTTGTATGGGCAAAGTTTTATGGATGCGTAAATATATATTTTAACTTAAAAATGCACCTGGAGTATTTATCTTCTTCACACCACCAAAGGACCATATAGTACATACTATGTTGGGTGTCATGTTGGGTGATTTTAAAAGTCATATACAAGATACTGTGACAGCGGAATGCCATGTTCTTACATGAATAGCTGTCTATGTGTATTGTTGTATGTATTGTTGATTGTTGTATTGTCTGCAACTATTGTGTAGGCCTACTGCTGCTACCCTGGCCAGGTCTCTCTCTAAAAAAGAGATTTCAATCTCAATGAGACCTCCGGGTTAAATAAAGGTTGAATAAATAAAATAAATAAATAAAATACTCTACCATACCTTCAAAGAAGTATACTTCACCCACAGCTGCTTACCACATGACAGATATGCTGCTACTATTTTCAAGTGGCATGCAGATGAGGAATGACTCAGTACTGCTCCACATGTGACAAGAGTCACTGTGTTAAAATCATTTATCTTGTCTGTATGTTTACACCCTGTAACAATTCTGCAAGAAGTGATTTTTGGACAAACAGTATCACAAAGCCTCCACACATTCCATTGCAAAGCACCAGAAAAGTTTCACTTCTCTCAGGGGGTGAAGAGTATGACTGCGGTTGGAGTCAGGCCCAACCTTATATTTAGTTACTTAGGATTCATAACCAAGATGGCTGCTCCAAAAAGACCCAATGTGTTTGTTATGGTTCTGGGGACTAATGTAAACACAGGTATTTCTTACCAGGTGGGCAGGAAATGGGTCCAGATGTTGACCGTCTCGTTAGTCATCTGGAAGCTGCTGAGAATGCAGTCCAGGGCAGAGCTGCGGGGGTGACGGTAGCCAGAGATGATGCCATCCTCCCAGAACACCTTCAAGATGGAATAATAATGCATGCACATTCATGGCAACCACAATGATTCAATCCCAAATACTCATGTAAGAGGCAATTTGCTGTACGGATGTACCACTGCAAAGTTCCAACGATGCAAATTATGGAGCACATATGGCCCAGTATTAGTTTATATGAATATTATTCTCAGTACACAGACTGAATTCAATGTTGAATAATTTCTGTTTTCCAGCAGATTCAGTATTACCAGCTTGCATAGCTCTGTTTTACATATTTGTATCAGTTTAATTACTATGACATTACTTATTTATCATATGCTATTTTATTGAGCTGGATTTTAGACCACTGTGCATCTTGCTCTGCAAATCATGTAATGCACGTGATTCGCATTTTGCACTTTCTTTGTCCGTTGTGTTTCTATGTGCCTGTCACCACAAAGGAAGATACCTGACAGGATAAATAAAGTTATTTTGATATACTACTTCAGAAAATGTTCCAAAACAGAGGGTTGCTGGATCACGGAGGCTCTGTGCTATAGCACCAGGGCAGAAGAGTGCAGCTACTATATGATGTTGACAGACAGAGGGAGGTTGTAACTGCTGAGGCTGACTCAGTGACTCCTGATGCGCCGGCAGCGTCATACTCACCGGTGGAACCTGGTGGATGTCGAAGAGCTGGGGGAGTTTGATGCTCAGCATGTCGGTGGGCAGCCGAAACACGCCCCCTCCCCTCTGGCAAACCTGTCGCAGCCGCGCTCTGCCGCCCCGGCAGAGCACGCACCACACGGGGCACTCGAAGCGAGGGGGCTGGGCCCCTCCCTCATCCTCCACCCATCGCATGCACCGCCCCCAGGCCCAGCCCTGACCCCCACGGCCACCCCGCCACACAGGAAACACTGCAGGAGAGACGGGGAGAAAAAACAAACAGTTCTCTCTGAGGCACTGAACTGATATTTTCATATGTCCCATACAAAATGGCATGTCATTTCCACCCCTGTGTGAACATTCTGGAATTAAATCAAGGCATCAATCACAACCGAGCGTTGCTATTAACAGCCAAACGCATACAAACCAAGAGACATGCCTAAGGATCCTGCGTGTTCCCTATATAGCATGACGGGGGAGGATCGGATTTTATCAGTTAGTATATTTTTTGGTGAATAGATCTTTTGATATCATATGACATAACGTATTTAGTCAGTCAGACAATAATCAACGGTTCATTTTAACCTTCATAAAAATCATAGCACTATGATTAGGAGAACCCACTTATAATTACTAGCTCTACAGAGTTTCAGTTAAATATGCACATTAAATGTTGCGATGACAAAAGATATTTTGTAACCAGTGTCAATTGTCATGAAAACACAAGGAATCAAAAACTATAACACACAAATTTGACATTTATAAATGAGTAACAGGCTCGGAAAATTGTCTTGGACTGTCGCATTTCACATCTTTGAACACTTTGACAATACCTTCTTGTTATTAAAAAAGCATTCACACCTAAATGCACACACTGCAAATTAAGGCATCTATACGTTAGGAGACTTTAAAGAAGACCAGTCTGTCTGTGTGAACATGCAGGGACACGCACACACACTCTCACATGCAATCACACACACACATGCGTGCAGACAGGAAGAGGCCTTGGAGCTCACGTGCCTTTACACATGAAAAGAATTCGACAGCTTCAAGGTGCATAACTACATAGTACATCAACGTTGAGTTTCAGTACGAATCACAATCTCTTAATCTGTCAATAAGTATTATTTTATATCGTAACTGTGACTGCAAGTGAGCCAATTTACATGGGTGTTCCATATTTGTTTCACATTCTTCATTGTTTTGACTGAAACTGCTTAACAAATACAAATGAACAGTTTTGCAGGGAATGAACCACTAAAGAGGGCACTGTACTACAGAACAAACAGTTCACACCAGACATTTTTTTGTTGTTAAGCAGATGGGTTAAAGCTCTAATTTATTCCGATCTCACTGAACAACCATTTTTTTTCCGGACAACATTATATAACTGCCACACACAGCCCCGGAGCTGGCCGAGGGGGGCGGTACCGCTGGGTATTGCACAACAGCCTTGCACCAGCTCCTCTCCAGTAAGTTGTGACATCATTTGCCTATTTTTCTGTCATTATCACACAGACCTCAGCCACTGGTGGGTGCGGTGAAAGGTTCATTCCACACACCCCCTGCAGCTGGAGGCCTTTCTCCTGTTTACAGGAACAAAGTGTGCCTTGTGCGTGTTGCGGAGACGGCAGGGCCAAGGGGCGACTGTTACGCGCTTCGCCGTATGAAAATGAGCCGCACGACGCACGCAGCGGAATACGAGTGAGCCCGGCCAACACAAAGCAGATGCAAAAGCCGGACAGAGGCCTGTGGTGGTCAGACATGGTTCTGCCACGTTAACGGGGTAACCGGGAACAGCAGTAGTGCTTTCACAGCCATTGTAACACGAGTCAGACAGAATTCACGAGTTTCACTGGAAAAGTCAGCTGTCGCTATCCGACACTAGTGCAAACCTGTGTTTTGAACTGTACGGCAACACTTACCAGTGGCATTTACTGTGATGGCTGGCAGTCATTTTAACATTCAACATTAGCATTGGTGATCTTTCAACACCATCCTCTGAGGCTCATTACACACACAAAAATAGCTCTCTTGCATTACCAAATCCCACAGGCTCATGACAGCAGATTCTCCTTTCGTCGTTATTATTTATTGGATTATTGCTCATGCACCTGGCATGAGGCCTGACTGTTATCTGTACTCTCCACTGTTCTGCATTAACACCGGATTTTGGGGTAAGTGGGAATATCCAGTATCCAATACAACAGATAAACTGACCCCTCCTATAAATACAGAAGCATTGGCTGTATCCAGTGAGGGGACAGAGATTTTTCTCTGACCTGCAACTTTGATTCAGGTCTTAGACTTAGTTATCTTGGGCAATTGGCCTTGTTTCAATTTCAGAGTGTGAAAATTTAGAAATATAGGATTTATTCAAATGAAATAATCAAATAAATAAATGTGGTTAGGTCATGATAGAGTTAAAGGTGCACTATGAACATTTAGTTTTGGAGATGTAATAACATATCTGTGGAGGAATTACACCACACATAGCAAGTTAACGCCCAACTAGCTGTCTAATGTACTCCCACACTTCTGCTCACAAGATAAATGTGAGAAATGTTTGTTCTGGATGTACAGTTGGTATAAACAGAGCCATTTTCCTATTAGAATTACAGTGATTCTCAGAATTTAATCAAATTATGATGGGAATACTTCCTAGCACCAGGCTTGTTTCCAAATCTTGGAATCAACATAATTTTTAATTTTTTAATTTTTTAAATAAGCTCCTGATAGATTTAATATTCAGTAGTGAATCCATCTGGACAAGCTCACCTGATTCCCACAGATTATTGGAATGGAGAACACCCCACAGAGCCTAACTGTTTATTCTTATTTTTCCTGGCAGGTTTTTATTTCCATTATAATACTGCTGCACCCCATATTAGTGCCAAACCAACAAGCACTGAGAAAAGCAAGCAGGGAAATAGCAGGCTTGGCACAAATGACGTTTTTCATCTTCAACCCCGGTTCAAAATGCAATAGTGCCCAAGCCAACTGAGTTAGATAATTACCACACCTTTTTAGACCCTTGCAATAGGGCAGAAATGAAATGAAATCTCCGGACAGTGCAATGAAAGACGGAAACTGAATAACGAGACAGTGAACTGCTGGAATATATTTTGTGGTTAAAATTTTTGAATGGATATTCAGTGAATTGTGGGTAAATGGTAGGGGTTGAGTCCCCTACCATTGCAATCTTGGCCAGTCAGTCACTGCAATCTTTATGGGGTCTTTTTTCAAAGGGTAGCCATTCTTACATAACTCCTCAAGAACATCTTATCAGGGAGTGGTTGGGGTAACCAGTTTATCCTACTAAAAGCAGCTCAGAGACTCACTGAATCTCAACCACACAAAATAACTGCTGTCCATTGGTGCAGCAGAGCATCGTGTGACAGTGCATCACCGGGAAAGGGTTCAGTCTCGGATCAAATCCACATGGGTTTAGGGAGTACGTGAGTCTCATAAAGATGACCTTGCAACTGCCTCTGGATGAATTCATTCTTTCTGTATTTCAGACTGCACGGAAGAAAAAGCTTTGTGCTCTGCTACGGCCTAGTGCTAGACACGTCTTGTGGAGCCTAGCCAGGACTGTAGGAGAAAGTGTGGACACTCAAGTAGGGTCTTCTCTGAATAGGACACCATGCTGAGAGTGTGGATGCATTCTGGGACGGCAGAGCGATGAATCAACAAACTCTGCTAGCCTCTGTGATGCTCTGCGAATGTATGACCTGTCGTAGGAGGAAGGAAGAAGAATGCATTTAATGATTGCATTTTATTCATTCCATTTCACAAGGATGTGCACGTGCCATGCTTGGCCTCTGTACATTTTTGGTTGTTCACATGCCATGCGTTGCCCTAGCCTATAATTCCTTGCAGTCTTACATCATTATACCATACAGTAAGACCAGAAATGCTAAACAGAAAAGTCCCAGCTCCAACAACAGCATATGATACATTTTTCTAGTAAGTAAACCACAAGTGCTTACTCTAATCTAATTTTTCACTCATAAACCACACATAATTTGCATATAAACAGGCAGAGACAACATCTTCCTGTGGCTTCAATCATATTATTGCATTACCACAATGTTATGATTGATAATTTCCAGATATTTACCCAATAAATTACTAATATTGTGCATGGCCAGAGAGTTCATACAACAGTCAATTCATGGTGGTTGACAACATGAACAGTGTCTTCTTTCTCAACAGGAAGTCTGGTCAGGAAAGATGTGCCTGACACTGTTTAGTTCATTAAGCCCTTGAGAGAAGACACTTGGGATCTTGCAGGCTGGTGATCTGACATCCTCAAACCCTAGTGATTTCCACGACCAAATGAAATCCATCAATTAACTAAAACCTGTAATTATATGGACCACATCGATTTATAAAAGCAAAACATTGATCCATAGCAGTCTTGTGCACTTTGGACCATGTCTGAAAGTATGGAAATTAATTTGAGAGGAACAGCTCAATTGAATTGCCATTTCAAATGATCCATAGAGTGTGCATTGACTGTTTCATTGAGCATTTCATGACTATTTAATGGCAATAGTCAATGAAATAACATAAACTTTGTGCAGATGCTGTGCTGTAACCTGGTCTAGTTGTATTACCCTGCATTTGCACAAAAGGACAATAATGGGTTTCATCTATGCAATGCACATTATGGAGCAACACATTCATTATGTATAAATAGATGATAATCTGCTTTAATCGTTCGTGTCCTCTGTCTTTTCTCAAACTTTCTGTGTATGTCCATCTGTCCTGAGCCCCTCGTTCCAACGTTTCTCCTTCTCTCTCCCTCCTCCCGAATTCTGAAATTCCTTCCCTTGCTCGTGATTCCATCACATGACCTTTCTCAATGGCCGTCTTTATCAACCAGTTCTGACAATGAGAAGCCAATGCCAGGGACACAGCTGCATGTCTGTATACATGTACAGTGCATACCAATGTGCCACTACGCATTTATATTGCATTGGTCAGTGACAGTCAGGTGATCGAAAGGCAGTGTTTAGCCAACGTGGGCACATTGAACACGAAAGTCCACATTATCTTAGAAAAGCGAGCCGAATCCTATCTATTGGGATGCTATGTGTTTTCCCAAGGCACTTGTCCATAGGTGGAGCTTTATGGCCCTTTGGCAACTGGTTTTCACCAGTTTGGGGCAATGGAAAGATGGTCCAAATGCTCACTTGGAAGTAGAAAATTACTTTATTAGTCATTTAAATCATTAACATTTTGACCATGCAAGCAGCATTTATCAGAAAGAATTCTGAAGAAGGCTTTTTGCATGGCCAATATGCCAATTGGTTTAACCATTTAATTTATTAGTGTTTTTATACCTCCAAGCAAGCTTTTGCACCTGTATTTCTTTATGCTATAGATTGTATTTCGGCAGCATTTCACTTTGATAAAGCACAACTACCCGGATTTCTTCAATTGACCTTTGGACTCAGGGGCGGCATATTGTTATATTTGCCCCCATACATGCTATTTCACAGCTTTTATCCATATACGGATTCACAGATAACTATTTAGAAGCTATTTAAATAATGTACCTTGCTCAAGAATACAATGGCAATGCGGCCAAGTTGGAACAAAGCCTGCAACCTTCTGGTTTCAAGACCAGTTCCTTTAGCCAGTTTCACTCCGCTGCCCATTCACATACTGTGTACTAAAAGATTATCTTGGCAAGCATGAAACCTTAAAGACAAGTTACACAATAGAACACAAACGCTTACAGTATGACTCATCAAAGCACTGAATCTTGCATGAAGAAGGAGGGCTGGCCCTTTATTTAAGCCATGAACACATCTCCATCACTTTCCAGGTTTGGATCACAGCCAACGACAACATCTGTACTATTCTTTATTTATTTTCGGACAACTATGACCTCCCTGTGGGCTTGTCGGAGTAGAAATGGTAGTAGGTTCATTGATACCTGTGTGCTATTATGTGCTATCAGGGCTGGAGATTAGCCAATTGAAACCCTGTTACATCCTGCGTGATTCTGTTATCTGTATAACACGAATCCATGTACCTGCAATGACAGCACACGCAGTCATTGATAGCCACCTGCTTAAAGGATATAAACGGGTACATTTATCATATAAACGGACAACATATTTCGCTTTTGGACTCAAGCTCTGAACCAGCAGCCCTCCAGAAATAAGTGGGGAGCAATGATAATGGCAGCTGACATTGAGCCCAAAGCCATAGGTTTGAATTATTTTTAATTTTTTTACATTTTTTATATATGCCATTTAGCAGACGCTTTTATCCAAAGCGACTTACAGTAGCATATATTGAGTGCATATATTTTCAGTATATGTGGCCCCAGTGGGGATTGAACCCACAACCTAAGCGTTGCCAATGCTGTGCTCTACCAACTGAGCCACAGAGAATTCTGACCTAGTGTATCCCATATTAAATATGCTATTTTCAAACGTGACCAAGGTTCTAATCAGGTATGGTTAACAATATGCCAGAGAACTGAAAATGTGATACTCTTTCCTTCATAAAATTCAATGTCTATATTTTACACACTCTGAAGCAATCTAGGACTGTTATGCAATTACGTTATTATTACGCAATCAGGACGGATCTGACTGAATACAAAATAAATAAAACACTAGAAATGATTAAATAGTCAATAAAGTAAAATGTACAATTACAAATTCATTTTAATTTATTTATTCAAACCTGGTTTGGTCATGTTAAAATGTCAACCTTACATCACCATCAGAACTGACATAACCTATTAGCGCACACTATGCAATTTTATGTAATAATAATATTGTAATGTCATTTGTATATCATGTAACTGAAATTGGCAGATATATCTTGCAAAATAAATATCAATCTCAAGATTGTTATTATATATCATTCCGTATAATGCCAAATATTAAATATGATCATTTGTAAAGACACAAAACAACATGAGCTACACCACAAATCAGCCCGGCATTTCATCAGGACTCTTTGTCAAGAAGCAATCTGATCATCATGAAAATGTCTCAATGCTCAAGGCTTCCCACCTTTTTTCCTCAAGCTCATTTTCCACACTCAACTGTGCACACGGCGGTAATGCTGGAAATACAAACGTGCCGTAAATCCCTTGGTATGGGCCCCTTTATTTTGCTGGTGAGTGCTAGGAGCGAGTTTCCAGTGACACAGCAATGTGGGAGTCAGACATTCAGAGAGTGGGGTTGCGCAAGAGAGTCTTGGAATGACAGGAAGCCGAGGGGCCAGCCTCACTCCCTGACTGAGGAGCAATCGGGAGCTGCCCATCCACTTATTTAATGCAGGAACCTGGAGGATTCAAACAATGTATCCTTCTGTGCTCACGTGGACTGTTGCTGCAACAATAACAAGGGCCATGTGTGTCAGGCTCAGTGAGTCAGTCCTACGAGAACACGAGCGTTCATTCTCAACATCCCCAATCGTAAATTACATTTGCTGTCAAACACAAAAGAGTCTTTAGAAATGGATTCAAATACTGATTCCATGTAATAATTCCCCTGTTGTCATTTATTTTCCTACAATTCATTACTTTAAGCCTGCAGCATGCAATTCTTAGTCCATAGGAGCCTTTTTTCAGAATCAGACTTCCAGTTAAGGATGTATGTGATTAACTAGCCTGCTTGCCAGGTTGAAATCAATTTCAAGTGTGCAAAATAAATACATTGAAACACTGCCACTGACATTGACCCTGTGTGAGTATGGAACTTTATTTGGATACCGAGTTGTATCAGGAGGAGTGAGATACTAGTGAGATACTATACCCAGCTATACCCAGATTAGTTTAGGCTACAGTACACATACTAATCCCTCCATACTCCAACATTGCAATCTATATCATACTGGCAGCTGATTACAATATATTATCAACAGTTGGAATGTGCAAAACTTAAGTGGAAGTGAAGGCCCACTCTCACCCATCCCTTTCTCCAGATATCAGAACCCATGCAACGTGATAGTAACAGTTTGAGGGAATGTTATGTCTCACCCATCCTCTTCACACTATATGGACAGTTGCAGTAAACACATTTAATCAGTAACAGGTGAAAAAGGTAACTATGGCTAGATGACTGTCGGTGGGCTCGTGAGCTTAGTCAATTATGTGGTCAGGGCTTGTTCACCATATCCTTGAAACCCATAAATCAGCATCGGAAGCTGGAAGTCATTTCGCAAGATTTCCATGTCGTTTCGTCACATAAAATTTATATAGGCTAAAGATGTGAATCCATTAGATAGGCTATCAATGGTCAAGAAACATAATTACAAAATGAACAGAGGCTATTTTAATGTATCACAATTTCCTGCCTCTGTATTTTTTCTATGATTATTTTACATTAAACAAAACATTGGGTTGTTTCTGCACAGACATAGAGCAAATCAAAATAATTATTTTTTAAACTACTTTCCGATGGCAGTGGGAGTGGTCGAAGCGCGTTGTGTCAAAACTTTCTTTGAAAAAGGAACATGAGCCCCCAAATGAGAACAGAATACGGCGTCCTTTGAAGTACATTGAAGTAACCGCACAATATACCGACACCTTGAATCGAATTAAACCATGCATGCAATTAATTGTACATGTACACGTGCAGTAAAAACGTAAAAATAGACACTTGACTGCTAAAATAAAAATAAACAAAGACTAACCTTTTAGCTTTATTTTGCCCACGAGGTGATATCCGCATATCTTGACGGGGGAGAAGATGTGATCAAGATCCCGACTTCGGGGCTTTTTAGTAAAACTATAGTTCCATCACAGCACTAAACGTAGCTATGGTGAATTATCATCTAGCTGCGCGTTGACTGTCTGACTTCGCATTCCTCTGCAAGAGAATTGAAAACACTGTAGTCCCGTAGTCGAAATCCCACCCTCCGAAACGCACCGCCTTTTTCATTGGATAGGAACAAGAAAGAAACATTGTTTTGGAATCAGGAGACAGTCAAGAAGAAAAAAGAACGAATGCACGATTTGGTTTCTCAGACGATAATGTTGTTCTGTGAATTGAACTGTAGCCTATTTATATTGTAATCCTAAACTTGCGACAAAATTTGTAGAACGTGCCACATTCAGAATTCTACACAGTACTACTGTAACGGTTACTCACATGGCGTATTTCCATATGCATATATATTTTGCCTTTCCCATAAGTGGGCGTCGGTGCTTCGATACACCAATACTCGTTTCTGTTTCATGAACCTGCTTCTATTCGCATCTTTCTCTTGACAGAGGCCTTACAAAGCCATTACATTTTTGATGTACAATCAGACTAACAGTGGGAGGCTAAAGTTAAACATTTCTAGTTGGCAAACTTATCCACATGTAACGTTGGTGTAACGTTAGCTACTTGAACCAATTGTCACGTTAAGATAATCAGCAATGAACCACGTTTCAGCAGTAGACTGTATAGCATTTCTGCCAGTGACACTCACGGATACAACACCAATGCAAATATAGTCTATGTTCTGTTTCATTTATACAATTATACTTAGTGATTTAGACAACAGTTTTTTTTTGTTGCATATTGCAAATTAAAATCTAAACACAGGTTACATCTCTGCCAGGTCCAAATCTAATCGAGGACTTGCATGGACTGATCAGTCAGTGGTGATTAATAGGGTTAATTTTCTGCTATGTTAATCGTCTTTGGGCTGGGCACAAGGACAGGCCTGTGTGGAATTCCCGAGAAGTTGGACACAGGTCTGCCATCTTCGTTTAGGGCAGCACCAAGGCCACTGCCAAAAGGCGGCCCGCCTCTGTCTGCCATGATGAGGATTGGGCATCCAGCCCAGTCAAGACCCACGAGACTTCCCAATACTGGAGAGAATAGCGGGGACACTGGGCCCTAGTTTACAAAGCAATCAGACTCAAAGATGAATGAGAAAGAGAGGGTCGACGGGACTGTGGATAAAAGAAGCAAAGCAGCGATATTCAAAGGAAAGGATTTGGGTCAACATGACAAATGAGAATTCAAACTGGAAAATGTCTACGATCTCTTTACCTAAAGTTTGAGGTTAGGTAGTGCCAACTTCAGCTAATATTATTAATATTATTTCTGTGGATTTGCAGAAAGACTCTTATTCAGTTAAGACCACAGCTTGATCATAGGTACTTTTTCTATCCTCATATCTTGTTATTTGATTGAATGAGTCCCCTCGTACTTGGAATATACCATACCTACTCATGTGGAACGCATGTATTACTGGGTTACGTGTTTTGGTTAAATTCTGGTCATTAATGCTGGCCAAGGAAATAAAGGTCTCACATTTTTTGCCAATCCTTAAGAGAGGCATTCACAGCTAAATTTCAGATTCAGATCTGAAAATACCAAGTATTTGAATTTTTTTAATGAGAAAACAGCAATAATACAACTACTGGCAGCCATTCCATTTTGTATGTCTGTCTATAGGAAATACAACACCAGCTACTGGGTTCAGGACAATGAACTGTTTGGGCAGAAATACAAAGGGGACTTAAACAACTGAGATTCAGTCTCCAGAAATGACAATTTTCCCAAGATGAATGGAATTTCTCAGCTTAGCCTAAAAGGGGCACTAGCTAGGCAGTTAATAGGATTTCCAGAAAATGGTCATTTTAGGATTAGAAATTCAGTTTGATCAACTACTACAGGTAAGCACCTTAAGCAGTGTAGTGTAGTGGTTAGGGAACTGGGCTTGCAAATTCAATTCCCAGCTGGAGCACTGCTGATGTACCCTTGAGCAAGGTACTTAATCTTAATGTCTTCAGTAAATATCCAGCTGTCTAAATGGGATGCATGTAAATAAATGCAAGTTGCTCTGGATGAGAGTGTCTGTTAAATAGCTCAAATGCACATGGCCTGGGCATCTCTAGCATTACTTACATGTATGTTTCATCCATCAATCGTGAAATCGTACTGTAACCAAAGACTAAATGGCAATGCATTGATAAGTCTCCAAGAACACCAGTCTCAAAACATAAACGCGCTGTCATGGAAACACCCTCTGGGCTTACGTACAGTATCCATACATGTGCAAGGAGGGTACGAAACAGTGCTTTGAAAGCTGTAGTTTGTAGACATGGCCAAATGACAAAATCAAAACCAATCAGTACATTCTAACAATATATGTAAAAGCATTTATATACTGATCAGACAGACTTGAATGTAAATGCGAAAAATAAAAACTTTCCATTCAACAGCAAACCCAATCAACCCCAAAAAGCCTTCGTTGATGGCCATTTTAAAGACAAACACCTTGGAACCAAGTCAAGAACATTGCTGGGACAAAGAAATGAAGAACTGGAGTTCTGTGTCTTACAGTCGCGGCTGTGGCAAATCAGTCCCCCAGTGGTAAAGCCAGTACATTTGCAATTACTTGCATATTGGCTGCCAGGATTACCCTGGTTCAGCTCCCATTGCCCTCGCTGCCTTCATTATAAATCTGAGAGAATGAGAGCACAAAGCTGGTCATGGTCATGTGATGCTGGACACATGGTGGGGCCCAATATGCTGCTTCAGCTCCACCGGCTTGCTCTGTATTCCGGTTCTCCATATAGAATCAGTGTCCTCATCTCACTTTCTCCCACATAAAATCAGGTTTTAATAGTATTACATCATAATTAAATGGTTGGCCACCGTTCTCTCCTGGCCGCGAATGAGAAACTCTCTTGAAAGGAGTTCTACAGTATTTCAACAGAGTGAACTGCCCCCCTTAAGCTAGCCTTTCTACATTAAAGCATGTCGTAGAAAATTCAGAGGAAAACCGATCATTTTTGAATTCCTCCGTGGTGTAGTCAAGGACTGATGAAGGAAGTTTCCATCCAAGAACACAGGGACATAAGCATCCCCCTTTAGTACAGGCAAAAAAAAGATATCGGAGTCTGTGGTTCTTAAACGAAACATTTTATTTTTTTTAATGCGTGGCCACACACATGTTGGAATCCTCTGCACAGTGCATTATGAAACAGGAACTATGGAGTAGTGATGGTAGATGGGTGAAGGGCATTTTGCCGAGCTGCATTTAGACTTCGGAACAGTTGCGACACAGCGCGACTGCAGTTGTGCAGCAGTCGACTCGGTGGGCACACCATCTCCTTGGACCATCTGTGTGTCGAGAGATCGACCAAGGGATCCCGGCCCACCACCCCGCGGACCTCACCGTGGCAGGAAGTTGGGGCATTTTCAGAACAGAGGCATGATGAGCGTTTCAGGAACATTACAAGACACTGACCCAATTCCCGTAATTTCCGTTTCTTTATAACACAGCTTACAAAAGCAAAATGTACAGTACGACATACAAAAATAAAATAAAATTCAAAACAGCCAGGGCAAAACCTGCCATTGTATATCTTCCCCTCCATACACAGACAATACAATACTTTAGTCACCAGTCACAAAAGTACACAGCAAAAAAAAAAAAAAAAAAAAAAAAAAAAAAAAAAAGAATCAGCCACATATGAGAGAAAACAATCCCTAAGAAGTGTACATCCATTGACCCGATTTCTTTGCTGCCCTTTAAGCTAGTCTCAGTTGGATTTAGGGCTGAATGCCGGACAGGTGTAGGCCTTTCTTCAGGGAATTTTCTTTTCCGCTCACGGTCAGGTTACTGTTACAACCCCAGCTGCAGCCATGCAAACTGAATACAGGCTTCCTGATTGTGTCCCCTCATCTTCACAAGAACTCAGGGTAAAAGAATGAAACAAAAATACAAAAGCACTTCTCTAGATATATATTTATGTGTGTATCTGTGTAAGTTTCTCTCTCAGCGTGTATATACTCATTTTTTCCATACACAGTATATACCTGGTTATAACGTGTACAGGGGGCACTTTGTTGTTGTTTTGTCCCCCTTTCTTACCCCCACCCCAACTTTTGGAATCCTTCCCTTTTGTTGGGGTAGGGATCTGCGGACGTTTGTTTCGTTTTTTTTAACCCCCAGGCCCATTTCTTGCTTTTCTTTCCCCTACTGTTGCACTTTTTCCACCCTCTTTCTTTCCTTCTTTCTTTAGTTATGTTTCCTGGAGACGTGGATACAGACAGAGCAAAATAGTGGGAGAGAGAGAGGGAGTGAGTGTGTGATCAGCTGACCGCCTTGCCGACCTCGCCCTTTCACGCTTTCAGCCAATCTCCTTCCACTGCCGGTAGAACTCCAGAATGTTCTTCAGCTCCATGCCTGCTGCTGCCACAGCTTGGACAGCAGACTGTGGACAGAGAACAAAAGCCAGGGGATGAAATTCCAACAGCTCTTCCGAATAGTCTATACTCATGCAAAACAACTGATAAAAACACACATTGCGCCCTAACATTTTGGCAAGGCGCCTTCCTCAGCGTGTACGCATGCACAAATACACATGCTGAGGAAGGCGCTTTGCCAAAATGTTATTTCTTTCCCTCAATACCGCTATATATGTTACCACTACTTAGTACTACTGTTAGTACTACTACTAGTAATAATAATAATAATAATAATAAACTGTTCATATAGCGCTTCTCAATTCTGCGATTCCCTTGGCTCAAGCACCGGTACTTGTTTAAAGAAGAATTCGCTTTTTTGAGTTGAGCACATTCCACCTGCTGTTCGTGTATTATGGGAAACAAAGGTGCAATTGATCCATCCAGGACTACTTGCTGAGATGAGTTGTATGAGCATCCAGGCATAGGGGGGGCACGGACCTTCATGGAAGGGGAACGAGTGGATAGGTCCTCCGGTGAGTGCCCCGTGAGGATGGTGACCATGCCTGCCGTGTCCTCGTCCCCGTTGCTCTGGGAGACGGTCAGCTGGCGACAGCTGTCCACCATCTTGTACAGGTGCCTTGAACAGGGACAGTTGAAGAAAAGTTGTTACAGAGTGCAGAGGGCCACATTACAGCAACAGCTGTTGCCCAGGTTACCCAGTGGCCAAGCTCACCAGGCCTCGATGTCCAGCCGTTTGAGCTTGTCCCTCTCAAAGCTCCTCCCAGACTCCCTCTGACAGCGGATGTATCTGAAAGGAAGGGTGAGAGATCATGAGAGCCAGATCGACTGCGACCCACACACCGAGTGGGGACTTTTCCAGTCATGTTTCAATGAGTCAGAAACAAGTGTTCAATAACCTCAACGAGGCAAAGCGTAAAATGTTGACATTTTTCAACTGAGTATAAATGATGGAATATTGGAACGATTCTGTTTTTTGTGCAGGGAATCTTAACCTGCATGTTTAACTTCGATTAAAACATAAGGGGTACAAACCAATACAAGTTTTTCCATCATTGATATAAACTTAAAAGCTACCATACATGTTAAGATGATCATGACACAGATCCATGGAATACATTTTATAATAGAATATTTATATGTCCTGTAAAATTATCAGCAGGGACATAAAGATTGCATGCATGTTAAAGTCCATTATAAGGAAGTATGACCATGTATACTGCTGTGTATTCACATTTTATCATTCCATCTCGTAAAACAGGCAAATGGGCTATTCACGACATACAGTAAAATCAAATGGCTGTAGAGTAATTGCGGTTACCACAGTAGATGACTCTTTATAAAAAATTAAAAATAAATTAAAATTTTAAAAAATAATTTTATTTTCCGATTTTAACCCGTTTTCTCCCAATTTGATAGCCAATTACCAGTGTGCTTAGTTCAATCCCCCTTACCCCTATAGTTCACTGCTGTAGTCCTGTGGCCGGCAGTGACAAGGGCGTAGCGCTGCCTCCTCCAAGACAACACTCGCCGTGCCTTCGACTGTAATTCCGGTACCCCAGAACCACTACTGTGTGCAGCGAACTGTGTGTGTCGGCTTCCCTCCCCCCTCCCTGGGGCGGACAGCCAATTGCCACCCCGATGGCACTCCCGGCCAGAGCCGACTCTGGCGGGACAGGGAATCGAACGCCGGTCTCCGTGGCCAGCGTCAAACCACGCGGGAGGCAGTAGATGACTCTTTATTGAAAATACAATCAGCGTGCAGAAATAAAACGACCAAGGGGAGCTGCTCTAGTACTCTAGAAACCACTTTATGTATATGGTTTGTCTCTTGGTCTGGTAATACCTATTCTCAGTTACTTCTGACCTAAAAAACTATGGACGAAGCTGCTATTCTGTCCATGTGAGGCACAGCTGAAAAGCACACTGTCATGTTTGTGGGTAGGACAGCTGGTTGCTGAAATATGTGGGTATGACTAACTCTATAGGCTGCAGTACGGTGGGAAGGAGAGGGGGAGGGAAAGAGAGAGGTAGGAGGAGGCACACCTGTTCCCCTTGCGGAACTCAGACTCCAGGAAGCGGATTCCATCCCTCGCTCCTGCGTTCTCCTTCTTCAGCACATCAAGACCATCAATCACTGCGCGGGAGAAAAGCTCATTCAACCGCTACATCTTCAGGCTTGCCTCAGTAATCGTCATTACTAATATAATATTTAATATAATATATGCCATTTAGCAGACGCTTTTATCCAAAGCGACTTACAGTAGTGAATGCATACATTTTCAGTATATGTGGCCCCAGTGGGGATTGAACCCACAACCTAAGCATTGCCAACGCTGTGCTCTACCAACTGAGCCACAGAGAACCACTCTACTACATTCTTATTTTGTTCGATTTTGTTCAAAATGCCCCCCCCTTGTTGTGAACGATCCTTCCATCCAATTGAGTAATCAATTTAATTTACATCAATATTTTACTTGTAATATCACAAAGGTCAAATGGATTTGTATCTGGTTTCAACACCAACATGAGATTTCACTGGGCTTAAAAGGAACAAAACCAGCCGTGTTCCATTGTAGACAATGGTGTTTTCCACGCCGCCCCCCCACTGTCGGCATGTAACCTTCTCCTTTCAATGAAACTGCCCAGCTTGGTCTGAATTTGTTGGATCGCTTGTCGATTTCTTCTCAGTGAGGGAGAAAAGCAGCACATGGCCCCACCGCAAAATTGCTTACTTTTTTAATGTGATTCTGACATGGACTCACAATGTAATCATTAACAAATTGTCACAGGCAAACTTCGTTTGGGAGCCCTGCTGGTAGAGTACCCCTGACCAATCCAGATCACGGGCATATTTAGTGCACAATGAATTTTGATTTGAGTGTGAAGTGTCTTCAACCTGCAAAGCACACTGCAGTTTCTGAGGTAGGTGAGGCCAGCATCAATAATGACCAAGACCCAAATATCCTCATTACCTGTGCGGGGGATGATGATGATGAAGCAGCCGCTTCCTGCAAGCTGGCGTAGGAGGCCCAGGTGCTGACAGAGGGCGGCCGTGTCGGGCACCAGGTAGGGGGACATGGAGGACTGGGCCTTGGGCTGCTGCAAGCTCCCCTCCAGCTGAGACACCTCCAACTGTGGGGGGCGACAGACGCAGAATGCTCCACGTCAGCTCTCTCCTGCGCCGCTAAATCCTTCAAATTCACTCCGGTACGAGGTTCTGATTTACGTGGCTTATGGTAACACGGTATCGAGTTTCTAAGGCTGGATACATGCTGGAGAACGCAGATTGAACAGTCGATTGAAAAGCACACGTACGTTCTGGGATTCAAACCAAAGGGCCTGATTTACAGATTCAAGTACACCATTATCGCACATTTAAGTGTGACACATGCTCCCAAAGTTAATTCTGAATGTCCTGTGTGCTTGTTCAGAGTTCAAACAGTGTTATAAACTAAGCCAAATCTGTAAAACGACTCTCCACAACGCACTACGCAGTTTGGCAATTTCCCATTTGATTTTGACTTGTATACGAGGTACATAAGGCATATTAAACTGTTCAATTCACACAGAGGAATATGCTTCACTGGCTTATTCATCCAAGGGCCATATGCAATAAACGACCAACACTGAGAATGTATTATTGTCCAAGCTGGTTAAGGCAGTTTTATGAAAACTAAAACTGATACAAGAGCAAAAGAAGAGAGACAAAAATAGGATTTAATTTTATACTGAACGGACTACAAAACAAGTGACGTGAAAGATCTGGACAAGCAGCTTTTGTAAGGGCTTTTGACAGAGCTTGCTGTTGCTGACATGTCGAGAACAATGTGTACGGTCACATAGTCTGAACACGGTGTTCATATGTCAGAGCAATTAAACTGGAAAAACTGAACAAGCTTTCAGACTTGATTACCATTACGTGAATGTTCTGATTTTGTGCTACTGCTAGTAGTGTATAACAACTCGGTGGCTCAGGCATTGGTTTCTTGGGCTATCATGGCATTAGTCCCTCCCAATGACATGCCAGGCACCCATAGGCCATTGGCTGTCACCAGAGAGAGATATCTCACTGCCTCTCCTTTGATTGGTGCTAGCTCTCCTCTGGTAGTGTGGCCTGTTGTGGAAAATAACCATTGGCATGCGGGAGAGCATATCAGTGCCCCTTCAGCTGGTGCAGGTGGCATAATGGTGACTCAAGAGGCACAAACACAGTCTAGTGGTGTTTAGCTGTTTGAGTCAAAGTACAGTGAAATTCCTCTAATATATATGAGCATAAAGATGATACTGCATGTTAAAGTGTGACATTTTTTTAAAGGAGTAAAAAGCCAAGGAGGACTTAGCCAACATGTTCTCACAACATCAGGCTAAAAAAGAAAAAGAAAATATGACTTAAATGTATATTATTTTATCAGTAATTACCTCGTGAATTTGCTCAGAATTATAAGATAACCTTCTTTTGAACGAATACGTGCCTTGATGCATGAGCTTTATCATCTGAAAATATGTTCGAGGTTCAAGGGGCAGTAGACCCATATGAGTGAGACCAGTGAGTGACCCAGCACAAGAGAGACCAGCGAGTGTGACCTAGCGCGACAGGGACCAGTGAGAGTGGCACAGTGAGAGAGACCAGTGAGAGTGTCACAGCGGCAGTGACACAGCGAGAGAGAGCGAGAGAGAGACCTGCAGGCGGAGCTGGGCCATGTCTCTCATCAGCCGGTTGCGGCGGGCCTCCTCCTCAGCCTGCGGGACACAGAGGGGCGATCACACTCCATTAAGCCCTTACACACAGCACACACCTCCAGTGCTCCCGTGTCACATTATACACCGTGGAGCCCATAAATAAGAGGCTGGGCGACCGCCATCACTGCTGCCTTTTGGCAAGCGCAACAGCCGGCAGTCCTCCCAAGAAAGGTGCGAGTGAAGTCAGCAAACAATACAGTTACTGTACATTTCACTCTAACTCCCACCCCCCCACACTATTACAAAAGATACATCCATCAGAGTGGGCCTGTATTACTGAACTGCATTGAAATAAGATGACATTACCTGTGGCCTGTGATTTAAGAAAGAACACAAAGCAACAGGCATGCCACTTAATCTGCACTACCTTCATCTTTGATCAGGCTCCGACCGTCCTCTCATCCTGCACTATCATTAATGACCATAAATAAGTAAGTACTGTTCTGTATTTCAGTAAGGTACCCGATAGCAGCTCGCCGAAATTACGAGCACATTATGAGGACAGGTCACAAGGCATAATGCAAACAGAATGACAGCATTAATAAATCAATCAAACATGAACTGTGTATCACAAACTCTGTGAAGCCAATATGCTGCATTTAAAACGCTGCCGCTTCCATGCGCACAGGCAATGGCAGATGAGAGCTCTGGGTTTGGACCGTCCATTAAGACTGTGGGAGATGCAGGCTTGTGAGCTCTTTGTGTCCACCTCCGCTGCCTGTCACTCACCATGCGGAACTGGGCCTTGGCTTGCTGCACCAGGTTCTCCTGCTCTGATTGGCTGATGCTGGTGAAGATGCCCGCCTCTGGGTTGAAGTGCAGCACGTTGCCCTGGAGATTGGTGAGGAAGTGGCCAAAACTGCGAATACAGCACAGCCGCACTACACACTGGGAGCCAGAGAGGAAAAGGGAGGAGGGGACAGAAAAACGGAGAGAGCGAGAATGAGTGAAAGAGAGGAGAGAGAGAGAGTGAGAGAAAAAAGGCACGTGGGAAGAGCCATTATGATAAGAGCCATATTATCCTGGTAAAATCTAAGAAGCCTGTTAGTCCTTGAGTAATCTTTTTCCATACAGAACCTCAAAGAGATAAGAACATAAGAATGCATAATGACGAGAACAAGCCATTCGGCCCATCTAGGCCCGTCATTTCCTAGACTAAAGAATATCCAGTACTGCAACAAGCCTGGACTTGAATACCCCAAGTGCATCTGCCTCAACTACCTGACCTGGAAAACTGTTCCAGGCATTCACAACTTTATGTGTGTTTAAAAAAAAAAAGTCCTGATACCCATGACAAATTTGCCTTTAACTAATTTCCACCTGTGTCCTCTTATTCTACTAACTGGACTTATCTTAAAAACTCTTTGGTAGTTCACTTTGTTAATCCCTTTTAAAAATTTAAAAACCTCAATCAAATCCCCCCCTAAATTTCCGTTTGCCAAGTTTGAATAGATTGAACGTCTTAAGTCTTTCCTTGTCATTTTACCTATCATACCAATTATAAGTTGCCCTTCTTTGCACTTTTTGAAGAGCTTCTACAGCTTCCTTGCAGTGTGGTGCCCAGAACTGCACACAATACTCTAAGCGAGATACACAGTACACATTTCTCAATGCTCTGATGCCCTCTAGAGTACCACAATAAGGCTAATTCATAAGTTGCTCAAAATTACCACAAGATAATGTGAACATACAAACACAAAATAATGAAAAATGTCATATTTATTATTAATATACAATTATTTTTGCCTTGTGTAAAAACTTACAAAGCTTGTGTTGAGTGAGTTGTATATGGAATATGTATGCAAAGATATGAAAAACATCTAAACCAAAATATGGAAATGTATGCAAAATTGCTCAGATAGTCTTTTGTCAAGGTTCTGCTAAGGCTCTCACAGAGTAGGTTACTTTTGCAACCAATGGAACACCGCTTTTAAAACATTTACATTGCAAAGGCTTATGCAACTGTTTCTGCAACATTTCAGAATAGGTAACCACTTCCTAAAAAAGGAAAAATACAAAATGTGAAAAATCCTATCTAGTAAATATTAAACAGTTTACTACATAGTCAACAGAACCTTGCTCTTCCCCATTGTTCCAGCAAACTCCAATGACTAAAAGCACACAGGAAAAGCATGAAGTTCACCTAAAGGCATCTGTACCATTTCCAGTTACAGTGCGCTCGTACTTTTCCATGTAACATCTCTGCTCTGACTCAAGCGCCAGAGCTCGGCCTTGTCGTAGACCCTGCTGTGTGAGGCGCTCTCTGCTCTTAGCATAGCAGCCCCATGCAGGGGTGAGCCTGCTTGCTTTGCTCCTGTTACCTCCTGCAGCGGACTGAGGGCGGGTCTCTCGCGGGTGAAGTCCAGTCTCCGGTGTGCCAGGCCGAGGGCTGGCAGGTGGCGCAGGGCCAGGTCCTCGGGCAGCAGCAGGGTCTGGGTCAGGCTGGGCTGCTCGCACTCGTTCAGCAGCTCCGTCACCTCCCTGTTCAGACCCAGCTCTAAGACACACGCAGGGGGGGGGGAAATCGCTTCAGTCACTGCTCCAGTCCCCTCTCCCTTACAGTGGTGTCAAGACACACAACATTTATACCAAGACACACAACATTAATACCTCATCACACTTGCAACATTAATACCTCACCACGCTTACAACAACATTAATACCACAGCCAACACCCCCAACTCTGATGACAGCAGTGTTGCTGGGACAGAAAAGCTCCATCATGTGCAACTGGCATCATGTGACATCCATCTTAGTTTACTGATGCTTCAGAATTACTGCACAGACACTAGGTTTTGCTGTCTTCAATAATGTTGTTTTAGACCAGTAAAGGGTTCCTAGAGCTGTTTTCAGGCATTCATCCTCAATAAGGTCCTCAATTCCAGTGTACAGGGCTGAAGTCAAGCCTAATCAAGGTTCAATTAAAGTTTTGCATGCAACTACCGAGCATATTACCTGAGGTCAGCCAAGACTATTGACATATTTCCAGGACCACTATTTTAGCTTTATACTTGGCAGGAACACAGTTTAGGACCCTTTGCATAATACTGTACACGTGGCATGGCTGGAGATGTACAAAAGGAGAAACCGGTTTAGGCTGATTGAGTCGATGACAGATATGTGCTCTGTTCTTTGTCAAAGACATGTGCTGTGTAGTTGCTATGCTTGTGAAAGTCTTGATTCTGTTTCTGGCCATTTTTGGCCAATTCATAGCAGCACAGATAAGTATTCAATTTAAGATTAATTCATTGTTAAATTAATTTTAAAACAATATAATACATTTTTTTGAGTCCAGAAGAATGAATTAATCCATAAATTAAACCAATTTATCATAATTAAATGTATTGAGCAAATAAACACATTTAATCCCATCTTTCTATTCACACAAACACACCTGTGAATATTAATTTGTCTCTTCACGGACGTACAGCTGATCACTGTAACGTGAGGCCCAGTCCCAAAAGAAAGTCAGTCAGACCTTCGTGAATGAGCATCGGCTGGCATACAGAAGCCAGCATACACAGCGTGTCCCCAGGGAAACACTGCAGCCCATCAATAGGCCGTTCTACTGCACCATAAAATATTCACCAGCACTCAGAGTGGACACCTGCCTCTTTCCTGCACAAACAGGCATGCACTAAAGTATTTCGACCAGACCAAGGCAGGCACAGAGACCGGACAGGAGTGGGACCAGACCACAAGTTTCAGATGTTGAAGACAAATGGGATGCACTGATAACGCCTCAAATGGAAGAAGTCCTTTGTGGTTCTGTGTGGCTCAGGAGGTAGAGCATGGCGCTGACAACGCTTAGGTTGTGCGTTCGATGGCCATTGGGACCACATATGCTGAAAAATGTATGCATTCACTACTGTAATTCGCTTTGGATAAAAGCGTCTGCTAAATGGCACATATATTATATCGTATTATTATAAGTCCTTTGACGTATAAGAGGTGCTGTGCATACTAGCTTTCAAACAGCTATATAATCGAGGAGCCACACCAACCAGAAACCTTTGCTAATATATTTGTGAAAGTATAGAGAAAACGTGACAAGACGGCTTTGCATAGTGGTGACATGATTACTGCGCAGCTGGTCAAATCTGGGAGTGCTCAGGAGGAGATGTAAACAATGATTTCCCGTCTGTGGAAAAACTGCAGATAAAAGAACATGAAGAGACTCCTTCCATTCATTGCAGGCATTTAGCAGACGCTCTTATCCAGAAGAGTTTACATAATCCATTTATACAGCTGCATATTTACTGAAGCAGTTCAGATTAAGTACCTTGCTCAAGGGTACAACAGCAGTGTTCCACCTGGGATTCGAACTTACAAGCCCAGTTCCCTAACCACTATACTACACTGCTTAAGGTGCTGACCTGTAGTAGTTGATAAAACTGAATTTCTAATCCTACAACAACCATTTCCTGGAAATCCTATTACCTGCCCAGCCAGTGCCCCTTTTTAGGCTAAGCTGAGAAATTCCATTCATCTTGGGAAAATGGTCATTTCTGGGGACTGAATATCAGTGGTTGAAGTCCCCTTTGTATTTCTGCCCAAACAGTTCATTGTCCTGAACCCAGTAGCTGGTGTTCTATTTCCTATAGACAGACATACAAAATGGAATGGCTGCCAGCAGTTGCTGTTTTCTCATACATTTTTAGATTGTGCATTGGATAAAAATGTGAGACCTTTATTTCCCTGACCAGAATTAATGGCCATAGTTGAACCAAAATAGTTAGTTATTTGTGACCCAGTGATACACGAGTAGGTATGGTATGTAATTATACCATTATACTACACTGCCCCATTCCTTCCTTCCTCCCTCCCCCTCCCTCCCTCCCTCCCTCTCCCTCTCTCACCTGCTTCCAGCATCTTGCTCCCGTCAGGCAGCAGGTTGAGCAGCACCGACAGTCTGTTCCACAGGCTCTGGGAACTCTACATGGGAGAGAGAAAAGGCCATAGGTATCATGTCAGAAGTTTCCAAATGAGGGCCTGAAAACCCTGCTGGAATGATTCCATGTTAGGGGGTTTTCTGGGTCCGCAACCAAACAATCTTGAAGGTCTATATATACAGGTAACTGCCAAAATAAAGGAAACACTTGAGTAAATGTGGGATACTTTAAATTGGTGCAGTACCACGAATGCCCATCAGGGTGTGCCACAGCCAGTAGCAGTGGATAGGCCGGGCCGTTCCCTTTCCAACGAGCCCCCCACCCCCACCCACCGACTGAAGCAAGTCTCCTAGTTTGAGTGTCCCCCCTTCCCGGGTTACCAAAGTGTTGCCTTTATTTTGGGACTTACCTGTGTGTGTGTGTGTGTGTGTGTATATATATATATATATATATATATATATATATATATATATATACACCGTTCAGCCACAACATTAAAACCACTGACAGGTGAAGTGAATAACATTGATCATCTCGTTACAATGGCACCTGTCAAGGGGTGGGATATATTAGGCAGCAAGTGAACAGTCAGTTCTTGAAGTTGATGTGTTGGAAGCAGGAAAAATGGGCAAGCGTAACGATCTGAGTGACTTTGACAAGGGCCAAATTGTGATGGCTAGACGACTGGGTCAGAGCATCTCCAAAACGGCAGGTCTTGTGGGGTGTTGCCGGTATGCAGTGGTTAGTACCTACCAAAAGTGGTCCAAGGAAGGACAACCGGTGAACCGGCGACAGGGTCATGGGCGCCCAAGGCTCATTGATTCGCGTGGGGAGCGACGGCTAGCCCGTCTGGTCCGATCCCACAGAAGAGCTACTGTAGCACAAATTGCTGAAAAAGTTAATGTTGGCTATGATAAAACAGTGTCAGAACACACAGTGCATCACAGCTTGCTGCGTATGGGGCTGCATAGCCGCAGACCGGTCAGAGTGCCCATGCTGACCCCTTTCCACCGGCAAAAGCGCCTACAATGGGCACGTGAGCGTCAGAACTGGACCATGGAGCAATGGAAGAAGGTGGGCTGGTCTGATGAATCACGTTTTCTTTTACATCATGTGGATGGCCGGGTGCGTGTGCGTCGTTTACCTGGGGAAGAGATGGCACCAGGATGCACTATGGGAAGAAGGCAAAGCAGTTTGATGCTCTGGGCAATGTTCTGCTGGGAAACCTTGGGTCCTGGCATTCATGTGGATGTTACTTTGACACGTACCACCTACCTAAACATTGTTGCAGACTAAGTACACCCCTTCATGGCAACGGTATTCCCTGGTGGCAGTGGCCTCTTTCAGCAGGATAATGCGCCCTGCCACACTGCAAAAATTGTTCAGGAATGGTTTGAGGGGCCTCCCGCGTGGTCCAGTGGTTACAACGTCAGCTGGCCACGGAGACCGGGGTTCAATTCCCCGTCTCGCCAAGTGTCGGCTTTGGCCGGGAGTGCCACCAGGGGGCGGCGATTGGCTGTCCGCCCCAGGGAGGAGGAAGCCGGCGTGACGTTCGCTGCGTAGAGTGGCCCTGTAAGTACCGGGGTTCGGTCGGCGGCAGCGAGTGGCGTCTCGGAAGAGGCGTCACTTCGCCTTCGTCACTACCGGTCGCAGGACTACGGCAGCGAACTCACATTACTAGGGGGGGATTGACGTAAAAATAGCGGGTCTAATTGGCTACCAAATTGGGAGAAAATGGGATAAAATCAGAAACAAATTTTAAAAAATTAGGAATGGTTTGAGGAACATGACAAGGAGTTCAAGGCGTTGACTTGATCTCAATCCGATCGAGCATCTGTGGGATGTGCTGGACCAACAAGTCCGATCCATGGAGGCATCACCTCGCAACTTACAGGACTTAAAGGATCTGCTGCTAACGTCTTGGTGCCAGATACCACAGGACACCTTCAGAGGTCTTGTGGAGTCCATGCCTCGACGGGCCAGAGCTGTTTTGGTGGCAAGAGGGGGACCTACACAATATTAGGCAGTTGGTTTTAATGTTGTGGCTGATCGAGATATATATATATATATATATGTGTGTGTGTAAGTGTGTTATATGAATCTATATTTATGACTTACAGCTTAGTTCTATATATTTAATCATTATAGTGTTTTCACAGCCACTCAAATGATGGACTGTTGATTTATGGAGTTGGGAAACATGCTGTATTTTGGTTCTCAGGGACCAAGAACAGGGACCACAGTTTTGATAATTGATCGAACCATTCAAGACTACATGAATTCACAGAATTTTTCTTTAATGCCCATTTTAACGGTGCACTAGCTTTGTGCTGGCAGGCAGTGGCACAGTGCATTCTGGAGACTAGAGACAAGCAAGAGATGGGTTAGGAGGATTACACTCAGTTTCAAAACTCTTGAGTGATCCAGGACAGTCATTTGCAAATGCTTTGAAGAGAATGCAATAAAAAATTTAAATACCAAATTATTAAACAATTGTGCATGTACAGTAACGACAGGCACCGTGCCACCAACTGCGGTTAAAACTAAAATGCAAACGAACATGAGTCTCATCCGAACAGCACAACCTTTCACTGCAATTAAATAGAATAATAATCTGGTAAAAGATTCACTCAAGCCTTACCTGTGCACACATGACAATGATGTCAGTGTTTGTTCTCAGCCAATCCACAAAGACTTTGACAACCTGGATGAGGCCCTGATTGGTCAGAATCTCCAGTCTCTCTGAGAGGGTCTTCTCACTGTGACATGACTGGTTACTGTGCTCACTGCCCTCAGAGTCAGATTCGCCCTCTGTTTCAAAGACAAGGGCAGGGAAAGAAAATAATCTTCACAAAACTGCTATACATTTCATTTTTTCAATGCCAAAGGGTCCTCAATATTCATCATATATGGTACATTAATTCACTGCACACACTTCACTCCACACCGATTTAGTTAACCAGCTGCTACAAATGCACCTGCAATATGAGATATTTCCCCACTGGTTCTCAAACCTTAATTTGCCAGACAACCTGCAAGTAATGTCAAATACTGATGGACAATTTAACACAATATATTTAAATTAATACTAAGTTTGGAATACTGAGCCCCACAGCACAGTTCAACATGTTATTTAGGCATTGGATCCCCCCCCTTCCATTTAGTTTGAGAACAGATCTATTTTTAAGGTAGTAATCATATATTTTATATTGCATTAAATTAAAATATTAAAATATGAGGGTAACGGATGATAGGGTAGCTTTATGACCAAAAGAAAGGAAGGCTCACCATTGTCATTTGTTCCATTGGCTGTGCTTGGGCTGAGGTTGCGCGGCGTCTCCTCTGACGGTGACGAGGTCTCCTGGGAGGGGGCGGAGTCAGGGGCGGGGCTGGGGACTGTCTGGGGGCGGAGCAGCACGTTGCTGAAGGTGGGAGCGAGACGGAAGCAGCGCTTGGCCTGGAAGAGCTGGGAGGACATGGCCTGCAGATTACTGGTGATGCTGGGGTCGCTGGGCAGCAGGGGGCCATTGGTGGCGGGGGGCGTAGCTCGCTCTTCCCTGGCGGGCTGCTGCGGAGGCTGGGTGTCCTGGGGTGGGCTCTCCGAATCCTCCATGTCCTCCAGGTCAGAGCGGGACTCCTGGCTGTTCATGTCCGAGTCGGTCTCCACGTCGAAGGCCGTCCCTCCCTCCTCCTCCTCCGAGCCGCTCTCCCAGCCCCCCTCCACCGGCAGGCGCTCCCGCTTGCCCTCCTTGCCCAGGGCGGGGACGCTGGCAGGGGGCCCCGTGGCCCGGGCTGTCGGCCTGGCGCCGCTCTTCCTCGTCCTCCTCCTCGTCGCTCTGAAAGCCCTCGCTCAGGTCGCTCTCATCCTCCTTGCGGGCGCATCGGCGGCGGCGCAGCATGGAGAGGCGCGAGTACTTCTTCTTCTGCTTCTGCTTCTCCTCCTCCAGCTTGGGCCCGTCCTTCACCCTGCCCCCGTCCTCTCCGCCGCCCATCTCTCCTCTTCGTCCTCCTCTTCCTCCTCCTCCGCTCTCCCGGTGCCGTTCGGTAGACCCTCCTCCTCCAACGCCGCCGGCCCGCGGTCTCTTTCATATCCGGGTCATCTGGATCGGAACACAAGGACACGGCTGAACAACTGCAAACTTACTCGTGCCATGTGACTGACCAGGAAAATCAGGAGTGTGTCACTCAGCACTTCAGAAAGCAAATGGCACCATGCTCAATTGAAAGGTGATGTTTGTGTGGAAGGCCAGTCTTCCAGACCCTGATGCTCTCTCGCCCTCCTCACCTGGGTTGTCAGTGTGAAGCGGTGGCACCTGGCTTTCTCCGTCCTCCAGTTCGGCCTGCAGGCGGATGTTGACGTGGTTCACCAGGTGGGAGAACAGGGCCAGTGTGAAGGCAATGGACGCGCTGTACTGCTTCGAACCTGAAATGTAGATCAAACGCTTTGCAGCTGCTTTACGGAGACCCGCATGCTTTATGGCACTCAACGATAATGCCAAAATAAGGAAAACTTTACACTGTGAAAATAATGGAAGTAATAATGTTTAGGATGAAGACCTGCTGGTTATCAAAGCTCTCTTTTGCGTCTCCCCCTAAACTACCCAGTAGGGATGGGAATCAACAGGGACCTCCTGATACGATATTATCACGATACTTAGGTGTGATTCTATAAGTATTGTGATTCTGTAAGTATTGCGATTTCTGTTAACTTTTTTTTTTTTTAAACACTCGACCAGTTGTCCAAAGACAATGTCTATCATAAGTAGGGCTGTCCCCACCTAAAACAAATCTTGGTCGTCAGGTTTTTCGATTGGTCGAAACGTTTTTTCTATATGACACACCCTATTTGTTTGAATAAATACAACTATATGCACACTGCGCTTGTCTCATGTTTTTTAACTTTCTTAAGTGAATGACACAAATGAGTAACAATAGGCTAATGACTTTATGGAGCCAGAGTTCAAGATTACAGTACTTGAAAGGAAAAAAACCTCTTCATGCTGCCCTTGCAGATTCTGCAGTTGTGCTTGTGAAGTTGCGGTATGGCCACATAATAGGCTGATGCTTTTATTTGACCACAGCCATAACACATTCTAATGCGTAGGCTATGTTTTATTTAATTAACCAGGTTGGTCTCATTGGGATTTAAAATCTAATAATCACACCTAGCCTAATGTCTTAAATTGTAGCCTAAATCTGAACATAAAGTGGCTATAGCCTATCAAAAATAAGTTCTTGAGCCGGAGACCATCCGATGGCCTACTTCCCCAGTCGTTTCAGGTTATGGCACAGGAACACTATCTTGTCCACAATTTTTGGCAAAAGGCTGCTCCTCGTTTTATTAACGATAAACCCTGCCGTGGAAAACGCGCTTGCAAAGTTTACATTCCACATTATGTTCTTAGGTTATATCGAAATGAGTATGTCTACATCACTAATCTTAACTGTAGGCAAATCTTAGGCTACAATTAAAATGAGGGGGCAGGCATACACAAAAATAATAATAATAATAATACATTTTACGAACCTTTTCCTTCCCAGTGTTACAGGTATGGTACGCAGCTTCCTGCAATGATGTCTATCGCTGTATTACTGCACTGCGATCTCTTGCGCAATCTATGATTGTTCCTACCATGTATTTATGCACATCTTGTAAGTCGCTCTGGATAACAGCATCTGCTAAATGCTCAAAATGTAAAACTGTAAAATGTCAAACATTCGTGTGCCTAAAACAAGAAGGATACAATATAGGCTACATGAAAGGGGGTGTTACGCATGTTAGTTATAAATATATAAACCATACAATTAGCAAAACACATTTACTTTTATTAGTTTTGCTAAATTATTCACAACATTACTATTACCTTAACTGCCTAATATAATTTAAAGAGAACATATATAGGCCTAGCTATGTTAAGAGTGAAGGACTGTCACTGCCATACCCACAGCATCCAGAATGGATTATCCTACTGACAAGCGCACCAAACTGTGGCGCGAATCTAGGTGTCTCATGCTGCGTGGAGAATTTTTTAATTTTTATTTTATTTTGCGCGACTGCTCGACCAAAACAAATCTCGGTCGACCAACAGCCCATCGACCAGTCGACTAAATGGGGTCAGCCCTAATCATAAGCCAGTCAGTCAAATTTACTTGCAGTTTTATTTTAGGCCTCCACAAGAAATTGGGCAGCATCAGAATAGGCAGGGCAGCCAATAGAGAAGAGATCAAATGTGTCTGAAATGTATCAAAATGTATCTCAAATGTATACCCAACAGTATATAGTGCATCTTAAACATGAAGTACATGATGCAGGGCAGCAGACATAAGAAATGAAACCAAGCCAAAATCCAATTATTGAATAGAGCCCCTGACAACTGCACACAGACTGAACTAATGTGTGCCTTTAAGTTAACGGTCTTCACACATGAAATGTATGCTATTAGATATAATCAGCACAGTGTTTAAAAAATAAATAAGTTAAATTAAATAGAATAAATAAAAATGAACTTATATATATATATTTTTAACGTAAACTTTATAATGATGGTATTATGTACCTTAAAAAACAGTGTAAAGTGTGCTGCGAAAACCTGTATTTTCCACCACGCTGTATGGACAAAGGTCTTTGAAGATAAAATCAGCTATTTACTTTGTGGTGCATTTTGCCTTCTCTGAACTGCTGGGGAGCTAATTCAAACTCGTATCCAGCGTTCCTTGGCTGCTCGAGGCTACAGGTTGTTTGGCTTCCTCTGCCAGATGGTGTCGAGCAAGATGGGCCTTACCACAATACTTTACTTTTCCATGACAGAGTTTGCATACAGCTTTACTCATGTCTAGCTCCACTTTCCCTTTTAACTTGTAAAACCCAAAATTGTTCCAGACTTTGGAGTGAAACTGAGCGGATGCAGCATGAATCTCCACGGGCACAGTATCACCCGCCATGTTTTCTCTTTCTGAACAGCGTTTTTGTAATAGAGAGCCGAAGTCGTTACAGCACTATTTTCCCTTGAATTAAAAAAAAATACATTTTATGCCTTAAAATGCAGACAAAATAACGATTCGGGAGTCAGCATGGCAATATAAAAAAAAAAAAATTATAATTAAAAAAATTCATGACTCGTAACTGAATGGATTTCCCCCATTCCTACTACCCAGGCAAATATTTTCATTTATATCAGATGATTTTGGTGTCAAAGAACAAGCACAAAGAAAACGTTGGAATCAAAAGCTCCATTTGATATGAAAGACGATTGCAACTCAATAGCGCATTACAGATTTTTGCTGTAGAAATTCTGAAAATACCAAGCATCTCGCAGGCGTCTCACAGGAGCAGCAGTGCTGTGAGTGCTTCACTGCCTGGCACCGTGGGTCACACTGAGCAGTCAGTCCCCTTCCTGCCCGTGAGCTCTGGCTCCTTACTTCAGGTGTTACCGCAAAGCTTCACACGAGGAGCGCCATGACGTTTTTCACAAGTTTGGCGATTTTAAAATTAAAATAACTTTGAGGTAGTGCACTAAAAGGGAATTATTACTACTTTGAAATGTCAACGCCTTGAAGGCCTTAGTTGGCGTCTTCTTGTATGCCTGGAAACCTGGCGCTCCTAGTGCTAATCTGCATTTTTCCTCCTGAGCCACAAAGAGACGCAAATAGAACCTCCCCGTCACCCCAGGCCAAGAGGAACAGATGCAGATGCACAGCCTAGGGAGACGAGTCACAATGTGACAAAGGGCCTGTAAGCGTTCTCTCGCGATGGTTCCCTCCCAGACCACCCCTCCCTCCTCTCTTCTCTCCGTGTCCCTCACTAACCTCCCCTCTTGAGGCTGTGGACCACCATGAGGCAGGTGACCACCATCTTGAAGACCAGGGTGTCGGGCAGGAAGGAGCAGCCGGTGTCATGCTCCTCCTCTTCCTCGCCGGCCGGCGTGGTGCTGTGCGCGGGTGTGGGCAGGTAAAATAGCACCAGGTTAAAGTCCTCCAGCACCAACTGGCACAAGGACGTCAGCTCCGTTTCCAACACGCTGCAAGCAGAGGGATCGCGGACGTGGATTAGTTTGCAGAATGAACCTGAATAAAGTGCTGATCCTTAATTGACCAATAGGGGCAATGCAGTTTCATATGATGCATTTATGGCTAGTTTTGGGGTCATAAACCCGAGCCCGAGCAATCGAGAGAAAAAAATCATGTTCAACCACGCTGTTTTACATTTTAACCTAAATTTCCAAGTTTGCTTTTGGGAATTTAAGCTAAAATGTAAAGTGTCAGGGCCTATAAGGAGCTGTGGGCTATATCTTGAGCTGTTGGTAATTCAGATTGAATATTAATACACAGTTTACACCTTTGTAAAAATTTCCCATAGATTGAGTTCAACTTCTGACTGACTCCAGATGAAATGACACATAAGCAAAAGAACAATGTTTTCAGTGTATTCAATTCTTATTCTTATTATCATCATCATCAGGTAGTAGTAGTATGTTTTTTCAAAACAGGTAACCCCTGGCATCCTCACCTGTTCTTGGGCTGTAACAGACTCTGCAGGTACATGAAGCTCACCAGAAGTCGCTTGATGTCTTTGGACCTGTGGTGTGGAAACAGAGCAGGATTATGCCATCTGTCTCCATCAAAGCAATTTCAGAGGAACATTGACAATGCATGCAAATCTCACGTTATCCTTTCTCCAACCTAAACAAATCAGACTTTTCCCCCAATGTTTAAAGCCATCACATACATTGGGTTTACTTGTCTGATCTCATATTATACATCTGGAGAAATTGAATTATATAAAGGATGCATAAACCTAGGATGAAGCAAACCTTTGTAGCGCAGGAGCTATTTAAAGCTATGAAACCTGAATGGCAGGTGACATTACAACCCTGCTCACGTCCCTATGTTAATGGACATGGCAATTGTGCACACAAACATTGTGGTCAAAATGCATCGGCAACAGAAAGCAACTTTTATGGTGGTAAAAAGAATAAACATACTTAGCAATGGCAATCAGTGCTATAAATAGTAAAGTAAACAGCATACAAACTGTTGCAATAATTCAGAAAATGTATGAATTCGAAGTAGCTGGCCAGAAAATTGCTTAAGTCTGGCTGTTATCCAGGTGGTTTTCGTGGCAATCTCGGTCTCAGGATTTTCCACTACCGTGGGAACCTCACATGTAACACATAAGGTTTTTATTCAGCCACTTCCTGCTGCTGCTGCTGCTGCTGTTTATAATGGTGGACCTTTTACGAGCCTTTTCTAATCGTACTCTTTTCTACTGCCACTTTAATCTGTTCAACCTGAACAACATACTCCCATGCGATGACCGCATTATTGTTGGCATTGCTCCAACACGCTACCGGGCAATGAATGTTGGGGGCTATCGACCGGGAAGATTTGACAGGAAAAACACAGAACAACAGCAGTGGCAGTTCCCTTCTGTGACCGTAGAAAGAAACCCTTAAAATATCAGTGCCCCGCAGTAATGATGCTTTACCACAGGGGGCAGTAAGAAAAGCAGAGCACAATAGCTGCAGCCATTCCAAACCCTCGCTGATCAGCTCATCCCTGCAGCAAAACCGTATACTGCTGGTTACTTGTGCTGTTGCTTCTTTTAAACATTTCACAAAACTCACAACACAACAGTCCCCCACAACAACATGTACACTAATCGCTAATTGTTCAGTTACACTCCGGTCTTCAGGTTTGTGTCATTATAGCCATTCTTCCCTTAAGGGAAATCTCAGAGAGAGCGAAGCTCCCTTCAGGGAACTGAGCGGAGACACTAAATTGGCAATTCAGTGTTCTCTTTCTTCAATGCAATGTCAATGCCTTGTAGTAGGACTACAGATTTCCTGAGCTAGAAGGCCATGGCCCGGGGCCTTAGGGTGCACAGGTGTGTGAATGTGCTCACCTCTGCCGTGAGGGAGACAGCTTCTTTATCTCCTGCTTCTTCACTTGGTGGTACATCTTGGCTGCCTTGTCAAACAGGCGCTTGAGGTTCCCGTAGGCTCCGTCAAACGGCGTCTCTGACTGTATACTGTCACACACACAGACACAGACACAGACACAGACACACAAATACAGTCATGGGTGATCAATACAGGGACAAACAAAGATTTTTTTCAGGTCTCTTATATCCACAAAATGAATGGTCAAAATCAGTGACTACTGTGTCCAAATATTTCCCCATCCAGTCCAGTCTTGTCAGAATAGAGACTAATAATCAGAATCTGAACCTTTTTTAGATTTTAGGAAAAAATATGTACTCACTTCTTGATTATTACCAAGTTATTTAACGTGTTTAATTTGCACGTCATGCTCGATGCTACTATCCATGGTAACTGCAGCAAAGGTGCTTAAATGCTGTACGTTCATCTAGGGTGCACATTAACAAGATTCTTACCCGCTCAAGTAACTACCTCAAATATAAAGCACAAATGTACAGTCCAGAGTCTGAACAAACAATTCTCCATGGAGGAGCACGGAACTCATTCACATACACCGATAATCATTACTCATCATAACCTGGCCGGATGCAGAAAACAATGCTTTATCCGTGCACCGTGGTGTGTCCACAGTGACACCCGGAGGCGAACATGAATAGTGTCTCTGGCAGGGCTACTCAAATCACGGTCCTTGCAGGCCGAGTGCTGCTGTTTTTCCACCTTCCCTTTACCTGGGAGACTGGCGTGAAAACACTCTGGCCAATCAATTGCACTAATTGTTCAATTGCCTAACCGAGAGAAAAGAAAAGAAACCAGAACCGACTTTGGATTGTGGGCCAGATTTGAGTAACCCTGGCCTATGGCATGTGACGGTGAATCATTGTACAGTGGTTCTCACCAGCGCAGGTAGTAGTAGGTGGCTTCCACGTTGTAGAACTTGCTCCCTGCTAGTGTGCCGAGTTGGTTAAAAGGCATTCCTGCAACATGACATCCAATGCAAAGGTTTGAGATCAGTGTAGCTAACCGATTCTGCCACCAACCAATCAACAATTGATTGTCTTCACTGCATCGGTCACAAGCTCAGGTTATTTGAACCACGTTTTTGCTGATCAGTAATTTGAGCTCCTTCAATTATTTTTATAACAAGCTCTGAACATACTGGAATCAATGAACACAACTGCATTCTTGAATACATTCTGGTTCACCAAAATGTAAAGATCAATTTAAAATGGAAGGTGTAGTATTACCTTGTAAGCTGCCTGCAACCCCAAAAATCACATTTGAACATTATGGACCAAAGACATTTCAAAGCTTTAATGTTTGACATATATTAGATGTGATGAAAAGGTAACGCCTTCTTCGGTAGTCTCTTCAAAGTATGGTGGTTTAGGATCAAATCATGATGTAGAGCTTAATGCTGGACCCAATGCTTGACATGGGTCAAAATAAAAACTTCTGTGCAATTCTCAAACCTGCCTGTAGTTAACAATCGCTTGTGTATACGAAGGCCTGCGTAACAGGCAGAAGACTCAGGAGCAAAAGCGTTTGAATCATGTTAAAAACCCAATAGCTGGGACTCTCTCAGATTTTTATTTAACCTCATTTATTTTATCGGTGCCAGGCAGACTTGAAGGTCTGCAACCTGGCTGTGGCGCAGGCAGAGGTGGAAAGAGTACTGAGAAATCCTACTCAAGTACAAGTATTGTTACTTTAGTGGAAATTAACTCAAGTAGAAGTAAAAGTACTAGTCCAGGAAATTACTCAAGTATGAGTATTTGCGTTCTTAAATATATATATATATATATACTGTATATATATATATATATATATATATATTTTAAATTATTTTACCCTATATTTACCCTATATTGCCTACAGTAATTAGATTTCACACATTTGTAAATTTAAAAGTACTCAAGTAGAATACTTCTTATTTAAATTACTCAAGTAAGAGTAAAAGTATAGCATTTTTAAAATACTGTAAAAGTACAGATCCTCAAAAAAACTACTCAAGTATTTTACTTGAGTACTTTTACTTGAGTACTTTCCACCTCTGGGCGCAGGCACAAGAGCGGTCACTCACCGACGTGCGGGGTGACAGACAGGGCCTGGTGGTAGAATCTCTCCGCCAGCTGCTCCGCCTCCACGCCCGCCAGCTCGTTCTGGTACCGTGCTGCAGACCGCATTAAAACATCCCATCAACCACCTGGCCGCAAAGACCAGCGTTCATTCTTCACACTTCCCACGAGACATGCTGTCATGCATCTAAAACATGCCTGCTATATTTACCCAATCAAATGTTTCTAAAGCAAATTAACGGAAAAGAAAATGAAGGGGAAAATAAAGTCAGTAATTCATTTTCATCATTTCTTTTTGGAACAATTGATTTTTTTTTTTTTATTCCCCATTTTTCTTTTCACCCCCAATTTCTCCAATGTAATTATCCTAATGTAATTTAAGTCCATTGGGGGAAAAAAACATACCTTTAATGTAGACCCAGGAGTTCTTCTGACTGCCCGAGCAATTTATAATACTGTTACAAGACTAACATGCAAGACTACTTTTGTTCACCAGCAAACACTTCTCCTCAGTTCCATTTTTTGAAATACTTGATGTCTTTTTAAATGAATGATACAAGCCAAAGGGATACTTGTTTAATGCAAACATGCCTGACCTACAGGGGCCCTTTACTGTTACTCTCAGCTCTGTCCCTACATAAGACAAGCGCGCGTGCATAGAGTGGTGGAGCGCTGCTTTACCAAGGTCCCCCAGGTACACTAAGCAGCGATGGCAGGCCATCTGGGCCCATTCCATCTCCTTGGCAGTGGCTGACACCGGCTTCTTCCGACCTGCAGGGACAAACAAGTATCAGGCCTACATTCAAACAAAAAACAAACAGAACAGCAGCTAAAAGCAGTACAGGGTTTCACAGTGTAAGCGCTGTAAAGATTTTGCAGAAATAATATGATGGGGTTTTTCTTGCTCGTTCTTCACCACCACATTCAACAGCTGTCCCTCCCGTTGCTGCAACATCCTCTGTTAAACTGGGAGGGCTGCAGCCCAGCAAGTGTTTCCTCAGAAACCCATGCAGCCAAGCCCCTTTTCTATTCTGTAATCTGCCAGCTGAGCTGCCATGGCTCCTGTGCGAGAGGAATACGCGACCGACACAGCTGGAACAGGCCAGCTGATTATAGGAGCCCGATCTACCAGGGGAGTTTCTAGTGAGCAGTGAGACAGGAGTTACTCTACCGGCCAATGGCCTCCCTTCCTGGGTCATGCAGTCCAGAAGTCAGGCCGGCAGTGTAGTGTAATGTTTAAAGAACTGGGCTTGTGAGTCAGCGGCTGCAGGTTCAAATCCCAGGTGGGGCGCTCCCGTTATACCCTTCAGCAAGGTACTTAACCTGAATTGCTTCAGTGAAATGTCCAGCTGTATAAATGGATTGTATGTTGCTCAGAATGAGAGCATCTCCTAAATGTGTAAATGTAAATGTAATGATGCTATGGCCAATCATGAAGTGATGATGTGATGCAATGACCACTTATAACTCAACCGTGTGTCACCGTGTACTGTGTTCATCACAATATTTTCGTCTCCACTTTGATTTATGTAAAAACGCAACAGCAAAGAAAACATATTTAATAATTCTACCTTTATTTAATGCTGAAGTCTCACTGAGATTAAAATCTCTTTCTCAAGAGAAACCTATACTGTATCTATTGGTGGGTTTCTACTTGTATGTGCCTTAGTGTCTCTGACTAAGTGGTATGGTTTAAGACCCTGCAAGATAACAGGTGGAGTTTTGAGGGCATTTCAATGGAAATAGTCACCGACAGCCTAATCAGAAACTCTCCCTTCCAGCTTCTGACTCAAAAGTAGAACCTCAACAACTATGAAAATACCATTTCGACACCTGGTGTGACATGCACGAGAAGCAGGACGAATGTCAAACTATGACTAAGTTCCAGGCCTAATATGGGCACTTCTGGTAATCCACGTGGAAATCCTGAAAACATAAAGGATTACGGAAGATCTGGGAACAAAGTTTAGAAGACATGGCTGTGATTGTGTCTCTCACCTATGAGGGGGTCAGTGACGTGCGTCCAGTCAATGCAGTCCTGCAGCTCTAGCTGATAGTGGGACTGGATGTAGAGGAGCAGGTGCTGGTAAAATCCCACGCCGGCTATCAGGTGAGTTCTGTAGGCACACTCCAGGGCACTGCGACTGTGAATGTGCTACAAAGAGAAACAGAGAACGTCAAGAGTGAAAGGAAGGTGGGGTACAGTGAAGGAGGGAGGTAGAGAGAGAGGAAGAGAAAAGAAAGTGTGAGGGGTGGAGAGGAAGACCATGAGCATGAAAAACAGAGAGGGGGAGAGAGAAGGGGGTAATTCCTTTACACTGCACACATTCACACTCCTGTTCAACCTGATCCCCCAGTCCATGGCTTTCCAGCTGAATAAATCTGTAGTCCTAGAACAGGGCTTGTTCAGTCAACGCCACTAAATCAAGGACTTGCGTACAGAGATGGAGTCACTTGTAACTAATAGAAATAGAAATCACTCAAAACTTAACAAAGACCACAGTTGAAATTCACAGCATGCAAGTCTGAGATCTGAAGCAATTATTCCTTATATTTTTTTCACTGCTCTGTAATACTGCAGTTTTTACAGAAGCATTTGAGAAGCATATTCAATGTTTTTCGCTTGAGAACATTTAGTTGCTTTTGTGTGCTTTTTGTCACTTGTAACTGAAATATACTGGTAACATCCAAAATAAAGGAAGTACTTCAGTAAACGAAGGGTTCTGGAGGCTCTGTTATGGTGTGGGGTGCATTGTTAGGTCCACTCAACCCCTTAGAGGGCAAGGTAAACAGCAATAAATGCAAACCCTTTCTGAGTGACCACCTTCACCGATGGTGAAGCATGTCTATCCTCATGGGAGTGGTCTTTTCCATGATGACAATGCCCCCATACACAGGGCACGAGTGGTCACTGAATGGTTTGATGAGCATGAAACGATGCAAATCATATGCCAGGGCCATCTTAATCAAGGGTTCAACCCAATTGAACACTTATGGAAGATTCCAGAGTGGTGCCTGATACAGCGTTTTCCACAACCATCAACAAAACACCAAATATTGGAATTTCTTGTGGAAGAATGGTGTTATGTCCCTCCAATAGTTTTCCAGACACTTGTAGAATGTATTCCAAGGCACACCGAAGCTGTTCTGGTCGCTTGTTCTGACCCAGTGGCCCTATTAAGACACTATGTTGGTGTTTCCTTTATTTTGGCAGTTACCTGTACATCACCATAGAACAATATAAACGTATGTATATATACAAAAAATATATTTGTAAAAAATTAAGCTGAATGTTCAGAGCAAATGGGTTTAAGACAAGTACGCAAAGAGGGCAGCTTTGAGTCATGATGGCCAGTGAATGCGGTGCAGGTGAATGACCACGCAGATGGAACACTACCTTCTTGTTGGTCTTAATGACTTGGATGACCTCATAGTACACCTTCCTCCACAGCAGCTCCTCTGCTTTGCGACCATAGTCCACCGGGTGTAGGAACATGAGCTTCACACAGAGCTCCCGCAGCCTAAGAGAGAGAGCATGAGAGAGCAAGAGAGAGGTCAAGTGGAGCAATCCAGGAGGTACAATGCACTAAAAATGGATGCATCTTTAAAAGTGGCACCAACAATACTCACATGAAAGTAGGCACTGCTTTATTTATCAATTTGTAAAGGAAAGATGAAACACCAATACAGCAATCTGTATTTGGAGAGTGCCAATCAAACTGAAAGACACCGCACCGCAAAGGCATTTTAATGGTGCCGCGGCAGTGCAGTTACGAAGTTATGCTGTTGATGTCAGCACTGCATAAAGGCTCCTCACTAAACACACTGCTTATTTGCAATGCCAACTTCCTTCACAGATACGAGCAGAAATTTGTACGGAAATACAAACAAAGAAAACACAGTGCTTGTGTAGTGTGTAAAAAGACAAAGTCGCAAGCCTAACTATCATAGGTAACACTTCACAGGGAAGTAAACCGGTAACATAACACTGCAATGTTACCAGGCTTTTACCATATAATTATCGCTGTATGCTGAGCTGTAAAGTGCAACTATAAGACATACTTACTGTTAGGTTATGGGTACTTACTTGTTGCGCAGGCTGATATTCTCTGGCTTGAACACCTCCCTGTATGATGACTTGTTGCTGATGATGACATCCAGCTTGTGAACAGACTCCACAACAGCCCTGGGTCATGTGCCAAATCAATTAAGAAAAAAATGTTCAAATACAGATTTTCTTTCTTCTCTTTTTCGCCAGTCAGCTGGTTTTACACATTCTAATACATTAGCCGTATCCTCATATTTCATTTTGTTGCATACAGCAGATGTGTGCGTTTGTTTTAAGGGTACAGTAAGCCCATAATGCACATGCTCGTGAAATTCTACTGATATCATGAATGGAACTTCAAACATACAGAACCTATAAGCTAACAGATACAAACATTCTGAAATGTTATTGAAGCCACTCATAATACATTTCACACAGTCAAATTAATCCAATTTACATCAAGAGGTAAAATTTTGATAAATGAGCAAAAGATGACAGCTCCTTGTTGTCCCAAGCCACAGTGCCAGTGCATTTGCTAATATGCAAACATTTATATCCAGACCAGCCTGGAACCAAGCTGTGAAGAAGTCATTAACCTTTGCTCAGTTTTCATGTGGACGTGCTGATTGGCCACTGACAAAATGTGTGCCAGTGGTTCTGTGTGGCTCAGTAGGTAGAACATGGCATTGGCAATGCTTAGGTTGTGGGTTCAATTCCCACTGGGACCACATATACGGAAAAAATGTATGCATTCACGACTCTAAGTCACTCTGGATAAAAGCATCGGCTAAATGGCATATAAAATTTCTATTCAATGATGAGGGGCAGGCCTATCCCCAAACACAGGGGCTCAGATTAGGGTAAAAGTCATACTTGTCAAAGGGCAAGTATCTTAGAAAAGATACTTGTCCTTCCTAAAACATACTTGTCCTACTTATTTCTTTTCTACACGGATATTTATGTTTGACTTGTGCAGCATGTGCTCATGGGACTGTGTAGCAGTGAGGCGCTGACCAGTGCCCGCAGGTGGCATTAGCGACTAGTGTTCTAACTGTAAAGTATATCATAACGTACACTGTAGTCGGGACTCGAATGAGAGAGATTTTTCCAGAGTCTGGTATGGCAGCTAACGTAATAGCTAGCTAATAATTCCTAGATTTAACCGAGCAGGGATGTGGGAATGATTTGTGCTTGGACGGTAGGATGGAAATGAGAAATCACTGCAGGAAAATCACAACGATTCTTCAGCCTAGCGAGAGGGCTAACTGCACTGAATATAGAGAGGAAGTAGCTAGCTAGTGTTCACGGATATTGCTTGCTAATTCAATGCTTGGTAAGTGATAAATGCATGATCACTTACTAAGCCTTGTGTTAGCAAGCAACTAGCAACAACAGACATCGATACCCAATGTCCTTGAACGCTAACGTTAGCTAGCTAACTAACTAGCTGGTTCTTGCTGTTGTGTCTATGTCCCACGATCCGCAAACTTGCTTGACTACTGCAGAGTCTGGCATAGCAAGAACAACAAACGCGGTGAGCACAGACTGCGTGCGAGTGACAATGTGCCACTTTTCCCATTTGGAACTTCGGAAATATTTTTGAATATCGGCGCATGTCGTGTTTGTTACAATGTGAGTGTAAAACAGAAATAGTTCCAGTTAGCGAATTTAAAAAATAATAAAATCTTAAATTCACAGTCATCAGCAGGACGGTCACTTGGAAATCGAAGGTCGTCCTTCTTAATTTTTTGTCGTCTGAGACGATAGGACGACTGCTAATCTGGGCCCCTGCAAACATCATCTGTCTACTATCCTGGGGCTGGGAAATGTTATGCAATCAAAGCATCGAGATGGCTGGAAAGAGAGATGATGTGGACTGACTGTGCAATACGTCAGCTTTTAGCACATTAATAATATAATTATAATAATTATAATAATATAATAATAATAATATAATAATATACGCCATTTAGCAGACGCTTTTATCCAAAGCGACTTACAGTAGTGAATGCATACATTTTCAGTATATGTGGCCCCAGTGGGGATTGAACCCACAACCTAAGCGTTGCCAACGCCGTGCTCTACCTACTGAGCCACACAGAACCACACATTGAATGGCATGTCTTTGGAAGACAAGCAGTTTTCATAACTTAAGACATTTTCCAGCAAAGAAGACATCCCTAGAGATTTGGTGAGAGCCTCGTCTACCAGGGAGCCCTGCCCCACTGCTCATCCTCCTTAATAACGTAAGAGTAAATCACTTGCTCATGCCTTGATACCAAGCTGCTCAATGTGTAGCCTGAAAGGCTCATGTTTGCAAGCAGACTGGTAGCTGCGATATGCGATATGTGGTCTGTCCTCGCTGTCTCCCTGACACAAGCTGACATTTAAAAGGCACAGAGACTTCTGCTCTGAATAAAAACTAAACCCAAAGAAAATCTTTGGTTGGACGATCCGAGCATTTAAAAATAAAGCCATATACTTGGGGAGAGCCTGGTAAATCCATCCAGACACTTCCCTTAAATTTTGTAAAACACATTAAACTGTTCCAGGGACCATCAGAAATGGTGAAATGGACTTATCTATTGAAAATAACAAATCTAGATATATTACTGCTAGCAGATAGCCATACTCATTCTTCTTACTGCATTCTGAAGTGCAGTGAAGCAAAACAATGCCTCTGAGGCCATGTGCTGAATCTTTCCAGAAGAAAAGATGAATTAGAGGGAACTTGCTTAATTGCTGAACACTGCAGCACATATGTACAGCATATGCTGGCTGATGTTCTGGTAACAGTGTTTTATTGCTAAGGTACGATGGCATGCATGACTATGAGAGACTCCTATTCCTTACGGATTGGTCCAGAATAAAGGATGAAACCAACATATCACTAGGTTTAAAGACAAGAAACAGTGTTGACCTCATGGATTTGATTAGATAAGGCAATCCAAAAGTCCCCTTTTTGCTTGGAAAATACATAGGGCATTGAGGAGGCAGCACTTAAAAAAGGATTTTAAAATATTTTTTTCAGGTAAACCTACCTAGAATTAGTGAACAAAAAAATGGAAACACCCATGTAAATTAATTTAATAGAGTGTTAAGGACACTACCACTTTGATTGGCTGCTCTCGCCCAAGGTTCAAATTTGCAGTCAACTAATCTGTGATTGCTCACTTGTTTTGCTTTGCATCACACTGCGCCTTGCACCCACTGTTGCTCTTTGCTGATGATGTATTTTCCTATGAGTTCCATGCTGACATCACCTTAGGCCCATTAAATGCACCCCAACAATCAACCCTCTTTCAAAATCACACGGTCTCCTTTTGCAGAAATGCTAGGCATAATTATAGGCAACCAGGCCTGTCCAGCATTTTATACATGACCCTATGCATGCTGGAATATTATTTGCTTAATTAATGGATAAGCCACACCTGTACAGTAGCCTCTGCTTTGTACATAGGCCTACTTGTTGTCCCTCATTTACCCAGGTTTTTCCATAATTTTGTCTGCTACCTCTATTTCACTTTATTTTTGACTACTCGTTAACAAAAAGAAGAAAAAAAAACAGTCCAATGTTGTTCATGGTGACGCTTTCGCCACATCTGTGGCCTTCATCAGTGAGTGACTCATATGTTGCATGGATACTCTTTTACACTTGCAGTCAATTTGTTTGATTGCTAATATGGCTCCTTTCTGCCCTGTGAATTTTTCAAGGGACAAGGGGCCTTGTATATCACTACCCCATCACAGCAGTGCACATCATAAGAGCAGCAAGAACATGGGCACACCAGTAATTACTACATTAAAACAATCAAGTATCCAGCTAAGCAGAAGCAATGAAAGTTACAATTTTAAACAATCACAGGAAAACCATGCCTAATCACAGTGCCCAGCCCCAGAATATGATAGCCCAATGATAGCTACGACAGCTAGCCTATAACTTCTCACACTAGCATCAATATGGTTCTAAACAACTGATCTGACACTACAATCACATTTCACACAGGGTCATTGGAGTTGGGGTGTCCTGATTTAGGCCTACTATAGAATATGCCCTGGAACTTGGAACCAAAGTGTTTAAACAGGTGGGGTATGAATTGGGTTTAAATGTGACACAAACCCTTGACCAGAATACGGTCTCCCTTTTTACATGGCAAAGTAATTAGGCTACGGGTCTTAAATGGAAAATATTGTAACTAAATTGACTGCATGTCTTACCATTCTAATGATGGGTGATGAGAACACACGACAGATAGTACGAATTAGGTCAGAATCTGGAATTCCAATTCCAACATGGTTCATAGTAACGTTTCATGCCAAAGAGGCTGAGGAATGTATGTTTCTGGTACTATCATGTATGTATTTCATACTCAAATAGCTACAAATATTTAAGGTTAAATATAACCTCTTTTTTTTTTTTTTTTTTTTTTACTGTTAAAAATTAATGTCCAACTGTGTTCCCAGGATTGGTCAATTAACATGCTTTTCTGTCATGCACTTTTTATTGACAAAAACGCAGAAATCTGACATACTGACAAGGATGGCACAGCTTTCCAATGGATAAAACCTTGCCCAAATTATTGTTAGAGCTTAGTCATTCGTGTTTCCTTATAGTCAACGACAACGTTAGCAAGCCAAGTATCTAACTTTACATCATAAACGTATTACTACACTATCTAACGTTAGTTCGTTTACTTATGGCATGTTATGTCACACCAAGCTATGTTCGCTAACGATAAATGGTACCCATTTAATTATGCTTAGCTAACCAGGTAGCCAGGCCAGTGTTATATCTATTCTCTAGGTATACTGTAACGTTATTAGCTAACGTTACAATACGTGCACGTTCCATCACGTGCCATATCTATTTTATTTCCTAGTTAGCTAACTGGGTTGTCTGTCACCACATACAGTATGCACTGGGTAGTCTGCCAACCACACCAGTTACAAACTACAAACAATATGCTGGATACATTTCCAATCCCGTTAACCTGAAATTCTAGACCTATAAAAGGGTTGGTTGTCAGACAAGTAGCTGCTATGTACTGTAAAATTAAATAGCAAACTGGCTAGGTACAGCCATGTAGCTAGAACTCAGCGCTAGCCAACGCTATCTGGCTTCTTAGCTAACCATAACTGGGTATGGTTAACACTAGCTTAAATTAGGTGGCCACGAAATGCAGAAAGATACGTTAGCTAGCTAAAGTAGTTCTACATTGCAATGCCGCTATTCGTATCATATATGTATAATTACGGTTCGTTAACTGGCCATCTGCTAATAGCTAGCTAGCTACCTACATGCAGGTAGGCTTGTCGGCTATGTAACGTAAGGGAGATAGCTAGCTAACCATAGCAATTCGAAAGCTAAATTCTGTCTCCGCGTTAATGCTGTGCCGTCATCGTTTTTGGACATTTGACGTACCATATTACTAGCTCGCTACCTGTATAAATTCAAGACAGTGCAAGCCAGTTGGGTAGCTAGATTGTTGTTGTTAACTCGTTAACGTTAGCCAGCTCGTTATTTAGATAGCGAATCCTTACATTGACTAGGAAGCTAGCTAGTTCCACTGTTTTTGCGCGAACGTCCCTCTACTTTGCACTGGCCTTGGCAAGCCAGCTTACTGACCTGTACAGCCGCTTGATGTGAAGGACTTTCGCCTCCGGTTCGCTGTCCTGCCCGGGTCCACTCATACTAGCAGCAGCGCCGCGGGTTTCGTCGTTCTCTAAGCCCCCGATGTCCACTGTATGCCCACCCGTTGGCAAACCGTGCTTGTCTGGGTTCCTCTTGCCTGGCTAGTGTTATGCTGTGTAGTCTTTCACTTGTCTGCCAGCCGCTTAACTTCTGTTTCTGTCTCTGTCTTTCGTTCCTTAACGTCGCTTAAGTCGACCCCCTCTTCCCATCCGTTAAGTAACCGGGTAGGGGAGGGAGTGCCAGAGTATTTTAGTTTATTATCGGTCAGCTATCACGTCCCAGTATGAATATTTTGTTGCTACCCGTTCCAGGTATCGTTCGGAGGGCGGCCATTATTGCTCAGACATCGACTGCTCGAATATCGCGAGAATTGTAGTGACACCTTGGACCTGATCGCGGGATATTGGCAAGGGTTGCCAGATACTGTGGTGAGTGTGATTGTTTAAACACTGATTCGGATGAAATTAAGTAGCTAGCGATGCATCGCCCCAAGGAAGAACGTTTCTTGGTAAATTAAATATAACTACACACCCTAGTTTTAAGATATACAATCTCAAAAAATGAAATACAATTAAACAAATAAAACGGTTGCCTTAAAGTTGACACAGACCATGTTAGAACTAGGGGTGCTTCAATGTATAGTCCATTTAATTTAGCGGGACAGCGATTAAAAATACGTCCAGGACAATGCGGGGTCACCCTATTTGCAGCGCGATGGAACATGCCAGGGGATAATAAACTAAACGTATACTATACTGGAATAGTCTGGATGAATTTAGTAGAAAGTAACAACACGAGATCTCACAGTTTCGCATCACAGACTGTCAAGCTTGCAGTCAGACATGATAATGCATGAATCAGTAATGCACTGTGCCACATCCACGTGGAGTGGAGTGGAACTAGGGGTCTGATAATATAAATAGCAATATCAACTAAATCTGCCGACAATCCTGTGAATAAAGTCTACTTTAGTCTACTTTTCAGAAAGTCTACTTTTTGATATCTGGAATTGGAGTCTGAAATCAGAAATTCCCATTGCTGACATCCAGTTATTTCCTATTGGAAATTGCATTTCCAATTTGATATCTGGAATTGGAAACTCAAGGATTAAAACGGCTTGACTTAAACGTATGATTACACAAGGTCACACTGCATTTTAGGTACTGAAACAGAAAGTTAGCTGTTCCTAGGGTATATCGTTCTGCACGTCAGCTCTGGTCAGCTGGATGAAATCATTAATTTGCTTGAATTCTAAATGATTATATATTGTATATAACACCGCTTATAGGCCTAAACATTTTTCAATTTCTATGTTAAATGGTTGAGCCAAGCTTTTTCAGTCAAGATGTCATGTTTTTTTTCTGTCTGTTTTTTTTCTACACAATTATTTTAAGGATCTTCCCCTGACTAAGAAGGAACATGAGGAAGCATATCTCACTTATTTACCTCTGGCCTGCCAATGCACCCAAATAAATTAGCAATTAACTGCAGTAAAGTATACACAATCCATCTAAATGGGTCAGCCCGTGGACATAAACAAGGACACATAAACAATATTCACAGCATAAGTATACAGACCCTGATGGAGCATATAGAGAGCCTGATCAGTCTATATGAGCTAGTTCCATGGGAACCTGTTTTGATAGCCACATTTCAATTACAAGCAGTTTCCTAGAAAACCTCAATGTCCCACATAAAACATTTTGTGAACCTATTTTGATATTACAAGACACATTATATTGTCTTGGCAGTTTCATTCAATTTCTGACCTGTGCAATATAGAACTGATAATGCAATAATGCACTCTTTATTTTTGCAGCAGTCATCTTAGTGTGGGTTAACAGGTTTTCATTACATTACATATTACAATTAGTGTGTGTCCTGCATATCACAAACCAAAACATCATATACTATCAAATATATTACCTGCTTAGGCTGCAAACTGTTGCATGTAAAATGATTGCCCTGCTTGTATTAATATGAGCTTCCTTTTAAAGGAGTATTCCTGCATTTGTGGCATAATCGATTTTCAAATTAACCACAATGCTGTTGATAGATCCAGACATTTTTTTTCTTATTATTTTAACATTATGAAACAGCCAGTTTTTCCCCTTTAGCATTGGCCACCATAGCCAAAATGAATGAGAGCGGATATGTATCCATTCAGCGTACGTCAAAAAACATGAAAATGTCCCCCAACAAATTCCAACACAGCCCATGTTATTATGCCTAAGGCCTTATCATGCCCAACTTTATCATGACTTTTATGTTTGATACCAGGTAATTCATTGTAATTAGCTAACTTAAATCCACTTTGTTTGGAACTATCCAGTCAGTTGCCACACAGTGCTTTTGCAGTCCTGGTTTGAGGAGGAGGTTTATATTTGAAGTCAAATATATCCATGAAAAGGCAGTTAGATAGTCCCAGCAGGAAGACTACAAAAACAAATATTCTAATAATTGCTAAAATCAATGAGCATTGATATTAATCCAAATGTCAAAAATTGTAAAGCCTAATAATGTTACTATACTGGTTGCATTGAAGTTTGATGGGGGACATTTTCATGCTTTTTGGAGCACACTGAATGTTTCCCTATCTACTCTCCTTCATGTTGGCTACAGTGGATAATACTAAAGGAACTAAAAAACTGTCTGCATCTAACCAAATAATAGAAATATGCACAAACATCTGGTAACTCAAAAAGGAATTATGTTAAAAATGCTAGAATACTCCATTGAATCCCACTGAATCTCTCTCACCTGCCATGGCAGTGGGTAATATATAATATATAAGCCTGTTTCCACTGGTGCGTCCTGTTGCAACATCTAGGTTTCATGGGATCAGTCAGTGTCAACAGACTGTCCCTGTGGCTCCTGGTGATTTGACCTGAACTAGGCACTTTTGTATTTTTTTACTTCTTGTGTTTCTTTCTGATGATTGCATTATATTGAAACACAACTGGCCTAAATGTAATTTTTGTGTTGTATGTTGCCAATTCACTGTAATTTACTGCATTTGCAAAAATATATCTTTCTACTTGTTTATTGATTGAAATGTTGCACATATATTCTGGTTCACTTGTCTAACATGTTAGCTAAAAAAGACAACTGTTGAAGCTAGCTAGCTAGCTTTTTCTAAACAAATTTGGGACCCAGAAGTATGATACTTTCCCCAAAGCTACTTCTTTTTTATTATTCTTTAAAAAAAAATTGTTTGTGGGTAATTTTGAATAAAATCTGAAACTTGTATAATAATGCAAAACAAAGAAAAACAGATTTGTGTTGAAAGGTAAGTTCTCGTCCTCCCCTCTTTCTTGTTAAGGGGCTACCACTGTTTAATGTAGGCTATACACTGTATAATTCAAAGCAACTGTGTGCTGTATGGTTAGCAAACACTTTAAATTGCGTAATACATATACTGATTATATTGGCTAAAACTGTTTATTTGCTTTCATGTGAATCACCTGGATTGGACCTGACCTGGACCTGAAGTCTTAGTGATGCCCCACCTAGGTGAGCACCTTTATTTTAAGCTACGAGTTAGCCTACTGTACACATTGAGCCAAGGGGGTTTACAAACATTTGGCAATTTTGCATGAGCTACTTAAAAAACATTTAAAAGAGTAATTTCCTACTGTATGTAGCAACGGGCAGCCAATTCATCCACCCATGTCAGTATGTCCGTGCCCAGTGCATGGTATTCAACATTGTCTATTAGGTTGTATTCCCCCAATTCAACTAAACATACAACTGTGAGCCCTCGAAGTGTAAAATGTAATATATGATGCAAGAACCATCATTGAATTCCATCATTAACTTATGAACTTTTTTGTTTGCCATTTCTCAGAAAGAAATTTCCTCCCCTCAATGGTTGACAGTAAATCTAATACAAATGTGCATATCACAGGTGAAGTTAGGAATTTAATTATTTGTTTATTTATTTACTTATTCAATTATTCATTTATTTCTATCTCCAGGATTCTCCAACCTGAAAAATATAAACTCCTGCTCATTCAAAAAAAGAAATAAAGAAATTGGCATGGACCATCTCAAAGAAATTGCTCAATAAAATTAAAGTAACAATAATAACAATAATAATAATCATTATTATTATAATAATCAGAATATCCACATTCATAACAAATCCATGTATAGTGCAATGCACACTTCAATATTCACTCTTTCCATTTATGTATATATACAAGGTCGATCCCCGAATGTCTGTCCATTTAAAAACCAACAAAAAGAGAAGGGTCGGGGATGTTATGGCTTGTCAAGGGGTGGGGATGTGGTTTATGGGGGTGTGGTATATGATGTGTATGATTAGGAGTTACTAAATGGCATTGGGATTTACAGGGAGCTCTGTACATGTAAAAAGACATAATTTCAAAAAAGGTTGGGAGTGATTTTATGGGCGAGTTGCTTAGCAGCCAATAGGGTGATCTGTACAAACTGAAATTGAACGTAACAAAACATGGGCAGAGATATGAGTGGCAGCGTTCGGGGAACAAGATCTGAAAAAGAAAGGGGTTATCTGTGTAAATAAGTCAAATAAATCTGAAGTACAACCCCAGCAAACACAGAATTCTGAAATATAACTGAAGATCAACAAACCAGGAAGAATCATAATAGTAATAGGAATTAATAATAGTAATGAAGATGGTGGTAACTGGAAATATTATTATACTCTATATATACAGACATTGCTAGGTCACGTCAAAATCACTTCAAAATGCCTCCATCAGTGATAAAATGAGTGCAAGAGAGAGAGAGAGATACAGAAAGAACAGGTGTGTGTGGGTGTGTGCATGTGTGTGGTTGAGACAGTTTGCATGTATAAAAGACAGAGTTCATCCTTGCATGTATGACCGATGTCTGCATTAAATATGCTTCCAATGATGCCTGTCCTTTAGGTTGTCTCTTTGAAACGGTCTGCCTCCCAGCCTCCCTGCCGTGTAGAGATGTTTTCACCCTGTTTTTCAACATGCACACGCTCAGAGATAGAGAGACATCGGGAAAAGAGAGGGAGAGAAAACACACACACTCTGTATATACACACTTACACTGACCGCACACATACGAACAAACCGTATATACAAGTAGACACACCTTATGTACACACACATCCCGTATATACACAAAGAATTTACACACACCGTATATACACACACATACATTCACTCACTTAAACAAAGTCAATTTTAAATCTTTCTCTATTCATTTTTGATCCCTCTTTTTCCCCAGCGGTGTAAAGAAGGGAGAACGCCTGCATGTCGGCAAAGTCTTCACAGGAAATTCAAAGTGAAGGGAAACGAAACTCAGTTCCATACTGTAGTCTCATCATTGCACCGATCAGCTGATTAACCAGGTACAGTAGCTGCCCAGCTCAGCACATCTTATCAAAAACCAAAACAAACAAGGAAGGGGCAGAGAACTGAACTAAGCGCCAACATAGTGGATGTTCGTATCCGTGTTGTGTCTCTGATTGTCCGCAAAAGCAGAGCTCCACAGCGATTGTTGAGAAATCTGACCCCCGCCTCTCTCCCAGACAGCCAGACAGAGTGGAAGGAAGGGGTACTAGTCACGGCAACGTCCGAATCGCTGAAGAGGGGGAGCAGGAATAACACTCTTTGCATTTCATTGAAATCCAGGGAAAAATAACTTCCACAAAAACAAAATGTTCCAAGAGATTGTCACAAGAGAACTGTGTTGATTTAAAAAAATGATACTTTCTTATTAGAGTTCCTTACTGTAGCATTGTCGAGAAGTAATTATCTGCATTGGGAGTCCTTCTGAATCGTTATTGTTCAAGTAGCACAAGGTATCATAGTGATAAAAATATAAATCATAGTAAGTCCATTACTTCCAGCTTCCAAGATTTTCATTGGAGCCAGATTTATTTAAAATCAGTTTATGTTGTATTGAGGCAGTGCATATTTAATGTTTCCTCTGACTCAAAGACAGAGAGATAAGGAGCAAAGACTCAATTACGTACAGTAAGATAGGAAGAAAATAAATTGAGAGAGAGAGAGAGAGAGAGAGAGACATTATGGAAATTTAGAAAAAGAGGAAACCATTATGGATTAGATGAGGAAGGTAAGCACTGAAAGGGAGAGAAGTAAACTTCATAAGCAAGTGATTAAGGAAAATGTAGATGAATGATATAATAAAGAAATAAGGATTGAGTGTATTTGGTGGCAGAGAAATAATGAAAACAATTGGGAAATGTAAAATAAAAATAAATCAAATACATCCAATATCTCCCTTTCTCCATTATATGCTTCTTATTTCCCCATAAATATTGAAAATACAACGGGTTCAACAAACTTCCAACCAAGAAACTTTTGTCTTCATACTTATTGAGCCACTAAAACATATAGGCAGAGAATTGCTCATTGTCTTTGAAGGAAATAAATATCCAACCATAGGTGTCAAATATAAAAAAGTCTTGCCAATCAGCCAATCAGAGAGAGAGCATAAGTAAGGGAGGAACACTCCCTTCAATTTAAATCCTCCAATGACACAGCTTCTTGCGGGATCATCCATGACTGTGGAACATCCAGTATGTGGCGGGGACAGGAGCTGCGCTCGTCCCTTGCCCCGCTTTCCCCCTCTGTCAGCCAATCGGATTGCGAGGGTGGCCTCCTGGATTAAGGCCGGGCCAATCTGAGGTCTGCCCACTCTGCGTCAGCCAATCAGGTTCCAGATTGGCTTCCTCGACGCTTTGTGAATGGCTGGAGGAAGAAAAAGGGAGACAGAGAGAGAAGGAGGGGGAGGTGTTCGATGAAGTGGTGTCCAATCATGGCTACTGATCCTACGGTTGATATAATGACTGCCCTATGGCAGTCACTCTGTGTGTTCAGTGTGGACTAATGACTTTGCCAGTCTGTGTTCAGCTCTGAGGCAATTGATTGTTTACCTGAGTCTCTCAATTCTGTGTCTCTGAGGTATATTCATGCAATGCACATTTAACAATCATTAACCCTGTAGACCCATTTCTTTACTAATCATGGAATATAACATATAACCACAAGCAGTCTGACTGTCCATATTTATTACTTTATGGAAATCATGTCATTTGAAATTCAGTCTTTCCAACTGAACTGAATTTCAGCTAATAGTCTATAGTTTGTTAAACCATTTTGGGCCTCGGTGTTTAATAATTAATGAATGCTCCTGTCATTGCTGAGCACTTCTATCTGGCAAGATTACAATCTGTTGCCATTGTTGTGTGATAGATCTGAAAGGCATGGCATGACAAAAACACTTCGAACAGTTCTAGGTTCCATTTCCCAATTCAGTGGGCCAAGTCTTAAAACCACCAGGGAAATCATCTCCTGAAATATTAGTTGTGCCTTGAAAAGGTGATAATACACATTCTTTCAAAGTTGGACTGGTGTAATCTGATAGTGACCCTTGGCATCACACAAGGCATACGCCCTCTAATAAAAGCCATCTGTCCATAGTGCCTGTGTACAGTGCACTGCAATAGTTAAAATGCAATCAAGGAGCTGGTATGGCTCCTTTTGTAAACATCAACACAACTGCACAACAAGTGCATCTAGGGATAGGGGATTTACGTAAAGACTAGCTACAATGCTAAATTAATTAATTCAATTAGTTTAACTAATTTGTTTTTCATTACTTGAACAGCATGTGCTAAATTCACAAAATAACAAAAACAATGTATGTATGTAAGTGACACTTGCTTAATTTGCAATAATTCTGGCAATTAGGCCTGGACTCAATCAACATTTGTTCTTAACTATGACTCACAATTAAATTCAAGTTCTTCACAAACACATTTGGCAATAACCAAAATTTGGCAAACTGTGTTTGTGAAATAAAATACTAGAATTTGTTTGTAAGCCAAAGTTTATGACAAATGTTGATAGATTCTAGAGAGTAACTTAAGGATGCAGCAAGTATAATGGTTCTTCCACTTTGTGGAATAAACAGCCAAATATAATTTGCCATGCCCTAAGTTAGAACCCACATTCAAGTGAAGACATATTGTGTGTAAATTCTGAAACCTTGTTATGCTGCATGGTAGTAGAAAACCTTTTTCTGCAACATTTAATAATATTTGCTTATTGTGTTTCCTTATTATACTTCTTATTCCATATTTTCTCTTTCACCTGGACACATTCTCTCAGGGACATTATTAAATGTATTCTGTGCCAAAACATCCTTTCAATGAGTGCCAAAATGTTAAAACTTGTAACATTTTTCTCTGCATACACTATTCTGGGGTACGGCTTCTTACTAGCATCAAAACGACTGATCTGATTTTGAATATTGAAATTACTGTGTAGACACAGATAATGTTTTCCACGTGATCTGACATAAACGTTGCACATGGGCCTGACTTTCTTTGTTCAAAGCTCATTACAGTGTTTATAAATCAAAGATCTATGCCATTTACAAATGCAACCTTTATTTTATCTATGGCTATGGTTTTGTTAGCAAATAGTGAGTGGTATGTGGCCCCAGGTGGGGGTGGCACAGCTCCCATAACCTAGAGCAGAACAGGCTAACCAGAACTGATCCAGTTAAAAGTCCACCATGTTCATAGCCAACCTTTTCATTTGTATGAAGCACTCAGTGAGCACATCAGTTTGCATATGGTTTGTGGGAAAGTGCCACAGATTAAGTAGGAACTCAGACCCATCTCCAAACATAGACTGCAATGTACAGCACATAAATAAGATAGTGACAGGGTAACAACAACAAAAAAGCAACATTGAAAGACATGCTCTGACAAAGGCAATTTGAACTGATATTAAGTCCTTGAGTACAGCACCTTTTGTTCAATCCCAAAGCTTTCATTTCACATTACTCACCAACAGCATTTACCTGTAGCATCAGCTGAGGAGAGGTGGCCAGATTGGGAAGGCAAGGTTTGTAATTTGGCTGGGCCATCAGGGTTACCACCCAGGCTTGTTTCAAGGGTGCCATAGGACACCCACAAAAAGAGAATCACAATTCCAGTCTAATGCCTCACTTGAAAGACATGGCGTAAGGCAAGAGCATAGTGCTAGATCATAGTGTTATTACATTTAGGTCTCTATCATTGCATTGGGTTGATTTAGTCCATGGGGGTGGTGCCACCTTCAAGCCCACCAGCACCATTGTCAGCAGCCACCTTGTTTTCCTTGGAGGAGTCCCAACCCATATCTAACCAAGGCAAGTCTCCAGTTAGGCCAGAGAATGCTACAGGGTGCTACTAGCTGGAAATACACCCCCAATCATATCCAATCTCATTCCTTAAAAAAACAATCAGAGGTTCCTCTTCTTGGGACTTGACTTAAATTGGTAAAAAACATATATATATATTTATATTATTTTTAATATATATATATATTAGTACACATCAAGACAGTAGTCTTCGAAAACTCTTTTTTTGGTAAAAGACAAGCCAGATCTTTCTTTGCCACAGTGATAGACAATAACACAAGTCTCATTTTCAAAGATGTTTGATCAACCACAAATTCTTCTGTCTTAGACTATCCACACTCTGAACTCAAAGGCTAAACCTACTGTACCATTATTCTTACTTCATGTAAATGTCTGATTCACATTTCAATAGTTTGGCCTTTTTACATACTTTTAAGATATCTCGTTTGATTTTTTCCCCCGTTTTCCACTGTCCAATGCCATTGTTCACCGTAACAATTTTTTTTAATTGAGCACTGAATATGATGTAGAAGTCTGTGAAGCAAGGAAATCCTAGTGGTGATGTTCATCCAAGTGGAGCCTGACCTTGCTACATTCCTGCAGATACTCACTTCAGTAAAATGGAGACCCCTTTGTATTATTCGCTGAAAAATAGCCACAGCAACAACATCTCTAATGGGATGTTTTACCTGGCACATGATAATTATTTATATTTCTATATCCCTAAACTTATTTTGGTAGAAGCACAGTTTAGACTTGACAAAGTTCAACACACTCACACAATCCAATCACTGAACCCACCCTAGCACCTCCCCCCTCCCCACTGTACCACACACACACACACACACACACTCATACTCAAGCACAAACAGACAAACACTGACAATGAGAATACATTAAAACACTGAAATAATAGCCTACATTGAGTGAAGAAGACAGTGGAAGAAACAGCTAGACAAGGAGAAATATATGAAAGAGGCAGTACTATGAGACAATTTTATGTTGGAAATGGCACTGTATGTTTATGTAGCACTGTTATTCACATATTGGTTCTGAGATTGAGAAGAGAAAACTTTGCACAAGTCCAGTCTAGTTAAGCGAAGTCCAGTCCTTAAGTACCATTTGAGAACATCACAGTCCTCTGAAGGTGTTTCAGGCAAATCCGTAAAATTAAGTGATATCCTCCTCCCACAGGCCCTAAACTACATTATTTTGAATGTCACTCTCAACTCAAGGCTGCTTTGTATCCACAGAATAGCCTCTTGGATTTCTATATACCCTGTGTTGGTAAACCATGGTCATTAATTGTGACTCTTGATGGCAACATCACGACTGCTTTTTATTTGAAAACCCTGTTAGAAGATACTAAAAGGCACTGAGAAAGCCAGACGACATGACTATGTCTCAAACAATGGAATTTGAGAGCTGGCATTTTCAGGACAGGAATGAGTCCCCCTTCTTTACCCAAGGAATCATGGGATAACACATGCAGAGCGACCACAATGAACAGGCAAGCTTTAAGTACAACCTCTTTGATTGCACTGATTCATACTGAATTTCTTGCAGTGAAAGCTGTTTTAACTCTTGGAACTAATTAGTTTCAAGTCAATGTCCTGACAACAAACTCCACTTGATATATAGGAACACAAAACATATAGGAACGGAAAGATAAAAAATAATGGAGAATCATTTAGCTCATATTGCTTATTTGGCAGGTTGGTACTACTTGGACCTATTCATCTCAGGTAGCAGATGAGAAGACCCCATGACATCCAAATAAATCTAAAGAAGGGATCATTATCCTGTCCTGCAACACAGACACTGACCAAAGCCCATTTTGACCATGAAAAAACACAAACTGGTAAGATCAGGTCAATTGGAAAGCCCTTTTTGTGTGTGTATGTAGTGTGTACAGTGTATGCACCCCCTCAGTCTCCCCTCTCTCTGTCTTGGGCACCACAAGAAGGGAAATAATGCCACTTTTTCTACCTCCATAAATAAGAGGAAGAAATGCATGATGACAAGGGAAAACTTTGCTTTTTTTCTTCTCTCTCTGATTTGATTGGGTCTGTTATTGACCTGCTCCCCCTCCTGATCTCGCTGTTGCCGTGGTCCAAGGTGCCATGGCGGCTGTCACTGAGAAGGACGTTTGGTTGCCGCCAAGCTCTCCATTCTGGTTGAGGTGCAGACGAGGAGGGGGGAGAAGAGGAGGAGTTAAGGGTAGGGGGAGGACTCCATTCCAGGGGGAGCTGGTGGAGGAGACGCCCGAAGAAGAGACTCCAGAGCCAGGAAGGATGTTCATTTCTCCTCCTCCCGCATTCACACCGGGGTCTGAAGAACCCAGGGAGGAAAACTGCTCCTCCTAGCAAGACAGAGACAGAGAGGGAGGGGGAGAAGGGCAGAGGGGATGTGGGGGTGTGGGGAAATCCAAAGGGCATGGGAAAGGTGGGGAAAGAGAGCCAGAGGATGCAAAAAAGAGTGAGGTGAGAGGAGGAAAGATGGAGTGAGAGAGTGGGAGTAGGAGAGGATAAAAAAGGTTAAGAAAGAGATAGGTTATGCAAAGGAAAATGTGAGAGAGTAGTGATGGGTTGAAATAGAGAAAGAGGTATAGATGAAGATTGTAAAGAAATGTGGGTTTTACATTGAGGAAGGTCCAAGAATAAAGATCGGGTGGCAAGTAATTGGAGGGTACGGTTGAGAGGAGGGTGGTTATTGTAGGTTGAAGTGGAGATGCGGTTGGACAATGAAGTTGAAAAGTGATTGGAAGGCGAGGATGAGGGTGAATGAAGGCAAAAGTAGAGAGATGATTGGAAGTTGAAGTTAGGAGATTATTATACAGTGAAGTTGGGAGATGATTGAAGGACAAATTTAAGAAGTGTTTGAAGGAAAAGGTAGAGATATGATTGGAAGGTGAAGTTCAGAGGTGATTGGAGAATGAAGTTGAGAGATGATTGGAGGGAAGGGTTGAGAGATGATTGGAGTGTGATGTTGTGAGGTGTTTGGAAGATGAAGTTCAGAGGTGATTGGAGGGAAAGGTTGAGAGGTGATTGTAGAGTGAAGTTGAGCAGTGATTGGGGGAGATGTTAATAGGTCATTTGAAGTAAAGGTTGAGAGGTGATTGGAGGGTGAAGTTGAGCGGTGATTGGAGGTAAAGATTGAGAGGTGGTTGGAGGGTGAAGTGAGGTTGGATGATGAAGATAGAGAAAGAAATGACAGTGTGGAGAAAGAGGAAGAAAGTTGAGAAAGAAGAAGGGAGATTGTGGGGAGGGAAAGGAAGGAAAATGGCAGAGTTGAGTTACAAAACAGAATGAGGTACATCCAATCAATGGAAAGAATAAAAAAGGGAAAGGGGGACAGAGAAAAAGAAAGGGATGGGAGGGATTAAAAATCTGGGGCTGACAAACAGGTCAGTGTGTTCTGTTTTCTTCTCAAGATGCTGTAGAACACGAGATGGACTACTTGTATGTCTGTATGGATGGATGTCAAAACAGGTCAAAACAGTCCAGTGATGTGTAGGGTTTCAAATGAAGGCTTGGTCGATGGGTTCCATTACAGTAAGTTTCTTTACACTGTCAGCTTGTGAAAAAAACAATATTTCACAAAATCATGATATTAACAGCAATGTGACAATCACCGATAATATGAAGGTGACATTTCATCATATCAAAATCCTTGAATATGTTTTGAGTGGGTTTTTATTGGGATAATATAGATAAAGAAACTTGCTCATTTGCACAGAATAAGGCCCATGCTCCACCTGGTCACATGTTCTGAGAGAGCATTGCAGTACTCTGTCTCATGCACATAAATACAGTTCTGTCTTAGGTTTTTGTAGAATTAAACAAACTTTAAAAAGCATGGATAGATGAAAACCTTTCACTAAATGAGGTTACATTGTTTCAAATGACAGATGAGAATACTACACCGTAATACTATGTTGTAATAGTATTGACACAGGTGTGAAGAAGTGTATAGAAATGTACCTTGAAACAGAGATATACAGTACATTGTAATATAACGTTAACACTATATGGTAGCCATAAATGTTTTTATAAGACTTATCTCCAAACCAAATCAAAACTATGTCCAACCCACTAATCAGAAATTTAGAGGCCTGCCCATCAGCAACATTCCTCTCTCTCAAAATCGTCTTTGCTCTGTCTAAGAATAAACCTTCCAAGAAGTACCAAGTTTGTAATTTGTGATTAGTGGATGAGGCAAAGTTTTTATTTGGTCTTGTCAGCTATTCTTACCTACATATGGCGTAGCGTAACGTCATTGCCAATACCAGTCTGATTTCAGTTATTAACTAATCAAGTTCATTGTACAAGCCGTCATGTCCAGTCCAATTCAATGAAGTCTGTATTGAAGCAGTGGGAAAGAAAACATTTTGGTTAATTCAGTGCAGTAGGCTATTGTGTAAATTGAAATATGGCATTAAATGTCTATTAAAGTGCTGTTAAATAGTAACTATTGACAAATGGTGTATACACAAGTATGAACAATTATATCTTGTCCAGATCACAAATTGTTGGAAAAAGAGGAAATCCTATGTCAGCAGTTCACTGAGTAAATCTAAATAACCCCCATTGGATATTCACAGGATTAGCCACTCGTTTGGACATTCAAAGCCATTTTCAAAACACTAAAACCAATAAAATGACCCCTTTCTGTTTGAACGAAGTACTGCAGGGAAGGAAAGATAGGAGAGAAAATGTTCAGATGTGTTCTGTTGAGAAATAGGTCATCGCTTGTAACATTCACACTAATACTTCAGTGGGTATCATGCTGTGGACATAATGCCATAATGGTCTAAAATCTGTGTTTTCTTTCTGATGTACTTATAATGGTAATTACAGTTGAACTGGATCAGCAGACCTTTTCTCTTCTCACTCAGAACCTTGTAAAACATGAGATTCAACATTCACAAATTACCTGGAGAGGCACACCTCTATTCCTTACAATGCTACTGTACCAATAGGTAAATGCGTATGGGCATAGAAGCATAGAAGTGCGTCCCTGTCAGTACTGGATCATTGTCTCGTTTTTTTGCACAACTGAGAGCACAGCAATATCCCCAAATCAACCACCAGAACTGCACATCCTTTAAATGATACTGTATTTGACTGATTGTCTTTAAAGTGTTTATCTCTGTCTGACACATCGATTGACTGAAATAGTGACTAAGTGATTCATTAAATCGCTGTACAACCGAAAAGACTTATTCTATGAATGAGTGATGCATGGAATAATTCAACAACATGCCAAGCCGAATGACAAACCAGCTGAGTGACTTTCTCACAATGTAACTGAATGACTGGTTACCACACTAAGTGACTAGTAGTATGTATGACTAGTAGTATGACTCCCTGACTGATAGGTGGATTAATCATTAGACTTGCATTTCCACTGACTACCATAATTATATGACATGCTGACCAGCTGGCAGATCAAGTGATTTCTCTCCTGTGAGACTAAATCCAGAATTGACAGTCTTCACACCATTCCCAAGTGATCAGGGTGTAAGATTATCCTGTAAAATTGTGCAAAAATGTGTAGAAATCGGAGCAGGTTTAACAGGTTAGACCATTACACACAAAAGCATTCACAACACCTTGACTGTAGTGGTATGACAGTGCTGGTGCATTGTGAGTATGGTTTGTGACAAAGACAGTGAGACAGACACACAGACATAATGAACTTCACCCATCTTCCCCACCTTACTGTTGGCAACTTTGATTGTTCCCACCCCAATTTCACTTTGGGGTGCAAGGGAATTATTATTGTGATCTAGTTGCTTCACTGTCTGTAAGAAAAAGACAAGTGCATCCAAGGACCTGATGACAAGAATTATACTATTGCTTACCTACAATAACAGGACACAATCATGGGTTACTACATACAGGGATACTCCACTCAATGAAGACCCTGGCATGCACACCCTCACATAATTAAACAACTCCTGCAGAACTGGGTCACCCCACACACAATTCAGTGTATGCCTGCATATACACATACACATGAACAAATACTTGGTCAAAGCCATAATGGGGAAACGCAGACACTGGAACTGTTACATATAGTAGGTATCACACGCAAACAGACATACATACACAATAAATGTTTTCTTGTACGGGGGATATCATGTTAGATACGGAGATTTCCCATAATTCCATAATCTTTAGGAGTTTGGGGATGTTCCAAATTTGACTAAATGGATATTAGGAGGCCTTTATTGATTATATATTTGATAGGACATATTTTATAGGATATTCTTTTTGGTGAGAAAATATACTGTGCGTATGTGTGTGTATGTTTGGATGCATGCATGTTTGTTTATGTCTGTATGCATTCATCTGTGTTTGTGTGTGTTTGTGTTTCCCTTGTTGCAACCTCATATTTTCATTTGAATCTGATATTTTCTGTAAATATGAAGTTTCAAATTTGTACTCTTGTCTAACTACTGCATTACATTTTAGGCATTTAGTGCAGACGCTCTTATCCAGAACGACTTACATTTCTTTTACATACAATCCATTTATACAGCTGGATATTTTACTGAAGCAATTCATGTTAAGTACCTTGCTCAAGGGTACAACAGCAGTGCCCCGCCTGGGAATTGAACCTGCAACCTCTGAGTTACAAGCCCAGCTTCCTAACCATTACACTACACTGCCAGCCAAATACAGTTTCTTTTATTTCTGTTCTTGATTTTAAACTCCTAAACAACAGTTAAGAAGTGGCACACATCAAGTAATGCAGATTGTTTGTGAAAAGTATCAGTTGATATTTCTAAAACATTTAAATGTTTGCTAACATTGAACAATTGGTTGCATGCACATTCTGGAACACATTTAACTGAAATTTTTAGGAACAATTCGCATTGATCTTATGATGTGATCAAATGGCAAAAGCCTTTATAGGATTCCCTCAAAATACCATAATCAAACATGTAAACTGAATAAACCAGCATTACAATTATGAGTGGACACTTTGCTGTTCTCTTGGAGTGAACAAAATTCAACCAACACTCCCAAAAGTAAAAGTCCCAATCAATCAAAATATTGGTTAGATTTACACTTACACCAGCAAGTGAAGCTTTGAGCATGACCTACTTAACCATCAAACTGACAAAGAAGCACAAGTCATACAAATAAAAGCAAGTTAAAGGGGGTCTTTAGTCAAATTATTCGACTGACAGTGTTTCATTACTATAACAGTAACAATAATAACAGGGGAGTTTCTGTGTGAATGTGTATGTGCACACACATAAATACAGTAGTGTGATGCAATTGGTTTTGTTAAGTCTGTCTTTTCAGGTAAAAATTATGCTTTGTCTGTCAGTTGTAGTGGCACCTTCTGTCTGTCCGTCTGTGTACATGCAATCCGTCAGCACTGGTAAAAATGAAAAATGTGTACTGTATATGTGCCAGTAAATAAATATGCATAATTATGTGATACATGATGTAACTGTATACTTGAAATAAATGCAGTTTATCTCCCCTGTTCGTTAAAAACTGTTCATTATTAATTGGAAAAAAGAAACAAAATGGAGAGCTGGAAGGAAGAGAGAATTTGTGGAATGAAGAGATTTGGTCAAATCATTTAATTAGCAACATTTGATAAAAGTCTAATGTTGAAATGCATTAGTCTGCAATATCAGCCACTGAATGGTAAACTGTTCTGTCTCACTGAATGTAACCCAAGATTCCTATGCTAAGCATTATGGGAAGTCTCCGTATCTGCCGGTCTGTGTAAGCTAGCATGAGTGTCTGAACACTGTCAGTGTGTAACTATGACTTGGCTAAGCCTTTGCAGCACTGTACATGGGTCAGTATGTCAGAGTTGTACTTTTACAGTTGGTAGGTCAGTTTTAATCTTTGGACTGCTCTAAGTAAATGTTTCGGGTTCAGCATAAATATTGATTCTATATGTGTTATTTGTAAAACTGTATTTTAACTGGTTATGAAAATGTTGAGTTCAAAAATTTAGTCAATGTTACATACCTGCTGATTTTGTAGCTTGGTCATTAATTACACTATGTAGATTTGAAATAGACTTTAAATTAAATATTACATAATTAAATCTTGTCCATATGTACAGTGTTTTCTCATGAGCACCTACACTACTGTCAGATATTTCAAATCAGCTGAGCTTATTCATAAACCCACTGTTTAAGATATTATATATATATATATATATATATATATATATATATATAGACAGACATACAAATATACTAAGTTCAGCTGATTTTACATTTCTGACAGTACTGTAGGTGCTCAAGCCAGTCCTTCATGGAATCTGTGGTTGCAGGGATCAGTCCGCATGCCCTTGGTCTGTCTGTGTTTAAATATGCATCAGTGAAGCACAGTGTGTAGACAGAGATGTGCAAACAGTGCATGTCACAGGACAGCAGCATGTATATATTGAGCTTGTGAGTGACAGCGAGGTGTGTACTGATTTGTATATTACCTGTGTACTCGGGGTGGGACAGGCGCGAGACGGGGTTGCACTAGGATGGACTGCCGCCTCCCCTAAGAGAAATCACCGTATCTCATCAACACAGAGAGGAGAGAGAGAGACAGGGAGCAGGGAGGGAGGGGTGGAGGGTGTGTTTGTGCAGAAGGATCTGAGGGGATGGGGAAGCTGTGGATTGTCCAAAGCCAAGAATAACTGACACCCCCCCCCTCCCACACACACACACACACAAACACACAAATACATACACACATATAGTACTTATGCAAATAAAACCGCACACACAAGATAACCTTCTCAATTATAAAAGCAGCCAGGAAAGAACTGGCAAATCATAATCATGCTGCTTAGTCCAAAAGAACCAACCACAAAGCTGGCATGCTTGAAGGCAGCCAAATGAAGTTAAAGGTAACGGTGAGTTGGTGTCCATTGACATGCTGTGTCATTCACATTTGCACAAGCTCCACATCCACAATCACTCTGAATTCTTTGAAATTTGGGGTTATGACAGAGGTTATAACAGAGCACTTCATGTGACATGTGACTATTTCTGTTTTTCAAGGAACACACGCACATACTGGCAGAGAAAGATAATTATATACATAGAGAGAAACAAGGTTGCATAAACATGCACTAAGACACATAAAATGAGAGAAATGTCAGTAAAAACATCAAAAGGCTCACTAACATAGAATTACAAACACAAACGGAATCAACGTACACCAAAAGACAGATACAAAACATAGATACACAAAGATTCAATAAGGGGATGAAACACACACCCACAGAACAATGCAAGAGACAGCAGGAGAAGAAAGAAGCACGTAATGTACAGAAAAGAGCACAATGTACACACAACACAGAAGGAAATATAAACTCTGGAAAAATAATGATAGTCAGACACACAATATCCACACAGAGGGAACAAAACTAAACCAAAAAGCAAAGTTGCCATGACAAACATGCAATGGATTTTTTTTTTTACTTTTATGAAAGACGACAAGGACACACTTATTTTAAAATAGATCCTACAACAATGAAAAAAACCTGGAATTCATTCATTTACGGTAGGTTAGTCTGTACTGTCTTCTCATTCCTAATAATGTGCAAAAACCTGCACAGCCTCTGCTCAATTGAGCATGCAAGGAATTATCCCTGTGAAATATAGATGGCAAAGCAACACAAAGCAATAAAATTAATAAAATGTCAGAACAAAGAACACTTGTCTACCTGGTGTTCTCAAATTAAACAGGCAGCTACATCTATTGTAGTCTCCTCCAAGAAATCTAACCATACTAATTTTGTTTTCCTGTGTACACCATTTCTGTTAGGCAAGAAAAACGAAATCAAAAGCCTTCTTGATAACCTGAGTTTAAACATTTCATGGAACATTTGAGGGATATGCCAGGCTAAATCCTTGACTACAATGTCAGAGAATTCTGCATTATCCTGAATTAACTTGGATATTAAATGACTTAATACTAATATCTATAACAATACATGATAGTAAAAATACACAATGAAACCAAGCATTTGTCAATTTCTGTACAATGTCGGTCTGAATTACCATTTCATTTCCCATGTGGGGTCCTTCTGTCGCACCATTTTTCTAGATACTTTACAAGAATGGCTTCAGTAGCTAAAGCTGTAGAAATTAATAACATGTAGAAAAGACAAGGGTATCTGTCAAACAAATGTAATGTAATATTGAAATTAACAGTCAAAACTTGAACCACAATCAAACACATTCAATAAAGGTTCAAACCAACAATCAAACACGTTCAGATGTATGAATCAGTCATATCATGCTATCTGAGTGTGACAGACACTAAACGTTCCATTTGCATATCTTTGTTTTAGCATACATGTGTTCTGAAGTATTATACAGTACTACAATGATCTATTGATGATGCAATGTATTTGTATTGTGTCTCATAACTCAACCTGAGTGGTCCACAATGTTATTTTTAATCAATATTTTTGCATTGTTAATTGATCTATCATTGTGGAGTGACACTTTAATAAAGGTTTCCAATACTAACTCTAGAGTATGCAGTAGATTTACACTGCCTTCATCTCTTGAAGAACTGGAGGCTTTCCTACTTGAAGAATGGTTCAATACCCCACTAGAAACAATTCAAACATTCAGCATTTCAAGAAGGGCTGAAGCTGTTCTGAAAGAAAAGGGTGCCCCAACTCCTTATTAGTTAATATACAGTCAAGCTGGAAAGTCTGCGCACCCCTTTCACCCTCTCCACGTTTCATTGCGTTACAGACTTATTCTACAATAGATTAAGTTCATTTTTTGTCTCAAAATTCTACACAAAATAGCCCATAATGACAAAGTTAAAACAGATTTTTAGACATTTGTGCTAATTTATTAAAAATCTAAATGTTAAATATCATATGTACACAAGTGTGCACACCCTTTGATATGACACCCAAAAGTGATCTGAGGCGCATTTTGTTTCCACTGATACTGCTTGAGATGTTTCTACAACTTGATTCTAGTCCACCTGTGGTAAATTCAATTGATTGGACATGATTTGTAAAGGCACACACCTGTCTATTTAAGGTCCCACAGTTGATAGTGCATGTCAGAGTAAAAACCAAGCCATGAAGTCCTAGGAACTCTCCATTGACCTCCGAGATAGAATTGTGTTGAGGCATAGATCTGGGGAAGGGTATAAAAACATTGCTAAAGCATTGAAAGCACCCAGGAGAACAATGGGCTCCATCATTGTGAAATGGAAGAAGTTTGGAACCACCACAACTCTTCTTAGAGCTGGCCATCCGGCCAAACTCAGTAACCGGGCAAGAAGGGCCTTGGTCAGGGAGGTGACCAAGAACTCAATGGCCACTCTAAGAGAGCTTCAGAGTTCCTCTGCAGCAATGGGAGAACCTGGCAGAAGGACAACCATCTCTGCACCACTCCATCAATCAGGCCTTTTTGGTAGTGGCTAGACGGAAGGTACTCCTGAGTGAAAGGCATATGACAGCCCACCTGGAGTTCACCAAATGGCACTTAAAGGACTCTAAGAGCATCAGGAAAAAGATTCTCCGGTCTGATGACACAAATTGAACTTTTTGGCCTGAATGCCAAGTGCTACCATAAAGGTCTGATTGATGGAGTGCTGCAGAGATGTTTGTCCTTCTACCAGGTTCTCCCATCGCTGCAGAGCCCACTGTTCTCCTGGGTGCTTTCAATGCTTTAGCAATGTTTTTATACCCTTCCCCAGATCTATGCCTCAACACAATTCTATCTCGAAGGTCAATGGAGAGTTCCTAGGACTTCATGGCTTGGTTTTTACTCTGACATGCACTGTCAACTGTGAGACCTTATATAGACAGGTGTGTGCCTTTCCAAATCATGTCCAATCAATTGAATTTACCACAGGTGGACTAGAATCAAGTTGTAGAAACATCTCAAGCAGTATCAGTGGAAACAAAATGCACCTCAGCTCACTTTTGGGTGTCATATCAAAGGGTGTGCACACTTGTGTACATATGATATTTAACATTTCGATTTTTAATAAATTAGCACTAATGTCTAAAAACATGTTTTAACGTTGTCATTATGGGCTATTTTGTGTAGAATTTTGAGACAAAAAATGAACTTAATCTATTGTAGAATAAGTCTGTAACGCAATGAAACATGGAGAGGGTGAAAAGGGTGTGCAGACTTTCCGGCTTGACTGTATATTCATATATTGCATGGTGTTGACATTATTTTGTCTACCCCCTGCATTTAATTGAATATTCTGTATTGCCATGTTACACAAGTCTTTACACAAGGGTAATTGGAATTTGCCTTTCCACGTATCTCTCCTAAGAGAGGTCCAAGCACAGGGTCAACTGCGCCCCTGGAGCAGTTAGAGGTTCAGTGCCTTGCTCAAGGACACTTCGGCAGTGCCCCAGGAAGTGAAGTAGCATCCCTCTGGTTTCCAGTTCACTGTTTTTTCATTTGGCCTTCCTCTGCTTGCCAGCCCGTGTCGCTAACCACTGAGCCACTGCCGCCCCCATGTGTCCATATTAAGATTTAAAGTGGTATTTGTTCATTGGGGCTACCATATATTCAAACTTAACTTTAAAACTCTTACAAAATCTTCAGTAGTCTCTATACTGTCAAAGTACATAGGAGGTCAGATAAATATGTGAGAAATGTTGGATTAGATGATGACTGTTATCACTAGCTGATGTACAAATTAGCCCATGATTTGAACTCTCGATTTGAATAATTTATTAATAGAATTGTATAATTAATAGAATAATTAATCAAATTATTATATATTATAATACAATCAAACCTGGGATTAATTGTATGTGTTTTCACCAACTATGTCGCTGCAAGCATGTTTTTGTGATTTGCGAATTCGGTGATAATATACCCTCCAATTCTTGCTTATTTGTGCTTGTGAATATAGCCCTTTATCTTATTGTGTATAAACCAGAATTATCTGGTACAGCCCCTAGGTTTCACCAATTTATGTGTGACAGAGTCAACTAATCATGAGTAAAATACCAGGAAGTGAGGTTATTGACTAGAAGCACCTGAGGCCTGGATAACCACAGAGGGGAGACACAGTATGTGACTATGGGGTCAAAAAATCTCAGAAGGTCACTGGGAGGCCAGCCACAAGCAAGACACCACAGATAAAAATGCAATGCACTGCCACAAAAAAACAAGACAATCTGTCCAGGGTTGGCACTTGAGTGTGGGTATTGTCAATCAGCAGCCATCAAAGTGAAAAGGCTGTTCTGTGCTAAGCCTAAAAAATGCAAGAGGATGTGTTTTCACCTTGCCTACTCACCCAGTGTTCAGAATTCTCACACATATATAGACACATCCTGAGAGACACACATCACTGTGTATCCATATCCACACAGATACACACACACACACACACACACACACACACACACACACACACACACACACACACACACACACACACACACACACACACACACACACACACACACACACACACACACACACACAGCACATCACACAGCACATCACACTTAATGCAATTAATGCATACATACTTTGTCCCCACAACTAGTCAAAGTGAAAACTGAAAACAGAGCAGGCAGAGATTAGGGAAACAGCCCTACTAAACATGCTACACCATGCTACAAAATGAGACACAAGAATGACCTCTATACATGAAGACACTATAGAAAAAGCTCATACAAGTGTTTGTAAAATGCATGACGAGCATAGAATTTGGATATCTGTGGCATGTTAATAATCTCTTATTTTTCTTTACATTGTACTATACTGTTATTCATTTAGCAAATATTGTGTGTTATAGTCCTTTACAAGTACACACTTTGGTTACATTTCCAAGGCATGCCAGCGAGCTGTGTGTTATGAAATTACGAAAAGGAGGGACAGAAACAGTGAAACACAAAGCTGACACCCGGGGTACATGGTTTGGTTCTTTGACCACATTCATCTCCACGTTGAGATGGCGCCACTTTCTCCTGCCCACATCCTCTGGCATGGTGACCGTAAGCTTTGTCACCCTCTACCAAACGCAACCACTGAACAGCCTCCCTGTATCTGGTCCCCTGACCTAATGATAGCCCCTTCTTCACTGTGAGGCTTGGTTTCTATTGAAGCTTCGCCTTGCCTCTGATCTATGTATCACTCTCTCTCTCTCTCTCTCTCTCTCTCTCTCTCTCTCTCTCTCTCTCTCTCTCTCTCTCTCTCTCTCTCTCTTTCTCTCTCTCTCTCTCTCTCTCTCTCTCTCTCTCTCTCTCACTGTCTCTCCCTTTCTCTCACTGTCTCTCTCTCTCTCTTCTCTCTGTCTCTCTCTCTCTCTCTCTCTCTCTCTCTCTCTCACTGCTCTCTCTCTCACTGTCTCTCTTTGTCTCTCTCTCTCTCTTCTCTCTCCCTCTCTCTCACTCTCTCTCTCTCTCACTCTCTCTCTCTCTCTCTCTCTCTCTCTCTCTCTCTCTCTCTCTCTCTTTTGTCTCTCTCTCTCTCTTTCTCTCTCTCTCTCTCTCTCTTTGTCCCTCTCTCTCTCTCACTGTCTCTCTCTCTCTCTCTCTCCCTCTCTCTCACTGTTTCTCTCTCTCTCTCTTTCTCCCAACACACGCACAGCTTTGGTGTCCTGCCCGTTCCAGATCTTCTCCAGCCCGGCCTTTTTGCTGAATGACAAGTTCCAGCACAGAGAGAGCTCAGATGTGCTGGCTAATCTGTTCACTTGTCTGAGCGTTTTACATTATATGCCAGACAGAATATTGATCAAGGTCTGTTTTTTCCTCTTTAAAGTCACTTTTGATTGAGGTTCGTGAAAAAAAACAAAAAACATTTCATTTGCACAAAGAACCCAAGTGACTAATTCTGATCTTTTGGTGTTCAAGGCACTGAAATAATCTAAAGCAGGGTGAGCACCTGGACGGCTCTAACAGTGGAGACACAGGAGTTACCTATATAGACAGACACAGACAGTAAGCATGTGTTTCTGAAAGATGACTTGGCGGTGGGATTATCTGATTTGAGTGATGGGGGAAGGAAGCGGAGGGCATGGGGAAGAAAATGGAAAACATTAGGCAAATATATCCAACCGTAAAGTGGTCTAGCCTTAACTTTCAACAATAAATTTAAGGAAGCGTTGGATTTTTTTTTTATTGCTTGCACAACAATACCGCATATAAAGTCAGACAAAATGTTGTGCAAATTATGGCAAAAAGGAACACTGCCTCAAGTTCATTACTGAAAGTTAAGGACAAACCACTTTATGGTTGGATTGAATCGCCACTTAAGGTACACACAAATACAAGGTTAAGTCATATTGAAAAAGAGACACACAGATGAATAAATATGGACAGACAGTTCAGAGTAATGTTAAGACTGTATCTATAGTGAAGTAGACAGACAAAAAGACATACACCCAACAACAGAAAGAAAAATAAAGTAATTCAAACAGAGGGGTCATTTTGGACAGAATGACACAGACAGATGGATAGACTTGCATACACACAGACACGCACACGCACAGAACTAGAAACTCCAAAGAAAAAGGAGAGACCAGTGCACAGAGACAGTAGGAAAAATCTGACGGAGGGACAGACAGACTCAGGCATTCATACGGACACACAGACAGAAAACAGACCTGGTCTGCAAACATTCTGGGCTTGAGATCAGGAACAGGTCCACCCCTCAACTCGTCTTCCACAGCCATAAGTCTAGGAGAGAGAGAGAGAGAGAGAGAGAGAGAGAGAGAGAGAGAGAGAGAGAGAGAGAGAGAGAGAGAGAGAGAGAGAGAAAGAGTTAATAAAGACAAATGCACTGAAGCAGATACTGATTACATTCTTGTTGCATCAAGCAAGACTGTTTTGACCGAACCGAGCACTGCACAGGGGACAAAGTGTGTTATTTCCACTGATTTGAGAATATGAGTTATATTTCTGTCATCTGTACTGCTTTCAGCCTTTGGAATGAAAACAAAAACCAGATTGCTCTGAGCCTTCGAAAATGGCCATGGCACCTTTTCACAAATCACTCTTTTTTGCCATATAAATGGTTCATAATACTGATTTCCTTGTGACAACCTCATTGTAATGTAACATAAAGTAGGTCTATGAAGCCAGAACAGAAATGAAGCCATGCAGGAGACTAATCAAATTTTCCCAATGGTATTCATCTCGTTTCTCATTTATGTTCTCCCTTTTCAGTCTTCAAACGCAATGCAGACAAAGCACGCACAGTTAAAGTACTATTCTTATGGCCTTATTCGGATCTAGATGAATAATTCATTGAACTCATACAGTATATAATTGGCAAAACAGCAAAAACACCGTATGCCCTAATAATGTTTTTATGTTGTACTAGAATGTAAATTCTGCAGGACATCGATGGAATGAGCAAAACAACGTCACTATAAGGGTTACAGGGCTGTACGGTGGTAATTGTTTCAGTAAGTGTTACCTATATTATGCCTGTAATTTATAGATTTTACTCAGTTTACTAGTTTGGAACACCATGAAAGGAAGATGTTCTCAGCAGTGACTATTGAACTTGATGCGCATGGAACGAATACATTAATGTCTGAGCTCATCTAAAGTGGTGTGTGAATTTCACAAGGGGTGGAGTGATGGTTCAAAGCAATATACTCAAATTAAGATTTGTTTGTGTTATTGGATTAGGGCAGTGGTTCCCAACCCTCTGGTTCAATATACTCAAATTAAGATTTGTTTGTGTTAGGGCAGTGGTCGGTCCATGTGTTTGTTAAATGCCATCACCAGCTCACCTGATTGAACTAGTTAACTATTTAATGAGTGTTGATTAGTTGAATCAGGTGTTCTGGTGCTGGAATTGAACAAATACATGGACCGGCTCAGGGCTCATGACAGGATTGGGAACCACTACATTAAGAGATAAGGTGATCACTGTTGAGCATTACTCATTTTCAATTCATTGGCAACAGTACTTGACATGTGTCTGCACTTTTCACGCTGAGCTGGTGTACAGTACAAAATAAAAATAAATGCGGTGGAATGTACATAAGAAAATCAAACATACCTGAATCTGTTAAAGTGGGCCCAGGGGTGTCAAACTCATTCCATCGAGGGCCGAGTTTGTGCAGGTTTCTGTTGTAACCAATGCATTACACCAGGTGATTTCAATTAGGTTCCCTCCTTGGTTGAAGAAGTGAGCTAATTAGTGAAATCACCTGGTGTAGTGCATTGGTTGCAACAAAAACCTGCATACACTCGGCCCTCGATGGAATGAGTTTGACACTGTGTGTTAAACAATTGCAGAAATACTTGTGATTCAATTGGAGGACTTGATTTTTCTTATGTTACGCTCATCTTACTGCCTGGACAAATTGAATGCAAATTTTGCCAGGATATAATTAGAACGTGTTCTGCTATAATTTGCTGAATGCAATCATCCAATGGCTGTGTGTGTTAAACTAAGTCTCTGTGGCACCGTGGTGATATGTCATGACACATAGAATATATAGAATATCCCTAAAGAGAAACTGCTTTTTGTTGCTGTCTTAAGAGTCATTTCAACAATGCAGTGATGCTCAATACTTCTCTCAGCCCTTGATGGAATGCTTTGTCAACAAGGAAAGTGCAGGTTTTCCATTCTCATTCGGTTGGTGCAACGGTGCACATTCAATGAATGATGCAGGTTAGAAATAAAATGAAAATCAAGGCAAGGGGGTTGGTGAAAAAAACATATTTCAATAAAAGTATGATCTTTCAAGCATGCAATATGATTAAAGAAAACAGAAAAGCAAAGAGTGGTACTGACATTTTATGTGCAAGTATGCCCGATATATTATGTTTAGAGTAGGTATTCCATTCCTCGTTATTGTGGATTATTGTGAACAGAAATACTTGACTATTTATGGATTTCTTCCCAAATAATATTTACTCAGAACAAATCATAGACCGTATATCACTATATATAATTGTAATATTAATAAATAATGAAAATCCACATGTGAAGATTTCAAACATCGGTGTTTGGATGCTTTATTCCATGAATAGAGTACAGTGTAGTGTTCTTTTTACAAAATAGGAAGGAAAAATATAAAATTCAAATAAAAGTACAGACAGAGAAAATGATACTGGGACAGTAACAATATGAACCACTGACCAATCAGTTTGAGCACATTCTTTAAATTACTTCTAAGAAAGACAGGGGGTTTACATGAGTGAAACAGACAAATGCAACACAAATAAACGTACATATCGACTATTCTAATGTTATGCTGAGTGGATCCTGGTTTTCAGGCAATCACAGCAAAGTGGAAATGTATCAATAACATATATAACAGGTCAAACCATTGTGAATTTGTTGATATATAGAAAGGAAGCAGGATACCAAGGCATCATGCTTGAATGGCTCACAGGTTGGAATTGTGAAGACCTTTGCTATGCCCTGTCTCTTGCTATGATAAGCCAACAATTGTACAATGGTGGAGTAATGGCCAAGCACTTGCAACAATTAAGTACGTTATTGTGAATGCCAGATTTGCAGACCACTTATTTGTTCCATCTTTCAAAATACAGTACATGTGAATAAATTCAAACAATACATCCTGACTTCCTTTAAGAGTATAAGTGATCATGGCTTCAATGTTCTTTGAACCTCTGTCTATATAATATTATATACTGTAATATATGCCATTTAGCAGAAGCTTTTATCCAAAGCGACTTACAGTAGTGAATGCATACATTTTTCAGTACATGTGGTCCCAATGGGAATTGAACCCACAACCTAAGCGCTGCCAACACCATGCTCTATATACTGAACTCTACACAGAACCACATGTAAATCTACTGTAAGTCTGATTAGATCTGCCCCCTCCAAAAAATAAAATCTAACTCTAGGAGCATGTCATTTGTCACATTCCCTTCTGCCACCGTCAACAAAATAATAAAACATAATAATAATAAAAACAACCAGAAAAGCAACTTTTAAATAAAAAACGTAAAATTAAAACACAAATCAAAATGAAATGTAACAATCTAATTGCTCTTAGCATTACTATAAATATATTTCTGTATCATTTCAAATGTACAAGCATCACTACACACAGATGCTTAATCAAACACAAAAATTGTTGTACATAATGTGATCTCTCTATTGGTTTGATCAACACAACAAAAGTGAATATAGCCTGAGAACTGTAGAACTCTAAATCTAAATCAATGGCACTAAATGTAACTAACATAAGGATATCAGCAAGCGTCCGAGACCTGTTTGCTACTCACATATAGGAGCCTGAAACTAGACGGGCAGAAAACTGTGCAATGTTACTGCTATTCCCATCTTTGTAATAGCTAGAACTAGCAGTAGACTCAATTATGGATTGCTTACCTTTTACAAATTGCTCACATTTTATTGCATAACTTATACTTTTATATATAAAACGATATAATTTTAGAGCAATTGCAATAGACTGAAGTTTTGTTTTTTTACAAATCTTTTATTTTCTATTATTTTAATGACACAATATATCTATACAACTACTGGTATGTGTTATGTACAGTACTGAAGTTTCCATTAGGCTACCGATAATGGCAAACACAATAACTTGTGTATCACTGATTTTAATTGTGCAATGGAATTTCAATGATTGATGCATTTATTAACACAATTAAAATATATCTTCAAGATAAAACCTTGGAAAGAACATTCATGTATGAAAAATGTTCAGCCTCTGTTCATTTCATTCTGAGAAAAATGTATGGGTTGGGGGTTCTAGATATTTCTGGACAACAAGTTAGTCGTCAGTTCAAATCCCACCTGAAAAAGCATTACTGCTACTGTGCATTACTACTACCTTGCTAAGTACTTTCTGCAGATTATTTTTCTGATGAAACCAAACTGTCAAAAGCCTGTCTCCTGGGATCTGAAAGTCACTTTGGTTAAAGGTTCTGCGGGACGAGTAGAGCAGTAGTTCTGGGTTGTATGATTGTGGGGTTATTTGTTTAAATCCCTTTTGGGGACAAGTGTAGCTACTATACCTTCAGAGTTATGCATATGTGTGTGTGTGTGTGTGTGTGTGTGTGTGTGTGTGTGTGCATGTGCATGTACTGCTACAGTGAAACTCCACTGAAAGTGTGAAGTACAATGGAAGAGTAGTCCAAATGATGGAAGGAGTCACAGAGTAGTGTTGAGATACTGTATGTTATGTGCAACGTTCTTTCTAAAATATCTTATTCATACCTTCTTTCAATGCTATTATCAAACTTTTTTGAAAGGTAAGATCACCATTTTGGGTCCTCAAATTAATTTTCTATTAAAAAAATATATACTATACTATATAATGTGTTGGTTCCCACTTTATTCCTTCACGCCGGGCTCAAAATGACTAGTACTGTAATCCTTCAGGATGTGAGTAACTAGCGATGCTGTTTATTCACCATTTTTCCTTCTGAAATGCTTCCACTCACTCTGCTTGCTAGACATGTGCACATTCTTTGTATTGTGCTATCACACCAAGCACAGTCAAGTTCTTAGAACTGTGAGGATCTATTAGAAGATTTAGTGGCCTTACCCAGAAGGATTTACAGAAACTTAATAGCTCATGCACTAGTTTTCAAAACAATCCTCCCTATACTTCAATACATTTAATCCAGTGATGTTCCTGCTTCCATATCCCCTCATTGTATGCTTCCTCATACCAGCAAAAATCACCAGAAAAACGTCTTCCATGTAAGTGACACTCCAGTTTAGGGTAGGTGCAAAAGGTGGGTGGTGCTAGATCACAACAATAAGAGGAGTGGGGAAGCAGGTTTTTCTGCAGGCAGTTTTTTCATGCTCTGTTTTTTTCAGCGTTCTCCATTTTCCAGGTTAGGGCTCACACTGTCAACATCTTCAGAGGTTATCCTGAATATGAATAAAGATATCAGTCTGTAATGAGGTGTTTCCATGCGAGTCACTATACTTTATGTTATTTATTTTAAACCACAGAAAAACATATAGCTGGCTGAGGTTGTGAATGTTTTAGATACACCACCACATGCCTCCCTCTCCTGTGATAGCTTTGAATATACACTCAATTCATATCAATTCAAATTGTGCCTATTCCATGCTCTTGACTCCAATGCAAAGGTGATTTCGCTTAGACATCCATACTACATGGCAATAGGGAACTCCAGCACAAGTGATGCTACAGTTTGTTATTTAGCAACCAGTTAATGCAGTTTGCCAGCAATCAATTGTATATGTATTCATCAATATGGACTTGATTCCAGGGAGAATATAGAGATAGAATACGAGTAAGTGAGGTATGTAAAATGTATGAAATCAATGAAAAGTGGGAAGATTCTGACCAATCACCTTCTGATTTGAAAAGAATCAAAGCAATCTTACCTGAATGGCACAAAAAGGTGATGTTGGTGCTGTTTTACAGCAAACAAGCATGTCTTTGGATGTAATGGAAAATGAAATATTTCAAATGTATTTGTTTGTTGATTTACCTTTGATCTGTAAAACCAATTGCTTTGGATATACTTAAAGTCTACATTATACAGATATTGGCCGCCTCCCGACAGTCCACACTGGTAAATCTCAGGAATAATGGAGAATGAATAATACAACAATGATCAAGGCAGCACACCAAGCTGCAATGTCAGCTTTTCATATTTGCTTTGCAGAACTGTGCATTTTTTGTGAATTGGAGACTCCTCCAGAACATGTAAAATGCTAAAGAAAAGACAAAGAATGTCTAAAAGAGTCTATGTTGGGATAAATGTATAAGGCTTGAGGCTCATTTTTAGCCTTGACGACTGTCCTGCCAGATTATCCTGAGTGACAGTGCTGACAAAACTATCAACCTATATCTTAACCATAGATCACACCGATCATCGCTGCGACTACCACTTCACTATCTTTGTGCTGACTGCTACAATACATGTCCTGCTTTGCATTAGTTATTTGCTTTGAATTGTTTTGACCATTAATTCCCACCCAGAAAACCACAGTACAGTGGTACAGTAAATGAGCCTGAAGGTTTTTCAGTTACAGATGTGTAGATGCTAGCTTGATGAAGGCGTCAAGTAAGCGAATGGTCTCTCCCCACTGCTTCACAACCCTTTTGAGACTCTTTCTCTCTTTCTGTCCCCTGCCCTCTGCCCCTCTCTGTTTACCTGTTGATTATTCCTTTAATTTGGGAGTCTTTCTCCATCTGCTGTTGTCTCAGCCTCCTCTCGCTGTCCTCCAGACGGTTCTGATACTGCAGGAGGATCTTGCTGGTCTGCTGCTCCTGGCTGAGGAGCCGTCTCTCATACTCCTCCAGCTTTCGATGGGACATAATCAGCCGCTCCTTCAGGGAATGTATCTCCTCCTCATACTCCCGCACCTAAGAGGCAGAGAGAGGGAAAGGAAGAGGGTAAACAGAATTGCATGTTATACACTGTTCATAAGGTCTCGTCTTATTTGCCTTATTAGGGAATTTCCGTACTAACTTATAGTTCAATCCTAACTATAAATGTTAGCTTGGGCTGCTGTGTCACCACATAGTGCACGGAATGACAAATTGGCATCAAAAGTGGTGGTTGTGGCACCACCTAATGGTTCATGCGCACATTACTGGAGAGCGTAACTGGAAAGCTGGTAAGTCTCCTCTGTTTTTATCCATTCACACTGTCTAGCGCTTGCTGAAGCAGGTGTGATTCTGCACATTGCTCACACGTGCAAAGAAGTGCCCCACTCTGGATTCAAGCCTGCAACTACTACACCTAACTGCCACCGGTCGATTTATAATGAAGAAACAACACACTGCAAAGTTATCAGGTTTGCCATTGCTTTTGGATAAAACAATAATAAAAAAATGTGTTTGTTTGGGTCACTGAATGCACCCTAACTGGGCCCTTGAAGGACAGGGCTGTTCACACGCCAAAAATACACGTCTCACAAGTTTGTTTACTTTCAATGACTCATTATTCTTCAAGTTCACATCCTACAGCTCCGGTCTAAATTATTCATGAACATGTTCCTTAACACCATCTGTTCAGCACTGATAGACATGACTTGCATTTCCTTGACATCTGCACCATGCATTGCGAAGCCTAAGATGAAGGAGATGTGAGTCAGGCCATTTGGAGACGCCAGAGCTCTAGCTGTGACCTCGCAGTATGTTATGTTGATCAGTATTGAGAAACACTTTTTAAATAATTAAAGTCAAGCATCCAAATGTGACACGAGCGGGGGTGGCGGGTGGTGGTAGTGGGGGGAAGGGGCGAATGGGGGGAGGCTGAATAAAAGTTGGATTCACAAGTGAAGTTGCAAAAGGATTTTTCAAAGTGGCTGCAAAGGTGTTGCATCCACCAACGCCGAAAACTAAATGAAAAATGGAATTGCTCGTAACTTCTTTGCAGTGATAACGTAAAAGTGAACCCACAACATGATAAGGCAAGCAACAACACATCACATTGCCCAACCAACTTAATCATTTTATCTAATTGCGTAGTTCAATCTTTGTTACTGGTCAGTTATTATGTCTTCAGTTGCTACAGGCAATTTCTAAAAGTGTACTCAGCAAATGCAATTACTGTACTGTTTTACTGTACTGCAAGTTACTACATATTACTGTGCTGTATAATAACTAGTAAAAAGTTAGTTACCACTTTGTTATACATTATTGCAAACAAACAGTATAGACAGAGGAGAATGAGGAAGACAGAGCATAGAAAACCTGCGTTTTGGACACACTGGGAAGAGGGGCACATAGACTGACCCTGTCCAGACGTGATTCATCCATGCTCTTAGAGTACTCTTTCAGTTTGTACTCCTCCCGGTCAATGTGCGAGCTCTCGATGTCAGCGGAGAGATGAGGCATGTTTGACACCCAGGCTACAGTTCGCTCTGAAGCAGGGGTGGGGGGATTGAGGGTAGAAGGCGACTGAGAACCCTGCAAAAATGAAATCACACACCATAACCATCCCTTTCAACGCAAAGATCTCTCTGTGTAATGCAATGCAGAATGTAATGCAGAAGCAGAATGCAGAATTTTACAGCTGGAAGGTGATGAGTGGAAATGAGAAGACCTCATAGTGTTAGAGGGCAGTTAGGTTAGTTAAGCAGAGAATATGTTAATTCAATCATTTTTTAAAGTAATGATTATGACTACAATGCTAACTATAACACGTTAATCCAGGTCATATATTCACACATCTACCCCTGCCTTGTCAATATCAATATATGCTCTTATTTTTTGCTGAAAAAAGCAAAAACCAAAACAGTTGCTGTATCGCATCATTTTCTAAATTGCACAAAAACCCACTCTGTTGGACGGCATTTAACAGCACATGGCATTTTTTAATTAAAAATGCACCCGTTGAAACGTCTTACTAGACACCTATGTACAGTCTGTAGTGCTATTTTTGGTCTGCTAAACTAATCTTCAATCTCAGATGTGCTTGGCTTATAGCTCTCACTTTGAGGCAACAGTTGTCTGCAAAGAGGCTTGTGGCTTTTCTCATTATGTTGAAGGGAGAATGCTATGCTCTGTCTCCAAGATTTAGACAAAGATACCAAGGTCATTATGGTAAATATGGTTTCCTTCGTTTGAATGATGACTACAAAGACATTTCTCTAAACATTAATATGATACTGTATTTATGCAAATAACAACATGGAAAAGTATACAAAATGTAAAAATTGAATATTTTATGACTGACCAACTAACCACAAATTAGAGAAAATGTTTTACCTCAAATTTTTTTACTGTACCTCACTGTACATTCATGCGCAATAGCAAATAATTATTTACAAATGCATCTGATTTATTTATTTACATGAAAAACATGAGATATTGAGATAATAATATTAATGGTTCCTTTTCAGAAATATCCTATGAATATTAGACACTTCATATTCCAACTTAATGTGCTAAACACGACTGAGCAGAAATAGGGATAGTAAGCAGGTTAGTCTATGATATCACAGATTTTTATTAGTTGTAAAGTTTTATTACTAAGAAGTGAGGATTATAAATGAATAACTACACCATTCCATTACCTGCATACTTGCCAATTTAATTACTTCTGAGCCTGTTGTGATTACAAAGTTTACATTACCTTGACAAAACGATGTAAAGCAAAACATTGAAACTGATCATTTGTCTAAGAAAAATAGCTTTACAAAACATATTCAGATATTTTTACTGACTAAAAATGTGGCAGGAACCTTGTTACATTGAAACCTGATGAGGAAAAGGACACCTGTTTGCATATTGATGAAGCCTTAATGAAGCATTATATTCTTATCACCCATGTGCCTCTCTCTCTCATCAACTAGAGCACTACCATTACCTCTCCTATTTCATTTTGATAGTTATTCCGTCTTTGTTCTTTTATATTCCTTTTTGTTTTGTTTCCTCTCCTTTATTGTATTCAGTAAAACATGGCAACATCACATTCCAACTGCCCTCTTTGATGTACATTTGGAGATGATCATGTAATATTAATAATAATCAAGCGCTGACAATCTTAATGCTAAACGATTGCTATGGTCAATATTTCTATGTTATTCAGATTACCAGTCACCAGGGTTTAATTAGTTACACTTCAATCAATAAAATCGCTCATGATTAGTTACGATCACAACATAAATCCCTGCTGAAAATCTCATGTTGAAGCAGTTGTCTTCAATACTGATACAAGTGCTCTATTGTGCATCTGCAGAATACAATTATAATAGTCCTTACTGATGGCTATTCTTGGCCTGATTTCCACCTGTGGATATGGAAATATATATGCATCAATTTGGTTTATAAATGTAACAAAATCCTTATTTCATTTATGCACTTTCCCTGAGGTAATATGCGCAGAGTACAGAGTGTATAGATGCTCATCATTCACCTGTTTGCTGATAGAGGGCTTCAGTAAGTGCTGTTGCTGAGGCTGCTGCTGCTGCTGCTGCTGCTGCTGCTGTGATTGCTGTGGTGTCTGTGTGCCCCCCCTGGGGCCCCTGGGGGCTCTGGTTCTCTCTGACCGAACTCTGCTGGTGTGGCAGGCCAGGGGCGGGGGTGTCCTTGACTGACAGCTGTTGCCGCGGCGCCTGCTGCCGGCCCCCGAAGCCAGACTCCGGGGATTGGAGGAGGTTGCCACTGGGTGGGCGCGCTTTGGCTGGGGGTGCCGGGGCAGCGGCCGAACTGACTGACAGCTGGTGGGAGGCCTGGGATTTGACGCGCTGAGGGGGAGGAGCCACAGAGCTCTGGCGGACTGGCTGAACGGTAGAAGGAGGCGTGGCCAAGGAGGAAGGAGAGCCGCCAAGGTGCTGCTGCTGCTGCTGCTGCTGCTGCTGCTGCTGCTGCTGCTGCTGTTGCTGTTGCTGCTGCTGCTGTTGGATATTTTCCTGAGGGAGGCGAGAGGAAGGTGAGCAGAAGGGGGTAATCATATTAAACTAATGCCTCACATCTGGTACACTTAACTGTGGTTAAAGTGAATATCTACAACTTAAGGCCCAGTTGTTATAGATTTACTAGATAAATAGTACACATTTGCAAACACAATTATGCACAGCCATGTATTTATAAACTCAAAAGCATACACTCTGCAGGTGTCAGAACACATCACAAAAATGGAGCAGTTTGTGAGAGCGAAATAAGAGTGAAATAACTCAAGAGTGATCTTGTGAAGTGGCGATAACATGCTCTCTTCCGTTTTCCATTTCAATTTTAAGCAATTAGCAGATGCGACAAGATGTGCATTAATACATGGTATTCTTCCAAATCATATTAACAGCTAGTAATTTTAGGGATAAGCATAACAATGACAATAAAACCTTAATGGCAGCATCCAAGGTCCAATGAAACACATTTTTTTCCATTAGTCATACAGAAAGGTAAGCTCATCTGGATATAAACTGATCATATTTTTTGGTCCATAAACCGAGAGCTTATCTTCAATGCACATAAAAAAGTACCTAAAATTCCTCAAGTAAATAGTTTCAATGTGACCAGAAGGACACAGCTTTCGTAATAAATGCTGATACTGAAATACGCTGAAATCAATATTATAATATCGGTGTAGCGACATCATATTCACATTCTGTTTTCCCATCTCTCTGAAGTGTCTCTCTGAAGCATCGGTAAGTGAATGCCTTGGACACATGGACTTTTGATCTGACTAATCTCTGTGAATCAGTCAATTAAACAACAAGGGTGTGACTGAGAGCGCCACAGCTCTCGCCTGGGTACCTGCATGTGTATGGACAGCTGCCGGCGGCCGTAATCGGCCTGGTTGTGCCGGGTGTAGTCGTCGCTGTAGCTGTGGGAGTGGATGATGCTGGGCTGACCCAGGTTGGCCCCGGGCCTGAGGGTGGAGAGGTCCTCACTGCGGGAGAAGCCACCATGGCCAAAGACAGGGATGTAGGAGGGATGGACGCCCTCCGGCTCAGGGGCCAGCAGGAGGGGCGGGGGCGGCTGGGCGCGGCTGTGCTGGTGGTGCAGCTGGGGTCCGTCGGCGGCCATGTGGAAAAGGGGGTTCTGGAAGGACAGCGGGTAGCGGAGGGCGGCCGCCTGCTGCTGCTGGGACAGGGAGTCGGTGGTGGTCCCCATCTGACTCAGCCGCAGGCCTCCAGACATGCTGGATCCCCCCGAGCCGGCGGACAGGCGCCCCCCTGCACGCAGAGGCCCCCCGAGGCCGCTCCCGAGGCCCCCCAGCCCCCCATAGCTGCCCATACCGGAGATGGAGGCTTGGGAGGAGTTGAGCATGTCGCCCACAGACTGTAGGTTAGAGATACTGTTCATTCTAGAGTCTTGGAGATCCATCATAGTCACAGTTTTGTTGACACTGAGAACCTGAGAGTGGAGCGATAGTGAGGTTATAATGACTAAAAGGCTATTATCATGGACCTAGAAGTGTCCAGCAGGGACCTACTGCTCCAACTGATCCATGGGGTAGCCCCAGGATGTAGAAATGTAATATAATCTTAATGATCTTTTTATTATCTTTTATTATGTGCCTTTTTTCTGCACATAATACATTTTCGCCATTCCTCTCATATCCTGTGATCCACAAATTATGAAAAAGACAGAACTGAATACAGTCCCTAGATTCACACCTAACATGCAAAACATCTGCTCAGACCTCAGTGTTTATAGGATATGACTATCTAATGAACAGTAAATACAGTAACAAGCAACCTGCATGCATGTTTGATTATAGGTTTTTCAAAAGGCACATATTTTCTCTGCATCGCTTAAAATAAGAGCAAAGAATTCTGAAGGCCCTTCGGTTACAACATAGCACATCACTGTAGCTGATCATACAGCTTAACTGTAACGGACCCACCCAGGCAGGTTCTAATGGTAAGTACCTTTGGGTCTGGTTCAGTAATATCAGAGCTGCTTGTACAGTAGGCCGGGCTGGATCGGGCCAAGGGGGGGCGGGTTACGTAGAATACATCTTTAGAGGCCCGATGCTGGTGATCCCGATCGGGGAAGCCCCCCATGCCGGCCCGCGAGGGCATGACCCCTCCACTGGAGAGACCGGAGGTAGGTGAAGGCAGTCGAGTGATGTCTATTGAGCTGGAGAAGTTTCAGAGGGTTGTGTGAGAAGAGAAAACAAATGCGTGCAAATCTCATGCAAATCAAAGTCACGCTGCTGGTGCATGTATTGCAGCTCATGTGGGTCACTACCTATTGAGGTCCCTCATCATGAAGCTCTGGTAGTCTGAAGACAGGCCCCGGGTGAAGCTGGGCCGGGAGAGCAACCTGTCTGTCTGCCTTTCAGGGGTGGTCTGTCCGTCTGGTGGCTGGGCTGCCTCTGCAAATGGGGGTTCCGCAGGGCCATGCTGATGTCATTCAAGAGGCGTGGCAGGGGGCCCAATTTGATTATAGCATCCTAGAAGAGAGAGAGAGAGAGAGTGAGAGGAAGGGAGGAAGATAATGAGGTGGGGAAAGAATGAGAATCAGAGAAAAGGGAGAGAGAAAAGTTACTTCATGAATTATTTCAGAATGATTTTTTCTCAGTAATTTCAGGTGTAGTTGGAGAGGGAAACCTGAACAGTACTGTCATTGAGAATGAAAGGGAATGCCCTTGACATGGGCTGGGGATAGGCTTATGTGAACAAATGCCTCCCCAAACCTGTGCCTGTGCACACAAAACACTCCTTTTGAGAAAAAGGCATCACTTCAATGTTTGGTTGAGGTTAATGTGTGCCTTTGGCTAATTCTAAAAGACTAGACACTAGGGGCCATGATATAAACAATTTAACCGAGGTAAGATCTAGGCCAAAATTAAATCAACTGACTGATCCCTTTAAAACAAGATTGGTCCACTCTGGGGTAAAAGCACCATCAATAAAAAAAACCTTGTCAAGGCAGGTTTGAAATGTACATTCAGCAGTTTGATTTAATCTCTCATGCCGGTCTACCTTAGCCAATTCCTGTACCTCAACCTTGCAGAAAATCAGATTCAAATTTGAAGGCTGTGACTGCAGTATTTTGAATGAATTTAAATAATATTACAGTCTCTACAATAATGTTCGGAATTCTTTCCTCAATGTATGTATGAATATCAAAATGTATGATTATGCACGTACCCTCCATTCTTATCCTGTGTTTTTGAAATGCAAAACGCAGAGATGCATTTTGTCCCTTGGGTAGTAATGAGGTACCAGTGTCTGGCCGTGGGCTTGGCCCTCTGAACAGTACCTTACTGAGCTGGGCCATGACCTCCCACAACAGGCTGTGTAGGATGGACAGCTCCCGGCCCAGGTCGATGTAGCCCTCGAAGCCCCCCGCATTGGTCATGCTGTCCAGGTTGGAGATCTCGTACAGGAACTGTTGCATGGAGCCCCATTCCATCTCCAGGAACTCGTTCATAAACCACATGTACTCCTCCTTGCTGCCAAACCTGAGGGAGGAGAGAAGAGAGGGGAGGAGAGTGTGAGGGAGAGAGATAACTAGATAGGGGGAGGTGATACAAAAAATCTGCATAAAACACATACAGGTGTACCAAAAATCATGCAAATGTGCATATATTGAAGTGACCTACAGTACATATGCAAAGGTGCATCTGTAATATACACATATACCGTATATACTGAATATATATATATATATATATATATATTAGGGCTGTCAATTTAACGTGTTAATTTAGTGCAATGAATTATTACAAAAATAACGCAATTAAAAAAATAATGCATTTAATCAATTTCACCCCCTGACCCCGTACGTCACCGTACGTCGCACAATTCCAACCGCAATTGGCGGTTGGCGCGTCATTGCCTGGCTGTGAACATGATGGAAGCGGATGACCAAACTCTGCTTGGCCCTCTGCATGGAAAATTTACCTACAAAAAATGCCCAGATGGAATCGTTGATAAGAACACAGTCATATGCATTCTCTGCAAGAATTCTGTACCATCAGAGCAATTCAAGCTTGAAGTATCACCTCAATGCAAAGCATGTTTTTGCGAGTTCTGCAGTCAGCCCAGCCCCAGCTGCTACTACAGGCAACGCGTCTCGCCAAACCACACTTACCGAGAGCAGGCATCACAGAATGAGTAAATCTACCTCGGACAGATTGACAAACTCGATTGCCAAATGGATTGCTGTGGACTGCAGGCCAATTGCTATGGTGGAAGACAAGGGGTTAATGGAAGCGTTTCAAATTGCGTCCTCCGATGCGGCTTATGTTCAATGAATGAATTAAAACTTCTGAAGATATGGAAATAAAACAATATATTGACTTCTAAAGCCACCTTTTGTAATGTCTATTCAATGCTTTCGTCTGCCACAATAATGTAATGTCTTTGAGTTGAAATATCTTCATTTGGGGGCTTTTCCCAGCAAATATTGATATATGCCAATATTTGTGATTAATTTGATTAATTCATCAGAATATCCTGTAATTAATTAGATTACATATTTTTGTCGATTGACAGCCCTAATATATATATATATATTATATATATTATATACAGTATATATTTCATATACATTTTTGTTCCTTTGTGTATCCTGTAGCAAGCACCATCATTTACTTTCATTCCTGTCAACGGATCATTAATAATCCTTAATTTATTTAAAAGAAGAATTGAAAATTGTACTAATGGACAGATGGACACACAGTTTGATAGATCGCACACTGTATGCATACAACAACCACTCGTGAATGAAGTGTTGGAGACATGCGAGCACACAGTGAAAGGAGGTGTGCGCCATACTGAATGAAGTCACTGACTTGGAGAAGTTGGCCAGGTTCTGCACCACCTTGGCGATGAGGGTGAGGGTGCGGGAGGTCTGCTCGTCGGGGTACTCCTGCGTCAGGCTGAAGAGGGAGGGGGACATGACGGCCGGGCACAGGAAGCGCAGGAACAGGGAATTGCTGATGAGGCGGTCGGCGATGTCCTCTCTCCCTCTCTCCGCACAGCGGACCCTCCAGGAGGCGAAGACCTCCTTCAGCTCCCGTGGGAACACACTGGGGGAGAGGGAGAGGAGAGAAGAGAGAGAAAGAGAGGCAGGGAGGGAGAGACAGGAGAACATATTATACAGAGAGACAGAGAGAATGCTGGCCCATTCTTGTATCTTTAAACATGCATACTTTTTAATATGTTTTAACACCTTTTAATAAACAGTAATACTGAACGTGGATAACATTGGATTTTATTTAGAAGTGTGTTAGGAAATATAATAACTTTTTACATTTTGTGAGAATTATGTGCACAAAAATCACTTACAACCATTGAAAAAAGATTTTCGGGGAGGCTAGAGCTTATTTCCTGGATGTGGGAACCAAACCTTACAATATCAATAAATATGATCTGAAACTCAAGTGCTGCAATGATCCCCAAACATAAAGTGAAGGGACAGCCAACACTGTGATGACAAAATAATCTTTCTCTGAAAATCTCTGCCAATATTAAGCTGACATAACCATCTGTAACAAGGGCCTGAATGCTGCATTCAGTACTTTAGATAACCACTGAGCCAGTTGCTACTGTATATACTGCACATTGCCCTAAATATGGCTAATATGAATATGGACAAAATGCTAAGGTACATTAAGCTATATCAATGCTGGTCAAACAGTGTGTCGACAGGCAAAGTACTGACCAATGGGAGTTAACGATCTTGCAGAGTGCTAGCTCACAGCACATGCGTAGATTGGCTTGATGGTCGGGGAGGACAGAGGGTGGGATCCTCATAGGGTCAACCTCACAGTTCTCCTCTGATTCGTACAGGGCTCTGATGAACTCTCCTACATGCAAAACACTGGCCATTATCACACAGGCAAATGCAGCACCCCACAACATTTCTGCACACAGCTATATTTCGTGTTCCGTTTATAACCATACCCATGATAACAAATGGATCCATTATGAGATGGGTTGCATAGACCATAATGTTGATGGTTTTCAAACAATAAAAGTCAGAGTATGGGTGTATACGTGTTTTTATAGATCACTTCTATGTACTCCCACTGAAAGTAGCTATCATTGTTCTCAAAAGATTGTTTTGCACCCATGGTACAGTATACAGCATGTTTGATTCCAAATCTTTGGGCATGGAGAAGGAGGAAGAATGAGACATCCTAGCTCACCAATGGCATCCTTGAGGTACTTGTGTCCAATCAGCTTGAGGTACTCTTCTATGGCTTTGGTGGCCAGAGTGTTCTCTCTGAATATGAGATGTTCCCGGTCAATGAATCTGTCTACCTCACACATCGCCATGTCTGACAGGAAGTCCTGAAACAGTGGGACAGGGGGATATCAACTGAGTCATTAACCACAGCTGACAGCAAGCCAGTGTCTACTTCCTCTGCCAGTCTCAGTGTTACTTCCTTACACACCACAGAGTTGTAAGATATCCAGTTGTGATGCATTGTTTTAATGTGGTTTCTTTCTGTTTGCATAACATACACTCACTGTGACTCACTATTATATGAAATATCTGCTTCTCAGACTCAATTTTTCATTGAATTATATAGCTTTGATTTGACCAAAACAAAGAAACATTTCCAAAAAATCTGATGGGGACCACTAACGTTCCCCACAACAGGATCCGACGAAGTAGTCGAACCTGCAACCTTCTGGTCACAAGGCCAGCTCCCTAACTGCTGGCCAACAAACCACACTGCTGTGAATTTTCAAATCCTTTCCTCACAATTCAATAATATGCAAAACCTACTGCACCCTGCCATAGTGTACTATTTATAATACACACTATAAATACACCTATAAAGTAGTTAGTGCCCATCTCTCCATAAGCACGATGATAGGTTGAGCTCATGAGCGTTTCCCCATACCTTGGCCTTCCCCGTGCTCTGCAGTATGTGCACCAGTGCACAGGCCACCTCCTCTTTACTCTTGACACTCAGCAGGGGCTCCAGCACGGCACACAGCGTGCGGTAGTTGTTGGTGACGTACTCGGCAAACTCCTTGTACAGCTCCATGGGGAGGATGCTCATGGTCTGGTACCGGGCCTTGAGCCGCAGGGAGGCGTTGATGATCTTGCCTCCTCCCACGCCCCCTCCCTTGGCCAGGACACTGGGCTGGATGACGGGGTACCACTGCTCCACAAACTGCCGGCCCGTGATGCTGGAGATCGGGATGCTGACCAGGCCGAGGTAAGTGCTCTTCTCCTGAGGGCCCAGATTTACACAGTGAAGTGTTTGTTAGATTACATTCAGCAGTCTAAAGTCAGGTTACTGAACACAGAGGAGTTTCTGCTCAAATAAAACAGAGTAAGGACTGTACTGTTGTAATCCGTTTTCAAAAAAGTTATCTTGCTCTTATTTTCACAGCTGAAAAAAACAATAAGAGGGCTTGGTATCAGAATAATTCAGCAAATAAACAAGTCAGATGGTTGTGCTTTTACAATGTAGGAGCAAGACATCATTAAAATGCAACCAGACAGTATAGGGTAATAGCACAAGTGAGGAATCCCTCACCTTGCGTCTCTTCTTGTCCGTCTCCTTGTACAGGTGAAGGCGCAGGTTGCGGACAGCGGGCAGGTTGTTGAACTCAAAGTGCTCGCCCCAGAAGACGGTGTCGGTGCGGGGCTTGCTGGTGGTGCGGGCGTACAGCATGTCATCCAGGCACAGCTCGCAGTAGTAGCGCTTCTTGGCTGGCAGCTCCCGTGCCTCGATGATCCACAGCTTCAGGACATTGTCCACCCTCCGGCTGTTGTCCTGGAAGGGGACAAGGACGGGATGACAAAGGGGTGGAGGGAGAAGAGAGCAATGAAGGCATGGGTTGAAGAAGACAGCCAAATACGGTAATAATAAAATATGCCATTTAGTATTCACTTACAGTAGTGAATACATACATTTTTCAGTATATGTGGTCCCAGTGGGAATTGAACCCACAACCTAAGTGTTTCCAACGCCGTGCTTTACCTACTGAGCCACACAGAACCATACCATACCAATACAGTTTATTGGGAGAGACACTAATTACATATGAGGAAGAGGCAGGGTGGATAGTTGGTTACCCTGTGCAGGATGTGTGCAAAGGATCCTATCTTACAGATTGAAAAAACATATTTTAATCTACTATGAGAACAGTGGTACAAAGTTTTAGTCTGAACTGACTCATTTAAACAGATCGAAAAGCTATGCAAGTGCAAGTATACAAATACACAAGTACACAAGTGTTTGATTCTTCCAGCGTAAACAGAATTCATTTAATTAATTTGGGTTTCACAGTTTCACAAAACTGTGTTTGTGAAGTAAAAGACTTGATTCTAAACATTGAGTCAAATATAAAGATAAATGCTGATTGAATCCAGAGACCGTTCAGTTCTATGAGAACCATCCCTAAGAGACCGTTCAGTTCTGCATACAAATTTGCATCGCTGAGTTCAGCTGCGATCTCAAAAGGTGTCCACCCTCAAGAGTGCCCTGAGTGCCAGAATCACACTGGTGTGGATAATCCTTAGAGCACCATGTCAAATCCTCGGAGCCTCAATGAGTCTGCAGGGTCGACTCCCACAGTCACAGTCTGACTGAGTCAGTGATATAATTATCTGAGTAGGATACTGCTAAATGACATAATGACTGACTTTTCAGTCTTTTACTTCTCACCAAATCAAGTACTAGGTTTCAATATTGTATCATTATTTTTTAATTAAATTGGAAGAAAAGCCACTAAACGGCGCTTCTAAATCCATTTATTAAAGATCTTAATTTGTTTTTAAAAATTGGCATGATGTATAAGGCAGGGTGTTAGAACAACTGTCTGTATATGTCAGTTTGATTGTGTGCAAACTCATATAGGTATATATCATTTATTTGATTGGAAGTGCAACTTTGCTGGTTGTCAATATTTCTTATTCAGATTATAGTGTTGATTGGAACATACAATACCACCATCCATCAGGGGAACCGGAAGCCAATGACCCCTGCACTTTTGTCCACTTCCCATGTTTCTTTTTTATGTCAGCGAGTTTCGCTACCACTAATTCCCCTCTATTGTGAAGCTTACTGACATAAAGTTAGACATTTGGATGTAGAAGTGTATCCAAACCCAAATATCCTACTTGCAAATGCACATATTATGCGTTATATACAAATATTTTTCTAACAGAAGTTGATCAGTGATATTCAGAAGATGTGTTTTTCATGGTGCGTTGTGGAAGTACCAATAGGCTTGTAGAAAATAACTTGTGATTCTCTATCCTGTCTTTCACTGACGAGAGCAGCCGGTATCTGCTGCACCCAGAGCCACAGAGTGAGAAATTTCGGACAGGGTTCCCTCTGCTGCATACAGTCTGCTTGCCTCGTAGTACCTAGGTAACTTTAGCTATGTAATTCCAGTTCTCCAGATCCAATAAACTTCATCTGTAGATAGCCGGCTCTAAATGTAGATGTAGCGCTTTGCTTATGAGGTTTAGTGGGTCTGGGGAACTTGAATCACATAGCTAGTTATGTACTACAGCAAGCCATTTCTCTTCATCTAGTTAGGTATCGTTAGCTCTGCTTGTTAACTATCCAGCTAGCTAATTGAGATAAAAATCTATAGCCATAGACCCATGACTTATCAACATCAGTATGTGTTAATTTAGTAACCTGACGTTAGCTTACAATGTAAGAATCAATCTATAGCAGCAGCTCAAAGTAAACATTCGTGCTTGGATATTGTGTGCCTGTGTGTGTAAATTGACACTTTAACAAGACAAACGATGCCAAAATCCATTTGATAAAGCTTCACCGTCTAAGCGAATGTCTCACTAACTCACTTTTAAAGACCCAGCTTATGATTTAGAATGCTACCAGTTAACGGGTAAGTCATCCAGCACAAAAACATAAATGTGCGAGCAGGGTGGGCGAGAGTCAAACAGAGCCAGCTACACACAAAAGCTTTGCTGCAGTAGCACAAACAGGACCTCATCCTACAAGCCAGTGTGCATCAGCCCAGTTGTCTGTCGTGTTGTTTGTATTGAAAGCACAATAAAAAGGGGTCGCTTCTCCCTCTCTTCTCTCCCAATATCTCTGCTCACTCCAGCGGAATGAGAAGCACCGCTTTGCTCAATGAGCAAAGCACCCAGAGCTATAGCCATGTGCTGCTAGCTAGTGTTACCGGAGCTGGGCCTGGCTCTCTGGCCCTCACCCTCAACGCAGGAGAGACAGAATGTGGAGAGGGCAAGGGCCAGAGAGCCGGGCCCAGCTCCAGGCATATGCTACCTGCCACACATACATAGCTATAGCTGTGGCTGCTTTGCGAGCTGATAGACCAAAGTTTCTGCCTCTCTCTGCTGCGCAGAGGCACACCCTTGCATTATTCTCACTCATCTCTTTATTTATAATAGCCTATCCTTGGTCTCTCCTCTCATTTCGTACAAACCAGGAACCATCCAGTTGGTGATGCTTTCTCCATTTTATTTAGTTTTATACAAGTTTAAGCCACAGAAGTTGTATAAATCCACACACACACACACACACACACACACACAGATATATACAGTGCCCTCTAGAATTATTGGCATCCCTGGTAACGATGAGCAAACAAGGCTAAATGTATTTGTTGTTGTTCATCAGCTTGATCTTACACTCAAAATATGAGAGAAATCTCAACTTTAATTTAAGTAAAATTCTTAAAAGAAAAGAAAATATTTTTCAAAAAATAAACATTTTTCTCAAAAACACTTGTGTCACAATTATTGGCACCCTTAGAAATTCTTATGAACAAAATCTAAATGAAGTATATTCCCATTTATATATATATATATATATATACAGTATATATATGTAAGTTATTTGTATGTAAGTTATATGTAAGTATATTTTGGGACCCCCTCTAAAACGAGATGGTTCATCTCAAGGGGTTTATCCTGTTTAATAAACAAATTTCAACTAAGTTAACCTGAGTCTTTAGGAACTCTTAAGTGGTCATTCATGACTTCCTGTTTCACTGGGGTATAAATATGAGGTGACACATAGGCCAAACTCCTTTAGTCATCCATCAACATAGGGAAGATCAGAGAATACACAAATGAAATGAGACAAAAGGTTGTTGACCTTCATAAATCAGGCTATAAATGGCTATAAAAAAATAGCTACACGCCTAAAAATACCCATCTCCACTATTAGGGCAATAATTAAGAAGCTTAAAACAACTGGAGCTGTGATGAACCTGCCTGGAAGAGGACGCAAGTGTATTTTGCCCCCACGCACAGTGAGGAGGATGGTTCGAGAGGCAAACATTTTCAAAAAGGATCACAGTTGGAGAATTGCAGAAGTTGGTTGCATCTCTGGGTCACAGAGTATCCAAAACTACAATTAGACGCCACCTCCATGCCAACAAGCTATTAGGAAGGCTTGCCAGAAGAAAATCTCTGCTGTCATCAAACCACAAACGTAAACGCCTACAGTTTGCTAAACGTCACTGGATCTTTGAGTGGAACCGGGTTCTATGGCCAGATGAAACAAATATAGAGCTTTTTGGCAACAAACACCAGAGGTAGGTTTGGCGTAAAAAGAGGGATCGTCATGCAGAAAATAACCTAATCCCCACTGTGAAGTATGGTAGTGGATCTGTGATTTTGTGGGGCTGTTTTACTTCCAAAGGCCCTGGAAACCTTGTTAGGATACATGGCATCATGGACTCCATCAAGTACCAGGGGATTTTAGATCAAAATCTGTCTGCCTCTGTCAAGGGGCTAAAACTGGGTCATGGTTGGATCTTCCAGCAGGACAATGATCCAAAGCATACCTCCAAATCCACACAAAAATGGTTCGCTGACCACACAATCAAGCTTTTGCAATGACCATCCCAGTCCCCTCACCTAACCACATTGAAAACATATGAGGTGAGCTGAAGAGGAGAGTCCACAAGCAAGGACCGACAACTCTGAAGGATCTGGAGATTCTGTATGTAAGAAATGTCTCAGATCCCTTGATATGTGTTCTCCCACCACATCAAGTATTATGGGAGAAGACTCAGTGCTGTTATCTTGGCAAGGGGAGGGTGCACAAAGTACTAAATGCAGGGGTGCCAATAATTGTGACACACATATTTTTTAGAAAAATGTTTACTTTTGATAAGGATTTTTCTTTCTTTTAATAATTTTACTTCAATCAAAGTTTAGATTTATATCATATTTTGAGTGTAAGATCAAGCTGATGAACAACAAAGACATTTTTTATAGCCGTTTTTGCTCATCTTGACCAAGGGTGGCAATAATTCTGGAGGGCACTGTGCATATATATATATAAGCTTTATTTAACCAGGAAGATAATTAAAAATACAATACAATACAGTACAACAACATTACATAACATTATGATCCAGCCTACAAGAAGCATTTACACTCCTCTTGAGGGGAGTCTTGTACCAGGGTCTTAAAGTCACTGAGGTGCACTAGTACATCTAAGTGGAACAGTGGTTTGTAGATTATTCCAAGCCTTTGGTGCACAGTATGAAAAGGCAGTATTAACTAGCTCAGTAGCGCCCCTGGGGACATCAAGTGATACCCATCTATTAGACTGTGTCTGGTAGGTGCTAGTGGTGAAGGATAGAAGTCATTTTACATTTTAAGCATTTAGCAGACGCTCTTATCCAGAGCGATTTAAAAGATGGTCTACAGGAAGTTTTCCAAGAATGGCTTTATAGATGAACTTGTATCAGTGTAGCTGTCTTCGTGTATAGAGTGGGTCCAACCCACAATTTGATATAGGGTGCAGTAATGAGTACTTAGCATTTGTAATGAAATGTAGGTAGGCATGATAGTCTGAGTCTAACCTCTACAATACAGAGGCAGCTGCATGCATATACAATAGGTCTCCATAATCAATGACAAATAAAAAAGTGCCTTGAACCAGTTTTCTCCTAGCTTCAAATGGGAAACAAGACTAATTTTGAAAGTAGAAACCTAACTTCAACTGAATTTTATATATATCTGAATATTGATACAGACACAGATAATATTGTTGTTAGAACAGATACAAATAGTGACGTCTATGCACACTAGTCTGATGAATTCCCATCTACTCCAAGAGATTAGGTAAAACAATGCACACAGACAAAGTAATATTATTTACATTTGAATCCAATCAGAGACACAGCAGCCAATACAATTGTGTTAATTATGTTATGTGTGCTTACATTGTTTTACTACTAGAGACACTAACTTATCTAGTGTTCTGAATTGTAGCTAGCTAACCAGCCGTAGAGAACAATGAGTTTTTGCTAAATGAATTAACCACTAGCTAAGAAATTGTTTGTTTACAGCCAAACAAAACTTAACTTCTTTACGCTGCCGTCAACAACCTTGTTTGACACTGTTCAGTCCACATCAAATAAGTGTGTCGTTAAAAACACAGGTGGAGAAACTCCTACCTAGGAACAGCATCAACAACAAGAGCGCCATCTGCATGGAGGAATGCTGATGGGATATTGAGGCTGGTAAAGCTGCACAGCTCAAAATTGAAAATAGGGAGACTGCTAGGTCTTATGGCCAGAGACAGGTACTTCAACTTTGAGTGGTACAAAAACAGACTGGCTAGTTCTGTGCAAAACATGTAAGTGAGCCTTTTGTGCAGTTTGTAGATTTACTTCTGCAAGGCAGCTAATTACATTTTCAGTGGAGGAATGACAGCTTCATTAAATCGGAAATTAATAATTGGTGCTCGTTCATTCTAGACAGCCATGAAAAGTCCCCCTGTGTGCAGACCTCAATAAGGAACGATGCTCAGACACGTCTCCAGTAGTCTATATTTTAGTTTATTGTGGCGAAACATTACAGTATATACTGTACAGTGCAGTCCGTACGTATTTGGACAGTAACACATTTTTTGTTATTGTGGCTCTGTACTCCAGCACATTGGATTTTAAATGAAACAATGACTATGAGGGCAGGTGTGCGCTGTATATTATAGTTTGTTTTTAAACTGTTCTTCTCTGTGTTTGCCCCCCGCTCCCACTTCTGAAATGATTCCGGTGCGCCTGCCACCCATGTCTATACAACACCGTGTGTTCAGCCCACCAAAAACTTTGCAAACTTTTATAAGCTGAAACGATGCTGTATTGAACGTATGGTTGCAGAGCGCTGTTACTGTGTTTGCTGATAGGGCGACTGTGTACGCTGTGCCACCGATGCTCAAATATGTAACTCGCTGCTTCTGGATACAGCCCACCAAACTGGATCAAACATGCCTGTGAGTCGCTGTGAAATGTTGAGAGAAAACAGGGTGTTCAATAGCAACTGTAGCAAAACGTTTTGCTTGCTGCACCCCCTAAAACAATTTGGAACATTAATTTTTTTCTGCTGTTGAACACACCCCTGTTGTTTTTCCTGTTAGGTCAAATGTATTCTGACGCTAGCAACGACGTCATCAAGTGTGTTCCAAATGTAACTAAGCTGAACCCTACTGTGCTCTCACATGCTGTGAAGTAGGTTCTCGCTTGTATGCTGGGAAAAATATACTCCAGAGTATGGACATATAGCATATAACACAAGTATGTATAACAGAACGAAACCGATATTTCTTATTCAGATTACATTGTTGTTTGGGATACATTCTACCACCACCCATAGAGATTAAAAAATGGTGCTAAGAGTGATAATTGAAAGCACAGTGGAGGGTCGAGTACATGCAGGCATACAAGAAAACATAAATAGACATAAGAGCAGAGCGAAAGAGGGAGCTAGACTTGGTTCCCTTTTTCACTCTCTCTTCTCACCTTGTTGGGTTTGACAGCTCTCTGTAGATTCTCAATCCATTTGTCTCTCTCTGCAGCCGAGCGGCAGGCGAAGCACTTGGTCCCCGAAGCCGTAGTCACCTGAGGTTAACCACAATTATATCAATAACCACAGCCCTTAGCATCTGAGAAACATGACAAGTCCAATAAAACAGCACATTAATCAGAAAAATGAATCAAATAATTATGGGTAACTATCACATCCATCAACTTGGGACATGAGTTTACTTTGTGCAGTCAGTTTCATCCCCCTTTGCTAATTGGTTGCAAATTAAATTATGGAAAATTACGGAAAATTCTGTCATCAGTGCTGATGACAGATAGCTGATGTCACATGATCTATTGGAGCGCACACACTCATACACACACACATACTGCAAATGCATGTAAATACACACACGCACACATAAACACGCACCTCGAAGCAGTACTCCTGCCCCAGGATACTGGAGTGGACGGGTTTAATGATGGCATCCTCGTCCAGCGTGAGGTCCAAGGCCTCTGCTGCACTGCTGGGGGACAGCAAAGACTCATGGGAGTGGGACTCTTTGAAGCTCTGCATCAGACGAGTCCTAGTAGACAGAGAGGAGAGAGAGAGAGAGAGAGCGGAGAGCACAGAGAGATCGACAGAGAGAGAGAGATGAGAGCAGGGTGGTGGATACACAGTAGACTGACAAGAGGACAAGCAGGGTTAAGATGCACTGCCAGATCTGTTGAACTACACTAGCTCTGTATGTGCTGTGATGACAAATATAATGCTGACATTGAACAATTAAATGAAGATGAGGATGTAGTTACTATACTAGAAACAGCATTGCACAGACAGGCATACAGCATTGCAGGGCATGTGTAAGCTCACAAATTGACAGCGCTGATCTCTGACCGTGGTCTTTGATCCAAGTCCAAATGAACCCTGCATTGGTTAGTTTTACGGCCACTTCTGAGAGCACATGGTCGTTAATGACAATTTGACACTGTCCTGTGTGCAATTAGGAAATGTAATCCTCAAAGAGTGAGTGTTATTAAGGTCTTGGTTCTGCATCGGGGGTTTTCAGCTCTGGTGTCCTGGATAGGGGTGCACTAAAGCTGGTTTTATGTTTTGTCGTTCGTTCATTTAGTATTTCCACATGTCATGAACATAAAGGGTGAACTCAACAAGGAAATCAAATCAAACCAGTAAATTATTCAGTAATGTCATGCGTGGCTTTAAGGAATGAAAGGCAGAATTCTTCAGGCCTTCCAGGACTGAAATTGAAAAACCTTATTTTAGATTGTCTCAAGGGAGCTTATTCTAAAAGGAACCAAGGGTGATTCTATGAGACAATAAAACCCAGGGAAAATGATTGATTGGACATACAGTACCAAACATTCATGAAACATCCTTCTGAGGGTTCATGAATGTTTGGTTCACACTGATTGGTGGTGGTGTGCAGTGTGCACCATATCCAACAAATCACTTTCCACAGGGTTTATTTTCAAATGATTCCCGAGAGTATTTAAAACTCAAATACAGTCAATTATTATTATGGGGTACTGACCTTCAAGTCACAAAATCATGACAGACTTGTTTGCTCAATAAGAAAATATTTTATTGATGCTATGACCTTAAATGATAAATTCCAGAATTCAAAATGTAGTAAATGTAGTATTCTGGTATCCACTAACCAGTGCTTGTGAGCCCTGGACTCAATATGAATATAGTAATCCATCTCTATTCTTAGGTCATTTTATGCCCTAAATTCTCAAAAGCAGCTTAACCAATAAAATACGTAATTTAAGGATTACGTTACCGTTACCTAAAAATAAATTACGTGTTAATTGTTTTTAATCACAGTTTCTGTTCCCTGTTTTGCACCTTACAAACTACATAGTTCATTTCTGCAGCATTGAACGTTTGATTCTATTCGTTTCATTGGGGTAAGATATGGTGGCTAGCTTGCTTTCAGAAAATATTTAGCTGATGAAAAGCCAAAAAAGCGAAAACTGGCTTGTTTCATTTCATGGTAGCGTTACAGAAGATGAGCCACATCATCCCCTGGAACCAAAAAGACTCCTGTAAGGATCAGCATGCAGGTGATTTCACTCCTAGGACAGTTCTCACCTCTCAGCACTACAGTGCAAATAAAATTGATTACTTTCGCCACATTTCTCCAAATACACATTTAAAAACATCACCATAAGCATATACAAATTTTCAGAACAAGAAAATATGATTCATCATATTTATGCACACTGATTCTGAATTCATAATATTAGGTAATGACTTTTTTTTCTCGGACGCACAACTGATTTTTGGATGTTAAATTTGCTTCAGAAGGTTGTTTAAATATGCAATTTTTTTCATTCTTACTTGTTCACAATACAAGGTCCAAGCAGAATTAGTGACGCAATGTTTAGCATGAGGGAAATGACTTATTTGCAATAAAATGAATTAGCATTGTCTACTTCATGCTCCGCATCATTATAAAAAATGCATTTTGAATACTGGATAGGAATTTGCATGACAACTATGACAACTAGATTATTTCTTTGTATTTACTAAAGAACACTTGAAAGGCGTTGTTAACATCCTCATCATCCATCCAATGCTATTATAGTACTATTTAAAGATATGATTAAATGACAATTAATGGTAATCAATATTTAAAACTACAAGAGGAAAAGAGACATTTATTGAATAGTGTGACGGACAAAGTACCGTGTAATTAGAGGCTCGGACAGAATGAGAACAGGACAGAAAATGGAGCTGCATCTCTGGCCTTTAACATATCCCACAAATTTGAGAAACATTGGCACCTCTTATGTACACATACAACTTTAAATGTCACAGAGACTATTTGTCTTCCTTGCATCTTAATTGCAAAAGCTTTTATCTTCAACCCCAAACCCATTGTTATTCCCACTTCACAAAGTCTTGGCAGCAATAACCTCCTTGCAAAGCAATGCAGGCCACTCCTGGCTGTACCTGCTGGAGGCTAATGGTGCTGCCTGTGCCCCTTATTGCAGGCCCCGTGGTTTGACAAAGAGGTTGAACAATATTATTATTTCTTTAGACTTGTATTAGTGGACCCTGAAACGGACTCTTGAGTAACAGCAAGGAGACTTCCTGTCCCTGGGCAGCGAGAATGACATAGGCTGACACACATGCAGAGTGACAGTACACTGCGATGCATGAACACAGCATTTAAATAGAAGCTAACACGCACACACGCTGACTGACTGCGCTGCCACACCACTGGACCAAGAGACAAGGGAAAGGGAGGAGAGCAGCAAAAGACACAAGACAGAAAGAGAACAGGAAGGAAAGATAGATATCCCCTACTATGATGTCTCAGATGTGTCCGTCTCGCCCCTGTGTTCTCCTCGTGTCAGTAATTTTACATACATTCACTTATAATATAGGCACCGGAGCATGCAATTCAGACAGGAGAGAGAGATGTGCAGAGAGGGGGGGAGTTAAAAATAGACCCAAAGGAATGAGTCAGAAAAAGAGAAATAAAAGGAGAAGAGTGGGGGAGGGATAGAGAGAGAAAGAGAGAGAGAGAGAGGTATAGTGAGAGGGATAGAGAGTGAAAGAGAAGTAGAGGGGGAAGACTCAGAGGAAATCAAGTTGTTATGTAAACTGCAAGGCCAGAAAATGAACAGAGAGACAGAAGGAGAGAAAGGATGAAAGAAAGAAATGGAGAGAGAGTGTACTGAGCCGAAAACGAGGGGCGGTAAAAGCAGTACAGCGTGCCTCATAGCAAGCACATGCGTGCAGGAATTCATTCATATGCCGTCGTTAATATCATGTAATATATATATATATATACCATATAGTACAGTATATTAAAGTTTGCATATATATATATAGTACAGTATATTAAAGACTGCATATGCATGAATTCCTGCACGCATGTGCTATGAAGCACACTATACTGCTTTTAATATATACTGTATATGACATCACATCCATACATCAATGGTTTCACAAACTGTAGCTTATTGAGAGAAACAAGCTTTGTTGGTGCGTTATGAGGTGCTGCAGTTTTCCAGATGCTGTGGAGAGCATATGGAAAGCATGACCTGTCATGTCTCACCTACAGTATACGGATGGCTAATGTTGGGATATGGTTCTTCATTCTCAGTTCTTGATTTGAGTTTGATTTATGATTGGATGTCTGATGCCCTATGGTACACTGGTTTCCTTTAGTACCTGGGTGCAGATTAGCTTCAATATAAAAAATATATATTTTGTATAAGCTTAAATTAATCACACAAGTTTTACATTTACATTTTGTTTTACCGATTTTCCCCCGTTTTTCCCCAATTTGATAGCCAATTACTTCTGCTGTGCTTAGTTCAATCCCCTCCCTCGTAGTTCGCTGCCGTAGCCCTGTGACCAGCAGTGACAATGGCGAAGCGCTGCCTCCTCCGAGACAGCACTCGTCGTGCTGTCAACTGTAATTCGAGAACCCCAGAACCACTCCTGTGCGCAGCTAACTGTGTCGGCTTCCCTCCCCCCTCCCTGGGGCGGACAGCCAATTGCCGCCCCGGTGGCACTCCCAGCCAAAGCTGACTCTGGCATGACGGGGAATCAAACCCCGGTTGCCGTGGCCAGCGTCGGACGTTGAAACCACTAGACCACACGGGAGGCCTTACATTTACATTTTAAGCATTTTGCAGACGCTCTTATCCAGAGCGACTTACAAGATGTGCATTAATACATTGTAGGAACTATCATAGTTCGCACAAGAGATCAGTGCAGGAATACAGCGATAGACATCGTTGCAGGCAGCTGCATACCATACCTGTAACACTGGGATGGAAAAGGTTAGTAATTTATTTATTTATTTTTAAATGAGGAGTCAGCGGAGATACATATACAAGAAGTGTTGAGCAAGTAGGCAGTGGTGATGACAATTGGGTAGATGTACAGAATTAAGTGGTAGTGGAGTCTGAAAAGGTGGGTTTTGAGTCTCTTGTGGAAGATCGCAAGGACAGAGAAGAGGCGAGACTGCGAGGAGCAGCTGCTGGGCACCCGGAGAGATAGGACAGTCAGTTTGCCAGAGGAGGCAGAGTGGAGGGGTCTGGCTGGGGTGTAGGGTGTGATTAGTGTCTGGAGGTAAGGGGGAGCAGTACCTCTAGCCGCTTGAAAAACAAGCACCAGTGATTTGAATCTGATGCGTGCTGCAATGGGGAGCCAGTGCAAAGAGGAGAGTAGAGGGGTGACTTCTGTCTCCCCAGGCCTATTTCTGCTACCACCTACAGTGTATTTCTCTCTCTGACCAAAACTGAAAAACCTCTTCTCAGCCAACAGTTCATCCACTGTCTGTTTCACGTGTCTGCATCACAAGAATTGGCAAGCATAACTCTGAGGAGTTCTGGTGAAGGCCACATGGAGGAGGATACACTAAACAGTGTGAAGTTGAAAAGTGAGCAGGCCTTTGAAATAAGTTTGCAATGTATTTCACATATTATATCATAAACGGTACACTAATGTTCTACTGTGGTGGCTCATAGGAGATACAATCCAAATGGAACGAATGTGAAAGGACTATAGTACATACAACCAATTGTGCAATTTGAAAGGCGTTCTCAATTACTTTGTGTATTTATGAACCTTTGCAATATCAGAACCCATTACCAAACTGCTTTTAACAGTGATATAGATGTAATATTGAAATAATTGCATAATTTACTTTGCATGAGATGAGAGACACTGATCAGAGATCCTCTGTTGCTGAGGGCAGTAAGGAGTGGGGGAAGTCCTGGTCATATTATCCAATGAAGCTTAGTAATCGCTCCCACTCTGCCATTTTACACTTCAGAGGAAACAAAACACAACTCCTGTACTCCAACACCAGTGTGGCATGCTCCTAACATAAGATTCTGACTCAAATATGGAATTCAGCAGCAGTCAAAACTAGACTTCAATCAAGCAGCCTCCATATATGTATATCTACACTGCCTGGCCCAAAAAAAAGTCACCACCTGGATTTAACTAAGCAAATAGGTAAGAGCCTTCCATTGGATAATTACTGCAGTGATTAATATGTTTTAGCTGGCAACAAGTTATTTAACCCTAACTGATGCAGTGAGTAGCTTCTCATTTCTTAAACAACCATGTCGGAAGACAAATCCTGTGGTCGTGGAAAAGATGTTAATCTGTTTCAGAAGGGTCAAATTATTGGCCTGCATCAAGCAAAGAAAACAACTAAGGAGATTGCTGATACTACTAAAACTGGGTTAAGAACTGTCCAACGCATTATTAAAACCTGGAAGGATAGTGGTGAACCATCATCTTCGAGGAAGAAATGTGGTTGGAAAAAAATCTTGAATGATCGTGATCGGCGATCACTTAAACGTTTGGTGAAATCATATGGTAAAAAATCTACAACAATCACTTGTCAGTGAGGCTAATCAGAAAAAAGGCTTAAATTTGATAGGGAGCATAAAGATTGGACTCTGGAGCAATGGAAGAAGGTCATGTGGTCTGATGAGTCCAGATTTACCCTGTTCCAGAGTGATGGGCGCATCAGGGTAAGAAGAGAGGCGAATGAAGTGATGCACCCATCATGCCTAGTGCCTACCGTACAAGCCTGTGGGGGCAGTGTTATGATCTGGGGTTGCTGCAGTTGGTCAGGTCTAGGTTCAGCAACGTTATGTGCCCAAAGAATGAGGTCAGCTGACTACCTGAATATACTGAATGACCAGGTTTTTCCATCAATGGATTTTTTCTTCCCTGATGGCATGGGCATATTCCAAGATGACAATGCCACGATTCATCGGGCTCAAATTGTAAAAGAGTGGTTCAGGGAGCATGAGACATCATTTTCACACATGGATTGGCCACCACAGAGTCCAGACCTTAACCCCATTGAGAATCTTTGGGATGTGCTGGAGAAGACTTTGCGCAGCGGTCCGACTATCCCATCATCAATACAAGATCTTGGTGAAAAATGTATGCAACTCTGGACGGAAATTTTTTTGTGACATTGCAGAAGCTTATGGCTTACGATGCCACGGCGAATGCGTGCTGTAATCAAAGCTAAAGGCGGTCCAATGAAATATTAGAGTGTGTGACTTTTTTTGGGGACGGGCAGTGTATATCTATAGGCCTTCTCTACAGTGGCCTACAGTTTAAACAAGCTTCCCTTATCTTGTCTTCTTATTGAACTCAGCAGGTTCCTAGGTCACTCTACATGTCCTGCTTCTCAAGAGTCAAAAAAATGTCTGACTTTGTCCAGTGTTCTTAATACAACATGTTGATGGGGAAAGGAAATGCAGGGCTCCAGTGAAATTAGTGCAAGCTCATAAGCTTTAAATAGGGTAGGTTACAAACTTTCTAAGCCTTTGTAAGCTTTGTGCAAAGCATGTGCAAAGAGATTGGTTTAAAGTTAAGACCGATTTCCCTTCACTTCCTTGTAATCACAATGACAATGTATTTCATTTTTTTTAAAAGCTAATCCCAAAAAAGTACTGCTGCATTCGATGCGATCCAAGTGAAAAGAGAGTCAAGCGCATAGTTCGCGCAAACCAAACAAACACAGGTCCAGGACAATTTGCATGCAAAAGGCAGGTTTTCACCCTGCTGCATTTAGATCGCATAGCTTTTAAACAGTAAATACACTCAAGCAGTAGGCCATAAAGTCTTCAACATGCACGCTGATTGAAAAAGACTACACACGACAGCAACTAGGTCCTGCAGAACCCAGCCCCCTCAGAGTCGACGTCTTCAAAAAGGAAAATCATTCCTTTGAAGTCCCTAGTCTTAGTTCAATCCCCTCCCTCGTAGTTCGCTGCTGTAGCCCTGTGACCGGCAGTGACAATGGCGAAGCGCTGCCTGCTCCGAGACAGCACTCGTCGTGCTGACGACTGTAATTCCGGCACCCCAGAACCACTCCTGTGCGCAGCAAACTGTGTTGGCTTCCCTCCCTCCTCCCTGGGGCGGACAGCCGACTGTCGCCCCAGTGCCACTCCTGGCCAGAGCCGACTCTGGCGCGAAGGGGAATCGAACCTCAGCCACTGTTACAACAGTCAAGGGTTCTGGTGGTTCCATAATGGCGTGGGGTGCATTTTCCTGCCATGGTTTGGGTGCACTCATACCCTTAGAAGGCAAGGCCAATGTCAATTGACAATGTTAAAGCAATTCTGTCTTGCAGAGGGGGGTATCTAGTCGACCAGTCGTTTGACGAGCAAGACACTGACGTTGTCCATATGCCATGGCCTTCTCAGTTACCAGATCTGAACCCAATCAAGCATTTATGGGATATTCTGGGATTTTCCACTTCCATCAACTAAGTTGATTGACCCTCTCATGGAAGAGTGGTGTCGGATTACTCCTGCAGAATTCCAGACACTGGTAGACTCTGCATCCAGGTGTACTGGCCACACATGGTGGCCCAACACACTATTAAGTGACTTTACACTCCTTGTTCAGAATGGCCACTCCTTGTGGTTATCATTTCCAAAGGTAGGCAGACCTGTATCTTAAGTACACATTGTATTGGTATTTTATTGGTGTTCTAACAAATAATTCATTAAATAGTCTATTGATTTTGATTATGTTACAGGAGACTTTGACTGATAAATAAAGAAACCCAAATTCATATCATCATACTATGTCCATCAATATCCAGGATGGAAGATAAATAAGCACAATAGGTATAAAGATATAATAATCAAAGATAAAATATACCAATAATTGCTGTTGATTGCCCTATGTATCTATTGATATAGATCACAAGTGATACATCATAACGTTGGGTAACAATATCAACATGATATGATAAATCCTTATAGTATTGTGATAGGAAACACCATATTTCCCTGGGGAGCAAATACAGTGCTGCACCAAATAACTATCTTCCAGTGGATAAATGGAGAAATAAATTGTAGGCCCTCTATAGGTGATTCATGGGAATAACTATGAGCACTTTGAGTGACACAGATGAACAATTAATTAGCAAAAAATACCTCCAAAACATATTTTACCAAGAAAAGAAAATAGCTGTCGAAGGATGAAAAAAATCCAGATTATGGAGCAATCAACATCAATTGGAACAGAAACAAGCATGCATACCAATACCCAAGAACCAGGATTATGATATTGTGAAACACTGGCATAGAAAGCTCATGGTCACTGGGATGAATTGAGATTAATAATTATGTGTCCAATACAATTAACATTTTTCATAGAATAAAAAAAAAAACGCACCTCTGTAGCACTCAGATCCTATCTATTCTATCACGTCATTCCAGAATAAAACCTCTTTTCTCCTCTAAAGGTATAAACCCATTACCGACTTCAAGGCTTCATGGCAGTATTTGTTTTCAAGGGGAGAACAAGTACAATGTGAAAAAAGTATCGCTCCCTATGGGACCAACCAGTTCAGTGATACCGCTCAATACAGCTTAAATTGGGGCCATTTCCAGTGAGTGGGATTTAAAACATGAGAAAACATAAATGAGGTTGGAGCTAATTGAACCCCACATCTGATTATAGTTGGAGGACTTTCCTTAAACGTAAACACGGAAACGCAAGCTGCTGTGATCACTAGTTATTTTACGACCAGCTCTTTTTTGGTATCTAAATAAGGTTGATGATGGCCTGTGCCTACTGCTGTCAGATTGAAACATGGTCAGAAATGTAGCTCATTCAGTTCATCTCAAGTTGAAGTGATATTTGCCAGGCAGTTTTGAGGCATTCAATATATTGTGCATCTATATCAATGGAAGCTATTTTCCCCTCCAGGGGAACACTACCAAGGGGTGGGAACATAAAATACCTCAAAGAATGAGTACAGGTCATTCTTATGTATACATGATGTAAAGGCACATAAAAGTCCAGTACTCCTGGGTAATGATTTAGAATTGTCAAGCAATTTAACATACAAGTCTGAGACCTGGCCCGTGGCAGTCTGAGAAAACCAATTCAAACAAATGGAGAGTAATGTACAAGCACACAGACATGGTTCCCCTCACCCGCGTTTGTGGCTCTCACACTATATCACAGACGGGGCCAGGCAACTGACCATTTGTTTGGATCGTATTTTTAGCTTTGAGATGTATTAGTTAAATGTGAAACAGAATGCCATGCATTGTTCTTTTTGCCAATTTCAAAGGAATTATTCACTTGGCAGATATACTTGTCCAGGGCAGCTTTCCCCACAATGTGCATACAAGCCGTGTTTGTACAGCTGGATATTTACAGAACAAGTTCATGATAATACCCTGCTCAATGGTACAGCAGTGCCCTGCTTGGGAGTTGATCTGGCAAAAACTCGAAAATTTCCCAGATCCTATGCCGTGATGCCAGCCATCGACTCATAGTGACAACACAAAGAGAGCAGAAGTCAAGCTGCGAAGCCACAGTGATATCCATGCCACCTTGCACACAGAGACATGTTAACTTCACTTCTTTGGTCACAGCAGATTTTCCATCAATAGAGGCATGCCCTGTGGCATCACATGTTGCCATGCAGGACCCAAAGCTCTGCTGGCACCCAGCCAATGGGGTTCTTGCGGTATTAAAGGCATTCAAAATTGAGAGGTGCAAATTGTGGAATAAACAGATGTAGACATTGTAATGTAATATAACATAATATGTGCCATTTAGCAGACGCTTTTATCCAAAGCGACTCACAGTAGCGAATGCATACATTTTTCAGTATACCCAATGGAAGTCGAACCCACAACCTAAGCATTGCCAGTGCCATGCTCTACCTACTGAGCCACACAGAGCCACATTGTAAGAGCTGGTAGAGGGAGGAGGAGGGATATATGCAGAGATGCCCTTGAAAGGGGACAAAGTTAACTAAAACAGATGCAAAGCCAGGATGGTTTAATATTGCGGTTTACACGCGTGCACTAACACAGACACAGACATATTCAGGCAAAAGTGCTCATGCACTGCTCACTTCAAGATAGTTATAGGCCGATTATTGAATATGTGCTGAAAATAGATCTTAATGTCATTTTGAGTGAATTTAAAACTCCACCCCATTAAACCACACAGACACAAATGTCAGCATTGGAACACAGCTGCATATGACTGTCATGCACAGAGTCTGGACCGGAACGGTCCGGTAAGGCCAGTGGAGTCAATACCTGTCCTGATCGGCACTGCGGAAGCGGGGCAGGATCATTTGGCGGAAGCTGCTGGTGCGGTCCAGTTTGGGTTGGCTCTTTGCTCGCTTGATGGAGCCCTTCAACCGTCTACTGAGGAAACTCTGAGGGCATAGAGGGGAGGGGTGATCAGACAGGTGAGAAAGGGAGCAAGGGTGGCAAAGAGGAGGGATAGAATGAGTATAGGGGGAAAGAGTAAAGAAAGAGGGAGAGTGGGGAGAATGGAATGAATTTTGAGGGATCATTTAAATGTTTGGAGGAAAAAGAGAATGATGGAGACGTGGGGTTGTAAGGCAGAAGGGCAAGGGGAAAGAAAAGTGTTGAGAGACAGATGGGGTGGTGGTTGAAGAACAGGCATACGGTGAATTGGAAAAGTGCAAATAATTATGAAAGCATGGCAGTGGATTTGGGGAGTGGGATGAGGATGGGGTAAGAGAAGGGAGAGAAAGACAAAAAACTTTTCACTTCAAACCCCTCCATAGTTCACACACTGCACAATTTCTCAAATCTGCATCACTGGTGCACTACTAAGAGATAACCTGTAGAGGGCAGTATAATTCCATAAATACACAAAAGTTACACCCCCTCGTGATTTAGAATCACATTGCAGTTGCAGTACAGCATTTTGTAGGTTTTCACAAAATCATACCATCATACTGTTCAGTACTGTTAAATGTTCAATTTCAAAATGTAATCCCATGTTTGATAAAAGCATCTAGCTCAATCATCTTGATTTATGAGATATCCCTTTTTAGGCTCTATCACAGAGACGGATAACACATAAAGTACATATTTGACATTTTTATAATTTCATATTTATAATTAATATCTATCTGTTACAGTTTGTATTTTATTAATTTGGCTCAAATAGTCTGCTGGGTAGCTTGTACTGCTAATAAGTAAATTAATGCATTCCATCTATCTTTAGGAAATTACTTCACATAGAAGCACTGACAGAGCATAGACAGTTCACACACCTGAGTTTAAAATTAAACTGTTAAAACCTTAAATTAACCAAAGTGCTAGTGTCCCTCATTGAATCCAACCCTGGGATATGAGCACCCAACCAACAGAAGAGGAGTATAAAGTATATTCCACTAGTTTTTATCCCTACCATCAATAAGTGAAGAACAAATATATATACTGTACTGAACAGGCACCCTCGTCCAGTGCAATTAACAGGTCGTGTTTATCTTTTAATTCTGAAAATATATTGTGGAAACTAACATGTTTTATGTCCAACATCTCTGATGTCCTTGAGATACTTACCTCTGCCAAGGGCACTGCAGTGCCACATCATGGGCTCAAACCCGCAACCTCCTGGTGACTGCTCCTCGCTGACCTCTATCTGCCATGCTACAGAGATCCTTTTCATTGGGTTTCCAAAAATAACTAAAGATTTGGCTGAGCCTCTCTCAGATATGCTGATGTGAATTGACAAAATAATTCATATAGGCCTTATTGAAATGTCTGTCTGCCACTTAGTACCGATATGAGGGACTGCATCACGTTAGGCATTTAGCACAACTCACAGACTGTAGATCACATTTGTGCAGTGAGCTTTGTCACCACAGAGATCTCGGTCACATACCTCAACAGAGGGCAGAGGTGCGACACAGAGTCCTGCAGCAGGATTTGAACCCGCAACCCTCCAGTCATCAGTCCAGTGAGTGAGGGAGAATGAGGAGGGAGGGTGCGGGAGGGAGGGGGAGGGGGAGAAAGGCAGTGAGCGAGGGAAGGGAGGGGTGCCCACCAATCGTCTGCAGGGCCGAGAGCTGGAGTAAGAGGTGGAGGGAGCGAGAGAGGGAGCAAAGGAGAGAAAAGAGGGTGAAAGAGTGAGGGGGAGGGAACGAGGGAAGGGAGGGGTGCTTGCAGACTGGCAGCGGGTGTTACAGGCAGTGGGGGATGGCAGGGGAGGAGGGAGGGAGAGAGCGAGGCATGGAGGGAGGGAGTGAGGCTGGGAAGGAGGGGTACTCACGGATTGTCGGAAGGGTTGAGGGGGGGCTGTGGGAGGGGCCTCCATGCTTGGCTGTTTCCCAGTAGCTATGCTCTTTCGACGGGCGCGAGCGTGCTCTAGGGAAGAGAGAGGGAAAGACAGGCAGGTGAGGTAACGGGAAGAGAGAGAGAGAGAAGAGAGGGAAGGGAGAAAGAGGGACATATACAGCAGTGTAGGTTTAACACAGCTCCTGATGTTCACGGCGCAGTTATTTTTTTCTTTCTCAGTAGAAGGCAAGGCTCACGGAGCAGAAGAATGGAGACCGTTTATTAATGGCAGTCTTGGGAGACTGTCCGCCTTGACATTCTGTGAGGCAAATGTTAGCAATCAGCGATTCACACAGTGAGGGGAGAAAAGCCAGTAGAGATGGGCACACAAACAAACAGTACTCTTACTGACTTCCGTCCGTGTGTCAGTAGTCTCTTATTTAGTGAACTAGTCAGTCAGTGTGTACGCCAATCAGTCAATGAGCAGTTTTCAGGAGTGTGAATGTAACAGCAGGGCAGTCGACAAAAAAGGCATTCAATAGCATGATGGATAGATGCGCAAACTGCCTCTCAGCTTTCCCTTGCCAGATGATCAATGGCCAACTCTTCACATTTATGGCTGTATTCGTATATTCGTTCTCTCTTTCCCTCTTACCTTCTCTGTCTGTCCCTTTCTCCCACGCACCTCTTTTACATAATTCAAATGGTACATTCATCCCCCTCCTCCCTTTATCCCCATTCTCTTCTTCCCTCTGTGCTCTCTCTTTCTTCTTTCCCCTTCTACTTATATCCTTTCATGGAATCCCCCCTTTTCCTTCTCCACTCAGTTTTCCCCAACCTCGCCATCTCACACCATACTAGGCTCACTCTTTTTTGTCTCAGCATTTTCCCTCCACCTCTCTTCCTGTCCCTCCCTCCCTCCCTCCCTCTTATCCGCCATGTGCAACAATCAGCCCCTTTTCATCCATCCTCCTAATTTTTTCGACTTATTTCTAGTCTCTCAAGCTGAGTGCAATTCAAAATGAGCTTTATTGTTGAAACACACAAATCATGTCACAAAAGAGGCACTGCACTCAAAACAGTACATGTCAAGTAGTGAAATAACAGAACACCATTTGTTACTGGGATGGTGCCATATGAGCATATGAGGCTCCACCAAAAACACAGGCACATGCATACACACAAACAAGCATGCACATGCACTCTCACACACAAACACTCAATCATACACACACACACACACACACACACACACACACACACACACACACACGCATGCATACACACACCCTGTCTCTTTCTCTCATACACGCACATACACACAAACAAGCATGCACATGCACTCTCACACACGAACACTCAATCACACACACACACACACACACACACACACACACACACACACACACACACACACACACAAGCATGCATACACGCACCCTGTCTCTTTCTCTCATACATGCACACACACACAAATATAGGCATACAGATTCTGCTTCGCCATGTTTACAGCACTGCACATGTACCATGGGTCTTTCCATGGCACCCAGTTGTGGTACCCTGATCCGATCTCTATAGAAATAGGGGAAGGACTCACTTCTGCACCTCGAAATGTGGTGGCGCGATCATCCCTTTTGCTAGCGTAGTTATATTGCTTTAGGCATAGGACATTTTTTAGACCAAGTCCATTCATGCCTCATCGGATTGTGTGTAAAGCACGCCTCTTGCAATGCTTGTTTTCTCTGTCTTCTTCCTCCTACCTCATGCTGTTTCCCAATCAGGAAGAAAATCCCCCCATTTTCTGTAGGATTCTACATGCACAACATTAACATGGGCCTCTGTGTTTTTCCTATATTATTTGTCCAATAACCAGTTGGATACCTAGTTTTTGTAATAAGGGCCACAAGAGAGGGACAGTATATGGATATTAGGATATTTAGCTCAGGGTCCTATAACATTCAACTGGAGCTAAACCTCCAACTGGTGTCTGTCCCATCTGTCTATCCTCTCCACAAACATCAAAGGGACTCCTTGGGCAGCTAAAAGATGCTGATTAGCTATTGACCTTAAAAATATCAATTGTTTTTAGGTCAGACAATTTTTATTATACCAGAACACCTAGGAATGTGGGCTTTTGGCACCAGGATTATCAGTTAAACTCAGAGAGTTAATAAGATGTCCATTCGGAGTTCCCGAAAGTTGAATGCCATTAAGTTCCCTATTGTGTCATTTAGAAACTATGACATTCAATTGACAATATCAATTGAATGTCTTCATTCCAAGTTGTTCCATTCCATTCTAACAGTTGTTAGGGTTAGGGTTAGGGTTAGGGTTAACAGCAACTAACCTGCATTACCTCCAAATCAATTCATGTTTGGTCTTCTTCAAAACACGGAGTATTTTGATAATAATATCATGTTTGGTTCTTAGTATTTTGATAATAATATCCTGCTTTTCGATAACCTAGAGCAGCGGTTCTCAAACTATGGGTCGCGATCCCACTTGGGGTCGCCAAAGGGTAATGGTGGGGTCGCCAAAAAGTAAATGTAAAAAAGGGTAAAATGGTAGGAGAACAGTTTTTCCTTCGCCAAAAAGTAAATGCACAAAAAAAATTAAAACTAACCATAGGAGAACAGTTTTTCCTTCCCTGTGCCATGTTTGGGGTCGCGATTTTTTTCGACCCATGAAATGGGGTCGTGGAGTAAAAAAGTTTGAGAAACCCTGACCTAGAGGTATTTGTAGGAAAGTATATTTAAGACCATAGATGAGCCAGTCCTTGCCATAAATGAACCCAAGCCCTTCAGTGCTCTAACTTCATCCAATCAGGGTTCGCATCTTCCACCTTGTCGGGTGAAGGAGCCTGATTATATCACAGAGGAGGAGGGCCTGAGGTTAAGTTGGAGTTCGGAGTCCAGTTCGAGTTGGGAGAAGAGAATAATTTTCTTCTTTAGTTTTGTGGCGGTTCCTTGGTTGTGCATATTCCATCTTTTATTTTCCCCCTTTCTTTTGTTCCTTTGTGTTGAAGCCGGAAATTATTTTTTGGCAAGGCCTGGTTTTATCTGGTCTCTCTCTCTGCTGGTAATTTCATCATTTATAATTTCTTGTTTAATGTACTCTTTTTAGTTAATTATAAGTAGTGTGCCTGCACTCACAATTAAGTATCTGATTTATGTTTTTGTTTCTCATTTAATGTCTTGTAGGTAACCTACTTAATAAACATATTTAATCTTTAATTTGATTTGGAATTAGTTTTGACTTGCGGGTTTATTCCAACAGATACTATTTGATTAACTATCATTGAATTCGATGGTTTAAACTAGAAGTATCTTTAATAATAATAAATTATTTCAATTGGTCTTCAATTATTATACATGCACGTCATTTAAGAGTTTTTTGTTGCTTGTTCCTTCGGGTCATCTTTCAGAGGGCTAACCTGTTGTAAGGTGATAATTCATTGTAGACATTGGCAGGGAATCAGAGCTGCCACACCCTAAAGTTGAGAAATTCCTACTTGACCAACAAACCACAAAATACATAATAATGTATGCACGCAATGCAAAGATGCAAAGTACAGTCAAAAATCTGAAATGCAATGTTCTGTGCAAAACAGCAAGTAAAAATTCAAATTCAAAGGACTTCCACATCGTCTACCTGAATGTGTTCTAAATGTAGTGTTTCGTTCTGTAAAATAAATAGTGTGACCTGCCAAGGCAAAAGTGAATAAATACTTCCTCCCCATATCGACAGGTTTCTTTCGCCATAAGGTCTGAAATTTTGACATTTTAATATTGCGTTAAATGTCACAGAAGCACAATGGATTCATACTATGTTGGGAATAATGTCTGAGACGTTTGCTGTCATATTTCACCTTTGAAAGTTCAGACCTCTAAAGCAAGTCCTGTTCTCTTGATTTTAACCATTGTTCATTAATCATTGCATCATTAGAAAAGTGTGGGAATTTGTATAAAGATGTTTCTGATCTTATCAGTTGGGCCACTGATATCACACACCTTAGAGCCCTTTACCTAAATGTGAATATTGGACATGACACCAAGCGTGAAAAAGGCTATACAACACCATGCACTGCATCAGGCTGGAATGCACACATTCCTGGGTCACAGGCATCCATAAATCAGCTTTGTACTTCCGTACCAACATGAAGGGAAATGCATGCATTCAAAATGGACATACCGAAATACCTGTTTCACTACAGGACCAATCTCAGGGGCATAAACAGTTAACCAATCAGGAACGAGAAAGTGTTTGGGTGCTCTCAGGGCAGGCCTGAAACTTTGGTTTCTGATAATGCGGTTCTTTAGACTGCAGGGTCAGGTCTATAATCAAAATGGACACACTGCAACACAAAAAACTGTTTCACTACAGGAACTACCCCAGGGGCAGCAGGGGCAGGTCCATTGCACAGCAGTTGTGTAGCTGTAGAGCACAGGGCACACACTCCAAAACATAGCCAATTTGTTGATTTAGATCAAGAATTCAAACTTGCGTCTCTCACAGGCCAGAAAAGGCTGGTGTGGGTGTAAGATTTTGTTCTAGTTCAGCAGTAAACACCTGATTCAACGAATCAAGGTCCTGATTGAAGACCATGATTCGTTGTCCTGATTGAAGGCCATGATTTATTGTCCTGATTGAAGACCTTGATTTGTTGATTAGTTGAATCAGGTGTTGTAACCAGTTGAAACCAGCCCTCAGAGAAGTCTGGACACCCCTGATGTTGATGTTGAGTAGTGCTGGAGTTTCTGCAGTAACCCAAAGTTTTAGGTTGTGGAAAGCGGCAAAACTATTGTTTTCTCATGATTTAGTCAGGTTTGGGGGAAGTAAATTGTTGGGGTTTTGTAAAAATGTTGATATAAGGTTATTCACCACAACCGTATACAACCATACTGCAGTGTTGTAAAACATTGTAATTATGTATGATGCTATTTGGGAATATGCACCTTTTCCATAAATGTGACAACCTCAATTATATTAATTGAAATACTGGTGCAAAAATGAGGTTTCAAATGAGATATATAAAAATAAAAAAGAGTGGGTCAACTTTGTCCTTGAAGGAAGACAGACAGACAGACAGACGGGGGGGTTGATAAAATAGCTTAAAAAGTACAAAACATGTTTCTACCCCGACAAATGCACATGTTTATGGTGGACTCTAATTGGAAATCTGCTCAACAAGGCATTTTCTTCTCACTAGGATTAATGCCTATACTGAAATAGTTCCCTTCTAATAATAATTAATGCAAATTATTTTACAGCATTCAATGTTTGAAATCATCCTGGATTTTAAATGGTAGAAAAGATAAATAATTGCAGTAAATAATTAATTAAAAATCCGATTTTTTTAAGCCTTATAAGGAAACAAATAGTCTGGGAGTTCTACACAATTCAATGTCAATGTAGAATACTTTCATTTAAAAATTACCATTAAAATATCAATAAAGGTACAGTATCAAATGCATAATTTCCTCATAATTTCCTACAACTGAACATCTAAGTGGTCCTTCCTGAACATCTTAACCATTCAAAGACGTTCTATGTTTAGAATATACCCAGACTCTTTAACTTCCTCCTGTCCCACCTGAAAGTTCCAGTTTCAACTAAAGAGACCACTCTGTAATGCTATACTCAAACACATTTACATTCTCAATGGTTACCATTACAACACATTCCAAAAATACCAATCAGGTTCAAAACCAAACATGAAACAGACTTGCTGTTAATGAATATTCATAATCACCTACCACCTCAGGAATATTCATAATGTCATGGACAGAATGTTCAGTGTAATACAAGAACACAACATGCAATATAAACCTTGTGTATATAATATTGGAGTGGAGATGTCTTTCAGTGGGAGGAGCTTCTCGGTTCACGGATCAGGTTTGTGATGGTAGCCCTGCCATGACTGATAAGAAACACTCTCCATCTCCAACAATCAACCATTAATCTATGTAAGATGACTACATATTGTAATGCTATGAAACAATACTGCAGTGTTCATGAAGAGAACACATTGGTAATATGACGCCTGTAAATCTATGGACATTTCTATGCATCATTAAATAGCTCATGTAATTATGTAAAACAAACCATATATTTATACAAAAAAGGTACCATTCCATTTCGCACTCAACCATTTTAATCAGAATTCCGGCTCTTTGTTTGGTTTCTATGGCAACAATTCCAAGTACCTTCCATTTGAGTCATAGAAACAGAATGGAAGACACACAGACTCATGCACAATACTAAATAAACATAAACTACTACATTTTAACACTCACCCTTCATAATTACTGTCTACATACATAAATGAAGATGGTGTCTTTTGCAAACATCTTCCAAATACTCCCTTGCCATAGCCTACATATACAAATATTTCACATTTACATAGATCATATACACATAAAATACACATACACATACACATTGAATATACGACGTACAGTTTGTTACACAAATACTGGCCAATGCAAGGACTGTTTTGGACAAAGTAATTAATCTGTTTTTTATACAACAAACGTATATATTATACTCATATAGGGCCATCCTGCAGCATTTCATTTTACCCACTGTATCTACAGGTACATAGAATATGCAATACTTGGAAGGTTATCTAGTAAAAACAATCCTATTTTAGTTCTTGAAAGGATGCTCTCTCTATATCTATCTCTCAGTATGTGTGTGTGCGTGTGCGTGCGTGTGCGTACTTGCATGTGTATGTCAATGTGTGTGGCGTGTGTGCATGTGTACTGTTTCATTCTGAATGTAAATCTGATGTCAGGCTCAAGTGTATGTGTGTGTGGGTGGAAACAGCTTCCAGCTAACTCCCTTACAGAGTGAGAGAGGGGGTGAAGAGAGATAGAAGGTTGGGGAAAGGAAGAGTGTGGGTGTCTCTGCCTTTCACATGCAACTATTTTTTATGGACAATCAATCTATACACTCTGACAGACAATAACCATGTACAAAATGTTAAGTATTTTCAAATGCATTATTAGAAATGAACGCAATTGTATTTGTTTGTGTCACATTTTTCAAATGAATGCTCACTGCATGTGATTTGAATATCAGGGTTGTCAGCTGAACTTGAGTTTTAGCAGTAGTAGCACAGAAAGCTGTAAATGTTGATGTGCACCCACATTGTTCTGACAGTACTGGAAATGAAACTGAGAGGTTTAAGTAGAACCCACTCACAGAATGCTCAGGAACCCTAAACATTCCTACTGGCATCTTAACAGAGCATGACTGAATGGGTGACTAATTGTTGGTACATCCTTGGGATTTTGTACACAGATTGCCCAAAACAAAATGTATAAAGTAAAATAGTTGTGACTATTTATGACTCACTCCCTATCTCAAATCAGCATTTGGTCAAACGATACGTCAATGGAGAATGAAGCATATGCAGACACATATGGTATATGTTTTTTGTCAAAGGGAGAAATTCTGGGATGCACCTTTTACGGTTGAACACAGGATTTCATTATCTTTATGTTAAATTAAAATATAATTGACCGTGGTCAAGAGCACAGCTATGAACCCTTTCTGAGAAACATGACAAAAATGAGATGAATGAGTGATTTCTGGTGAACCCCATAAAAACATTGTTTAGCGGAGGCCATATTGTGTGAGGGCAGGGACCACAAGCCAAGAAAACCAGTTTATGCACACCTACAGTAGAAGGAATCCTTGATAGTGAAGAGAAGTTACACATACATGTGTAAATGTGTTGGCCGCCATATAGGAAGGGCTTATTACCTCAAGCAATGAAAAGCATTTCACATACATCTACAGTATTTTAGTGGCCATATTTACTATGGCTATGGACTAGGCAAGTACCTGCAACTTAACAATGCTGTCCAGTCATGTGAAGGGAAAAGGATATAAGACAGACCCAGAACAATAGGTTTCTAGCCATTCTGACTTGAATGCTTTCAAATAAAAACAGGCATAAACATTTCTCAACATTTCTCAAATGTTTGAGGGCCCTACCTATAATGATGGCGTTGAAATTTGATCGCAGACTTCTTTGAAATGTGTCCTCAGTTTGTTTTGTATTTTGTTGCCGTTTCCTATTTGGCAATATTTGGAGAGGATCTCAACCCTGCAGTCCCTTGGTATCCACAACTTCTTCCTGAGTTTCTTCAATTTGTTTTATTTTATTGTTCCTTCAGCCCAAAACCAACATTGTGATCAGTCAAAATGGGTACTAATGTGAATGTGTTAGAATTAATGCTATCATATCCATATTTATGTTTAGCCTAATGTATGTGGATGCGTTCATATGCGTGTGTCACCAGTACATGTAGTGTGACAACTGAACAGGTCACATCAATTGTGCATATAATTTTCATTGCTGTAGAGTTAACTTGAATAACACTCATGTACTAGTACTACTGGAGAAGGTATCTTTCGGGTGCATACATATCTGAATTCATCATGCAAGATTGTTCAAATTCCAAATGATCCAATTCAAAGTGGGTAATCCGAGAGTTTAGAGAATTACCCCAATAATAATGTATTATGAGGTTTATGAAATAAGATCTATCATTAAGTTACTTGAACATTCAATGTACAAATAAATAAAATAAATAAATAATCTTAACAACTTTCCTAACAAGCAGTAGCCTACCAAGGAAAAAATATGTATGAATAGGACACCATGGGATTCCACACGTCCCTAAAATAATCCTAATGCAGAATCCAAATGCAATATGTGCACGAGTGTTAATAAGTAAAATAGCATTTTAAAATAATGCCTTTTCAGTTACAAAAATGTATAATCAGTTATCTTTCATATTATATTGAAGTATACGTTCAGTGAATTAGTAGTGGTATGCTGAATCTGTATGCGAGACTGCCTTTTTTACTGAGAGACATATGGTCAGTCTTAAAATGCAACAAGCTAAATGATCATAAAATATTTCGAAAAGCCGTCGGTTGCCCATGTAATTTTTAAATAGCAAAGTTCAAACAGATAAAACATCAACCTCAAAAATCGGGGGATAAAGATCATATGTGTTCTAATCCTTATTGATATTTCGCTAATCGTCTCTCTTTCCATCCGCTCTTAATATATGTATGTAATATTTCGCAAGGGATAAATATCAATGCAGCGTTCAAGGTGTGATTGTCAGATTCATGTTATTTATAAGATAATTAAAATGTTAAACGACTCCAGAGATTGTAAAAATGTAGCCTATTTCCAAATGAAGCGAATGTTAGAATTCCTCACGGATATTCGGCTCATTCTTCCAGCTCCCACCAGCCACGCTCTCCAGCACCGGCAGCGGCTGTTCCGCGGCAGGCAGTCTCGCTGAGAGCTCCGTGTCCCCGGCCTCTCCCTGATCTTTTTTACTCGCTCCCTTGCCCCCGACTCTTCCACAATCCACACGCTGAGTCGCTATCCCGCTGCCGTTCCCTCGGTAACCTACAGAATCGCTTCCGAGGCGAAATTCTCTCATGTTTTGGTTGTATTGTAATTCTTTTTAAATTATTCTTATTGCGATCAGCTATAACACTGTACTTTTGGGGATTTTCTTCTAATAACATCCAATAAAAATAGAATGATTACATTTCAAGTTCAGTGTATTAGCTCATATTTGGTGTAATTCACAATAGCCTATACGTAGCCTTTATCCACATATAGGTTGTATATCTATGTTTACGCTGGATTTTTTTTTCACAACTGAAAATGAAAAAATGATTAAAATCATTTAAAAAGTAGTTTGGATCTTTGTTTGTGCATATAATATCTACGTGTGTGTGTCATTTCGCGAAACACGCTATCGCAACAGCCAAAGCCAACTCGCATATAGCATGCATTTCTCAGCGCGTCAAGGGTTGCTTGTGTGTGTGCGTGTGCGTTTATGTGTGAGAAAAGTGTGAAAAGTGAGTGTGCCAGTGTAGCTACAGTATGACTGCGTGCCAACTGCTGTATGTGTATGTAATCCTCCGTTGAAGTGAGTTGGAGAGCGCAAATCCGTCCTTGTCGGCTAATTCAGAGAGAGAAAAAACTACGGCATCCAGTCTCCGGTAGAACGATTATCCTTCAGTTTCCAAGCTGGAGAAGAGATGGGATGCGCACACACGCTTTGCCACAAATCGGTTATTCCTTCAGTCCTGAATGGCAGTCTATCAGAGAGATATCAGTAACCTATACCCTAATACAAAGACCACCGCTCGCCATCTCTCCCCAAGCATCTAGTTGCTAAAATACAGCACATCTCGTACAAGATGTAAGCAATGCTGGCAAGATGGATTTCCAAGAGTTCGTATCTCCTTCTTGATATTATCAAACCATTGCAATAATCCGCTTCAAGTGTGTTTGTGGATATTTGTTTATGGTGACATATAGGATATTGACGTTTGGTCGGCGTTCTTGTGCAGGTGCATGTGACGGTTGGATCAAGCTAGCCTAAAACCCGTCGTTCGCAGTACCCTGGTTTTGCAGCCTCTCTCTCCCAGTTTCACGAGGGAGGGAGAAAATGCAGAAAGAGGGGGGAGCGAGAAAGAGTAAGAGTAATGGGATGTGGAGTGATTGTAAGTACTCTATGAGGCTCCAGGGATGAACTCTCTCTCTCTCTCTCTCTCTCTCTCTCTCTCTCTCTCTCTCTCTCTCTCTCTCTCTCTCTCACTCACACACTCTCACACACACACACACACACACACACACACACACACAGGAGCAAGCGAGCGAAATGCAGGGAGATTGAGAGATGAGGGATAGTGTGTGGGAAGCAGCCGCATAACAACACATGATATACGGCCATACAAATGGTACATGTTTTAACCACACGTGCACAGACAACCGTACTCACGCACGGACACACGTGTTACAACGATACAATAATAATCACAGCAGCGCAGTCGGAACTGATAGTGATATAAACTTTATCGTTGTTCTAATTTTTTATCTACATTGCATCAACTTTATTACAAGGAGCCATTATATCAATAAAATGTTGATTAGAGTACTCTATTCCATGTAGAGTTATCCAACAAATTAGCTACTTTCTATTAAGAGCTTTTTTGATTAAGCTTTACAAAATAATACTCATTAAACAGGTGCAGAGATAATTGCAGTGTCAGATATCCAACCTCCCTTTTTTTATTATCAAATGGTTTATTCCAGTAAGGAGGACTTCACTGAAGCTCCATGGATTCAACCAATCAGCATTTCTCAGAGAGAAAGGGGTGTGTTGGATTAATGTCTCCTGTTTCCAGGACAACTGCAAGCCTATAATTACAACCTTTTAACCCATAATACTACAGATGATAGAGAAAGAGAGAGAGTGTGTGTATTGGGTAGGGAGAGGAGAAGGGCTTGACAAAAAAAATGAAGGAAGAGATTAAATTGGGGGAGTAAGACATTAAAGACTGAATGACATAAGGGATGTAAGGCTAGAGGATGGAGTAAGAGAGATATGTAAAAATTAAGTAGCCTACAATGGTCACGATTCATCTCTCACAAATATCTGAACCATGTCTAGCTCCCCTCTTCTCTCTATACCAGTCTCTACCAGCTCTATAATTATTACCATGGTAACCATCAGTGTGTGATTCCAGCTCTTATAGAAATGTATTCTTTTACAATTTCTGCTGCCTTCTTACCTTTTAATTTCCCCTTCTCACATTTTTCTCACTTTTCTTTTTCTCCCACATATTATCTTGAATTAAATAATGTTTATTTTAGTTTATTTACAATACTCAATCTACTATGATTGCATTGACACTCAGTATCAAGGCAACCAAGAATATGTCCATTTGTGTCCATTTCTGATGTTTTATCTTTTAAAATCCATAAGGGTTCACCAAATATGCTTGAAGCAGTATGTATTAACTAAGACAGTGACCCTTCTAACAAACACGGGTGTTCATTGATAATCCTGGAGAGCACACAGTAGACTGTCAATGCTCTCAGAGCATGCAAAATACATTCATCCACCCTGTTCTGTTATCTGGAAGTAATACTTCAACCAATAACATTCCACTCCTGTAAGGGCTCAGTTTCTTAGCCTAGCTCTCCGAAACAGATTTTTTGTGTGGTACTACTGTATTGTTCATGAAATTATTGATTTCACACTGTAACAAAGTATATAGAAATAACATGTAAGGGGTCCAGTAATGTTCTTTCCCTTGATAAGGGTGCCTGAGAGTTTGTGTAATAATGTAAAGTAATCCTGCCAAGGGCCCTTCTCATTATAGAGTAACTTCGATAAGCTACCGAGGAGAGAAATAGGGTCTTTAACTTAAGACAATAAGCATTTTTCCCCAGGCAAGAAAATTTGCATGACTCTCATGCTAATTTAAATGTTTTTTTAATGGAAACACAGTCTGTTGGCATGACTGAGACTGGAAGACAAATCATTATTAGAGGTCCATCACAAACAGACATTGAAAAGCACATCATCACACATGTAAGGCCCATCCTGTCTAATCAGAACAGATAACATCAAAACCAAATGAAATCACCGCAAACCTTTGAAAACTGAACCAAGCATCTATGAATAAACCCTGTGTGCTGAACTGCAAACAATGTTTAAAAAAACCATTACAATTGTACCAAAATGAGATGAAACAGCATGAATTCATGAGTATACTATCCCCATTATGACTGGCAGGGTCAGCGCTTATCCTGATTTCTGTGGCTTAAGGCAGCTCTGTGTACAAGTGTACCTCCCTGGAAAAGGTGCCAATCCATCGTAGGCCATCGCCATGGCTGGCAGCCAAAGAACGTTGCAACACGATGCCAACAATTGGAATCATAGCACACACTAGGCCCATAATTAAAGGCACAAATACAATGTACACAAACGTAAACAGCAGAGGAAGGTATAACCATGAGTCAGCTCTTTACATGATGTAGACTCCCCAGGTGGTCTCTGCAGACACAGCAATCATGCCATCAACGGCCCTTTTGCGGGTGCTGTTAAAAGGCATTTAAAAGTAAACCACAATAAGTCCTGGCCAAAAAAAATAAGTTCACGTGACCATAATAATCTTCGCCGATTATTAAGGCCACCAGTGTCAGACAAACTTAGATTCCAGGCAAATTGTCAGACTCTGTGGCAAAATCCAGCTTATTGAAAACTTGACAAACAATGACAAAACAAAGGAACAGTGTTTCCATGGCCATTCTAATAGATCGGCTAACCTGTCACCACCAATTCTGTAAAACAATAGGGAATAAGTGAATACAGGATACTAACAAAGCAGAGAACTTTAAAGAACAACTGTGGGGGAGAAAATAGTGCCTAGAAAAGGTATACACTTCTAAAGACAATGAGGACATTATAAAATTGAGCGATCTCCAGGGGACATTTTTATGTCAGTGAGAGATCATTTCAATGAAACTGTGCCAAACTTCGAAGGAAGTGCAAGTGTGGGTGGCATAGCAGGGATGTGATAATGTAAAATTGGAGAATCCCCAAAAATGTGAGAAACGGGGGAAAAATCGACCCCAAAAAACACAGCTTGTGTTCATGTAATTTCCATAGATGCCCACCTAACAAAAAATATCTGCCAAGTTTCAGAAACCAAGATAGATTCCATTCGGCCAATAACAATACAGTTCAACATCATCAGGTTTATCACTAAAACAGAACTGCGCATCACAAAATATAACTCTTGTAAGACAGCATGAAAACATGTACTTCTATACATAAGTCTGATTCATGGAAATAATGTGCACTGAAATATAGTTGGTAAAACCACAGGACCAAAAAGCTGGACTTGCTTCGCATGTGAGATATTTAGATTACCTGGCTACTTTAATGGGGAATGTTAGCAAACAAAAGAGAAATTGTATACCCCCAACTCCTTCAGGGTGGATCGAATCCTAACATCCCTATGAAATTGCTGCCAATCAGCTCGCTGGACAGCGGATACTTCACAATGTAAATCTCACATATTCCATCCATCCATTATCTAAGCCGCTTATTCCTGGTCAGGGTCGCGGGGGGGGGCTGGAGCCTATCCCAGCATGCGTTCCGGGCGAGAGGCAGGAATACACCCTGGACAGGTCGCCAATCCATCGCAGGGCACACACACCATTCACTCACACACTCATACCTATGGGCAATTTAGACTCTCCAATTAGCCTAACGTGCATGTCTTTGGACTGTGGGAGGAAACCGGAGTACCCGGAGGAAACCCACACGGACACGAGGAGAACATGCAAACTCCGCACAGAAAGGCCCCCGGCCTGGATTCGAACCCGAGACCATCTTGCTGTGAGGCGACAGCGCTATCCACTGCACCACCGTGCCGCCAATCTCACATATTTTATTACTTATTTTAAGTGTTAAAATACTGACTAGAGCAGTTTATAAGGAAAATGTCTATGCTGAATAAAAATCATTGTATGCTTTTACTACAAAAATGAGTTAGTATGGTGGGGTGATTGAATGATATTGAACTTGAGTCTGTGTGTGCACCAAGGTTTTTTACATTTTGTCTACATTTTGTTAATTAGGCTGTTCTCCAATAAATAAATGTAGCACAATCTTACAAACTACCAAGATGCACTGCTCATGTAATATCAAATTATACAATTTTCATCCTTTTTATGTCAAATGTTTAGGTCAGATATTGTAGGTCTGAAATGTGCCATGTTTACAGGTAAATTCCAAAATATCATAGATCAAACAAGAGGAGGAGGAAGCCCTGTCTAAGCCAGATCCTGATTTCAATAAAGAGGCATGTTATAAGAAAATAAGAATACATAATGACGAGAACAGGCCATTCAGCCCATCTAGGCTCATCATGTCCTAATCTAAAGAGTATCTAGTATTGCATCTAGCCTGGATTTGAAGAGTCCAAGTGTGTCTGCCTCAACTACCGGACCAGGCAAGCTGTTCCAGGCATTGACAACTCTCTGTGTAAAAAACACTTCCTAATATCCATGCAAAATTTGCCTTTAATTAATTTCCATTAGTAGCCTTGTTCTGCTAATTGAACTGCTAACCTTATCTTAAAAAATCTTTGGTCGTTCACTTTGTTAATCCCTTTTAGGAATTTAAAAACCTCAATGAAATTCCCACTTGTGAACCCTGATGAAATCACCTTCATATTAAAGTCGCACCCTACCAATAATAACTTTTTAAAATGTTAAAACATGCCTGCAGTCAAAATCCAGGATACTTTTTCAGACTGACAATCATCAGATATGAACAGAATCAGGTCAGCAACATAAGTGAATGTGTTATTCAGGGAGAAATAATAGTCGTTTAGTATGGGGGGAAGGAAGCTGTTATATTATGTTAAGTAATGCACATTTGAATGTAATTCTTAATTTCAAAGAGGGTAGTGAGGATTTGTTTGTATTTTACTGATTTATAATTTGTACTGTAAGCACAGCTAAAAAGAGGCAGAAACCAGCCACGAAAGATCAGTGAGATGACAGACGAATGAATAGAGGAGATGTGGAAAGAAATAGAGAGATAGACTGGAGAAAGAGGAGAAGAAAAGGAAAAGACAGACTGGAGATAAGGAGACCTTTGGGAGAGAGGGAAGGGGAGGAAGTGGAAGATGGAGGGCAAAGAGAGAAGATGGAATAGGAACACTGTAGTATTGAAAGGTATACAGGGATATAGACTGAGAAAGACTGCCAGTGTGATAGAAAATGGAAGAAAGAGAAAGGAACAGGCATGCATCAACAATCACACACACACACACACACACACACACACACACACACACACACACACACACACACACACACACACACACACACACACACACAGATTCTGCTTCAGCATGTTTCCATCGCTGCACATGGGCCATGTTCCATGGGTCTTTCCATGACACCCCATTGATGTACCCCAAAAATAAGCATCACTGTAGGACTCCATGGGTTTTTGTAGGGCAAGAATATCGGGAAGGTGGTTCTGCATAAGGACCCCTACCGTCTCAGTGACTGGATGTGCGCCACTAACACCGCAGTGTCACTATGTGAGGATGTTCAATTAAGAGCCAGGGACGCAGCAGCTGTGCTGGCATAAAACAGAGCTCTGCGTGAATACGGCTACAGAAATCACAAAAAGGAAGGGCTAGAGAGAGAGCTCAACTCCACATGAGATTGCTGAAAATTGAACAAGTATGAGAGTCCCACTGCATTTGAAAGCGACAATAGCTGTGTGGGTGCATATCTATCTTATGTTGTCGTTATCTATGCGTCAGTATATCTGTTGATGAGTTTTGCTTTTCAAAAGGGCTTAGTTTTTTTCTGCGTAGGTGAGTACAATATATTGAGGTATCGGTGTACATTTTTGTCTTTGTATCGATATATGAACGTACTGTCTCCGAGAAATTAATGTATGCCAAAAATGAATTAAAATATATCAGAAAAGTATAAATACGTGTCTCCTGTTCTTAGTGTGATTCAGCATATTAGCAGGGTTACTTGTGTAGTACTTTCATCTGTATCTTAGTGGTCAAGCTTGTATTGGAACCTTGAAATTACATAATTTAATAGCAGGGGAGATTGTTGGGATTATATTCCAAGAGGAACATACTGTACATAGTGTAAGGGGTGTGAAGCTTTGACAGAACAGCAGTTCCATGTTGTTCTGTTTAAATGTGTATTTATGGGGGGTCTGTCAATTGAAATTAATTCAATCAGATACATTGCAATGCAGTTGAATTTGATACAACAGTCAATTAAAGCACCTTAGTTTCTGAAAGGCAAGTAAACAAATCGATGTGCATTTGAATGCGTATTAGCCAACTACAACACCTCCAACACATGCTCTATTAGCACATCAACAACTGGAACTTTCAAACTATTCAAACCGATGCATCAATGAATTGTTATGCCGATAACAGGTAACAGCATATCTGAGGTTATGAAATATACAAACGGACACACAATGAGGGACAAGGGTCAGTGACTGTGGTACATGCTTTCTCTGAGACATTTTTACCAGTGCAATTTATTTGTACTAAATTCCCTCTCATTGCCACTTCACTACATGGTGGTCATACCATAATAGTGTATACAGGTACTCCTCACTTAACGACCTACCTGTTTAACGACCGCATACGACTTATGACCAGCTCTCCAACCAGTCGGTATTGTACGCTGTGCGAGAACTTTGGTCGTGGAAATGGCAGCGCGGCGTCTCAGCGTCAAGCATCTCATCTCGCATCACCCTTTCTCAGCCTCAGTCTCGTTCCCGCAGTCGGTCAGTATTCACTACACTACCCACTAACAGTTCAGTATGCTTGAAATATCGGTAAGGGGCGGCTCCTCGCTTATCGACCAATTCGCTTAACGACATAGTCGTAGGAACGGTACTCGGTTTTTAAGTGAGGAGTACCTGTATCTATAATCACACACTGTGATGGTTTCACAGGTACTCATCATCACATAATTGGCAGCCCTTGTGGGAAGATTGGTATTCCCTTGGACTATGTTAAACTGTGTCCAGTACAAATCCACAACTGAGAAATTAAAGCCAGAAGTCCCTTTACTTTTTTGCAAAACATTAATATGGGACACCCTAACAGTGCCTGGAGGACTTGTCTCAGAATGTAAACGTTCAAAGAGGCACTAAATGAGTTTTCATTGTTTCATTGGTGACATGCTGATTCATTAAATGATTGGCCAATGTGCCCAGCTTGGGGACTCATCAAACAAATACACATCGGCAACCTTGGGAATACGATTTTGTTACCGGAAACTGTTGCCATTCAATTATGTTAAGCTAGGCCACAATCAAAGTAACATAATGAAGGCAGAACAATTGAATTAAAAACGAAGCACTACTCTTGATTAAAGTTATGTGGGGGTAATGACATCACATTTGATTGTAATGTGACAGTAATTTGTTCTTTTTTAAATGAGCTTAAATGATCTTGTTTGAGGAATTGTAGTTTTAAATATTAGATCATTAATGAATACTACTCTGGAATAAAAAAGTGGCTTCATGGAACGATTTTATGCATGTGCATTATAGTTTGTCTAAAGAGAAGTCTAAAGTCTGGCAATAATGGAAAAGTGGCTAAGTGTGTCATTGCTTTTACTGTAAACTTTTCTTGAATACAAGTGCTATGACTGCAGCAGAAAGCTGAACCTTCATTACAGAAAAGAACATCTGAGAAAATAAAACAGGAAGCAGCCCTGGCTTCATGACCAGAGGGACCCAGACACACCCTTGGGCAAGATCATTTCCCTGGAATGCCCTGTATAGTATATGCACCAGAATGAATGGGCAATCTGTCAATTATAAATAATGCAATTCATCTTTGATAAGGAATCTGGTAAGCCAATCGGTTGACCCAAGAGTGATGTCCATGTGCATCACTGAGAATGGGGACATGTGAACCTGCTGTCATGCTGTCAAACAGGAGATCCACAGAAAGTCATTCTGGCTGAAGCAGGCACATCCATCACGCACGTCATCTATTCCGTGCACCCTACTGCCTCTGCACGCCATCGAGTGATCCTGGGTGGATCACAATCCCCAATCCCCTGCCGAGCATCACAAAGCACCATGATCTCCCCCTTTGTATTAGCTCATTATCTAGGCCAGCCTTTGAGGGGGAGCATAGCAACCTGAGGCAGACGTATAGCAATACAGCCGATCTGTTCCTGGTGCAGACCATCGAAATGTGACAAAAAAGGTTTGGGGGCTGGTGAAAAGGATGAATTTGAGGGTCACAGAGTGGAAGGTTATACTGTTACATGAGTGGAGAGGGGGATGATAATGGCTCTCAAAAGAGAGAAAGCGCATCACTCCAACAAGAGAATATTAAATCCAAAACTTTCACCACCAACACATCTTTTCACATTTTTCACCTTTCACCAAAAGCATCCACAATGCAGCAACATTGGCCAACGTTACCTACAGTACAGGGAGCTGTGACTAAACACTGCTTGTGAGAGACACTGTAATGTTTCTCAACCTCATTTGATGCAACATTTTTTACTCAAAAACCCATTGGCAGTTGAAGCCATAAGCTACACCCCCAAAGCAGAAAAGCAAATGTTTCATATCATAAACCAAAAGTAGCAAGTTATGCTGTACACTACACGAAAAGCAGGCTTACAGTAATTATTTAAAAGCTTCTTCTCCAGAGACGTAAATGTTAAATTGTTCAGCCTGTCCCATCAAAGTGGCATTATATAATAATTCTTAATCAATACAATTCCACAAGTAAGAATTTTAGGGCAAACTATTTACTCTTATTTCTATTTTGTTGAGGTGTGAGAAAGATGATTTAAGTTAAATCATTTCAGATTTATTTCAAAACTGAATAAAACAAAGACTTTTTTACTTCTAATCCAAACTGCTAATCAAACAGTGGAGAAAGTGCATGAATGAGAAAGTTTATATTTGACAGACTCATATTCTGGCAAAAAGAACCAACCAAGTTGGATCTTACACATGCATTAAATCCTGCAGGTCATGCTTCTTGGCTTTTGCCCCTTCCGCTGGGAATCCCCTCAGTGGCTGAGATATTCCTGCACAACATGATATGGGTGGTGAGGTGTGAATGTGATTCCATTGCAATGGTGCCCATGGGAGGGTTCTTTGAATGCGAAATAGGAGATAGCAGCAATCGCGACCTGACTGTCTGTGCTGTAGGTGACAGAAATAGTGCCTAAATAGCATTATATTCAACTACATTCTGTTGGAATTTTTTTTTGCTGCTCTGCATATTACTGCAAAAAAGTAAACGCCTGCAGTATTGTTGCTAATTATCACAAGTAACCACTCAACACTGGCAATTGGAGTGAAGTGCATTATGGGTGGAATAGAGTGGAGAAAAACCCCTGAAGACCTCACTAACCAGCAAAATTCTCTTTATATCTGCCAACTTCACATATGAGCAATTAACAACAGAGAAATGCTAGAAATCAACCACCCCTCCAGACCTACCTGCTTCAATAGACATCTATGGCAGGATATGCTTCCCATTATGATGGCAGCACTCAAGAATTACCCACAATGCAGTAAGTTCACAGACTGATAGGCTACTCTCCTTTACTCACAATGCTATAACTAAACCCAAAGGATGCCCAAACCGCTTAAAGAAACATAAATCAAGGTTCCACTTAAAATGGTCCACATCACTCGGCCAGCACATTATTTGAGCAAATGAAAGCAACTTTATCCTTGGTTACACTGAGGAAAAGGAAAAAGCCTGAAAGCTGCTATAGGGCTTGTTTATATGAACTGCCAAACATACTATAGCACAGTGACCTAGGAGAGGCTCTGGTGCTAGCTTCAGGAAACAAACAGTGTCTTTATGCAGCCTTACATTCTCATCCATTGAACACACCTCCAGCAATGCACTGTCAAGTTCTTTATGTAGGCTGACAACATCCTTTCTCTATACAATCAGATTCAGATGGTGAAGAGAGAGACTTTCCCACAGTCATTTACCACAGAATAGTAATTACATCAACAACATTATGTTTAAGAAGCTAGCAAAAAAAGATGCATATAATTTTGCTTCAATATCAGGGTGCAAGGGCCCCTTGGCAATTTTCCACAGGATTAATAAAAAAGGTTTTATTATGATACCATATCCTAAAAAGGAATGTTGATGCTGAAGCAATACACAGTAAATGTACAATATTTTTTTTCCATTAGCTTCTTAAAAATTATGACTACATTTCTATTTTTTTTTTTTTATTCATTTGTTTCAGTTTTTTTTTCTCCCCATTTGGTAGCCCATTATACCCTCTATTTCTTTCAATTCCCCCACAAACCCGCTGTCCGTCACTACGGGGCAAGCTAATACATCCAATTGACACCCCTAATTGGGGCTCCCGGCCTCGGCTGGACTGGCGCAGCCGGGTTTCAAACCGCAAAACAATACATCTTTTGATATGCTTTTTCCTCCTTTGGGCGCTTCTGTATCTAGCTGTTTATATCAACTACATGATTATGATCAATCTTGAATATATTTTGGCAGCCAAATTATCCCCTGTAATCCACTCAGATATGGTTATATTGGTCTTTCATAGTACAATATTAAGCCACGAGACATTGCTGAGAAAGAATAACTATATGAAACACATTATACATCCAGTGAAGATGTGCCCATCCATATCCATTTTCAAATGCTGCCATAACTAGCACTGAATTTGTATTCAGTCCAAGTTCAGACACAAGGCTGCACAATGATTCAGCATATCTCCACAAAGACAGAAAGCAGCTTTGGAAGGATTTGCTGTTCTTTCAGAGATAAAATAATGGCTTCATATTCTCTAGTAAAGAGCGGTCACCCCAGACATTATTATTATTATTATTATATATTTGCTTGCAAAATGACCCTATCCAAGTTGACTTACATAGAACAAGAAGTTTCCCAGTGTTCACTAGAATGTACATTTTACTCAATGTACAATTGTGCTTATTATTGGAAGTCCAAATGAGCAAAAACAAAAATCACTAGAACAGAGACTTGTTACAGAGACAGACTGTTTGTTTTCAAAATGTGTTTTGCACACATCATGGATATGATTCTGTAAATTGGTAGCCAATAATTTGGTGAGATTGGAGGGCAGGCATCCAAGCATCTCTGTTCTGGTACAAAGCAAAAAATACAACAGTCCCTCATTATAATAATTCACAATAAATAAAATCATTATTCCAACACCTCATTTCTAAAGCTGAGAGCTCTGAACCAGTCACCGGCGAGTCACAGATTCAGGGCCAGATTTACTAAAGGATTGCGACTGCTTTTCCAACGCAAATGCAGGTCGCAATATCTACATCGGATTTACTAAACTGTCGCAATGAGTCAAATCCCTAATAGGATGGAATTTCCAGGGGTTAAGTCACTGTGCGACTTTCCATTAGATGAATAGTTCAATCTCTTCATGCATATGTACAGTATATCTGGGGTGAACGCGCTAAACCAGGGCAGAGATTTAGTAAATTAGATCGTAAATTGAATGCGACTCAATTGCGAGAATTTGTTGTACGCCGCCTAACGTCACGTCAGATTTTCTTTACGGCATCGGCTGTTTGTTTCTTTACATCATCTACTGTTCGTTTTGTCATGCCTGAATACATTTATTTTGTAATGTGTTTTTTCTTCTCAGTTGGTGTTGTTTTCCTATGCTGTAATATGGCGTTGCGACGCTGTACCAATACGATCACCAATACCTCTATTTCCTGATCTGTAAAATATTTTCTTTTTCTCGTTGTTCCTCGTTGTGCCTGGTTGCTGCGTATCCATTTTGTGGCGTGATCTGGACGTGTGAGCGTGCAATGTTGATTCGGACCATTTTTATGGGTGTATCCTACGGCAAATTGCGAATGAGGACGTTTAATTTATTTGATTGTGCATTTAGAACCAGTCTTAGTAAATTAGTCGTTAATATGTCGCTATTTGCCACCGCAAAATAGCTGCAACAAAATAGCAACCGTCTTTGTGCTGCGACTATCTGAGTAAATCTAGCCCTCAGTGGCATGGAACCTCAACTGATCTTTGATCGGCAGCGGGAGTCTGAAGAGCTAAGCCTTCAGCAGGAGACTGGAGATGGTGAGTGGCCGGCTGGCAGCTGCTCTGATGGTGGACCACTCATCCCAACACTGATAAAAAACAAGCAGGCATCAGACAGTGGGGAGGGACAGACAGACAGACAGTCAACTACAGAGGGGTGCAGTGAGCAAAGGAGATGAATGTGCTGATGTGGTTTTAAGGGGCCACCATGCTAGTGCCATTTGATAGTCAGTGGTGGGAGGTTGGAGGAGACAGGTGGAACAGGTGGGGAGAAAGGGGCCTAGTAACACATCACAATACCAGTTTGATTCCTGCATAGTCCAAGTGTACTAAAAGTCACTATTCAGTCGTTTTCTTACCTAAATGTTCATCGCTCAGTTTAGAAGACAAAGTCAGAAATATAGCCCTCCAGTCTGCCATTACATCTATGAAAGATACACGCTTAACATTTTTGTATGGAGATGAGGAAAGAAAATTTCGAATGATTCAGCATATATGAGCGAAATTGAGTGTTATAGCCTCATCCCTAAATAAAGTTGAGTGCAGATCATTCATGAATTCAGTTGCTGGAATTCTTCAGATTTGTGGAGCTCTGTTTTTAACCCATCAAACACATTTCATGTGAGCACAGTCAATGAAAAGCTCATGCTCTCTGCGGCATATTGGAGAGTAAAATATCTCATAACATCACAGATGGTTTTGGGGAATTCTGGGAAATGTGGCATCTCACACCCCTGGGTGCAAACTTCAATGGAAAAATGTCCATTCTGCCGTTCTCGTAACGCTGGCTTGATATGCATGTGTTCACATCTTGCACGTGTTCTCCACAATGTGGCTTATAAATATTCAGTCCATTGTAAAGTGTCAAATGTACTAATTTGTCCGCAAGCCAAAAATAGGTATGTGTTTTATAAAAATGGAGCGACGCGCAAAACTCTTTCATTTAAGGGTGAACACTGGCCAGTAGGAAAGCCATTGACAAAGTTGTCAGTCACACTCCGCACAAGACGGAATAGAAAGTGTCCCATCTGATAAAGCAAAGCCTTTTTGGTGTTTTTCTGTGTGCATATTTGCTTAAATGCCTTTAAAGGGGAATTCTAATAAAAATGTATAATTTAGCATGTTGCATATTATGTAGAAGATACTTAAATTAATTAATGAAAAAAGTATGCAGTGTGCCCCTGGCAACTTCCCTCCCCACTGAGTGGGGGAAGTGCTTTGATAATACATTTCAAACAATTAAATCGTCCATATAGACAACATGCTCATTGGTACAGTCAGGAAGATTGTTTTTTAAGTAATAAACTTTGCAGATGCAGAAATGTAATTTTAAGCAAAATAAATAGTTTTGGGAATTTGGGTGAGATTCCTCTCTGGGCTGATGACACCTCAGCACTGTCTTTTGGTTGTTGACTGTATAGTATGTTTCTCTATGTACCATATAACATCTTAATTGTAATTGTAATTGTATGTGTACCACAGTAGACATAACGAGCTTAATAGTCAAATGTTGTGGTGTGCCCTTTAGACTTGTATGGCTGTTGTTTGCCCTTCCATTTTTAGAACTGAATGATTAAAATGTCAAACGGGATTATGTCACACATACTGTAGTTCTTTCTGAAAAAAAAACCATCTGTTCATATCAAATATGACAGCTCCTGCCTCAGGTCAGAAATCCTGTGAACTCACCACTGTTCAGCATTTGCCCATCCACTACCCTGCATTGCCTCAGCCACAACTCACAGCTGATCTACACTGCACAAACCGCTAATCTACACTGCACCAACACCTAATGCACAGTGCACCAGACACTGCTCCATCTGGCACTAATCATTACTCCTGACTGCCTTAGCCACTACTTTGCAGTGCACTAATCACAACTCCACAATGCACAAATAACTACTCCACACTGCCTCAGCCACTACTCCACACTGCATTTACCTCAGGGCTCTTACCTTATACCCTTAAACTACAAACCTTTGGTCTGTTCAACCATACACACATATCTATGTGCTTTGCAACAATTATGATAAAATAATGAAAGGAACAGTATACATAAACATGTCCATGGGACAAAATGTTGAATGAAATGTTAGATCAGGATAATTACACCAGAAGCAGGACTGGACTGTACAGCATTGTCTTTGATAAAGGTGTGTCGGTATGTCAGAGAATCAAGGGTACTAGCGGTCCTGCAACAGTCTCAATATCTCAATGAGAGAGCAAAAGCCTGCTCCTCAGCAAATGTGAGTCAAATCCATTGATACATTCATCGATGTGGCACAGCTTTAGAGCATTACTGAATATGTACAGTATGTCAGAGTCTTGCTCTACCATATAATATTTCATGCTAATATATCAGATATAAAGATGATCAGTCCCACTCAACACATTGGTTTCTTTGCAGTACAAGTTCAATGGTTCATTCTCAGCCAGAAATCACTGTTCGCTGCTCCTTGTGTAACAACACATCACTTCCTCAGAATATCAGTGTCAGAAACCCTGCACAGTGCCAGAAGCGTGTCACTGTGTACAATAAGATCATCGGAGAAAACACACTTTCACAGATGATCAGAGAACGTCTGCATGCCTCCTTAACAGTGTCAGTGTGTACAGTACATTGGTTTCACAGAGACAACGTATTTGTCAGCACGTGGACTGTGTCAGTGTCAGTCTAGATCTATAGACTAACCAGATGGTCAGCTCCATATTGTTATCACTGAAAAATGGATCCACTCTAACAATATCCACTCTACTGTGTTGATGCCAAAAACATTTGCATGTTATGAATATCCAAGAAGGGGCGTGACCAAACACAATACCATGGCAATGGATGTTCTGTCCTTGGGCATGCCTCTTCATGAATATTCATAAGCTGTAACATAGCAAACTGTTTCCAACCAGAAACCTCTTAGAGCAAGGAAGTACAGAGGACATGCAGGAGCTGAACATCTGGTTGCTATAGAACATCTGTCACGTGAGTCTATGAGTCCTGCATGGACCAAGCCCAGTTCCTGGACCATAAGTGTGGCACTGTCCATGCCTCACTCACCGATCTCGGGGTGGTGTCTCCCCTCAACGGGCACGCTGACCGTCCGTCGCAGCAGCTTGTTCCTCTGCGATTCGGAGCGCCGCTCGCGCATCAACAGAGGGTGAACCTGCAGGGCCGAGAGAGGAGAGAGAGAGAGAGAGAGAGAGAGAGAGAGAGAGAGAGAGAGAGAGAGAGAGAGAGAGACATTAGCACACACACAGGCTGCACAGCTCTACACAAACACCTGGGCACAGCCATGGGATACTGTCACATGGTCATAGGGCAGGAAGGCCCACTTCAGGTCCTGGAGGACCACGGTTCAGATGGTGTGCCTTCCACGTGACCTCTTAAGTGACATCAAAGGCCATTCTCTGAAAAATCCCATAGATCTAACTGGAGATTTAAATAAATTTGTAGTTTACGCTAAAACGTTGGCAACATAAGCATTGCCAGGTTTTGTTGGACAAGAAAAAGGGCACACCAAACCAAGGGACTTTACAAGACTGATTTATACAATTTGATATGTCCAACCAAAACGTATCACTGGGTTTGATTTTCCCTTCACAACTGAACAATATTGTGAGAGAGAACACCAGCCCCCATCTCTACCTCTGGAATGAATACCAGCATATGGCAAAAGTGCTTATGGAGTTTGGTTTGTAACAGCAAGACTGAGGGTTCAGAGGGACACTGTTATCATATAGTGGTAGTGAAACAGGTACATAACCTGGATTGCTTCAGTGAATGTCCAGCTGTATACTATGCACAAGTCATAAACATCATCACATATAAGTGTGTCTGCTAAGCAAATAACTATGGTAATGTCATTATTTTGAGAACAATAAATAATATATAGGATACCAGCATATTTGGCGTATTGTGTTATGTAATCTGTTCTGGATGACCAAAAAAAGATTGGTGTAGATTAGCAAACATATTAATAAAACAAAGCAAACTATGACTGTAAGTGTATAGTACGCTTATTAAAAGTTGTAATATTAGATTAACATTGTGCTTATCAAAGTAATCTATTTCTCACTGATAACTGAGTGGTCCCACAAACTAACCACATTTCCATTCACATACACATGCACACACAAGGCGAACCTCTGTAAATGTACTCCTATATCTCATCACACCTTACATCTCACCTCAGATTTGACCACCAACAACAGTGAAAATGTCATTACAATCATTCATACATTACATTATACAGTACATATTCAAAAACATATTAAGAGTACAGTCATAAATTATGGCTTGTCAATATTTAATATCTCTCTACTCCAAACTAAAAATATGAGTCAAAACAGTGGACATGTATCATATCGCTAAATTAGTTAATATGACACAGATAACATAATAAAAACAGCCCTTGAAACAGCAATGCAGCTACACACCACATCAATTCCTGCTCTGCTCTGCATCTGCTTAAAGACAATGATCCCACCCACAAATGCTTAGTGAAATCTAGCACACAGCGAGATTCAACTTAAGCTCCTAAAAGGAATGTCCTCCTACTCTAAACAGAAAAGTATTGAGTTTAGATGAAGTCATATATTTATGGCTAGCTATGTATTACATGACAATATGAGACAAGCCCTTACTAGCAGTAACCCATGCCTCAGAACCCAGCTTTCTGGGTTGATCTTCTGATATGCAGAGGCAAGCTAACAGATATAAGGACAGCACAATGCCACAGAGGGGAGGGCTTGCCTACGTGTGCACCGAGAGCCTGTCGGTCATGCGTGCATGCCATACATGCACTCTCTCTGGAGTACTAACATCAAAGAAGTGCAGAAAAAGATGGGGGACACCTCAGGGCCTGACCCATACAAAAAGAAAGCTGCAATGGTCCAAAACAGCATCTTCTGTGGGGGGTGGGGCTGGACTTCCATTGAATTGACATGTGATAACTGTGGGGTGGAGACTTGTTTCTAGGACAACTAAATTATTGTCAAGGAACCATGGGGCAGGTTCAGCAAGACCAGAATGCAAATTCAATATAAAAACAGGTACATTTGTAATATGCATTCATATTTGGACTCAGTCAGATCAAATGTGGAACTTTCTTCTTGGGGCAATAGTTCTTTACAGCACTTTACATCAAGTGGCATAAATGTGCAGCTGCAAACGGTTTATAAGGATACAAGTTGAGTCCATCTTGTTTTCAGACTTTGTGTAATTCACCATGGCTTTATTGATCCAATTGTTATGTATTTATGCACGACACATTTACAAAATGCACCGCACTGCAAATAGGTAAATTCTCCTGAAAACCCCATTGTGATGCACTAACTGAAATCTGCAGCATATCCTAGTGCTGAAGACAGATACAGTTCATTGGCAGTTGCAATTAAATTACAGAGGGAGTTCCTCAGTAAAAAATGTAATATGCCTAATAAATTCTTTATTACTAGAGAAAAAGTATATTGTATGCTGTATATCTCCTCCCCTCCTCAGCTGGCCTTCTATTTCAGCATTTATCCATCAATATATTCAATTTCCCCCTATATTTTTTTTCATGGCAGTCTGTATGTAGATAAAAAAACAGTGTCACTGCTGCTTTTAACGATTTTTGCTCATCTCTACGTAGCACATACTTAAAGCTCACCAAGGGTAGTTCCATGCAATGTGATCACAAGCCAATCCTACTGCCATTATTCTTATTCCTATTCCCATTATGCTTTTATGTATCATTATGCTTTTGTGCATTATGAGCTATAATCATTTTTAAAGCTCCTTGAAATAAGAGGACAATGAAACTCTGATAAAGTGTTTGATTGGATATACCAAGCACACATCAAAAAGATGGCTCTCACATGAGGGATAACTGCATATGTGGTAAACAAGTCAAAGTAAACATTTTCCCTGGGTTTCTTTTTTTTTAGCGGTGAACCTTTGGTGCCCTTTGAAGATATCTTACCAGAGGCTTGATGTGTCCAGAGTCATTTTCTTTTCAATGCTGCTGTAGAAAACAACATCCTGAACGCTAGGCTAATAGCCCACTATGTCACCCTCTCTTAGCAAAATAAGATGATGAAAGAATGGAGACAAGGCTTGCTCACCAGATTTGTAATTCACCTCATTACCATGGTTTCCCACACTGTCCAGATCTCTGACATGGTACTGAGAGGTTCTTGAATGCTACTGCTGGCACAAACAATACATTACCATCTTAACTAGCCACTGGAAACTCTGGTCCTGACAGTGTCTTTAATTACCTTATTTGATCAATTATTAACCTTGCTGTGTCCAAACAACTATGTGTTCAAGGTTTTTTTGGGACACCAAGAGAGCTGCTATTGGTCTTAATGGGCAACAGTCTTTTCCAGTACTCATTATCATAAGTCAGACTCTCAACCGGATGGTCAAAAGGTTGCTCAGTTGGCTCAATTAAACCAACAATCTGTTGAGTTAGGTAATTCGACTCTCAGATGGAGCAAAAAATATGTGCATTCTACTGGCCAGCTTGTGGGGAAACTCAGTCCACAGAATATATTACTCTGCTAAAGGAAGAATGTCCATTACAGGAACCCAGGCTATCGTGGCATGCAAACAGGTGCCATGCAAACAGGTCACATGTATTTTTTTGGAAGACTTGGTGGGGGGGTCAGTCTTGTTTTAAATGACTTTCAGTCAAAATAATGCAATGGGTATCTGTGGTGGTATGAAAATCAGATATTCTATCCCATAAAGACTGGGGACCACAACTTAGGGAACCAAAGTTGTTTCAACTTCAGCAGAGCAATTCAGCAATTACTCTGATAGATGAAAATGATTCAAGGTATCTTGTGATTCATCCTTCTAAGTGACCAGGAAAAAAAGTGGCAGAATAGTTTGAGCTGGGCCTGTAACGCACAGGTTTACAGGTTTGATTGCCAGGTGGAGCACTGTCGTTGTTTCCTTTGTTGCCAGTTTCCTTTGAATAGCTGTTTCACATTAACTTTACAAAAATAATGCATTACAACTCAAATAAATATTCTAATTGACGACCCTATTGTGCTTGCCATGTTTTGATACAATGTTCAGAACTTAAACATTCACCTGCCAAAGTGTGATTTGCATCAATATTTTCTTTAAGGTTCTTCAATTGCGCATTATGTGGATGGTCACAGCACAACAGACTCAAAATTTTAAAAATCCACCTCTTCCCGAGTCTAACTCCCTTCCATATTAGCCAGTGCTTGTTATTCAACCTGCAACAACCACAAAAAAGGGCTCAAAGACATATTTCCCTATGCGGCCAGACTTTTGGGATGCCCTGTGTACAGCCTGCCAAGGCATGACACATCAGAGAGATGCCAGACATCTCACAGATGAAAGAGGAACACCTGTGCCCTATTTTTTGGGGGAGTAGCATTTCTTGATATGCCGGGGCCTCCTGTGAGGGGAGTAGGAGGAGCAGCGAGGCGGCACGTCCTGAGGACAGAAAGCGCCGGGCTCGATGTGTTCTAGTCAGGCCCACCAACACCGGCAGAGAACACCAGCAAAGGACAAAACGTATAATACTATAATGAACTGCATTTATATAGCGATTTTCACAATCTCAAAGTTCTCAGTAAAAAGACAAAGGGAATTCACCCCTCCCCTTTTGGCTTTTTATTTCAATTGTTATTGCAGTGCCAACAACTGTAGATGGTCTATTCAATCTAACCACAAGACATAAGTAATAGGGTAATAAAGAAAGTAATAGAAACCTTAAAAAAAGGTAAAAATGGCAGGGTTACACTGCTGCTCAACCTTGGTCCAGGAGTACTGCGGGGTGTCCAGGCATTCGTTCAATCCAGGCACTTAAAGACCTGATTCAGCTAATGGCTGTATTGATTGAACCAATTTAACCACTCTGCCCAGTTCTGAGAGTTAAAGTGGTTGGAAGAGAGGGAGAAGAGAGTGGGGGGGTGCTGTATTTTGACCCAATAGGACCCGAGTTGATTACTCCTGAGTTTGACTGAATTTCTTTGTGTTGAATTCAGCTGTACAGTCGGAACAGTGGACCCCTGCTCCAGAGGGGCCTTGGATAAACAGTACCAGAGTGAGTGGGGGGGGGGGGAGGGGGGGAGCAATAAATCTGGGCAGATGGATGTGCTTTCTCTGGCAGAGAGAGCTATGAGACCCCTCAGGAAGCCAGCCATATGCCACAGCTGCCTTATTGGGTCCAGCATCCAGAGGAAGCAGAGAGGTGGGGGAGGGGCGACAGGTGTATAATCTATTACACCTTAACAGGCCTTATGGATCACTGCCTAAACCTGTTTCATCAGCGCACCAAGTCTCCCCCACCTCGCCCCTGCCCCAGTCCGTATCCTACGGCTTACGACAGGCTGGTACCACCAACCTAGACCTTCATTTGTCTCGCAGTGCCTGTAGACATCCTGTTTCAGTCTGTATCGAACATGCCCTGGACAGTCAAGGCCAGCAGCTGAAGGGTCACGGCATATGCTGGTGTTTGTTCCAACAACCTTTTGTCTTAATTATGAGATAAATCTATTTGCATATTGAAATGCGTCTGGAAAAATAGATTGCATTTTCTCTGTGTTGTCATTCGTTTTCAAAGACAATGGTAAAATAATGCTTTTTAGCTTAGCTAATTGTGTGTAACTTTTGCATTGTACTTTTTCCTATTCATTACTGATATACAGTATACTGTAAATCAAATTAGGGTTGTGAAATGATAGAAAATGTATTGTTATAAATCTTAAAATTTATATTTTATATATACTTTTATAAGTATATTTTAGTTCAAATAACCTTTAATATTTCACCAAATTTCAAATGACATTACGAAATTAAATGAGCATCGAATGATCTGCAGACTTGTTTAGAACAAGGGTCAAAAATCCTAGTCCTGGAGAGCCACATTGTCTGCTGACTTTTGTTTAAATCTTAAAATCAGCAACACAGTTAGACCAAAGAAACCAACCAGCAATGTGGCTCTCCAGGACCTGGGTTGGGGACCCCTGGTTTATGAGCTGTTCACTGAAAACACAAAGAATGTAAGAAAGAAGGAAAGAAAGAAATGAAGGTAATTGTTTGCAATAAAAGAGAAACAAAGGTATATGACCAAAGCTTTTCATTATGTATAAAAAGTCCGGACATTTCCTCTCAAACTGTTTTATGCAGTGCAATCATAATTACCAGCTTTCACTTGGACTTACTGTAAAACACAGGTTTTTCCACGAAACCTTACATTGAAGCCTTAAAAAAATCACAATTTACAGAACACGTATATTCTTTAGTGCATTCGAGCACAAAAGAAAATGAAGTATTAATGGATTGCACTGTATAAAAAACTCCATTACAGCAGCAAATGGTAGGCTTTATATTACTGCTCTCAAAAAATAAAATAAACACTAACAGAAGTACCGCCTACCTGTGTACTCCACAGTGTTGAGTGTCTTCCAGTCGGCATATTTGCACTTTACAATGCATTTCATTCATTGGCTTGCAGTGATCCCGACATTCTAAAACAGTATTATGACGAAACTGACCACTTCTGTTTAGGGATTTCTGACTATTTGATTTTCGGCAGCAAAAGAACGTTTAGCATGTAAAAGACACTGCAGCTTGATATACTTCAATGATGTTGAAATCCCATTATACTATACCTTAAAATGCTGTATCTCACTGTAACTGTTTTGTATGTGTATATATCATGTATACCTATGGGTAAATCCTTCTCACTTCTAAAAAACAGTTCCATATGAATACACCCAAAGACACACAGTGCATAAACAAGAAACAACATTAGTTCAGCACCAGAGCTTCTTAACATTTGCATGATCAGGATTCCAAATTCAAACGGACGCAGCAGCTCATATGCAGATCTGTCAAGTTACTAAATGAATGTCCAGACAATTGATCAGAAAGCCTGTGTGGGAGTTTGCTAAAGCAACAGGAATCATTTAGATCAAAAGATTGCAATAACTTAATGGAATTGTTTTCTAACATCCCCAGAAATGTGTATTGCTAGTCAGCCAGCCTTTTTCAGGAACCTGACTACAGTGACTCCCACACCAACTTGGTTTGTGATAGTTATTTGTAACCTGAAACCATACCGTAGAGGTATAACAAGTTTGGAGTACTTAGTGCTAGCTAGCTAGATACTCTAACACTTGTCTGTCATGTAAGCTATCTATTACATAGATTGCTAATGTGTCTGGCTAGTAACTTCTTAGTGCACAAAACCAGATATACAATATCTATGCACAAAACATCAGAGAAGCTAGATAGCTAGCTAACTAATTTACTAGCCATTGCTAACTAAAAACGTAACTATCTAATACCACCAGGCCAGTCGCAACTATCTTGCCAGATGTTACTAGACAGGCATGTTAGCAAGCTATGTAGTACATACATGAAATGTTCACTAACATTAGCTAACAAGCTAGCATCACTATTAACTTGTTCTAGCTCCTCGGTTACAAGTCCCACAAACTCTGATAGCAAGCTGGCTTTATGCATCATTAAGTGACTAATCTAGCTAGCTAGGTTAGTTCGCTATGACAAGGTACTGTACTTCGCTAGTTTACAAGCTTGTTCAGTTAGGTCATTAATGTTAGCCAGCTAGCTAACATTAGCACTGTTAACTAAGATCTTTTATATCTTACCCTTCATTGCTAATGTTACTTTGAGCTGCTCTTGACTCAAGCTAACAGGCCTTTTGCTATAATTCTGTCTGTGTTCTTGATAACAGGGAATGACTGGAATAAATGTCCGTTTCCATCATAGTTTTTATATAGTTTTTCTATCTCTATCAAATATTATAATCTACTGTCCAAGTAATGAATGCTTTCATCTCTTCCTGAAACTGGGCAAATGAAGAACTATATTTATTGGCGGATTTACACGTGACAAAACATGATCATTTTTAAATGATTTGTAATACATTCGCATTTTAATATTTTCTGTGACAAGTAGGTATTATCAGAATAAACCACTCCAAGCCTTTGGGCCTCGGATGGAGTAGCGGTCTAACGCACTCGCATTGACTTGTGCTTTGCGAGTGTGAGCTGCAAATCGAAACCCGACTGTGCCAGACCAGTCCTGGCCAGGAGCCCTGATTGGGGGCGGCATTTGGTTGTCCGCCCCAGGAGGAGGGGGGAGGGTGAGCTGGCATGAACTCGCAGAGAAGAGCGAAGGGTGTCTCCAGAAGTAGGTGGGCGAGTTCCGTCTCAGAGGAGGCAGATCATCGCTGGCCTCAGGGAATTGGCTTGACCCGCAGGACGGGCAGTGAGTTCATGGGGGAGGGCGAATTGAAATAAATAGAGAGTATAATTGGCTACTAAATTGGGATAAAAACTGGAAAAAATCTGAAAACAAAAATGTATTAACACCACTCCAAGCCTTGCGCTCTCAAGATATACGCACTTCTGGGGTAGGATCGGCTTAACAGCCTCGTGACGCAGCACCACCCCAGGCATGTGCATATATCCTGAGAGCGCACTTGTCAGGGTTTATTCCTTACATATAGATACTTCAATGGTACCCTTGGTTGAATGTTCGTACTGGAACCAGATGGACTGGAACTTTTCGAGAAGGGGTTGGTATATATTTCTTTCTTTGGTATATATTTCATAGATATTTCATAAATCTGAAATAAAATCATGTTTTAGAATGTGCAAATTGCCACAAACACTGACTGGTTATGCAATTTAATATTGTACTAAATTAGAACTGACAGCTCATTATAACTTTTTTGTAATGCAATTCATAAAATATTGTGTCGCTCATCATTAGTCAATCTACTCTGTCTGTCCATTACAGCTACCCCACCATTCCAGAAGAGTTCTCATGGGTCATGCATGTGTAAAAGAGTGCTAATAGTTTGAGTCATGGTTTATGAATTGTGACAACTGTATAGCTACAGGCAAACCACAGTGCCCTGTTGACTATGTATGCAATAATTAATGCAGTGTCCCTATTTTGTTCCAGCCATGTGTAACATATAAATATGTATTCCATATAAGGGCAATGTTTACCAAGATAAAATAAGTTCATTTCATACGTTTATTTGTTCAAGTAAACAATCCAGTTCCAGCTTCAAACATAGTAGGCTTAATTCAGGCAGTGGGTCTGTCCCTTCTGATTACTTGTATAACAGCAAATTAGATTGTAACACAGCAACACATAACTATGCAATAGTGCATTGGTGCATTTAGTATGTGCACATGATGCAGGAGTCTGTCACCTCTTATTAGTTTGTTCTGCATTCTGAAAGGTTGCCACAAGTGAACTTTGTCACTCTTGCTCCCCCTGGTGGAGATGATAGCAAAAGCAGCCTGCTGAGTCATACAAAGGAGTGCTGCAAGAGGGTATCAAAGGGAAAGGTTTCACTTTTCATAGATTAAAAACAAAATTCAAACAAATGACAAGACTGACAATCTAATCTGGATACAATGTAGTATATAGGTACCTTTTATAATGTTTTAGGGTATAAACCATCATAAGTCGGTCATCGGTCCTGGTATTAACTCATTCAGGGCTTAGTTGCCAGTTATTCCGTAGGGAGGAAAACTGTGTGATTGTGAAGTTTACCATGAACAATAAAACATTCAAACAAGGAAACCCCAGCTTTGCACCCTCTGAGGCAACTCCTGCACGAGAGCAGGTAGAAGCTAGAAGCAGGAATGGAAGTGGTTTAAAATGCACAAATGAGGAATCTGCACGTGTAGGTTCCAGTGTCCCTCCATACAGAATGCACTTACTGGCTGTAGGACATGCATGGTGGAGGAAGCTGAGCGGTTTAAAGGGACAAATTCCTTAGCAACGTGACAAAAGAATATTTGAATATATCCTGTTCTAATAATTCATCAGCGTCACAGACGTGGAACTTAACTCTCACTGACTAGAGTCGGAATACATTTTGAGCACACAAATAAAAAGTTCACTTTAATGAAGAGAGTTCACTCAACATCATTAATTACTAATGTTGTTGTTTTGAAATATTGAGGGACCTTTTTCACAGGACGTAAGACATGGAATAGTAAAATGAAGCCTAACAATATTTGCCTCAACAGCTCCACACAGGTAGATGACCTGCTGGCATCGCTTGCTGGAAGTCATGGAACTGAAAAAAGCTTCCTAAAACATGAATCATTTCATGCACATGATTCCCTCAGCTAAACACATCTGGGAATAACATTAGTTTGAAAGCAAGCAGAAGCCAGGTTTGCTGGAGACAGAAACTCTCACAACCGTGGAGAGAATAAGAGTGGCTCACTCATGCTCACCACACAAGATGAATGACACATATAAATATTTCATATTCGTCTGCAGAGAGGGAATGACTGTCAGCCAGTCATGATTGATTAAAATCTATTCAAAGTATTGGCTCATCGGAACGTATTGTGAAATGGACACTTAAGTGCGAATGAACTTGTTATTAATCATTTCCGTGTACACTTTAATACCTATTGTCATCAGTAGCAGGGTTCTGTAAAGTCACACACATCATAAGAATAGTGCTAATGGTGATATCGCTATACTGTATCAGTTACAGCCACTATAAACATCACCATTGTTTATATAGAGAACATGGATGTTTGGAATTTACTATATATTGGAGGATATAAAACAGTAATATTTAATTGTGTAGTTCTGGCTTTAATGCTAATGGTACCAGTAGAGTGCAAAGGTAGCCAGGGTATAGCAGAGGAACAGATCCCCCTACTGGTCAGCCATGAGAAACATATTTCTTGCAAGCCATACATTGGCAGCAGCAATGATAGCATGTGAAAATTTGCTGACCTGACATAGAAAACTGAATTTCTCTACAGATTAAAGTAGCCATAAATGTGGAGTAGTGCGAGTAAGACAGCCTTACCTCCTCCTGGTCTAACATATAGAGCTGATTTCCGGATATCACACAAAGACGTGGGTTCCAGCCTGCATGGTCGTAGGAGGGACCAAGGGATGGGCCGTGGGGGCGATAGGAGGGGGGGGCGGCACACCTCGCATCTGGGAATGAGAGAAGAAGAAGAAGAAGAAGAGGGATTACCATTAGCAACACAGCGCAGCAGTGAGGAAGTCCAATAAAATGAGTGAAAAGAAAGTGAACATACAGCACCCCATTTACTTATCACACACACCAAAGGCATTCCTTAAGCAAGACTGCAAAGATATGAATATTATACATGATTGACAGTTTAAAATTGACAGTTTATATTGAAGCATTAATACTGGAGATGGTCAATAAAATATTGAAAATAAAGGCAGGAAATAAATAAATAAAACAAAAGACGTAAAAATAATAACCTTCCTTGAGAAATAGATTTTATGTGTCCAGGATTTTTATTTTATGTGTCCAGATGTAAACATTTACTTCCCGGATACTGCTGGACAGTACTTCTATGTAATGCAATACTAACATAAACATTTATAAACAGTAGGTAAAAAGAAAGATATAAAGTGAAGGAGAAATACAATTCAGAGAGATAGAGTGAGAGGTGGGGGGGAGAGGGAGAGACTGGAGTTTATAATTAAGTTCAAAGTACAATGCACAGATTTTGACAATATTCAGCATGGACACAATTAACACTGAAGAGCAGGCATATATCCAATAGCGAATATGTACAGTTCAAAGCAGACTAAACCATTCACTGCATTGCTGACTAGTGCAATACTGTATATTTTGCTATGTGCCCAAATGCAGAGCATACTGGAGGTAATGTTGTGTTCCTGTACTTCAGCACCATGGAGAGCGGATCCACAGCAGGAGACTTGAGAATGTGAACCATGTGAAATGCCAGACTAAGTCTCAATTTTATTTCTACTAGATACACTATTTTAAGGTCTAACGAAATGTAATTTTATGCCACAGTTGGCCACAATTTTTTTTTTTAGCTCATTCCATATGTACATATTGCATATTGGAAATTAATACAGATCATAGTGCCGAAAATGTCAAAATAAGCATGGTGTGTGAGTGACAGGACCAATTTCTGGACACAATAATGTACGTAAAACTCACAATCACCCCACACCCTGCCTTTCAGTCACTGCTGGCCTCAGCCACACAGCCCATTTCCAGATTGGGAGCAAATCCACCTCTGACCCACTCGCTAATCGCAAACTACAGCAGCAGATGGCCTCTTGTCAGAGCCACTCTGGTTCTGCACCAGAACATGCCATCGGAAAGAGGGTTTGGGGACATGCAAGCACTGCTGTTGGGTGAGCGGAGCTTTCCACCCAATCTGTCCCGAGCTCAGTGGTACAGAAAAACCAGGACACCGTTTAAAGAGCTCAAGCGGCAGGTTAGTCTTGTGACATCATTTTCTTAGCAGGCAAACTTCTCCTGGGGGATGAAAGTGAGCGTTTGCAGAAGCAAACGGCCCCCGAGGACACACTCACTCTGTCCCGCCTTGAATTTGAATGTGTACACTTTCCAACTATTAAAAAAAAATCAATAGTCCAGGGTGCTAAACCCCCTAATCTGCTTCAGCCGAAGCAAAGAGTCCTTTAACAGTGAACAGCACAAGAATGCTAACTCCTAATGTTTACAGGTTATGTGACTTAAACACAGCCTCTATGTCAAGAAGATAAAGAGCATACTTGGGAAGGTGTGATAGCAAGTCCCCAAAAAGAACGGAGGAAAAAAACACCTCTGAATTTTGCATAGCCTGATCTCACTAAAGCTGTTTTAGGCACAGCTACAAACACATCAACAGATGACTGTGTTTCTTCCCATTTGACATTTCGTCAGGTGAAATAACCTCTGCCCTGAAAGTGCCATTGCATGACAGATAGCCTACCTGTCCGTGTCTGCAGACTGGATGCATTCCAGCAAAGGAAATCGGTTTTTCATATCATTTCTAAACAATAACAGCATTGGTAACATTTTTGCCACAATAGCACGCATGCAATGCTATTACTGTTACGCTGGGCTACATTACATTAGCGCCAGCATGAAATTGATTTTTACCAGGCTCCAAGGGTGGACTGTTCTTTTCTTTCCCCTTTACTCAAAATGGCAGTACACATTCGAGTGACAAATGAGACACATTAGCTTCTGACCCTAAAATGAGGTCATGGGTGAATGAGATGAGTGGGCTCTTGTTTCATTCTTTAAAGTGACTCTGCAGATGGGGAGCTAACTTATAAATATTTAAGCTATATTAAATTATTCTTTGATTTTCTTAATTTAAATTAGGTCCACACAGAACAACTAGAATAATTAATTAATCGTAGTCTATTAAGTTAAACCCCTTCCTATTTTAATCCAACCATTTGTATTAGAAATGTGTTCAAGAGGCTAAAATGATCTGTCAGAATGAAGAAATATCTCTGCTTGTGTCTTTCTGTTCAGCAATCACACTTCTTTCATAAAACGACTAACAGCAGACAAAAGCCAAGCAGGATCATTGCATTGCACCATTTGTAGGATTTTATATCGATACAACATACAACATACTCAAGCAATTCACACTCAAGAGAAAACAGCAGTATCTGACCAGGGAATTGAACCTGCAACCTGATTACCTGCAACCTGAAGCCCAGTTCATTGACCACTATAATATACCCGATATAGTCATAACAGCTCAATATACAGTGTGTCCCCACGGGCAGCGGATGGACATGGATGCAATATGATACAAGGAAGAGGGGCGTCGGTGGCACTAGGTGAATGCTGTAGGTGCTGTATACACACTGCACTTGATGCACATTCAAATCCTTAGAGTTCCTCTGACCTGAGCCAGCTCTGCAGTCTGTGAGGAGTTAAAGTCTCAAATTCTCAAATTTGTGCCAGGCCAGCTTCACTTATTGTTGTCATTAGAGTACCTAAGAGGGTAATGTTGATCATTCACATCACTGAACTCCCAACCGAGCTAAAAATAAACGTGTAAATCTTGAAGTGCCCCAGGCAGGCAATGAACAAGACTGGCCATGGCTACTTTCGAGGCTGAGCATACAGTCCAAATTCCATACATTACTGCATATCCCTTTAGGAACAACAATGTACTGACAGATTAGCTTATTGCTGAATGTAACCAGATTTGTACAACTATAATATGTAAGCAGAAGAGCAGAAATGTAAACACATAATATTTCGTATTAGTTTGAAGCACATTTTTTAAGATATAGATGAAGATCTAGATCATACTTGGATAAACATGCCAGAATGTGCCAGAATGTTCTCACTTGAAAATCAATAAACTAAGGCAGAACAGATGTTTTACATATTTCTTATATTGTGCTTTGGGTGTCATGTAGTGCAAGTTTAAAGAGCTGCTGAAGTCTATAGCGTGGAAGGCATCAGGCTTAAACGCTGGGATGAGCCACAAGCCCCCAGTGGAGGGATGAACGCTGCCGGAGCACTGGGACTGAGTTCTGATCTGGACTCTGGATGTGAACGTTTGTCCACATGGCGTCACTCTTGCTGCACTTTTGAGATTCCGCCCCCAACTCAAAATACAGGAAACAAGGTTACTGCCCAAGAGATGTCACTTCCGAAACACCCACTCTCACTCGCTCTCGCTCTCTCTCACGCCCCCAGTTTATTGCCATGACAACCGAGAAAAGAATAGAATATAAGTGAGTGTTAAAGAGACAGATGATCAGAAAGAAAGAGAGGGGGGAAAGAGAGAAGAGGGGAAGAGATGGGGGAGAGAGATGGATGGTCGGGGAAAGAGTGGGAGAGGCAAAAGAGAGAGAGAGAGAGAGAGAGAGAGAAAGAGAATGAGAGAGAGAGAGAGAGAGAGAGAGAGAGAATGAGAGCGGAAAGCCAGAGGGAAACAGAACAGAAGGAAGGAGACATCCAGGAAGGGAAGATGGGGACAGAGGGGGAAACAGTGAATACAGTGCCGCAAATGGGGATGCGAGGAAGAGAGGAAGAGAGAGGAAGAACCAACCAAGCCAGAAAGGATTAGGAGACTGGGAGACAGAGAGAAATAAATGGAATGGGAGAGAGGAAAAGAGAGGAATACAGGGAAGGACGACTCTTTTTTGGAAAAAAAGGAACCCACATCTTGTTCCCATAGCAACCCAGCCACCCATGAAATACTGACTAGTTCCTCCCTCTCTCCCATCTCTTCTGCTCCCTCTCGCTATATTTATAAGTAGATGGTCAGGCAGATAGAGATAGTGATGGGCAGGTATACTAGTTGGATACATTATGCATTAAAATATTGCTGTATGGTGAAAAAAACATGTCAAGAAACTTGGGAAACAGGAAAGAAATACGGATGGAAAGATGGATGGACTACAATATTGGTGTGAATCAGTCAGTAAAGCAATGCAATATTTCACAGCTTAAATGCCAAGTATTTTACATTTTCAATTAAACTGAAATTGAACTTTCCCACAAACTCGCCATTTGCCTCTCCTTGTCTCCCTCTCCATCTCATCTTTCCCCTCCCCCTCTCTTTCTCTCTCTACCCATCTGTCTCTCAGCCCCCCTCACTCCTGCCCTACCCCACCTCCTCTCTCTCTCTCTCTCACACACACACACACACACACACACATACACACACACACACAGGTCTTAAGGATGCCATCTACAACGTACAGCTAGCTGAATAAGCTTTGCTTGTTAGTACTGGAAGACAATAAAGAATGTGCTGTCTACTTCCCGCTCTCTCTCTTTCTGTCACTCAAACATTCCATTGGGCTACACTGCTAGGCCTGGTTTTGTGCTGCCAAACTACAGTCCCGTTTGATATTGAAGTGCACATAGAAGAAGCCTGCAAATCCCTCTGTTCACCGACAGCATATGTCAGCAGACTGTTCTGTCTATCTGTCCACAGGCATTGACTGAATGTCCTGTCTGAATAATTAGCATTATCTGCACTAACACAAAGTAACACAAATAGTATGTGCTTTCACCCAGTTCAGAAACTTTCTTTAGACAGTCTTGCAAACTTGAGCGTGTTAGTGTGTTAGAGTTATTTGCGTGCATTAGTGCCTTCTGGTACACGCTCAATGTGTCTGTGTCTGTTGTATGGGTGCGAATGTGTGTCTGTGCGTCTTCCTCTTGCCCCCGTGAGAAAAAGAGGATTGGGTTTTGGCCCTGAGAGATGTAAAATAATTATAGTGATCTGTCCTCAATCCATAGATAGACTAAGAACTGTGTCATTGTATTATTACCTAGAGGGCACTCAAACACACCTTAACTCGCAATCCCCACACAAGAGGAGAGTGAGGTCAAAGGCCCCTCCCCCTTCCGTGGGATGAAAATGTGGGGAATTTTCTTATTGAAAAAAAACCCGGTAACCTGGAGACAGAGGTGAAGGAGATGTAGACACCCCGTGAGGATCTTTTTCACCACTGTCTTACAGCATACTCACACATGAACGCTGCTAGCATAAATGTGGTGAAAACACAACTATCTAAAACTCAAGGGGTAGGGAGGTACAACAACAGTCAGGGAGGTGAACTGCAGGATCCCAATCAGCAAAGAGGCATTACTGAAATCCCAACAGAAAACAATGACTTTTATACACATATTGACATCCAAAAACAATGAACAATATACTAATCAAATGTGGCTTGACATATCTTCATTCATTATTAAATGCGATATAAAACATCCCTCCAATTATATCAATCAATGATTACAATATACCAATACTGACACATACATTATACACATGTATATACCTGTCATCATGAAACATGATTCAAACATATTCAAAGTATCAGTGAAAAGCTCATGATTACCGAAGTTCAACTCTTGAATATCCTCAATGTAAACTGTGTAAGTCGCTCTGGATAAGAGCGTCTGCTAAAAGCCTAAAATGTAAATGTAAAAATGTAAAAATCCTGAATAGATTTTCATCCAGTTTGCTCATAGACTGTAAAATACTGTTGTAAAACAGGCGCAGGCTCAAACCATTAAACCTGTGAGTAGAATGTTTTACACGTAAGTGTGTCAGTGCTGTCTGTCACTGCGCCTGTTCACAGGTCAAACAGCTGTGATGAGTGAGCCAGACCAGGGAATCACTGACTGAAAGCCGCTGCAGTTACAATGCCATAGTCAAAATGTGTCAGTGCTGATGGTGAGTGACATGCTAAAACCTTACAAAAAATATACAAAATTATTATTCTTATTTTCTTCATTAATACTAATAAAAAGAAGAAGAAGAAGAAGAAGAAGAAGAAGAAGAATAGGGACTCAAATGCAAGCTTAAGTGAGAAGACAGCAGAAGCGTCATCTATGATCCTTTTTTTGGAAAGCACCCTAGAGCAGCAGTGCTGTTTCCTCCAAACCCTTAATTACTTTGTTGGATCAGTCCTCAGGCTTAATTTGTCAAAACAAAACAGAAATATGTTTGAGGTGTCCAGAAGCCGATGATTGGTAATGACTTGGTAATGACGCCGTCTCTGAGGGAGAGGCTCTGACCATACCACAAGAGCCATGGCACTGCTGGCTGTCTCGGTCCAAGCGAAACGGGCTCAGGTACATCTTTGCCAGGGGAGTTCGTCAGTGCTTAATTTGTGCCGGGGCTAGCCAGGGCACAGCCCCAGCAAATGCCAAGAATCCGATTTGGTGCCCCGGCAAATGTCTTACTCAGAATCAGAGCCCCGGGCTCATAAATATCTAAAGTGCGACAACAACGCGTATTTTAAACTGGTATTAAACAACGTTACGTCCAGTGAACATTACAAGAGCGAGGTCGCAAGCCAATCAGAGCCTAATATGTAAATAGATACATGCACGCACACACACACACACACACACACACAGACCAGCCTCTGTGATCCTCCGCACAGGCCGCGGGATCACAGAGGTAGGTGACTGACCTTCGTGATCCATGGCCTGATGTTTAAAATCACTCCCAGCATGGCGTCTCGAGCTCTCTAACCTTTACTGCCTTGCTCTTATGTCTGCATGCGCTCTGCTGTGTGGCACCGATCTCTAACTGCATCGCCATGCAGCATGCAAAGAGTCCTAAAGGCACAGCAGTTTCGGGAGGCTGCAACAACGTTGCCTGTGTTTCCCTGCCAGTCAGGTACTATTGCTGCGGATACAGCACAATATACAGAATACAGAATAAGGGGGTTATTTTCTGCAGGAATAAGGAATTATACGTCATAGGGGAAGGTACATTATGAACTGTACTGCAGGATAGGATGCATGCACTTCAGAAAGCACATTGACGCTAGTGTATATGACAGGGAGCAGACCTGCGAGTAGAACAGGTTCCACTGGTCATTTGATTTCTCACAAAATGCCAGTCATCACACCTGTGGCCTAAACTGATGGGGGCATTCTCATAAATAAAAAAAGGCAAGCTGCGGCCAAAGCGTGGAGAATTGCAGTCTCCTTCTGTTTGTAGTCCATTCAAATCCCCTGATTACTTTAAGAGATGAATTATCCAAGCTAATTAACCAAAATAACCACATGTTCAATTCCGCATATTCCATAACTGATTGCTTAGAAAGAATATTTTACGGCTGTCTAGACATTCAATAGCCTACCATAGAAGTGTCAGCACGCAACTTAAAAGGTGAGGAGCGCCAAGAGCTAGAGATAAGATCCCCATTTAGATGTGGCACCGTGGTTATCATAAAACGTTATCGCCAGCACACAATATCACAAACAAATGTCCCACAATCATGGCATTGACAAGAAATCTTGAGGTCGGTTCAGACGTTCGTCTTCTTTTAAACTGCGATGGGGTTTGCAGGACACACACCATTCCCGTACCAGTGTGCATTTGTCAGCTTGATCACTCATCGATTCACGAGCATCACAGGGAATCTGAGAAGAGTTTGTTTTAAAACCGCCCACTGCTCCTTTGGCGAGGCTGTACGCCGTGGCGATGGTCAGAAACAGAGATGTGCATAACTGTATATCCACAAAATGACTTTCACAGTCAATGTGATAATACCAGCTGGGCAGGCATGTAGGGGGGGGGTGGGGTGGGTGGGGGGATCTGGACATGAAACCAGAGGGTCATGAGATCCAATCGCGGGTATGACACCTCTGATTTTTCCTTGAGGAATGCATTTAATGTTAGGAGCTCCGGTAAAATCCCTCTGGAGAAGGCAATATGTAAAATGTACAGCATGCATAAAAACTTATCCTGCCCTAGATAATGGAGTCTGCTGAGCAAATTCATTACAACATGAGTTTGCACCACATATAGAGGCGCAAGAGCTCAAGCATGAAAATATGTCATGATTCCGGTTATAATTCCATATCATCGCTGAGAGTACTGTAATGCCTGTAGTTTTCTCTTCTGAAAAGTTCATTTTTTTCACAAATGAGGTTCCTGGTAAAGCTATGTGCAAAGATTGCTCATTTTCTCTCAGATGAAATGTCTTCTTTCATTTCTCCTCATAAAGCTAGCAAACAAAACAAACAACTATTTCATAAAGGACTTTTTTTTATATATATTATGTACATTGCCCCTTTCAGCTTTTGTTGCTTTACAGCCTGAAATTAAAACATATTAAATCAGACTTTGTCCACCTTTATTTACACATTTTACCCTACAACTACCAAGTGAACATTTCTGAACATTAATTAAAAATTAAAAACTAGAATAACTTGGATTGATAAGTCTACACCCCACTTATCATATAAATTGCAAACTAGCTCAGGGGTAACCAATCATCTTCCAGATCACACACCAAGATAATTGGGCTCCACCTGTGTTCAATTGTAGTGATTGTGATTACTTCAGAATAAAATCAGCTGTTCCTAGAGGATTCCACTGCTGGGTAGTGCATGTCAGAGTAAAGTATCCACCACGAGCAATAAGGAGCTTTCAAAAGCACTCCAGGATAAAGTTGTGGAAAGGCGCATATCAGGAAATAGGTATAGAAAGATTCCAAAGGCCTTAAATATCCCTTGGAGCACAGTGAAGACCATAATTAAAAAGTGGAATGTGCGTGGTACCACCAGGATCTTGCCTAGATCAGGCCGTCTGTCCAAGCTGGATGACCAAGCAAGAAGATCAGAGAGGCTACCAAGAGGCCAATGGCAACTATGAAGGAGCTGCAGTACTTTATGGCAAAGAGTGGTCAATGTGTGCATGTGTCAATAATACAGAAAGCTCTCCACAATTCTGGTCTGTATGGTAGGATGGCTAGCAGGAAACCACTACTCAGTTCAGTCCCATTTGAGGTATGCAAAAAACACTCTAAGACTTCAGAAGCCATGTGCCAAAAAGTGTTGTGGTCAGATGAATCCAAGATATACATTTTTGGCCTAAATGTAAATATTTTGTTAAATGTTTTTGGTTGGCAGTGTAGTGTAATGGTTAGGGAGCTGGGCTTGTAACTCAGATGTTGCAGGTTCAATTCCCAGGTGGGGCACTGCTGTTGTACCCTTGAGCAAGGTACTTAACCTGAATTGCTTCAGTAAAAAATCCAGCTGTATAAATGGATTGCATGTAAAGAAATGTAAACTGTGTAAGTCGCTCTGGATAAGAGCGTCTGCTAAATGCCTAAAATGTAAATGTAAAATGTAAATGCTAAACATTGTTTGGCGAAAACCCAATACAGAACATCACCCAAAGAACACCATCCTTACTGTAAAGCATAGCTGTGGCAGCATTCTGTTATGGAGGTGTTTCTCATCAGCAGGGACTGGGGCACTTGTCAGGATGGAAGGAAAAATGGATGGAGCAAAATACAGAAAGAATCTTGAAGAAAACTTGTTGCCCTCTGCACAAAAGTTGAAATTGGGAAAGAGGTTCACCTATCAGCATGACAACAACCCAAAGCACACAGCTAAAGCAACAGTGGAGTGGCTAAAAAACAAAAAGGTGAATGTCCTTGAGTAGCCTAGTCCTTGAGTAGCCCTGACCTAAATCCTATTGAAAACCTGTGGAATGACTTGAAGAGCAGTCGATTGGCCGTCCCCATGCAATCTGATCGAGCTTAAACAGTTCTGTAAGGAAGAAAGGGGTGTGCAAAGCTGGTAGAGACCTATCCAAATGGACTCATGGCTGTAATTCAAGCAAAGGGTGCTTCTACCAAGTACTAACTCATTCGGGTGTATCACCTGATCAATCCAAAGGATTCTCATTTTTTATTTTTTATTAATGTTCAGAATTTTTTTTCACTTGGAAGTTGTAGAGTAAAATGTGTAAATAAAGGTGGAAAAACATCGAATTTAATATGATTTAATTTCAGGCTATAACGCAACAAAAGATGTCATTTTTTAGATAGGGTGTAGACTTTAAAGGGGCACTGTATATACAGATACAACATATACAGCAAATCATCACCATTTACATACTGTACATATTAGATTATGCAATTAGGTGAATCATACAACTGCGGCAACAGTGGGAACAATTTATATTAATTCATATTTATATGTATATTTAGAAGCACACAGATTTTTTGATTTCACATTTTTTGATGTGTTTTGCATGTTACCCAATAAACCTGCTGTAAAAGCGTCACTTGGTTACACACACTTACTGTGATCATTGTAAACAAATTGCACAAGAAGTTCCTCAGAAGAACTCTCCTCGACCCCCACCAAAAGATCTGTCATAGCTCAACACTTCTCAGCCAACTCCCCTTACCCAGAGCAAATAAGATACAATATGGAATCACAGCATTATTGCACAGCTATGCATGCATAACAACCTTTTTATGGGTGCTTACTGAAGTGGCAAAAGAGTAACACTCAAGTTGGGATCTGACCCCAAAATGCTCTGGTCAGCAGAGCAGGGCCCTGACAGCTGCCATGTGGCCCGGGTGCTCTCCAGCAGCGCAGATACAGAACAGCGGGGCATGATGTCATCACGCTCCAACAGAGCGACAGAGCTAATCCCACTTCGGGGTCCCATGGCATGCACAGCAGCGCTAACAAGGACAGACACATTCCTTCCAATGCACATCAGTTTAAATCCTTACAGGTTTTGCAAGTGGTGGGCTACCACAAGAGACACCTACAAGCACAAGCGGACCCTACTTTGGTCATTGGTCTAATTGCTTTTGCAGGCACTAAATCTGTGGCTGATTCAAGTTCTGGCACCTCGCATGGTCTGGGATAGGGCACAGATTCGAGGAGGGACACAGCCAGGGGTACAAGTACATCTCATTGACAGGGATGCTGTCCGTCAAATAATCCATGGAAAAGGAGCATGATTATGGATATAATCCAAAAATGAGACCTACTCCTAGCTTATAGAGAAGGTATCAGAGCTATTGTAAATATGTGTTTATGGGATGTATCTCTTGATGTGGAAAAGACTCAAACTGGAGGTATCCCATGTTAAGGGGAACTGGTAAAAATCAATCATCAAATCAAGTGGTATAGTACCGTATGCATGACACAGCACTTGACTGGTTGGTTAGTTGATGGTTAGTCTAAATCCAAACTCTTCTTTTGACATGTATGTATCATATATGCTATGGAACATGACAAATTATAAGCGATATACCTAAAAGATGTGTGAGAATCACAGCTGCACACTACAATCTCAACCAATCCATGTATTACCAAGAGGCTGGCAAAGAGGTGCCACGTAATAGTCTTTGGCAGTATTTGGTTGTATGTGTGGACACATATTCCTCCAATGTCAGAGATAACACCACACACAGGGGTACCGAATCCATGTGTAATAGATAGTGGATTCACATGTCTACAAGTCCACATGTTGAATTTGTAATCAGTTAATTCACTTACTACTGTAGTTTAGCCCTCATTGTTTGCTATATTAACATTAATACTATCCTGTTTGTCTACCGGTGCACAAAAACGACACAGATGACACTAAGGCCCTGTGACTCTGTATTTCCTCTGCTATCATGACGTACATGTAAACATGTCTCTAAGCAGAGCCTCGTTGAACCCATTCTTCCACTGTCATGACTGACGCAAAAACCTTATCTACCCATGAGACCGGTGCTGTAGAGCTAAATACGATACAGTATCTCCAATTTCTGTAACACTTTTTATTATCACCTGAGTGAAAATGAGGCGCGATCCTCCTACAGGAACACGTAAGCAGAGAGAAAGATGTAATACTCAGCTTCCAACAATCCCTCCCCAAGATTTCCATATAAAAAAGTGAGCATCCAGTATTCCAACCCCAAATGTTTTCCATACTTTTGGCTTTGAGTCCAGTTCCCATCTCAGCTGATGACCCAGAGTTGTATTTTTAAATAATGGCTGGAGGAACCGCCCAATTAAATGACTTTTAATGACAGCCGTGCCACATGATGGATGTGGCATAAGAACCGGAAAGAACTGTAATGAGCATCAATATCAATCCAGAGCAACTTCTGTAAGGTAATTATCAGGCAGAGGTGTACAGGAGGACCATGTTTCCCGGTACATAAATCTAACAGATGATTGACCGGCCTAATTCTCAGGCTGGGACCCGAGGCTCTGCATGCAGGGGGGTGTCACACTACGGTACAGGCAGCTTTAGATGATTAAGAGCCGGGATCCAAATCCTGCAAGGCTGAGTCCGAAACCCAAATCAGTTTTCTCAGCATGCACAGCATAACCTCCTAGATTCCTTCACTCCTGTCTGTCAGCTGCCTTTGAGCTCTCCCTTCCTCTCCTCCTTCAACATTATTCTCCTACTATCTCCAATCAACCAGTGACTTTGAGTGAGCTGTTAGCACTTTCAGATCCGCGTCACATTTACACCCCTTCCACATAACCTTTTTTGTCAGAGAACACCTGGGTTTAAGGGCGGTCGTGTTGTGTGTGCCTTCACATAATGGCGTAAATACAGTCCATTGACATGTCATAAATATGTCCTGTCAACATGCACAGGAAGAGTAATAATAAGGTGTTGATGTGTTTATGCGCTAGCACAACAAGAGAAAGAGACCCGGAGGTGGTTCTCTGTGGCTCAGTTGGTAGAGCACAGCGTTGGCAACGCTTAGGTTGTGGGTTCAATCCCCACTGGGGCCACATATACTGAAAATGTATGCATTCACTACTGTAAGTCGCTTTGGATAAAAGCGTCTGCTAAATGGCGTATATTAGACCCGGAGATGACAACTCTATTGGGACTTCAGACGGGACCCTTAGATAACCAGCACTCACAGAGTTCTTTCGAGGTCAGAATACTGTCCACTTAGTGTCAGTCTCGTCCTTTAGTGCACAGTATCTTTAAATGCATGGTGACCCAGGCATGATATTTTATCCACATGTGATTTAAACAGTGAAACAAAGTGGTCATCACAGGAAAAATAAAGAGAATCAGTCAAAACATTTCCACAAAAAGCAGATCCATATAAAGTCATTTATTCGAGAACTGCCGCAACAGAACCGAGATCGCACTGGGGTTGATGGAGGAAAAACACAAACTTAAATAAAATATAGATGTAAAACTCCAATATGAGAGAAACATAAGAAGCATTTGAGGAGGTGTATTGTTTGGTGTGCACGTATCTGTCTGTGTAATTAGCATCTGGAATGAGCCATGGAACACCATCAAGCGTACTTCATCCTTTCCCAGTGTCTGTGAGTCTGAGAGCCAAATGCGTTCAGTGTTCTCACTTTCTGCAAATGCATTCGTCACCCAGACTGTTATTAACATGACAACAGATGACAGACATATTAACATACAGTATCATACAGACACGGCTGAAAATTGTGAATTGTCATTTTGGGCAATTCACCATTTTGTTGTAAAATTGAAAACCCACAGCATTCTCAAAAAAATAAGTACAATGATCACTTACTGACGATGACTTAAAAATATCACACAGTATATGCTAGGAAAGGAAGGTTAGATCTTGTTTGCTATGTCACGTGCCAGAGCTTCTAAGTGAATGCAAGTTTCACATTTCAGTAATGGGGTAACAAAGTCAGGTGACTGAACAAATGTGTTGCCCTGCTTCAGGCAGCACCATGGTGACAGAATATTGATTGACATTTCTGGAAGATAATATAAGCTGCAGTATCAGTCTCTGACTATTATAATTATAATTAGTATTAGTATTAGTATTTACCATACAAAGTAATTATATGTGTAAAGTAATTATATAATAATGATGATTATTGTTATGTATTTTAAGTTCAATATTAAGTTCAGGGGTAGTAAAAAACAAAAAAAATATTGGCACAGAACATCTAGTAACACAATAAAAGAGAATCAATCTGAAACAGTGCTAAGACATACAAATACATCAACAATCATTTTAGGGCATGCAGACTTCCCAACAATTCCATAAAAACAACATTCAGTACAACCTACAGCATACTACTGTGCACATAGAGTCTAAGAATATCTACTGTATAAAGCAACAATGCCTTGCATCATAGTTGAGTGCCAAAAAATGACCAATAAGAGCATTATTGTCTTGCATCACATTACCAAACTCATAGGGCCTAACAATGATGAGTAAGAGCTACATTACAGTATATTAGATTTCACTTAGGGGCAGGGGCAGATTATTGGGTGCAAAGCCCTGCTTTCCTGTTACAACTGTTTATCTTTGCACGAGTTAACCAAATAATAGCAATCAGTCCTCTGTTTAAAGTTGTATCGCAGTTCTATACTTAACACTTGTAAGAGCCAAACAGCTACTTATATGGCTGAGAATATTTTCAATGAGCCCTCCATATGGTTAAAAAACTAATCACACTATATACACTGCAATACGTTTAACTTCATAACTTTAGCTTGATTGTGTTTCTCCTCACACGCAGACTAACTTCACTTCTGATAGGCTCGGGCACATTACATGGAACATGCCAATGCCAATTTATTTATGATGGCCATGTTTGTTGCATTGTGCTTCGACAGTAGAATCGCGCAGCTCATACAACTTTGGGGTGGGTCTGTGGGTTTCTCTACCAGATTATTAAGATGATTCCTACCCTGAGCAAGGGGCTTTGCTCATTTATGTAGTTTAATGGCAAGTCAATCTTGATAAATGCATTTATGTGTTCATGTTTTACTCAGGAAATGTAGCCATTTATCATGACAAACTTACTTTCCAAAAATATGGAAGCCCATTTTAAGATAAGACATATAATAATTACAACCCCAGTTTCATGCATGCAGTATTATACTAATACAAATTGCATTTTACAATGAGAGCATGCCGTAAAATCAATACCTGTAAATGTTAAGGTAAGCGTAGCAGGGAGAAAAATGCATTTCAACAGAAGGGCTGTGTGCAAGACTTCTGTATTATTTTGTATAAGTGTATAAGTGTGCAAGACTTTTGTATTATTTTTTATTTTTTTATTGTATTTTTTATTTTTCTGTCTTTGTAAAACGCATTGGGTTGTTCACAAGAAGAGCGCTTCTTGTGAACCAAACAATTACAGTGGAAGAATGGTTTCAATGAGGCTGCTGTTGACAGACTCAAGAGATATGTTTGGTGGGGAACACATAGGATTGGTGCAACCGCACCTGCATTAAGAATAATAGCAGCCTGACAATCACTTTTTAGTTTTCCAACATTGAATTAATTATTAAATCCATGGATATACACACAAAATTGGGTCACTTACATCATTAAATGCAAAAAAAGAGCAATAAAAGGTACTTAATTAAAAAGCACTTAATCTCAACACACTGTATGGTGAAACCACACATGATAGCTACAGTTGAACTGGTGCACAAGTGCCAGACAGGAAAATAGGGCTCGGAGAAGTGGGACAAGTGGGAGAAGGATTACGTAGAAGGATTTGAGTACGTAACAATTATGTATGTTTTAAATTATTACTGATCCATAATAAACGGCTTCAGTACACAGTTTCCAGTTTTAGTGCTTATTTGCTTCACAATGACTACACCTAATATGTCCTTGCTTCCACACAAAACCTGGAAACAGGTGAGCAAGTAAATAGAATAGTGGCAGCCACACTTAAGTACAAAAATAAAATATGAAAGTATTCAAAGGATTCACAGGGTTAGCAAGCAGGCAAACCTTTGAAGAGGTTTTCAAAAGCTTCAGGTTTTCAAAGTTTTCATCAGCTTAATAGTCAGAACCTAACTGACTTATAACATACATTAAGCAAGACGTAGAAAACAATGGCTTTACTAACTAGTAGGAAACAGTGGCAATATGAAGACACGAGGCTAGTGGAAATGTAGTTAGGGGAATGTAGCTAGATGGCTAACAAGTCCCAGCATATCACAAACACATCTTAGAATATCAGGTTACAGCAACCTACTGATGCTTACCTAGCTTCTGCTAAATTGAATACCTATCTTATGTTTTTTATGTTAAGACTGTCAGATAACCAGCTACCTAGCTAGATAACTATTCATTTTTAATACCTGTCTTCTTAAATTACATATCCTATATGCAGTTATATAGCAGCAATAATAAACAGCAAATATTCTGTAGTATGCCAGAGGGAATGCTATTTTAAACAAAAATCTTGTGTGGAAATGTGGGGTTAGCTTATTGGTTATTTGTGCCTTCTGCTCGTGAAACCAAGTCTTGCAAGCCAGGATAGCAGTGGCTTCTCTCCATGAATATAAATTCAGAGCTGAATAACTGCATCAAGATATAAATCCCTGGTACAATGGCTAATCAATATGAATAAGTTCATCAAAGGAATTAGTCCACTGAATTATGAAAAGCAAGGCAAAATCAGCTGTGTCCTGGAAGGCACAGGTCAGGAGCTGAATCCTGAAATGCTATCCTGAAATCTTGAATACTCAAAGGAACTCTTTTCAAGGTTTTTTTAAAAACATACAGAGATGATTCAGTCTTTTTCAGCCCTTCACTACAGATAGCTGAGGTGGCAACTTCCTTTTTCAAAGTGCTAGGGACAGTCGAACACTCTGTTGACAAACATTATGGTGGCACTTGTCTGCAGAGCAGCTTCACGTTAAAAAGCACAGCCAAAACTGTGAAATGTGATGTAATGAATGGTCATTCTGAATAAATGCATAAAGAGGGATGATTTAAACCAAAAAATAAATAATGACGCAATACAGTGACAATTGTTCTATTACACTCCTCTAATAAAAAGGTTCTGTTGCTCTTTTGCACTTTTTTGATTTGTGTTTTCTGTAGGTGGTGTAAAACCATTGACCATTTTCTAATGGTCCATACATTAAAACATTCACTCTGAATGTGTAAGAACTATGACATTTACAGCATTAAAATTCCATATGACAGTGCTGTAGTGGACTATGACAATGACGGTCAATGGGAAAGGACCTCAGACTTCCTGATTACCCCCACGGGGAGTTATATCATAGCCTTTGAAGTGAAGTACCTTATTCAAATGTACAGAGGTGTGGCTAACTTATGCCAAGAATTAACTCTGATGATGAATCAAAATTCAAATAGATTTGTGCAAATTGAAGCTTGGCAGCATATAGCTAAAAGCCCTGCAAATGCATTGAATTTGACCTATGATCCGTGCCCTGCACTGTTGGATCATTAGCCTATTTGCCCAGAAATGATAAGACCAAAACATTACCCCATATGTAAGAGCTAATGTCCTTCGAGGAAGAGAATAGGGCAATACATTTTTTTAGCAGCTTCTTTTCGCGCAGCACCCCCGTCGACAGGCTTAACTGCAGAGTGCCCAATGATCTTGAGGAATCCAGTCTGATTTTCACTGGGGCAAGCCACATAGGCTACATTTGAAAGTAGGGATGTTAATGGTTAATCGATGATCGATTAATCGCCGTTAAGAATTTGATCGATCAAGCATATCAAATTAACAATTAGTATGTATCACAGCACTGCGGAGTTGTCCAATAGCACGAACTCTAGTGAGTATAATAATATTGCTTTGAAACAACAGTTAAAACCTTGTTGATTTTATAAAATATATCTAGCAATATTTCACAAAAGAAACAACGAAACGTTTTTGTTATATTTTGTATATCTTAGCGTTACCTCAGCCGACAATAGCGTGGTCTCTCGAATTCGTTAAGCACGCCTGGTGTTACTTCCGCATTTGGTGAAAGTTTTTTGGCACGACAGTATTTATGCATCCCAAGGACATCGGTTCCGTCGGAACGGGTGTTCTCATCGGCTGGTCTTTGCACACACGCCTCACCCCTGAACACGTGGACATGCTTATATTCTTAAATAAAAACCAGTAAGGGGACTAGTTAGGAGGTAGGCTTTTCTTTTCTTTTTTCAAGTTGCCAAACGTCCGCTGCCGGAGAGCCTTTTTCATTTTGTATTCCCTGTCATACGGTACATTTGGCAGTGTTTTTAGTTTTAGTTTTGTTTATAAAGATTAACCGATTAATTGTTTGTTAACGAGGGCGACGATCGATCAAGGACATTTCTTAAAATTAGCATCCCTATTTGAAAGGTTAAAGAGTTAGAAGAGTTTTACTCTAAAGCCAGAGGAGATGTGTTGAAATGTCGCAAACAAGAAGAATTATGAGAGGCTACATTGGACGGGCTAAAGGGTGGCGCGACCAGCTAAAGCACTAGTTCTTAGTGCAGTAACATGCCCCACAGTCTGGAATTGAACCCTAAGTGTGCAGGTGTAGACGAAATATCACCCCAGTCTCATCATGCAAGACCAACTCCTCTGGTCAATCAGATACCTGCAAGTCTTCCTGCATCAGCTGTGTAAGTGTTGCAGTAATCTTGCACAATGACTGTGCAGCTCAGTTGGTGTGTAAGAGTGAAAAAATAGGCAGCCGGCTATGCAATTTCTGGAGGACACATGTGCTAGTCTGCACTCTCCTGAATTAATGTTGATGTTGCAGGGGTGGGATGAGCCTGCAAAATATAATTGTGCATTCTTATTGGATGAAAAATAAAAAACAGAGTGACAGAATACATAAATAAAAGGCTACACTGGCCAATTATGCACAGTTCACAGCACAGTAGGCGCATATCTGAGGAATTATCCACTAGCTTTACATTCGACCTGAAGTAGAGGTCACAGACCTGACATGCCTGCCAAATCACATGCACAACAAGGCTGCTACCCAACTGTGCCACGTCCCTCTGTGCTAATTCATGATCCTTCAGTACTTTCTGTAAATGTGCCAAAGAAAATGCAAATATATGCAAATGAAGCACCGTTGAACTGATTGAGCTGACTTTTCTGCTACATGGTCCAATAAATTGTTTTTATAATTGCAGCATACCTTGAAGTAGTTTGTGAGGAGAGTGGCCAGTACAGTAACTATGCAGTTAATTCAAAGCGCTAAAGTCTGGAAGTTTTGTTTCTGTTTTAATGCTGTTTGGCCAAACACATTTGTATCTAAACTATGACATGATTGAACTAGACCAATAAAGATTCAATAACAGATATTACTATACATAGGGAACAAAGCATGTGTACCTTGTTGCCAACTATGGTTACAAAAAGAGATTTGGAAAAAAATAATCCATCTGAAATATTTAGATTAACTACCCAACAAGGGAAAACAAAGAGAAGAAAACTCTTCACATTTACCCTACAAATACCCTTTATGGTCATTCCCAAAAGCAATTGCACTGGAACTACAAACATCCACCATAATTATCATAGCGTTTATTTTAAAATATATTTTAAAATATTCTGATTCATTCTGGTTTCAATACATTTGAATAGACCTGATTTCTTCTTTCTCATTCTTATTCAAAACCAACCCATCACTGTTAAAACCAATATAAATTTGATGGGATTATATCAATACAATTTTTTCATTCAATAACTAGCCTTGAATGTTCTTAAACAGGGATGAGGATGTTATGGCAATTAAACATTCACAGAATTACAGCCCACTTCCATTACTGATATCAGATATTATCATATTTAGGAAAGCCAAAATATGCTCCTTCTAAGCATAATTTAATTACTCTACACCCTCACGTAAAGTGAGTGTTGCTCAACTTAAATATTAATATCACCTCACATTGAAATGTAAGTAATTAAATTAACTAAAGAATATCTGTAGTATTACATATCAGTTCTTCTCACAGGTCAACTCACAACTTAATTTTACCACAGTTTTCCTGGAGATACAGTGAGCCTAATGTTGCTGTCATGTAAAGAACTGCTGCAGTACAAGGTTTATGCTCTGGGTGTGCTGTCCCTTTAAATGTTCATGCTTCAATGATTCTGTACCAAACTACAGTGTAATCCACTGTAAAGTGTACTATTACTTGGATTTATCTGAGACGAGGCTCTGCATAGTGATTTCAACATGCCAATTACATGAGAGTGTAAGACCCTGGTTCACATTTGAATGTATTCCAATTCATTGTGTGTGTGTGTGTGTGTGTGTGTGTGTGTGTGTGTGTGTGTGTGTGTGTGTGTGTGTGTGTGTGTGTGTGTGTGTGTGTGTGTGTGTGTGTATACCTCAAACTGTAATTATACAGTTACAATGTATTCTGACTGCGTGCACACAGGTGTGCATGCATGTGTGTTCTTTCTGAATGCAGAATGGTTTTCACATCTGAATATCTTAGAGATTGTATGGCACACAGTTTCATAGGAAACTTTGGCTGTTTTTATATTTTATTCCCTGCACAATCGCAACTCATATTGCTCTGCATTTGTTATACAATGTTTCTGCTATGAGACATGCTTTAAAAAAATCTGAGTGAAATATTTATGGATTAGGAAAGATTGCAATACCAGGGATTACATAAAATACTATGGGTATACTTGAATGGTGACAGAAACCCTAAACAGCCACAAGACAACCCCCTAGTTTTAGTAATCGCTGAACAATAGCACAGGTATTCCTGCATTTTATTGTGGTTACGACATGAAATCCTGACCACACTGAAACCTACAATTTCCAGATGGCTCAATATATCACTTCACATTTCAAAAATAGTTTATGGCTCACTAGCACATCTATGGTTAAACAAGAAAGGATTCCTATATATCACTATACTCAATGCTGTTACTACAGCACCTTCTATTCTTTTATCTTGAGTGTTACGACTTGTCTTTTACTCCACAATTTCGCTCACTTATGTGTTGGGTGGCTTTATTTGTACAGGGCCTGTAAATCCACTGTCTATGCAATACCAAGAGCACCCTGGGGCTGGTAAGACCTGTGGTGACTACAGCTGAGACTGAACATGATTCTAACTCCTGTCTCTATTGCACGTATATTCATAGGTTATCCCCTGTGTGCATAATGGCTGAATCAGCCAATAAAGGTGTATTTCAATTATGCAAAAATGTCAGGCCCCACAACTTATAAACGGACTCCATTGATATTTTCAAGTGTACAATTATTTTCATTCGTCTTTAAGATAAGTATTAATTGTATAATATTCTCAGAGAGAAATCACTATTGTAAACAATTAATGGCAACCTGTCAGTGTCGCTTTCTTTGAGTTATTCAAGTGATAGTTATGGTTGCACGTGACACAACCCAGTTCATTCTGAGGCAACTGGATTCGTACACTCGGACGCATTCCTCTATACACATTGAGTCTCAGAAAGCAATCTAAAAAAGTAACCTTACAGTGTTTGAATGAAAGGTCTTAGACTGATTTCCTCATGTTACTAACAGGGTACAATTGATAAGCATGCCCTCATCCCCCAAATAACGAGACGCATACAATACAGTGCGCAAGTACTTCAACATTGTCTGTCAAGGATGTGCACTTGCACACGGTGAAACCCACTTGTACTACACTGTCACAAACACGCATGCACTCTTCAACAACATTGACAGACCCTACAACACACAATAACACTCTACAAACACACGTACGCTGACATATTGACACACGGCGATAAAAAACACACAAGTACCGCGCACAGTTTCACTGCATTTCGCTATGCCTCTTAGATGCACCCATTAGCTACATTCTCTGTCAGAGATATGATAGCGCAAGGGAGAGAGACGGGGGGAGCGCATAAGCGAGAGAGGAACGAGGCACAGGGGTAGAGGGAGAGAGAGAGATGCAGTGGTGAAATAGATCAGCTCTCTTACCTTGAAAGGGAACATAGGACATGTTCTAACGGCATTGAACGTGGTCTTCGCTTCTCGACAATCTCTCGGCGCGTAAAAATACCACACCAACCAGAAAACAAATAATTAAATAATATATAATTTACAGTTGCAGGCGACGTTGGGCAATATTCCAGCGATATATATATAAAAATCACAATCCACGACCGGTGAAAACCATTCACGTCGACAAAATATATCACCCCTTGTACACAAATTATATGCAGAAATATATCACACGAGCCGTTATTTGAGGTGTGGAAAAAACGGGGGAGAGAGAGAGAGATAGAGAGAGAGAGAGAGAGAGAGGAGGGAGGGAATGTGTGAGTGAGTGCGCGTGTGTGTTCTTCAGTGTATAGCTATATACACTATAAATTCATTCTCCGTTCCGTACTTAATGCATTAAAAGTAAATTGCCGTTCAAAGTCGTCGTCCACCGCTATCACACGCGCACGCACCCGCACGCACTCTCTCACACACCCCCTATAGATATAGACAGGGAGTGTGTGTGTGTGTGTGGGGGGGTTGAGCGAGAGAGAGAGGGATATGCTCACATGCCAATTACGCGCTACCATTGCTCACACACTACGTTCTTTTCTCTTCCAAACCTAGGTTGCTTGAACGTCCATTTATACCGTATTAGCATTATTGATTCAAATATGAAGAGTCGGTTAAAAAATGTATTTCTATGGAAATGTGAATGTATGATAACGACAAAGTTATTGGATGGCATCATCTTTATGGCGTTTGCATGTCTGGGGTGGTATAAACTACATAACATATAGTTAGAAACAGGAAATTAGATTTTAGATTTTTGGAAATTAGATTACGGTGGCCAAAATGGGGAACTTCCCCACGAGTGTTTCAGATATTTCTTGACTAATTAGAGAGCAAAGCTTTTCTCGCGCACCTTGTTTAAGAACTAATAATAACATTCAAGTAATTGTACAAATAATAAGTATTGCAATCACATATGTGGCATGCAAAATACGTTGGTAATACCGTATTACTAATAGGTCTATCGTGGATGCACAGTAGCCTAATATAAAATGCATATAGAGCTACAACCATTTAACATTTAAATTGTAAGTGCGCGCGGGTTTTTAGTCCTGTCCTAAATGGTCAATCAAATTAGACAACCAGCTAACATTTTTTTCTTCACTTTCTAAAGCACACACGTACACGTACGCGCGCGCGCGCGCGCGCGCGCGCACACACACACACACACACACACACACAAACACACACACACGCACTGCAAACAGTTCAAACGCAACGGATAAGTAAACTGGTGCCATGATGGTTTTGGCAGCGGGCAAGAAAGAGTAAATTTTCGTACGTAGAGCCAAGATGGCGATATACTTGGCAAACAGTTTCTCTACCTGATTGCAAAGAGAGGTTATCAATCTTAGTGTGTCGCTACCATCTAGCGGGCATATATGGTTACGGCAGACTTGATACACAGCAATAACCACCACCCTAAAATGATTTTTGCCGTAAAGAAGTGCATTCCTCTTTTCAACCAAGCCTCCAAGCGGACACTGTAAGTAATTGCATGTTTATAAATGCCTTTAGATTTGATCGTATCACTTGCCAGGATTCGACAATCCCTTTGCAATGAACATGAAGCATCATCCATGGTGCCTGAAACAATCATGTTTCTTATATCCGCACACCTTCGTCTCGAGGTTTATAATATTTTATATCAGTGCTGAGGGCAACACACAATAGGCTGCAACACACAACACACACAGCACAGAGCAGTAGAGTAGAGTAACATAATCAATGGTCCATTCCACAATTAAGTATGCAGTGGTGCGGTGTATAGGGGTTAAGAAGTTGAACTCAACCTCAAGGCCGCTAATTAAAACTGTTCTGGGGCATAGAGGGGGTAGACAAAATAATGCAAACACCACTTGAAAAAGACTCATGTTTTGAAGTTACTAAATCACAATTAAAAATGAGTCTATACATGTCTTTCATATTAATGTCAATACTAATTACCAATAGGTTTCTACTATAGAATATGTTTTAAAATCAACAATTTAATATGTGAGTTTCTAATGCAGCATGTGAGATCAGGTTGTGAAAGAGGTCAATCATAACAGCAGATATGTCAGATTTTAGCAGACACTTTTATCCAAAGCAACTTACACTACTGAATGTATACCTTTTTCTGTATATGTGGTCCCAATGGGTATTGAGCCCACAACCAAAGCCTTGCCAATGCCATGCTCTACCTACTGAGCCACACAGAATCGCATATCGCATATGCCAAACAAGGAAAAACTACATCAGAAAGGAGGAACAGTGGTCGTAAGTCAAAGCTCACCGACAGGGATATATGGACACTTAACAGGAGAGTTTCTAAAAACCACATAGCATAGCTTCAACAACTACCACAGAATGGAATCTACACCTCTGTGACCCAGTCTCAGCAAAAACTGTATATCATGAGCTTCATGAAGCTGAAGTTGCGATTTCTTTAAGACAACGAGAGAAGCTTGGCTTCCCCTATCATTTTTGGGGGATGGGAAATATTTTTAAAAGATTTTTACTTAATATCTATTTTAAATAATACCACAGATAGAAAGTGGTATTTAAATTCCATGGTATGTCACTTAGACTGAAATGTTTTGTTTAAACCAGCACTATATAGCGCCTCATGCGCTTGAAGCTGTCAGTGGAAGCTTGGCCGGTCGCAGTTGTGTCTGGGTTTCTATGGATTTACTGTATTTAATGGAATAACGTGATGGGTTTTGGGGAATTGACCCAACTGGAAGCTGAGCTTCTCAGCCGTATGTCCAATCAGATTTTGACATGCCTCCATCAATCAGGATCTGTCTGTGGCTCCATCCCTGTCCAATAGAAAATAGCTACAATATTTGCAGCTTAGGCACAGGAGTTTTTGGAGAGTGATGTCTGTTACGGATGAGGTTTGCAATAGTTTTAATTATTTGATCTTTATTCCTCTATTATTGTAATTCTGTATTTTAATTGAACTGTTAATCATTTCTATTGTAAATTGATCTCTTGGAGTTTGAAAGTTAGCCACAGTAGCTAGCTAATGTTAAATAATGTTAGATTTCTCAGTCTGTTAACTTGCTTGGGCTAGCTTAGCTAATGTTAGCTAGCTAGCTGACATTTGCAGTTCAGATCAAACACATGAGATTTTAGCTAGCTAGCTAACTAGTTAGCATGATGTTTTAGAAGAAAGTCTTTGTATATTCAACATGTCAAATAATAAGCTGCGGTTTTGTTCTAGCTAAAGTTAGCTACTAGTTAATGTTATCTAGCAAATAATTTATATCATCTCCCATGTTTCAACTGAACTGGGCTAGCATTTGATAGTTAGCTTACTGCTTGACATTGAGGATTGCGAAGTCAGAGAAAAACCCTTATAGTGTAAGATTGATACTGTACCGAGCGTGTGTGAGGTGATGTATCAAGAATAACACCGCGTTGCAGAAATGGCTACACGAATAGCCACTTTATTAAAAGGCGATAAATATCCGTGTTCCATACACCGCACAACCCCGGATAATATTTGATGATAATTATCCATGTTCCATACACCGCACAACCCCGGATAATACCACAGGAACTTTGTTGGTACAGACGCATCCTGAAAAGGACACGCCAGACCATTAAACTTCTTCGCTAGTTAGCACAACAACCAGGAAGTAACTCAGTCAACGAAAACACCCGATCAATGACAAACACATTTGCCCTGACATTCAAGGGACTACACCAAACAATGCAGGTATACTGGTCACGGTGGCTTCAACATTTAGCGCACTGCGACCAGCCAGCTAACACATAAGCAGGGTACATTAACACATATAACAAAGTTTAACAACACAATTAACTCAATTACACAGGGGAACGAACAAACACACAATAACGTTCCCCCATAATGCCCCGTGCACACATTTCAATTAGCAACCCCCCTGGATCGCTACATAGCCCCCTTGCAAGGGGTCAGCCGTCCCCAGCGACTCCACCATCCAACATAAAGTCATTTAAATGTGGCGCACCGGGAGAGTCTCTGGGGGAATGGGGTCTAGGCGTCTCATCCACTGCTTCAGCAACGGGCTGTGCCAGGGGTCGGTATGGGGCCAAACGTTCCTGGTGTAGGACCACTTCCCGCCCCCGGCCGGGCATGCGCACCACCTGTAAACCACCTCCCCCAGCCGCTGCAGGACCTTACTCCCGAACCGGCTTGGGCCTGGCGAGTAAACTCGTGTGCCACCCGTAGGCGCTCCTGCAGCCGGTGGAGGTAGTCTACCTCAGGCCCGCCCTCCACCTCAGGCTCGGGGGGAGGTCCGAACACCAAGTCTACGGCCGTTCTCAGCTCTCACCCAAACAAGAGGCTGGCAGGTGTGCACTAACTCGACTCCTGCACGGTGGTGCGATATGCCCACAGGACCAGGGGCAGATGGTGGTCCCAGTCCCACTGGTGCTGACTGGTGAGAATAGCCAGTTGTGTGGCCAGTGTTCTGTTAAAATGTTTGACCAGGCCATCGCTCTGGGCATGAAGGGACATGGTCCTGGTCTTGCTTACCCCCAGGCGCTTACACACCTCGCCAAACACCCGGGACTCAAAGTTCCACCCCTGGTCACTGTGCAACTCGGCGGGGGCTCCGAACCGGCAGAACATTTCCTCGACCAGTCTCCCCACCGTTGTACTGGCGCTCTGATCCGGCACTGCATACGCCTCGGGCCACTTGGTGAAGTAGTCCATGGCCACGAGGACATACCTGTTGCCAGAGTCAGTGACGGAGAATGGGCCGAGGATGTCAACGCCGATGCGCTCCATCGGAGCCCCCACCAAGTACTGCTTCAGGCGGGCGTGCGACCGCCGGGTGGGCCCCTTCTGGGCCGTGCAGGAGTCACAGCAGTGGACATACAAGTCCACATCCTGCCGGCAGCCTGGCCAATAAAACCGCCCCCTGAGGTGGCGAAGGGTCTTGTTAAAGTGCCCCACCCCGTGCACTAACGGGCTCCGTGCACTAACTGCAGGACCTGAGTTCGGAGGGCGCGGGGCACTAACAACTGCATCAGGTTGGCCCCTCGGCCAGGGGCCCGCCACCGCCGATACAGGACACCGTCCGCGTCTCAAGGCCACCCCACTGGGAGTGGTACGCCTTCGTCTCGGTGTCGATGGCGGCCACGTCCGCCCACTCCGGCCATTTTCCAGTCGTCAGCCAGCTCCGCACATGAACGAGCGCCGCGTCCCGCTCCTGCTCCTCCTGGACCTGGGCTGGGGTGAGGGGGAGCCAACCGGCCTCCCCGTCGACTGCTCGCAGGGTGGTCACCGTCGGGGCCAACTGGGCCCGTACTTCCTGCCAGGGGGCAGTGTTCACAACCTGCCACTGCGCATGGCCGCCGTGCGAGGGCATCTGCGTTGCCGTGCTGTCGCCCCGGGCGGCTGCAGCTCAAAGTTGTACTCTTGCAACGTCTCCAGCCAACGTGCAACCTGGCCCTCTGGGTTTTTGAAGTTCAGCAGCCATGTGAGAGAGGTGTGGTCGGTCCGGACAAGGAACCAGACGCCGTGCAGGTAGGCCCAGAAGTGCCGCAGAGCCGCGACTATGGCGAGGAGCTCCCGGCGTGTGACGCAATAGTTCTGTTCTGCTTTGTTCAAAGCACGGCTGTAATACGCAATCACCTGCTCTCCGCTGTCACTTTGTTTGGACAGGACTGCACCGATGCCCACATTGCTGGCGTCTGTGTTGAGGATGAACGGCCGGATTACATCAGGGTATGCCAGCACAGGAGCCATGATGAGGGCGGTTTGAAGAACATTGAAAGCCTGGGCACAGGGGTCATCCCAGACATACGGCTGACCGTGGTCGGTCAAGCGGTGAAGCTGACTGGCGATGGTGGCAAAGTCCTGCACGTACCTGCGGTAGTATGAGGCAAGGCCCAGGAAGCTTCGCAGGTCGCTGATGTTGGTGGGGGGCAGCCAGTTGCGGACAGCAGCGATCTTAGCCGGGTCGGTAGCTACGCCGTCGGCGCTCACTACATGCTCCAGGAACGCGGTTTCCCTCCAGAACAACTGGCATTTATTTGGGTTCAGGCACAGCCTTGGCGGATGGCGGTGAAGACTTCCCGGAGGTTGCAAAGGGCCCCCTTGAAGTTGTCGGCTTGGACGAGGAGGTCGTCAAGGTAGACAATGCAGTGCTGCCGGGGAACGTGACTCAGTACCCGCTCCATCAGCCGCTCGAAGGTGACCAGCACGTTGCAGAGCCCAAATGGCATAACGCAGAATTGCCACAGCCCCTGCCTGATGGTGAAGGCAGTCTTGGGCCAGGCGTCCGGAGCCAGCTCTACTTGCCAGTAGCCACTTCGCAGGTCGAGCGAGCTGAACCAACTGGAACCGCTGATGTGGTCCAACGCGTCGTCGTACTCCCGGAGCAGCTGCTGCAACTGTTGCTGCTGCGAGGGGTCCAAGCCGTTGCTGCTGCATCACCAGAGGTTGTGGACAGCCCGAGCCGTTTCAGTGGTCGGCGGGGCAGACCAGGCAGGTGGTGGCGAGGGCAGTGCAGGGTGGTTGGTGGACGGAGGGCTGGGCCACTGGGGCGGTGCAGCACAAGAGGCAGATGACTGTTGAGCGGCGGCGGGCGATGCAGGGCAGCAGACAGGTGGCTGTTGGGTGATGGCAGGCGGTGCAGTGCAGCAGACAGGTGGCTGTTGGATGACGGCAGGCGGTGCAGTGCAGCAGACAGGTGGCTGTTGGATGACGGCAGGCGATGCAGGCAGGGCAGCAATGGGCAAGGCCACAGTCTAACAGTGGGCTTGTTTCTGATGGTGGCCGGACTGGAGGGCTACGGCTTGGTCGCCGAACCGGATCGCCGCTTGGGGAACATCCACACATGCATTCTATCGCTTCAGCAGTGTTTCCCTCACTGGGCTGCTCCGTTTGCATTTCCCTCTGCAGCAGTGGGGCGAGGCCTAGGTGCCGGAACCGGGCAGTCCCGTGCAATATGCCCCGATTCGTTACAGCGATAGCACTGGTCAGTGACCCAGGGTCAACGCCTCGGGATGGCGGAGACTGGTGTCGGGGGGCAGGGTGGACCTGGCGTGCTGGTGCTGCTTCTCCTTCCGTGTCGCCGTCTTCACCGGTGGCCATCCTGACCCGCTGATGGCGAACAGGTGCTTAACTTGGGTAGAGGGGTGTTAGAACCGCTTCCGCTCGCTCAGCTATTAAAAATAGCTTCGGCTAACGAACCTGGAGCGGTGAGGTGGACGTGTCGGCACAGCTCCTCCGGAGCTAGGGTATGCAGGAACGTGTGTAGCGCTAGCTCTTCCTGGACAGCAGCGGGAAACGTGGGGTAGCCCAGCCGGGCATGATAACGAATGTCGGCAGCGAAAGCGCTTACCATTTCTTGTCCTTGACGAGAGCGTTTGGCTAGCTGTTCTCAGCTGTGACTTTCGAAGACCCGCCGACCGAAGCGTTGGTCCAGGGCTGTAGTCAATGCTGGGTAGCTGTTTTGCTCCGTTGGGGAAAGGTCACGAAGCACCTGCAGGGCCCCACACTCCAGGGCTAAGGCTAGGTGGACAGCTGTGATGGTTTTGCTCCATCTGTCATATTTGGGCAGTTTGGCGAGCGGTCGTGAGGCAGCGGGGTTGGTGAGAATGCCCCTGGGCTCCGACGTGGAGCGGCGTGGAGTGGTTAACGCTAGCCCCGTCCGGGCACGTCAACAACTCTCTGATCTCCGGCTCTCCTTCCTTCGCCTGGCGCCACTTCCGGCGGAACGGTGCGTCTATCTCGGCATGAATGTGAACATCTCTGGCCTCCTCCGCTCCATCCTTCCACGTTCGCCACATCCAGCGGATGGACTCTTTCATCTCTGAACGCAGGCAGGGGTGCTCGGCCTGATCCCTTCCTCCCTCGAGTTGACGCTGCATCTGGAAGATGTCGTCACTAATGGCTCTTGCTTCGTCTTGATACATCCCCGCTTCTGACACTAGTGTAGCGAGCGTGCGTGAGGTGATGTTTCAAGAATAACACAGAGTCCAGCTGCATTGCAGAAATGGCTACACGAATAGCCACTTTATTAAAAGACGATAAATATCCGTGTTCCATACACCGCACAACCCCGGATAATATCTGGTGATAATTATCCATGTTCCATACACTGCACAACCCCGGATAATACCACAGGAACTTTATTGGTACAGACGCATCCTGAAAAGGACACACCAGACCATTAAACTTCTAACTAACTTCTTACTTGAAGTAACTCAGTCAACAAAAATACTAGATCAATGACGAACACATTTGCCCAGACATTCAAGAGACTACACCAAACAATGCAGGTATACTGGTCGTGGTGGCTTCAACATTTAGCGCACCGTGACCAGCCAGCTAACACATAAACAGGGTACATTAACACATATAACAAAGTTTAACAACACAATTAACTCAATTACACAGTGGGAACGAACAAACACACAATAACGTTCCCCCATAATGCCCCGCGCACACATTTCAATTAGCAACCCCCCTGGATCGCAACAATACTATAGGGCACTTTGTCTGGAAATAAAGGAGATTAGAATTTGCTTACAAGGTAAGCAATATATTTATTTTGATATGTTACAAAATGATTGTGTTAGCTTTTACCTTAATTAGGGAAATTATTTAGCTACCATACCCTGTATTGTTTCTCTATAAGAGCTGACATTTAAAGGTAAACAATTTCTTTGTGAGGCTAGTATTACCAAGTGTACCAAAATGTATATACTGTTATGTTGAATAACATTTGCATTACCTATGTTCCAAGTCTTTAATAAACTGCCAATTTATCTCTCTATTTGTTTCTAATGTTTCATCAAAGTACTAATTTGATGAAAAAAGTAGGAGGATTGTCTTAAATGATATTATGTCAGGCTTTAAATATGCGGATAATCGCTGTATTTGCCAGTGAGTGCATAATCATCATCATCATAACGTCATCAGAGCAGCAGGAGCAGTGAGCAACCATATCCCCCTCCCCAATTTGTCAATATGTTATTGAATGAAGATGGTAGGATTGTTTTAAATGATATGATGTCAGATGTTTAATATGAGCATAATCTCTATTTTGCAGTAGTGAGGCAGGCAGGCAGGCAGCATCAGGGCCAGTGAGCACATCATCATCATCATCATCATAAATCATAACATCATCAGAGCAGCAGGGGCAGTCAGCATTATCACCGGAGCGTCAGAGAAGGTCATGGTCAGATCAGCACCCCCCCACCCCCACCCCACCGCTGGTCCTCAGCGTCACCTGTTGTGGACCCCACCAGTCGCCACTACAAAGCTGATATTTATGGTAGGGCTGCCATTCACTTGTAACGTGTATCCAAGACCAATGCGCAACAATGTATAACTTGGTGTAATGAGCACAAAACCTGGAATTCTGTGCAGTGGAAGGAAGTAATATGGTCTGATGAGTTGTCTTTTACTCTTTTTCCTACATCTGGATGGGTTTATTCTTTGGACAAACCCAAAGGAAGCTTTCAACCCACATGATCTATTCCCAACTGTTAAACATGGTGGTGGATCTGTTATTGTATGGGCAGGCTTCTCGTGGGAGTCATTAGGTCCGATTATTACTCTGCATGGTAGAATTATGGCCATGGAATACAAAGCCATTTTAGGTGCCCAGATGCACCTTATGGTCCAAACATTGTTTCCTCTAGATGTTCCTATATTCCAAGATGGTAATGCCCCCATACATACTGCTAAACAGATTCAAGAGTGGTTTCGTGAACACCATGATGAAATCAAACACTTTCTATGGCCTCCCCAATCACCAGATCTGAACATCAATGAACCTTTATGGGAAGTTCTGGAATGTAAGTGTAGAGTAGATTTCCACCGCCTTAATCTCTCAAAGAACTGGAGGCTTTCCTTCTTGAAGAATGGTCTAATATCCCACAAAATTAAAACTAGTATAACAGTATTCAAAGAAGGATTGAAGCTGTTCTGAAGGCAAGGGTGGCCCAAATTCTTATTAGTTCATAAATATTCATATTTTGTTTGATGTTTCCATTATTTTGTCTACCCCCTGTAATTGTTGCATATGTAAACAAGAAATTGCTTCAGTACATATCCAGCTTTTTTCAAAGTGGTTTGAAGTAAAAGTTGTTTTGGATTGGATGAACAGTTAAAACAATCAATTTCAAAGCTACATTTGCAAGCAAACTTTTCCCATCAATAAAGGAGCTAACAAGCTAAACTTCATGCTTCACCCTCATCATACCTCCCAACATTGGCAATCCAGGCAGGAATATTCTAAACCATTTCCAATAACACAATTGCCCATTGATTTGTTGTACAGCTAATAATCATAATTTGAATTTTGTTGTGTAACAAAATCATTAAAAACTCAGCAATTCCTTAAATACGGGAGAAATCACAATAAGGGAGTAAGTGGGGAAATTGGTCTAAAATATTGGAGACTCCCCACAAACCGGGGAGAGCCGGCAGGTATGCCTTCACTCACCCTTGCATGCCTCTCCATATGATCAGTTTCCTCCAGACAACTATCTCATTTGGGCGTCTGTCAGCTGAGGTACAGCTGATGCACTTGATCCCTCATCTTACATAACATCCTGTCTCCTGTGCTGTCACATGGTTACTCTCAGCAGTGTTGTAGGGAGACCCACAAATGCCTTGAGTTTTGTACTGGAATGCCATGCCAAGGATCAATTCCACATGAACCACAAAGGGGCCTGTGAACTGTATGAATGAGTCCACGAAATGATCATAAATGAATTAATTACATTATTATTATTATTGTTAAATCTAAAGCAATACAGCCAACTTGTTAATTCAACCACGAAACATACTTGTGATAGTATACAAAAGACACACTTTACCTCTATGCATTGTTTATTTGCATAACTTGGAAGTACAGCAACAATTAATGTGAAGATGCCATGTTCTTCCTGGGGGGCATTTTCGGAACCCCTCCCCCCTGCTGTGGTACACTGCTGTTTTACTCTCAAGCAAAGAACTTCACCTGAATTGCTCCAGCAGCGAGTAAGAAACACAGTGATAAATGTCATAATGAAGTCTAAGACATGGCTACGAGTGGATCGCACATTTACATATAGCTCATCTCTCTGCGGGTGGTCAAGGGTGATTGGTACACCTTCAATCCAGAGGAGTTTGAGAATTTCTCAGTACAATGTAGCGGCTGTGACAGCGTATGGTGCTGATAATCTGCTGCTGCTACACCCTGCTGCCATGTCTCAGACACTCGATGGAAACTGTGAAGAGTCGGAGAAGGAGCGGAGAGGGAAACAAAGACACCGTTTTGTTGAAATGTGATGGATAACGTATTTATTTATTATTTTTTTATATATATCTTTTTTTTTTTTGGTGTGGCAACCCTGGGTACAGTATAAACATTTTTTTTTTTTACAAAACTCAAAAAGGATACATCAAACGTAACTTGCGACTTGACTACAGACTGACTGCTACAGGTTCTCACTACACTTCCTGGGCTTGAAACGGACCCCTGGCCTTTTGGGAGATTTTTAAGAGTTCCACCCGTGACCTAACAACCACCTGACAGGATAACAGAAACCCCATGAAAAGACAGCACTAATACATTCAACACCAGCGACTAGCAGATGGATGAAATCCCTTCTATGTAGCCAACTACAGCCAAATTCTTAGAAAATAATCTAAAATCTACCTTATATGTGACAGGACCGTGCCTGGCACCTGCATTCATGCATCACCACCACTAACTGTAAACTCCATCCGCTGGGTCCTAACGATGACATATTCCTACGGTCCACACAGAAGCACAATTTACTCTTCCTTTTGCTTATATTCTACACATTTCATTGTTATTGTGCTGGTTTTTGATATACAACTACATCCCAACAATTGAACTTGAAATTTATTTGAAAAATTGACCCACTGTCTCGCCCACACAGTATAATACAAATAAATGTTTTTGAGTTACATTGTCCATCTTCAGCATTTAATAATGAGATGCAGGCCATTGGCTCACAGTTCACAGTAACTGCACATTCGAATGTGCAACTGTTTCACTAGTCCCCGCTGATCTTTGTAAATCTATATTATATAAGAACACAATGAAAGAATCAGTGCAAAAGCCTTCTGAAAGAAGTCAATTGTTATCTCTAAATTATTCACCCTTATATAAGCTAAAAGGATCAAGCTGACTATCAATGAGCTTGATCTTTGATAGAACATCTGAAAACTGGGTTTGGGAATTTCTGCAGCATTGCAGTTATTTCCTCTGCTTTTAACGCCATAATGCTTAAAATGCAATGATAGGGGTGTTCTATTGGATGAACGCATACAAATTGTTCATTGTTTTATATATTCTCTTGATTCTAAAGTTTTTTCTTTCTTTTTTTTTTTTACCCCACATCAGGCATTTTAATTTCAAATGAAAGGTATGGTACAGTGCGTTATTATTCTCCTTACCTCGTTCAGATCGTTTTTTTCACTGTTCTGCCATTTCAGATAGAATGTAGCATTTATCTCGCTGTTACAATTACGTTTGAATTCTTGAATGGGAAATAATACCTTTGATTGTAAGTACACTGTGTCACTTAATATTTTTATACAAGTTGGAACACTGCTAAGTGATGATGCTGAAAGATGGATGCAGTGTTACACTGAAGTGCCAGCATCATAGTACAACTGTAAATAAAGGTCAAACTGCAAGGAGTACAACAAATAATAGCACTATTGATACACTTACATCTGGTACTGTTCAGATGTGGAAAGGTGAAATGTAAGAGACAATTAACTGTAATTACCAAATGTAAAAAAGCTTAAACTAAAAGATATACTTAATGCCAATGCTTCCAAAATAAACGTATGCCACCAGGGATATGTTCTTTACTCAAAATTGAGAGTGTTAAAAGTGAAATACCATCACTTTAACAGATATAATGCAATATAAAGACAAGAGTAACACGGCAGGAGAGAACATATAATTGAGAAGCATAAGGCCAATATTTGAGAATAACAGTTTTTCTAAATGTGGAACTTCCTCCTGGCTTGGCACAGCTCTTGACTTTTCAACCATGCAACGACAGGTGTTTCCTCTGCTTCAGCCACACTGTTGGGAGGCGTGTTAGTTGTGGCCCCACTTAAGAGTGTCTTTCTCTCTCTTTCTTTCTTTGCCTTCTCACCCTCAATGGTTTGCCCTGCATCCTGCTCTCTCTCACTCGTTGCACGTCTCCCAGTACTCAATATACACTCACATTTCCCCACTCCACTAGGTACTGAACCTTCCCATCTGGCGTGACTCGTCTCGCCAAAATCCTCACGGCCTCCCCGCCTCCCCACCCTTTGTCCTGGACTGAACCTTCCCCCCCGACCCCACCAGGACAGGATGTGACATCACGCAGGAAGAGCGTGGGGCACGGATCAGGTTTCTGCCCTGGCTGGTGGACGGGAGACCTTGAGAAGGGAAGGCAGGGTGGCGGAAGGCTACAGGGGTCCTCCACACTGAAGTGAGAGAGAATAGATGGAGTATGGTGGAAAGACAAAAAGAGAGATATGGGAGGATGGAGGAAAAAGCAAAAAGAAACAAAGAGAGACAGAAGACCATGAGGGTAATTCTAACAGCTTTTGGCTTCCAAGTAAATTTATATTGCTGGGATATGTTTACATTTCAGTCATATGATTATAGTCTAGACTCTAGACTGACAATGGGTAGTTCAATTTCTTAATGAGAGGGACCTTATCTTATGTGGAACACATTCTGACACCAACCCTGAACACTAAGATGTGGGGCTGTCATAAAAGTGAACAGTTCAATGACAAACATAAAAAAATATATAAACCAGCCTATCATATACTGTACACTATTATTCAAATAGTAAATAGTAATAAAATAGCATGTAATCAAAGTTGCAATTTAAGCCAAGCATCGATACAATTTTATTGTGAAATCCATTACATAGATAATATAGCAGATGCAGAGTAAAACGACATTACATGCACGAAACGTTATTGCATTTCATAGGAAAATATTTATTTCCAATTTTGTAAGTTCATGACCTGGATCCTCCTTTTTCATGCCCCACCCATTTCTCCAATTCTGAATGGCCACTTGCACTATGTAATCACATCACCCACACACTTGCCCGCTAGCCAGTGACTACACAGTACACGCCACACAGCATACTGTTACAATTGTTGCCAATGAGCTTGACCTCTGATGGAACATCTGAAGACTGGTGTCATAGTCAGTAGGAGGAGGAAGCAATCAAAGAAGAGGCTAATCTCTCACTGACAACAAATGGGAGACTGTAGGTGCCTGGTAAGTCACCAGCGGGTGTTGATACTGCAGTATTGTAAGGAACCCTGCTTTGTTCCTACCCTTGGTCGGACAAAGCCTATTGTGTTCCGCTACCGCAGACTCCCTTTCATATTGTAGTGGGCTAATGCCATAGCCCAGGCTTGAACCAGTGGTGTCTAAGCTAAAGGCTGTGATTGTGCAGACCACCTTTACTGACTAGGGAAACCCTGGGTCCTCCTTTTTTAAAATGTATTAAAAAATAAACTGGAAAAATCAGAGATCATGTTACTGTTTGTACATGAAGCAGAGATTAATACAGACCTGTAATGATGAAGAGTTCGAGACAGGTTCTGTGCTCCATTGTAAGAGGGGTGATAGAGGGCAAACATCCTCTTTGGGGGAGACCTGGGTGAAATAAAGACATTCAATCGGTTTCCTTTTGGGGCGAAGGTGGAGTTCTCTCATAGTTTCTAAAGGTTTTTAACTGAAAATTACAGGAATGTCATAAGGGTCCAGTAAGAATATATTATATATGTATTCTTTTGATGGCTGAACTAGTAATAGTACTGTAAAAGAAGACTGCCTTGACAGCAAGCATATTTGATTATTTTAACAGTTTGTGCATACATTATTCCAAATGCAGTACCTGCAAAAACAGGCAGTTTTAATTTTACCCATTACCCAATATACAAATGCTCCATGTCTAAACAATTAGCACTGAGGTCATTTTGCATAATGACAGTGTTGTAAAATGCTTTATTTTATTTATTGTTATGATCTATAATCTTTACATTATTTGTATTACGAAATTCATGATAATGAAAGGAGTAAAACATATTTTGAGGAAATTGTGAACAAATATCTGATGGATGATAATAAATATTGACATGCAATTTTAATTATATATATATCAAGACATTTTCAAACACACAGTACTAACCCAGAGTTTAATTCATCCTCAGATTTTCTGGAGTTGTAGAGGTTTGCCCCACCAACATAACCATGGCAACATGGCACCAGATCGATTGAATTGGCTGCAACACCTTGTGGATGGGGCTAGAGAGAGAGTAGGCAGAGCCACATCAGAAATCACATACTAAATACATATATGATGTAAATACAAAAATTATGAGAGAACACATTCTTAGCTGTTTCCATGGCCAACTTGACATCAAAGGACCTTGAATTATTCTGGGCAAAAATCGTTAGAGAGCTTTCATAAATTTAGTGGAAGTTTTGTCTGTATTTATTTTCCAATAAAGGCCAGTCAGTTCAAAATTATTCCTGGAAAGGTAAAGTGTTATTTTTTATATTTCCTCTGGAACAACCCATAGAATACTTGAAATTAATGTTCAGTTGCTAGCTGGAAAGACACCTATTTTTTGCAAACGAAACTAAAACTAAGATATACACAATCATCCAACACAAAGGCCTTTTACACTACTGGCAAATGGTATTTCTTTGGAAACTATTACTGCAAAGATCTTGAAAATGTTACAGTGAAATACAAATACAATTTACACTGGTTGCTACCTTTCGAAAAAATTCAGATTAGGATCAATTCTAGGTAAACAGTTATATCTCATAGAAGCCATATTAAGCCTCCTGCTTCATTTGTAAAACAGAGTAGTAAATCCTGCTCATTCCTGGATCTTAGTTAAGAGGTAACATTATAATAAACTACAATATGATGCAGATGCTCAGTAGGTAGAGCATGGCACTGACAACGCATCGGTTGTGGGTTTGATTCCCATTGGGAACACATATACTGAAAAATGTACGCTTTGGATAAAAGTGTCTGCTAAATGGCATATAAAGAAATCAGTCATAAACATGGTACCATGAAAACATATTCTGTTATGCCTTAATAACATGCTTGACTATGGCCTGGACTCAATCAACATTTGTCATTTATATGCCGTTTTCTTTTCTTCACAAACACTCGCATCTAATCAAAGTCAAAGATAAGGACAAATGTTGATTGAATCCAGGCTTGTATTCATTTAAGAATGATTCACATTTGTCCCATGGCTTTTAAATGAAATAACTAACTTTGCTATTGTAGGCATATAAACTGTAGTCCCTGAAGGGTTGCTTCGCCTTCATTTAAAAACAACAAAAAAATATTGCACTTAAGCTTAAAAATCATTTGACATATTAAAAATATTTGACCCTTAAGCGTAATGTGTAATGCTGGGGCAAGACAGAGTATGAGGTGCCTTGACAGTGTGTTGTGCCTTTAAATCTGGGCGCTCTATTTATCACCGATGCACTGTAAAAATGCCAGCGCCACCTGGCCAAACTGTAATCGACTGCAAAGTGAGACTGGACTTGCTCCCAGAACGCGCACATTTCCTATCTTATCCCTGCGCTTTCCTTATAACAGAAAAACCTGGCCCATGATGAGAGGAGATTAAGTTCAGCTCAGTTCAGTGTAACATTGTGTTTATCTGTTTGAATGGTTGCCAGACATGTGTGGTTATGTTTATTATCACAGTGTTTTCCCACAGGGTCCCTTCCTTCTATCCGATTACATCCCCACAAAAACAGGACATCCCATTTAACCATATCCTTACGTCTTACATCATACCATATTCAATATTGCTTTATTAAACGCATTGACGCTGATTTCCCCCCATGAAATGCATTCTGTTTTTTTCAATCGAGGGAATGAACAGGTCCAGAGTCAAATTCCACAGGTAAGCACAACAGTCATATTTAATTTGGTATCTCCCTCCCCTCTGAATTCAGCATGGATGGTAGACAGAAGCACTGACCTGCGTCTCCATGATGCGACGCTTTGATTTCCGAGACTCGGGCTCCACTGCTCTTCTTTGACACGCCAAAGACAGGGGGCTAAGCCAGAGAAAAGGCCAAAGGGAAACACTGTCATTTCAATGACCGGTGTTTTCTGGTCACGCCAAAATCCGCCGCACTGTTTGGATCTACACCCTAGAAACAAGAAGCGACCCCTATTTTTCGTTCACCTAGTTAGTGCTCCTGCAGTATAGGTTATTGTCAAAACTGCTCAGAATAACACTCAGCCACCACTGTAACTGTAAAGGTTATAGTGGTATCGTGGTAGGTATATGTGGCCCCTATATCCCTATAGGTATATGGTGGGACTACATAAATGTATGCATTCACTACTGTATGCATTCAAGTCACTTTGGATGAGAGAATCTGCTAAATGGCATATGCTATGTGATGTTATGTTAAACGTAACAAGACAATGCGTGAGGGATTCTGGGATTCTGATATTATAAATGTTGGCTGAATTTTAAACATTTGAATAATAATTTAATATTAGCTTAAATGCATATATATATTGCATGTTAATATTACAGAAAAAATAAAGCTGTCGCATTTTAATGATAATTTTTATGACAATTTTAAACATTTGAATAATAATTTAATATTAGTCCTTAAATGCATATATACGGGGTTCAGAGCCAAGATATAACAAATAACCAATATTTGCAATATTCCTTAGAAAAGGTGACCACTCTAACAGTATGTTAAAATTTCGAAAAAATGCTTCTTGGTCCTTTGCACTATCATATTCTAAAATTTCACTTTGTTAAAAAAATAAATAAAAAATCTAAACATGTATATGTCTATTCATTGATTATCAAATACCAAAATCCAGTTTGTCAAATATTGACTGGATTAATTTAATTTAAATATTTTTTTTGAAATATGAACCTTGGACCACTTAGATGTTAAAGGATGCCGTCATTTCACAAAATAAAGCATATCAAATGAATCCAGTTTGTGACTGGATTAATTTAAATATTTGAAATATGAACCTTAGAGAGACGTTAAGCATTCGAAAACGAGAGCCAAAAATTATGGAAAGTGTTTCGCTGAACATAATCGAGCTGCATCCAGCAGACTGTATGCCAAGGGAATTGCCTCGCCATTTGATATGTTAATGTCTCAGGAGTAGCACATCTCCCGAATGTGTGCACAGCATGTGCAATGCTGTCACTGGGGTCTTCCCACACGCCTCTGTGCCCAGCCGTTTTCATTCGAGGTGGGGGGCCGGAGGTTCAAACCACTGATCAAGGCATTTCTTCCGCACCTTCTCCTGTGTGTGATGTTGATGGGATGGTCTGTGATAAGGGGTGACAGGTCAGAGGTCAAAGGTGGAGGAGCACGAACTTGAAGCCCGAAGAGGCACTTCTTCTTCTTGATCTCTTTACCAGAGACGAACCTCAACAAGATCAGGGAGACAGGCAGAGGACTCAGTGAAAAGCTTTGGTTGTCACATGATATACAGATTTGTTCCTTAAATTAGGTATTTCATACAAAACGTGTTGCTGGCTGATGTAACTTCAATGAAATAAGGAGTAGCTTAACGGTGGTGTGGCACTGACAGGTTAAACAGAGAAGTGTAGTAAATCTTTATTAGTAGTAATCTTCATTAGATTTATGTGCATTTCTGTTGTCTGAAACACAATGCTATCTAAATTATTAATAACATGTTTAATAAGGCAACTATGTGAGGTGAATGCTACACTAGGCAATTCAATTCATATGACTGTAATCAATATTTAAATGAATGTGAAAATGTAATTGGCCGGCACAAATAAATTAGCTAAGCCATAATACATAATTAGGTAACTGGTGCCAATGCTCTTGCATATTGCTGTTGACATCATTTGGTATAAACCTATGAACTGTTTTATGGTTTGTTCTTAGCTTTTAAAGAAAAAATGGAGTTTATATGCGGTAAGAAATAAGAAATATTAGTATATATTTATTGAATGGCATCACTATTTCAACACAGCATTTTGAAAGTGTTTTGAAGCGTTTTGTCAATTTACGTTATGGTATGAAATACATGAAAATAAATTAATCGATTCAATAATTCTGTGAAACTAAATACGCCAGGTTCCATAACAATTGTTCCCATTTTGGTCTGTATGGTGGCCTGTCCGGAGTTAATGTTCAGGTTCTCACCTGTCTTTATGGGAATTTAAAGCATTGAGAAGATTCTGACAGCGATCTTGTCTTGGTGTGTCTGAGAGCTAGGGGAGAGACAGAGAGAGAGTGAGAGAAAAAGAGAGAGGTAGTGAGGTAACAGCTTTTGGAAGAGGAACAGAGAGAGGGGTTTAATGACACTGGCAAATGAAGCACTGGAATAATAACACTAATAAGTGTTACTAATACAGATACAGGTAGCAATGGCACAGATTAATGGTGGTACACAGCATCTCATTCCACTGAAATTCACTACAGTCTCTAAAGGACTTTAAACTTTTTCCCCAGTTCAGAACAGAACAGTCCAACAAATAAATAATTCTGGATCATTTTAAAGTTGGAAATGTAGGTATCGATATCCCTGGATAAACTGAGACATAAAAACTGAACATGTGTTCAATTCATATGAACAAAAATCTAATGCAAAATACTAAACAACTACTTGTTTGTTATTCACGTTTGAATAAGAAAATATACCTACCGTGCCCAGTAGCAAAGAATCCCAATTTTCGTTGGTGAAGGAAAGTATTTCATGGTCAAAATCAAAGTATTTCCTCTTGCAACAAAGAGATAGATGATACAGTACCAAATGGGCCAAATCTACCCTGCAATAACAACAGCATGATAATACACAGAAATAATATATTTTCACAACATGGGCAGGAGGTACAGGCGTGCATTCAATGCAACCAAACATCACTATGTCCTTCATTTTCAATAATGACACTAAGGGTTACTCATTTCACTCACTTACACAGAACTATGAGTTAAGCAGCCTCTGAAATTAATACCTTTTTTTTCTGTGAGTAAAGAAAATACTTTTTACACTTTTTTCTACATACTGAAGGTACTAAATGGCTAAATGTTTGTTGGGACAGCAATAATACTACTGTATATTACAGGTTGGTCATTTTAGTTCAGTGTTTATAATATTTCAATAGCATAATAATAAATATTACAGAATAATGTAACAAAAAAAGTCTAAATTATAGTTGTATACAAGAAGTGAAATTCTTTAACTTATAAACTTATATCTTGTGATAATGCATAACCTCTTATGCTAAATAAAACTAGTGCATTTTTATGAACTAATAATAAAATATCTCTCACCAGCTCATAGGAAGTCTTTGAATTGTCTCTGGTCCATTTGTACATACTGAACACTGGAACTGATAGAACCTAGCGCACCACAAAAATACTTTTTTACTCACTTCATTGATTCAACTCAATTTTACGGGACATCTAAAATGTGTATTGGGAAGAGATCATAATAATCCAACAGAGTGATGTCAGGTTATTCATGCAACGAATAATTTGCTTTTGTGTCGTTTCATTTATATTCCAAAAAAGCTAAATTGCAAACAAATCTTAATTATAAGTAGGAAACCATGGCTAATATGCACATATCAGAAATACACTGATGCAATCAGTTTAAAACCATGTTAGTAATTGTTCAGGTATGAAAAGTTGAATGGGAATATTAAATCTACATTACATACAAATCTACCTTTGACAAACTCCATATGTTTTACTCACCTGTCTCCATACAGCAGTGGTTTGGTCAGACACTGTGTGCAAGCCTCATGAAACCACTGACCACAACTACTGCATTGCAACATCTTCAGGTTCCATCTGCCACAAAATATACAAAATAACACTCCAATCACAGTTTCCTATATCCACAGCAGGCATATATTCCATTACACAACATCCACCTTTGATTTTAGTCAGTCAAAAAAGCTGGGGTTTTTTAGTATTTACCAGTTTCATAGCATCATGAAAGTCTTTGATTTCAATTTTATATTCAGCTTGATGAGTGAATGTAAAATTGAAGCTTGATGATGTTCTATGCATGGAGAATTGAACCACAAAGTGGTAACCATTGAATATCAAAAAGAACCAAAATGCATGCGTCTCTGAAGTTCAAATAAAATGACTATTACAGTATCACTCACTCTCCAGGGCCGGCACAGTAGCAATAACACTGTTGCTGATTGGTCACATGTTGGGGGTCCCAATCCAAGGATGAAAGCTGATAGGGCAGGCCCAGTTTCATTATCTGCATGAGGCGGGCAAAACGGCCTCGTTTTAAGGCTCCCCCTCTCTAGGAGACAAAGCAGTCTGTCACTTTAATATTGTAATTGCACAATAATTTTTTCCCATCATGTCTAATATATTTATTCATTTACAAGTATATATTTTAAACTCTACTTGAGGTGTTCAATCAAGAAATGTTTTATAACATTCTAATTATTGTGGGTCAACTGTATGACAAAGTACTTGGGTGCAGGATATCAATGAAACATTCACAGTGTACAATCAAATAAACAGTTTGTATAATAATATGAGAGCTTGTTTACAGTTCATATCTGAGCAGGCAAGTACACTAAAAGAATAGTTTTATTTGGTCATTTTGTCCAATTTGCCAACATTGCTATTTAGAAAATATAATATCTGCATATAAATTCTGAAAAACGCAGTCTCAAGCTGGCTACTTAAGTCTTGTCCCAAACCAAGTTTTTCCTGCAAAAACACTTATATGCTCAAAGGAGGGGCTCTCAAAATCAGGTGGTTAAGTTCCTGACTGAAAATAAATCCTGCAGACACAGCATGACCCAGTGCTTCTCAATTATTTTCTGTTTATGTATTTCGCGGACACAGCAGCTAGAAAGGTTTTTTTTTAACGTTTTCTTCAATTTTGCGCCCCTCTTGCACCCCCACGACCTGGTGCGCCCCCTGGCATCGCAGAGTATTTGAGAAACACTGGTATAGAGTGTCATATCCCAGTCAAAACTATGCTATATGAGTTCTATGTAGTCTAACTAACTGATAGATTAGCAAGATATAATACATACCAATATCCACTGCATTAAGTAAACACATAGGTATATCAGCAAAGCAAATAACAATACTGCATGTTTATATTACAAGTGCATACAGTTCCCCTGAGTTAAAGAGAAGAGGTTTATTGCCTTGGTTGCAACTGCAAAGACACATTGTCGGCATATCCACGTATTGCTGTCAGCTTCAGGCTCTATGGACGGAGTGTGGCACTGGGGATGATAGCCTGTAAGGATAGAAAAATGTATTGAATCTAAACCATGGAAAGCTATGGTCAAGTTCATTTGGAAGCACCTTGAAATAATGTAGTTGTGGATATTCCCACAGATGTTTTTAAAAGTTGACCTTGTTCAGCTATCAAGTCATAAATAATCAAGCCCGGACATGTTAATAATTATTTATTCAAAAATAATAGTAATAATGATAATAACTGTGAATAACCATATAGTACATATTCATAGCTACATAACCCCAGTCAAGCTTGAAACAAACAAAACATATGCAAAAAATGCATTGACAAAGATAATAATTAGCTATAATAAGATGCTAATTTCACTTTTGACCATAGGAGGACACAGTCACCATAATGTTGTTCTTTGGAGAGCATAGTACTACTACTATTTCCACTCAAATGGAATGGATCCACCTCTGAAATGGAACTGAATGGAAATGGAATGAAATCTGATTATGAAATGGGATTTGAGCTTTTAGGCTTTCTGATAGTTGCCATGCTGTTAATCTAAGATTCAGCTCAGCAGAGCATTTACAAGGTCTCTGTACTGTAAAACAGACAGCACTGAATTCCATACTGTGTCCATTTCACTGTTAATTCACATATGCATTATTTCCCTCATAATAGGCATACATATAAACTGGCTCAAATGACATGCTATGTATAAGATATTGGATGTGAGCACTCTGGTTACCATGGCGACACTTGAGACAGTTGATGAGAGGTTCTTTAAGAGGCGGGGCATCACAGACACAGCAAACTTCCTCTATTCCAGCAGAAACTGAGAGAGAGAGAGAGAGAGAGAGAGAGAGAGAGAAATCATTCTGCAGAGTTAATTTATGTATATTGATTCACTTCCTTGGCCCTTCATTGATTTCAGTGTCTCCAGAACCCTTTCACATTTCACTCCTTTTGACATCTGAATATTTGGCCCTGCATCATTTCTAACAACCAGTAGTTCCTGTAACTGCCTGTACTGAGTAAGGGGCAGACTTTCCCACTACAGTACTGATTTAACACTGTTTAAAAGAGTAAACCTTCTGAAAAAAAATCCTTGTACATTGTATCCTGCTATTTAGCCTTTTTTAGTTTTCAATTTTGATGTGTAAAGAATACATTTAATATGTCAAACAGAAATCACATTATATGATATATTGTAGATATTCTTATCACCAGTATGATGTTACACAACTTTTCTTGAACCATTGCTTTAAATATTATAACACATTGTAACATTGTTCTGTTTAAAGTGTTTACTAAGTTTTGTTCTAGTCTCTCTCTCAGTGTGATTAGCATGTTTACCTGTCAGAGGTTTCAGCTACATTTGAACTAATGACCAGTTTAACAAATAATTCAGCACTTCAGGCTTACAGACTTTTTTTTTTTTTTTAACTTACAAGAGTGGATATCTTTTCTCAGGACCCAGAACTCTGAGTTGTCCTCAAATCTCACCAAGCAACACTGTTTAACTCCATCTACCTGAAAGAGACATAAAGAGATATGAAGTGTGAGCCCACAAACACACACACATATTTACGCACTCACACATGTAGGCACACACACACACATACACAGACACTCACTCTTTTGACGTTGCCTAAGTATAGTAGTCCATCACTCCATCGGGCCAGAACATCATCTCCTTCACTCACTCCCCCCATCCTGAAAAGAAGGCAGAGAGAGAGAGTGTGTGTAAGATAGGAGTATTCATTATATAGGCACTTTAGAGTCAGACACATGAGGGGTTCATTCAGTTATTTCCTGGTAATATATGTATTGAGTCGGTACAGTATACACTTACTAGAGAGTATAATCCAATGTACAGTGTTTAGTAATACAGCTTGCTACACTTACATATTTGTAGTTTAATTACAATATTGTTGTATCAACTCAATTTCATACAGTTGTGCATTCTTTATTCTTGCCAGAAAATACCTAAAAACTACTATGAAGACATCAGATTAACAATGTAATGATAATTTATGCAAATATAGGTTCTGTAACATGCACACAAGTCATAACACACAACAAATTATAGAATAGGAGGATAAATACATCCAGCTGCACAGTTAGATAGCAAGAAAGCTTGTAGCTACCTGTCAAGTCGAACTCCTCTCCGTCGGGAACACAGAGATAACTATGCAAGCTTGACATGAAATTCTGTATCTCCAGTGTTTTTCCTCGTCTCAATTACTGTCTGTGTACGTGTGTTAGTGTGTGCGCGCGAGTGTGTGTGTGCGTGTGTGTGTGCGTTTGTGTGTGTGTGTGTGTGTGAGAGAGAGTGTGTGAGTCTGAGGCAAATGTGGCAAATGGGTATGTCAGTCAACCCGTCAGTGTAAAGGCGTATGTCCGTCCGTCTCTCTCTGTCTGTCTGTCGCGACGTCGTTTCGTCATGTTCTCGTCTTTCTTCTTTCTTTTCTCTTCCTATTGATGTTATTAAACGTGTTTGCCAGAGCTGCACGGAAATCAACCCGCGAGAGACGCCATCATCTCTGCCTCTCTCTCGACCGACTTGTTGTGACGCAGACATAAAACAGAGAGATAGAGAGGGAGGGAGACAGAGCGACCGAAAGAGAGGGGTGAGAACACCTTCGCGTCCGACGGGCTGACCCAAAGCCCCAGGCGAGGAGACCGAAATAAAAAAAGTACCCTTAAAAACAGAAATAGCTAAATATATAGGCTACAATACATCGTCAGGACATTAATTATTTGCTGTTAATTTAAGTGTGGCGCTAATTACTGTAAATTGCCCCTTATATCCAATAAACACAATGGAGTTGAAAATAAAGTTTGAAAGCGATAATCTATCGAGAGATCGAGCATATGCCTGTTGTGCATTGCAAAATGGCAATACCCAATTTAAATAGCAAGTAATTTGTACCGAGATAATTGGACGGGTAAACTCATTTCTGTAACGAAAAATATAACCTATAGCAATTTCGTCAATAATGGCTTCTGGGCATATTATTTCATACAAAAGTGTTAATAATCGTTAGACTATATTTTTCAGGTTTTATATGATTTTTTAGCATTTACTTTAATATGTTCTATTGTTGTAGGCTGCCTACCGACCGGTGGTTTTCAACGTTAATGTCCAATGTATTATTTCTTTGTATGCGATTGATTAATTTGGTGATGGGTGATCATGTTGAGGTATGCAGAAGAACAGCAATAACAGTAGTAATTCATAACTGCAAAAAACTAGTTAACTGGCCGCCATCGGTATACCATTTAATGACTAAAGTAGTCCCCACACGGTCCGTTCACAACATATGAATTAATAATCGCAATTTATCAGGGTGTGTTCAGCAAATAACATGATCCTTTCATTTCAAAGGAGAACAATAAATGATTTACATGGTATTTAAGCCATTGGCGCGGTGGTGTAATGGTTAACGAATGGGACCGGTAGTCATAAGCTTCCAGGTACGATTTCCAGGTAGGGTACAGCGGTTGACACCTTGCAGTAAATTTGCAGATGTTTAAAGGGTATATAATTAAGCGCAAATGTTAGTTACCAAGGATATATAGTTTGGAGAACTCATGTAGAATAAAGAGGTTAGTCCTCAAAAGGCATAAAATGGTGTTGAATGATTCAGCTGTTCTGATGGTGATTAGTTCTGTATCTCATTAAAGTGTACCTGAGGGGAGGGACAGAGAACTAACAGAAGTTACGTTTTCAGGGTGCAGTGCAGCGGTGCCAGGGAGAATTAAGAGCCTGTAATCCAGTGAGCAATGTGTGCTTGTGGGAGTGGTTTACCAGCACCAATGTTTTGGGCTGGAGACTGGTCTCAGTAGCCAGAGGAAGCAGAAGAGGAGAAGCATTGAAGTGGGTGGGGAGGGAGAAAGCCTATCATGCAGTAGTTCTGGATGAAATGTGAGTGTGTGTTTGTGTGTGAGTGTGTGGAGGAGGGGGCATCACCCAGTTCAAAAAATGGTTCAGAAACTGATGGCATTGCATCATGCTTTGGCACCAGCAATTTGCTGTTCCCATTTTTTGCGATACAATGATTTGTTATGACAAACTGTACATGGCTTGATCATAACAACACAAGAGGCCTTGAGGGAACTCGACTATGGGTTTTGAATGGTTTTATGTTCTGGGAGAGTGTTGGGCAGGTCAAATCAGGTCATTGTTGAAAAATCCTCCTCTGTAATCAGCTGGAGAGGGAGGAGAGCTCTCACCATTCTTTTCTAATATGTTAATAGTAGCCAGCATTTGCCAATACAATGACTTATGGATTCTGGTACACACAGTCATTTCAGATTCAGATTCCAACACAATGTCTTCACAGTTCTCTTTAAATCAAAATTCTCACTGCTCCTTCAAACCATGTCAAAGTAGGGAAGGAGTCCCTTTAAAAAAAAATGCTTTAGAGACAATTCAATCCAAGCTGAATTTGATGTTGTGATTTACTAAGCATTTGAAGCTGAGTACAGTTGGCTTTTAAGCTTTAGTTCAAAATAACATAGTTTGTTCTTGGCTGAGGTCCCTGCATTGATCAATATAATTTTTGCTTAGTTTGTTAGCAAACAGTCTTGTCCAGGGAGATTCACATGGCTTACATTTTCATTTTCTGCCCATTTATACAGCTGGGTATATACTGAAGAAATTAATCTTAAATAACATTTTTCAAGGGTACAACCACAGACAAGTCCAGTTCTTGAGCCGATTCATCAAAACTTTCCTTATTCTTCCAGTCATGAGACAGTTGAAATATGGAAATCCTTGTTGGACAGTGTCCCTCTGGGGCCAAACATTGAGGACACCTGAGATGGAGGCAGATCTGCAGCCGGGAACCAGAGACAAATGCCTCAATGCCAACCTGACTCACTGGATAAAATAAAAGGTTGTGGCCATTTTGCTGATAGAAAGTGTATTTTAGGTACAATATTGTAAGCTAAGTCTGAACCATATCACAATTTCTCTAGCTTGAATTGACTTGATATACAAGTGCGTCCCTGAACGCAGCCTATCTATCCCATTGGCCAATTCCATTTTGTTTACTACTGAATACAAAGCAGAGAGGCAGGTATTTAAAAAAATGTTTGTTATGACTTAGCTGGAGGTTGAGCTCACAATATTCTGTAAGAAGAAACACAATGAAGCCACAAATCATGGACCAGTTTGAGTGAAAAAGCCACAATATGAAAAAATACTAAACAATTGCAATTCTAATTTGTAAAAATTGCCATTGTTAAACTTGAAAGACACATTGAAACTTGAAAGATAAGCAACATTTTTTATTAAACATTTTTAATATAGCTGTTTGACTGTTATTCAGTTATAATTGTAGCATTGATGCATTTTTGGAACACACTATCCCCATGAGGCTCTCTGGGAACTTGAAATTCATTTTCGTTCAGCTAATCTGCTGCCTTTCACCAGTCAGGATGTTATGTCCCATTAATTTCAATGGGACTTTTTCAAAAACATTCAACAGTTGTTCTGAGTACACCATCTTCATGGGCGTACATTTTTACCAAACATTTTTACCAAAGCTAATGTGCTACTTTTGACATGGCTCACTCAAAAACTGGAGCTGTCAGGAAGTTAGGTCATATTTCTAACTCAATGGGGCTTGTCATCGCAAAAGTCATTAAAAATTCCACCGTCTTCATTAAAACCAAAGGCAAATTTAATAACATTTTTGAGCCAAGTATATTTAACATGGATTGCTCTAGAGTCTAGACCAAGGAACTATGTCTTCCAATTTAGAATGAATGTAAAAAAGAACAAGACCAATAAATAATGTAAGAAATAAAATAATAAAATACCTTCAAATACCTAAGAACATTTCACAAAACAGACAAATGCGTGGATATTCTAGGTTGTTTATCAAGTCATTTGGAAATCAGGCACGTTTTATACGGTTGCAGTGATCTGAGACACCTCTTTGAAAAATGACAATGAAGGTAACAATCCACTGTAGAGATCAATTATGCAGAAGCTATCCACTAGATGGCGCTAAGAATTCATTTACTCTGCATGCATTCTACGTTTGTAGAATGAATGGAATATGTTCAGATCTTTGTGTAACAGAGACAAGAACTCAGTGGCAAATACACTTTTTCTTACCACCTCCCAAAATGCTAATAAAGGCAAGATTACAAAAAAGAAAAGGTTCTACAGAACTGCTAGTTTTAATGCCTGTTAAAATGGTTTGTGTTGTTTTCTGTAACACACCAATATTTGTCAATTTATGTTTTGAGAATGTCATAACAGTACTGAGGAGGTTACATAAGAATAAGAAATAAGAAAATCAGTGGTTCAAGTGGTTCAGTGGTTTAAGTTTATGACTATTGACTATGAAATCCATTGATGGTTTCCTGAGGAAAAGACAATCAAATGGATCTTACCGATGAAAGACTATCAACATGAGCAGGACCTACTGTATGTCACAAATCAGACTTTCAAAATGCTGTGTGTGTTCCAACCACTAACCAAGGTACTGATAACCAGTAACCACAAAAGGGAATGGAGGTTTGGTAGATCAAGGGCTACTTTCTGTCTTTCTGCAGGTTTATGTTTGTTGTTAAAATGTTGGTATTTTCAAGTGAAATATATCAGGAGGGCTATTCCATGCTGAGATAACAAGCTGATCATAATATATACTTAGTGGTATAAATGACCGTTTTTCATAGGAGATCCAATGTCCAAAAAGGTTCACTGATGGTATGCTATACTGTGATGTTGTATTCTCTTTTAGGCTTTTTTGCTAGATATTGTGATATTATCTGCCAAGTGTGATGTACAGAGGTGAATATACAGCGTGTCTCTGATTTCTGAACAATAAGATGCATATAAAACATAATACCAGTAATATATGTTAAGTGTTTGATGGGGTGTCATAAATGTAAGGTGTCTCACATGATCTTCAATGTGAACACATTCAGGGGGTCTGTGAGCTTGTTTTCACCATGTTGCCGTAGCCTTGGAATGTGCTATGCCACTTTATTGATTATCCAGAGATGAAAGCACAGGTACTATTGTGCAGACAAATGGAGACATTTGAAAAGCAGGCTGTTCTTTAAGAGGCTTGATTTATCATGAAAACGTATGGTTTATGGCAAGTTACTTTAAAGCTATCAGAGATTAAACTAGGAAATTAAGCTTTGCACTGTGAGCAAATTGTATTTTATGTTTGTCTTATTGTTATGTTTTGGAAATAATATGCTGGTTACATGGTGATATTTTTAACATGAAGAGGTACACATAAAGCATCTAATGTTGTACAAACATGTTTGGGCTTTGAGATGAAGGCTAGGATGGTGTATTTTGAATAACCATTGATATTAAACATGGGATGTAAATATGCTGCTACTTATATTCTTATTTGGTAATAAAAATAAACTAAGAGCAGTTGTTTAGTTCAGGGCTTGTCCATCGATGGTTACTGTGCAGCTCTCCAAAATGTTGTCAGTGTCTCTGCTCCTCTTTAACATCCTGCTGAGAGCCTGAGGGGCAGTCTCAATCTGCACAGGCACAGAATGGATAGCATGTGAACCTGCATGACCTAACTGGGTCATATGTTCTCTCTAAACACGTTCTGACCAAGATCTTTGGTGGCATGTGTGCATTCAGGGGATGGAATTACCTTTTACCTACCATAGACCCAAACTAGACTGTTATCCACCATGTAATTGAAACTAATGGCATACAGTTATTTCAGACAGTGAACGTTGTGATGTTGTTTCAGGAATGCATAAAAGCTAACAATTAATTGTTCATTGTTGTAATTCCTATGTGGCAATGAGTACCGTGCAGGTTCTGAATGGTCAACAATAGCAGAAAATCTGTTAATGAACAATTTATGAATAATTCAACAACTGTTAATGAATGCATTTATTTATTTCAACTGTAGTAGCCTACCAATAAGTGATATACTTGGTATTGTTTTTCCAAAGGTTTAGAAACAGCATAAGACAAATGCATAATTGGCTGTTTTATCAGTCACTTGAACCCAGTTCCGTTTCCTATAGTAACCGATCTTTATCATAAACTAGCTAATCTGCTTTGAATCGCTATAGCATTCTTGTTGAAAATAGAATGACTCGTGATTATAAGATAAAGGGTAGCTATATTAATCGATTAAGTTTATTGTTAAGTCGGTATTTCAGTGCGTGTTTTACCTTTTTTTTAACATCTATGGGATCACTATCACACTCACCAGGTTCACCACTACAATGACATCATATCGTACAGTTATCTAGCTGTGTGATCGACATGATATGATCTTTCAACAGTTTCCTTCCTGGTGAATACACACCACTCAAATGGGCAACAAGATTGTGAATATCAATTGTCCAGTCTATCCATTCATCTACAGGACGTTCGTTGTCCCTCTCTCCCCCTTAGTATGACGACTGCGTTGCTAAACACGCTGAGTTTACAACTTATACAGGAACTGCGCCGTCATAGTGAGGGAGAGTGCGCTGCGGACGACACGTACTGCAATCAGGCGATAAGGTTTGACAGGCGACCAGAAGGAAAAGAGATAGGGAGACATGGTTACAGACCTCGCTAAGAACAGTCAAATGGGGACTGATGGAAATGGCATTTATCCAGTTTATATTAGACAATAACTGTGAATGCTGCAACTACCAAGCACTAACGTTACCGGAATTTTAAGTTGGACACGCCAAATCTAAGCAAGAAGACCGGACATTCGCTGAGTGAGTTTACTTGTGACTAGAAAACTGCTGCCAAATTATTGCCAAACTCAAATTATAGCTACGATTGCTAGTGTGACTGTTTTTGTCTATTGCCCCTGTTACTGCTTGGTTACTTCTTCGATTTCATATTCCCAGTGGCAAACACTACCTTCTGTTAATAACAGTAATGTCGTCTTCTAGACGTTAAAGGTAACACTGTTTCAAGTGTGTTCGCAGGTTTCGATGTAGCAAATTATTTTCCACCGCTTCGAGTGTTTGCTTCTACGCCATAAATAACCTATTTAGCATGTTCTAGCACCACCCATCGGTTGACTCGTTGGTACAGGAGAATGGGGACATTATATTAATTTGGGGTGTGACATAACGTACAGTATGGCACAGTGCAAATATATATTTTTGGCTTGGTCGTTGGCAGCCATCTTGAAAAAATTGTACTCAAACATATGAATAAGCATCTTATTGTATTTCAGAAGTTACACTTTGATTATTGCGTCCAATGCTGTTCAGGACTAATAACTAGCGGTTGCACTTTCCCAAGCAAACCTCACATACTCAAAGTCATTGTGTGAAAACAAATCACAATTTGTATTACTAATATCAGGGGGTGCGACAGTGGTTTAAAGTTTCCCTTTAAAAATATACCAGACAGAATATTTAGTTTGTAAAAGTTTAGCCTTGAAAGTGAACATCACTTGCATGGTGATATGTATATGAATTGATCTGTATTATTAGTAACACACACCACTATTTACGTACTACAAACATAAAGTTATTTCTTAATACCGCAATCTAATGCCCCTTTAACTGTACAAAGATCACAGATTATTATGCCAATTGTAAAGAGCCCTGGGAATCATTGTTATACTATAGCACACATTTATATACAATTATTGTTATTTCGCCTTCTCCTTGACGGTTTGTTGAAGGTATTGTGTCATATTGTGAATTAATGTTGTAATATGTAACTTGAAATGCAAATGTTTCTCTCTTTTCCCCCTTCCTCTCTCTTTCTCCCTAACTTCCAGAGGCTGTGTATTTTATTCATTTTCCAATGGCAATCCAAACTGCACAGAAGGAAAGAGAAAGGGAAGGAGGAGCTGGGATGGAAATTTGATGGCCTAGCGAGTAGCAACATGTAAATCCAATAAACAAATTCACTACACTGCACAATATGAGTGTCCACTCTTCTACTTTAAATATTTCTAGATCTCTGATCTTTTCCCTCTCTTGCTATACAGTGGTTGCATGGACAATCAACCAAACCATCACTCATGCTGCATATTTACTTCTGTTATGTTCTATGACTTAATGGATAAACATCCAGTTTTTTGGATTAAATGAATTAAATGACTGCTCTTTGAAACTATAGAGTTAGTTAGACTATTAGTTAGACAGAAAACACAATACATATAGCATAAACATATTCTCAGTAGAACAGAAAATGATAATTTATTTGTCTTTGAGCCAGAACTGTAAATGTTCCCTGCTAAAAAAAAAGACATGGTATGTTGAAGTAGAATACAATGAATGCCTTTTTATTTGAAATATTATATTAAAAGCATTATATTTTCTTTTCTCATTCTCTTGAGTTTCTGCATCATTATTATTATTATTATTATTATTATTACTTACCCTTCTCTCATCTGGTTTGTTCTGTAACAGATTTTAAGTGATATTGTCCTCATACAATCTCTCTCGTATGACCTAACTAGTGGAAGAGTGGTTTCATACTGATGGGCAAAGAGGGTGTTAAATATGCTATAAAGAGATTAGACATTTAAAACATATTTTTCAAATGTCTGTCACTGTCTCAGAGAGTATGACCCCCCCATGCCTCTTGTTTTTGTGTTATAGTGGTTTGCACCATGCTCCCTCGCAGTATGCGCACCGCTGTTACGGATCTGCCAGGGGTGGGGCCAAGGGACGTGCCTCTGATTGGTTATCGGCCATTGCAACCTGAGACTGACAACTCCAGAAGTGAATCAGGGAAACTGACTGACAACAGGCAGTTGGACCCACAACAGGTCAGACTCTGTGATATCCTTGTAATATTCTTAGACAATTTAATTGGGAATGGTCCATTCTGAGGTGGTACTAGGTTTTACATCCACTTATCATTGTATTTTAACTTCAAATACAACTAAACTTGCCCTGCCACCAAGGAAAATGTCATCAAGTAATAAATTATACTGTGGTGATCATGCCTGTCAAGCAGGCTTACATTGCTAGAAAGACCACTGTAGCAGGGCCAAGGCCATTGTACCAAGACACCTGGTGTTTTGGCGATGCAGAAATATTGCTACATTGTGGAGTTGGAGTTTTAAAATCCCCCACTCACCACAATACATGTACTTCAGGATTTCAGAAGTGGTGTAAACACCGTATACATTAAATAGTGACAAAAAGTTATCATTGTTATTTCATTTTCTATTAAGATTACACTGGGTAACGTGTGATGTGTGGTTATGTGTCAATAACTGCTGTACTCAAGCCAGCAGTATTTGACATAGAGTAGCAGCAGAAGGAAGTGCAATAGAGATATGCTCTCTGAAGTACTATTCCACCTTAATCCCACCACTGTTTAAGGAGGAGCCTTTTTCGAAGCCTTTTTTGCCATACACGATGTCTCTTTCTTTTGTCAGAGACGAACATTATGTTCAGTGCAAGGTTTTGCGGCTCTCTTTCACCATTCGACTCATTTTCATTGATTTGCCTTCCAAAAAACTTTCATTTTCTGTTCTCCTATTTGTCCCCAAAGTCAGGTTAGAGTAGATGTTTTTTCAAACAATTTTCTTTGGATTCTTTGGTAACGGGACTCCTATCAGTGGCTTGAGTAAACAGCAGATTCGGTCGGCTGGTTTTCAGAAAGTCCTCAAGCCATTTTAGACCTTAGAGAGGAGGGACGCCCCATTAAGGAGGGTCAATGTAAACAAACCATGTTTGTCTATGTATTTAATATTTGTTTGTATGCTACACTGCCATAGATTGAAAACCGTGCCATACTTTCATACTCTGTTCATGATCTTTGTAGAACACGTCTTTGTAGAAACCTCACTCACAAACAGAGCTTGCGTGTATATTACACAGCTAAGCACCCCCTTTTACAGTGACCATTATCACAAAAGCAGAAGGAACTAAGAGGCCATCTCCCTGACATTTGCCAATTTTCAGGATTTCAACAAAACCAATAACTGCCACTTTGTGGAATATATACATGGGAGCACTTTCAAGTGTTTGAAATCACCATATTTGAAAATGTGTGCAATATTCAAGAAAACTTTGAACTAAGTTGGTAATCAAGTAGGAATGAATGAATAAAAAATAATGCAACGTGAAATAATCCAAAGCAGTGTTATTTTCTTGCCAAAGCTTAGTCAAAGTTGGCAATTCATTTCAGGCTGAAATAAAACTGTCATGTGTTCATGGGCAAACATTTTCCTCGGTCTGAGCTTCCACACGATTCATGACCCGTTGATTATTCTGGGTTGCCTGACAATGAAGCAGCAGAGTCTTATCAGCCAGTTCTGAGGCGGACGTTCGCTCTGCCCATTTTACACAGCCTGCTATTTTCTCAGGAGTAGTACTTTATGTGCTTGTTTTTAATTCTAAAGCAAACGATGAACAATAATTTACGTGGCTCACTGTGCATATCGAATTACATTTTTAAATGGCTTATATACATACAGCGTTGTTTTATTTGACGTCACAGTTTCTGTTCCTGTTTTTTTGGCCGGTACTTCTTCTTCTTTCAGATGCTAAAAATAAGTTCTTGTGGAAACAATTAGTGTGTATATTATTTATGAGGCTGCTCAAAGTTAGGTGTCCTAAACAAATTCATTGACTCTGTTTTTTGAGGTACAGGTCAAGTAAAACGTTACAACAGTGTCAAGCGTGGGCTTTGAGCTCATTACCGAGCGCATACTGCTGCAACCGCTATTTTACAACTACCGCTGGTTAGGCTTATGGTGTCTGTTCAGTTCCACAACACTTAGGCATCATTTAGTACCTAGATTCTAGAAACTCCATAGGCTATAAAAAGAAGTCACACTGACACAGACGGTTATCTCTGTGGTAACTTCCCTCCGCTATGTGTCATGTGACTACCTCGCAGTCGGGTGGTAAATTATGCAGTAATTCATTGGCTCTCAGTACAAGTGGGTTACTCAGATGGCAGAGGCCAGGCCAGGGAGTGCTCATCGAGGTGTAATTGTACCCGGTGGTGTGTTCGGCCATTAATGAGCGACAAGGAAGCTTCCAAGCATGGCCATGGGTCTGAATTGTGCTGCGGGTGTATTGTCAGACCACATAATAGACCACCCTGTGATGTCTAGAGCTCTTCAGCCTTCAATCGGATATGTTTCCCAGGTCAGGGTGAGAGCTGTCGCCTGAGAGTCAGATATGTAGTAGAAGTCATAATTGGGCCTGGACTTAGGACTGGTCATTGGTAAAACATTAATTAACATAGAGTATTTCTAATTAGAGCCTGAACTTGTTTTCTGAAAAAAGTAGGGGGAATAAAAATTCACCAAGGACCCCCCAGCAAAGGCGTTTAGCCACAAAGGTTTCATAAGGCCATTTAAAAAAAATCTTTGGTGCATCCAGCCAAGCGCTGTTTGAACAGTTTCCCAAGGTTATTCCTACCTGAACCACCGTGTATTCCTTTAAATTACACCCTCCTGTGAGGTACCAAACTCCAAATGCCAAAGATCGTGTTGGTGCATACATTAGATATATGTCATTTTGTAAGTAGCTCCCTGTAAATATCCCCCAAAATATTTACAGCTGTTATTATAATATTGTATTTATTTTCTCCATATCTTGAGTAACAGCACCTGGAGAGTTTAGTGCTGGCATTCATACAGTAATCCACAGTGGCCCACCAGTTCCAGAGCCTCAGAGTCCCCTCAGCCAGCACTCAGCAGTCATGAGTCAATACTCTTCTCCATGTCAACTGGTGAATTTGGGGATAGGTTAGGGACCAAAGCTCAGCGTGTTGCAGCCATCTCGAGGTGGACACAAATGCTATTTCAATGCTTCCTGGTTGGCTTCCACTAAGAAAAGAAGCATGTCCCTTTGACATCATTTGATTATAAAGGCATATGTTCTTTGCTTGCAAACCAGTCAGCTTTGAGTTTGCAGTTTGGGGAAGCCAGGGCTGGTGGGTGGAAAATTGTGGCTAAGGAATCATAAAGACGTCCATAAAGGGTGGGTTGTGTCTGTTAATATGTTGCGGATATAGTAGCACACCAATGTCTGGGGTGTGCAGGCACAGAGGCCAGATTGTTTAGCGAAGCAGTACATGTGAACATAGAGTACACACTGCACTAGAGCATACAGTGCACTGCAGCTCTTGGGTTTCATTCATTTGTACTGTATCAGCTCATTTGTGTACATATTGTACCCCTCGAAGAGCCAATTGATGATTCATTCAGCTGCTCAATTACTTTTCGGTGTTGACTTCCAAGCTCACTAGCTCTTTTAGCAACACAGACAAGGTCAAATGAACAGGGCTACAGTGAAATAACACTGACTACACTCTGAGTATTCAACACTATTGATCAATAATCAAAATGATAGTTTCTTGTTAATTAGCACAGCTAATTAGCCTAATACGTAAATAGTCTAGTACTCACCACTGCACATTACTATTTATATTATGTTAGCTTGCTACAAAATTAAATTGATATGTTTAAAAAACATGATTATGTCTTTGATTGAGTCAGTATTGTCCCTTAACATTGACAAGTGTTATTTTCTTCTTTACAAACAGTTCTGCAAGTTAATTTTCATGATTGCTGAAGATAAAAACACTTATTTATCAAAGTGAAGGCTAAATGTTTTGCTTGGGAACATTCATGCATATATCAACCTTTTTGAGATCGGGTTGATTGTTTCTTTGTACACCACAGGGGTTAGTTGGAAGGGAGGTTTCCGTGGCCTGTTTCTTTGGAATTAGCTTTATAAGTAAAGCTCTTAACCCACCCAGCCCTGTGCTATTATTTTAAAGGAGAAGGGGTCTTTAAACGAAACTAGAGTTTTTAATACACCATGCTGTGTTATGTGTAACACAATATAACCCAGGCCCATGGCAACCTGTCACCCTATGAGCTGCATTGCAGATGAGATTAAGTAGGCGGTTCCTGTACTGAAAACCTCCCTTTATTTGATTCTAAGATTACAGGTAATTTGGTTTACTCATGTTTTTAGGTCACCGAGAAGAGATTATTCTTATGAAATGGTAAAACGATACACAGGCTTGATAAATTAATTGTTCAAAAATATTTATTTGAGATCAGTGGCTGCGTGAAACTACTCAAATGTAGTCATGATTACTTTTAAGAATAAAACAGAATGCTTTTGAATGTCGTCAAGAAGATTCAATCTCCTAAAGTAAATAAAGAATAGTGTGTGACTATGTAATGTATCTAGCTTTGAGCATTAGAATGTAGTATTTTGTGCCACTGCTCTTCTTTTTCCATCAAGTGCAAGTTACAGCTGTCATTATGACATTGAGTAGCTTCACTATTATGACTTGCATTGCTTTTCTTTAGCGTGCTCTGTGAGGCCGCTCTGTGACAGTTCCTTTGTGGACAGTGCTATTATAAATAAAATGCAATTGATTGATTGGTTATATCTTAAATCATTCACTTGTCCCGTGTGCAAACAATGGTTTGAGATAACAAGGGCACAGTCATGATTAATCTGTAGTTGTTTTCAGGACATGGCTCTGAAAACATGGTTTATTTATCATTTGCACACATATTCACATATTTGTGTTGGTACTATAGCACTGACCCTCACCATCATCCATGCTGTTAGTGCAAGGCCTGGGCTGTGCAAGCTGACAGTAGTTTGATATCCGTTATCACACACAGAAAACAATGTCCAATTATTTACATAGAGAGTGAGCGGAGGAGAGGGAGACAGGGAAGTTCACCTATATATGGTATATGGAGGAAAGCGTGAGAAAAGGAGTAGGGAAATGTTGGAAGGAAGAGGTGGGGAGGACAGAAAAGGCTATGAGAACAATAGATTCCTTTAAATAAGTCTCCATAGGCTGTATTTATGACTCCAAACTGCATTGTTTATTTTAGCAGAAATGGTGGCGGTAGTAGAGGTTGTAACTGTAATGGCGCTTAGCATGTCACTCAGTTTACCATTATGCGGCAAAAGCCCAGCAAGTCATGGAAACGGGATTTGTATTAGAGCAGAGGCTCAGGGAGGGAATGGGAGGTAGATCCAATGGAGACTGTAAAAGAAAGAGATTCTCCACCCTGCTCCATGCTGTCACTCCTCCGCATTTTGCTCTGCATTTCCGTGATGGTGGTCAGCCAAACCCTGTAGAGGACAGGAGAGGAGGAAATACAGCTGCCAGCAGTGTGTCCTGTTTCCTGTGTTTGTCTTTACCCATTATGCACTTCCTGCTCAGAGAGAAAGACACAGAGATGGAAAGAGAGACAAGGAGAGAGTCTTGGAGCGATGGAGCCTTTCTTGTGCAAAGAAACAACTGAGAATAGAGCAAGCGCGCTGTATCAAGGCCGGGCAGAGCCAGGAGGACGGGAAAGGGGAAGAAAGGAAAGAGACGAATGAAAAGGAGACAAAAATGGGGGCAGTGAAGGCCAGACTGCGGAGGAAAGGGAGCGGCTTTCGAAGTAAAATACAAAGATGAAACAAAGATAGGAAGCAGTTTTGTGGTATTGTGGTTTGTGTCCTATGGTCAGACTGACTTCAGAAGGGTCTGGGTTTAATCTCCAGCTGAGTCATATCGAAGGCTTTTAAAATGGCCCCTGCTGCCTCTCAGCTCGGCTCTCAGCAGTAAAAGAAATGGGTCGGGGTAAAGGCCCTGTAATAGGCTGGTGTCCTGTCCAGGTGTACTTGAACATCAGGCTGCTTCACACCACAGAAAACAGGGTAAGCTCAGCCCCATGAGCATTAAACTGCTGAAGCCACCAGTATTCTCTCCATAGACATTTTGAAATATGAATGAGAACTGAACACAGCAGTTTAGGAATGGACACAACTGTGTTTATGTCCTTATACACCCATACACACTATGACATTGATTCAATCAACATTTGTCCTAAGGCGTTAGTTATTTTGGCCAGTTGGTTAGTTTGGCCAGTTCAGCAATCAGCAAAATGTTTGAAAAAACAATGTTTACATTGAATAAAAGGTGCCTACTGAATTTATTTGAAAGTCAAGTTAAGAACAAATGTTGATTGGATCAAAGCCTTAGCTGTCCATAATTTAGGCACTTCACTATGAAGGCAGTATCATTTGTGGTTGAAGTCTCAGAGCTGAAGATCCAGTTTTATCTGAGCTGAAATTAAGACTACCACGTATATTGCCACTGGAGTAACAACCTAAGTAGAAGTATGTGTTGATTTAGAGTTTGACAAACAGGTAACCCAAGTGTCCACTAAAGTACAATGGAAAACATTTTCCTAAGTAAACATGTATCGACTTGCCTTTGTGATTAGTGCCTACATTAAACTTTGTAGAGTTCCTCATGCATTTCCTGCCTGATTATTGAAAGGAATTAAAGTATATGGTGGTTACTGTGCTGCTCTGTAGGTAGGGTATAGATTTGTGTTCCTGAACAGATTGGCAGGAGTGAAATGGTTTGAAAGTTATCCACTACAGGGCAATATCTCTCAGTCAATCTCTTCTCTCTGCTTCCCTGCCTGCCCGCTGCAGCCACACTGTCAAACAGGTTTGTCAGTATAGGAAGAATAAAGACAGCTATAAGATGAGGGAGGGAGGGAGGGAGAGAGAGAGAGAGAGAGATTTGAAATGGAGCTCTGTTCAGCCAGTAGCTACAGGCTGTGTGAGGTGTGTGCAGCGTGGGTGTGCCCGAGTGACGTTGAAACGGATGGGGGGGTGGCCTACCGACAGCTTCAGGTGTGTTTGCCTGTGCAAGAGCAAGAGGGAGGAAGACAAACAAAGGAAAACGGCAGCAAAACGGACACAAACACGAGACCAGAGGCGAGGAGCAATACGTTACAAACGGCCAGATGAAACAGAGTGGGGGAGATGGCCTTTTCTCACAGATCGTGAAGATTTCCAGGAAACTGGCAGCGCTGGGCCCGTCAGGACTTGATAAGTCCAAGGTAACTCCGGTTTTTTTTGGTGTCGATGTCACAGTGTGATAGCAACATGTGGGCCAGGAGGCACAGAGAGAGCCAGAGCATTGTATGTGGTATACATCTCAACAACAGCAGTGGCAAACAGCAACAGTGCGATGCAGTCCGGCAGTGAGGGCCGTGGACGTGGGACAGGAGAGTCACAGGACTTGGCCTTGGCGCCCCCTACGTGAGGCACTCGGCCTGGATTTCTCTGGCTAACGCGGTTCTTCAGGGGTAGGAATTTATCTTTTGTTTCGGATCAGAAAAGATAAGCCGAGTCGATGCCAGGCACGGATCAAATAAGGTCACCCACACAGCACATTAATAATACAGTGATCCTAATTCAATCACTACAGGGACAGTAAACAACTGCCACCACATGCCTAATGACAGTGGTGAAATAACAGGCAGTGCGATTGACAGTTTATTGAGCTGATTGGGTAGGACAGCCCATACAGAGTAACAAGGGATTTCATTATGCTGATGATGATGGACTTATGACAGAGCAACAACCAAATGGGCAGTTTCCTGTGATTATAACAGAGGTTGGCATGCCAATAAAACAGTGATTTAAGGTGTGATTGGAGGATGATGTCATGTTTTGTCATGCGTTTTTTTCAGGATGGAAATCCACAGTTAATTCAGTGTTAACCAAAAGAAAAAAGTGTTTTTCAGAAGATCGGGAGTGTTTCTTCAGTCTGTCTATAAAGAAAGAAGTTATATGACAGCAAAAAAAATCAATAGTTAATTTGAGGTGGCAACAGGTTTTGCCTATCTCATATAGCTAACATCTTTCATCTTTTTAATGCGGTAATAAAATGAAAGCGGTTGTGTGCACAAAAAGTTTTGCTACTTTAAAATTTGTTATTGATTTTTCTTGCCATCCCTTTGCGCAAAGGTTGAATAGAATGGTAACTAAAATATTTGAGCATATTGCCTGTCACAAGGTTTCTTGTATCTAGGAGCAAGTGTGCTGGGTATGTTGCAGCTCAATGGTAAAAAGAGGTGACCTCAGCCATACGGTGTATCAATGACTGAGCAGAGTGACCATGACCCAGATTAACAGCTAGCTAGACTATACTGGTCCTGGGTTTCACAGGTGTTATATTCTCTTCTTTATCTATTTATTTATTTTAAGGCTGCCTTACTTTTGTCTGAAAACAATTGTATGTTCTGAAACTGGCATAGTTACCTGGTTAAATAAAAATAAATGAATATACTAAACAATCAAAATGTACCAAATCTACCTCAGGATTGTATATAGGCTACCAAGACAATGCTCCATACATGACTTCCATGGTAATGTCAACTAAGCACTACTGTTGTTCTTTTGCTCTGATAACATGCAATTGTACCCACTTCCATTTACAAAGCTGGATATTTTGCTGAAGCAGTGTGGGTAAAGTGCATTGCTCAAGGGTCCAGCATCAGTGCCCCACCTGAGATTTTAACCTTTAAACCTGTTACCTTGCCCTACCACAAAAGTGTTCCTTTCCACAAAACCTGGGTCCTGATTTTCAATGAAATGAGTTTGATCAGCAGGTCTCCAGCAGATCACCAACTGGCCTACTCAAACCGCTCATTGAATGACTATGATCTCATGATTCATCGTATGGTATCTGTGTTGTTCAGGTGGAGTCTTCGCCCATGAAGACAACGTGGTACTGCCCGTTGAACCTGGTAAGGCCCTCATACCAAACACCACTATAGACAGAGAGCACTGCTGGTGCGGAATATACTAGAAAGAGCACAACTACTTGAGCTTTCTGCAATTGGAGTACAGAATATTTAGAGGATATTAGGCTTTAGTGTGCAAAATAAAATGTATAAAAAGTGTTGCTCCAAAAAGTGCTGCTCATATCTGAGCATTAGTCTGTTTTCACAATTGTCAATCAAGCCCTGTTTGTGAAGATCATTGGGTTGTTTTTCAAATAATTATTGTAACTATATGACAATGAAGTGCTTAATCTATGTTTTGGAATCCCCACATCTTTCTCTATGGTTTAAATTCCAACACGTGTCTTATTGCTCTTCCTCACTCAGTCGTCGGTGTCAGAACAGGAGGAGGAGGGGGTGATCTACACCGTAGTGGTGAAACAACAGAATGTCGCCCCCACCTGTTCAAGGGTGAGACTGCGCTCATTTATCATTGTTATTGTTGCTCAGCAACACTTTCATGGAAATCTTGAAACACAAACTGGTCATGCAAAAAAAAAAAAGACATGGGCTAGTCACCCTAGATATCAGTCAGTAAAAAATGAATCTGGTTTTATTAGTAATAAAATAAGAAGTGGATGAATGTGTGCTGTTGCTAGGTTAATGAGGACTGGCACATTGCATGCCACATTTTTGAATGGGCTGCCTATGGATTGTGGGCCACCAGCAGGGTTCAGATCCCTGGTGGAACACATAATGGCTGCTGATAGATTAGCCCTGACGAACTAAATGCCACTGCATTAAAAAGCTATCTGCTCTCACTTATTGGCCTCCCTCTTTCTCTCTCCTTCTATTGCACTCTCCCCTACATCTTCTCTCCTTTGCCCCACCCTTTTATGTTCTCCCATCTCTCTCGCTCCCTCATTTTCACCCCCCTCCCTCTTTCTCCTTTTCTTTCTCCTATTCTCTCTCTCTCTCTCTCTCTCTCTGCAGCGTCTGACCTCACGCTCTCAGTGCGTGAAAGCAGGGACAGAAGAGAAGCTGGTCCTCCACCTCCTGCACTCCTTTTACATGGGCGACTCCTCTTTCGTCTCCATCTTCCTCTCCACGTACCGCTCCTTCACCTCTACACAGAGAGTGCTGGACATCCTGACCAACAGGTAGAGAGAGAGAGATAGAAATACTCTACGTGCAGCATTCTACACAAGAATGCACAACCGTTCCTTATTCCCTCGTATCACATACAATGAACCTGTCCTCCGTAAATACGCTTCGGTTTCAAATTATTTTATAAGAGTTTATTTGATTTCCTGGACAACATCGTGAGTTCACCGCCCGCTGAGGTTGACAGTAAAAGTGATATAGTGACATCATGAAAACGCTGCCATGAATTCAGCTACTGCACATGTTATCAAAGTAATGAATGGAGACAAGCACAGGCACAGTGATACTGCTGTCTATATTGTGTCTCTGTCTGTAGGCTGGAGCATCCACCAGGGGAGAACAAAGAGAGCCAGAGCAGAGTGGCCTTCAACATGTGAGTTGTAACTAATATATAATATCATGAAATAGCACACCATTGTCACATTGTTACACCACTATCACTGAATTCTCTTTTCAATTATTATTGTAGTTGGGTCAGGTGTCCTTGTCAGGAAGGAACATAGTTAACCCATATCCGCCTAATGCATTATTCTGTATAAACACGCTGTGTGCCTAGCCACAAAACACCCATTCACACTCAGCCAACCTTCAGTCTAGCACTTCCCTCTTTTTGGAAATAAGAGAAACAATAGGCAAGTTATGTATAATTGGAAATAGCATGAAATTATCTTTATTTTTATGTATAAATTGATGTGTTATGCCCAATCACAAAAAGTTGCAATTGAAAAACATTATATACAAATTATGAAAATTTGAAAAGATGTATTTGTACATAATTCATAATAATACATTATTTGTGGAGATATATGGTATGTCATGTCAATTAAAAGTTTTAACGAATTTGTGTTATTATATACAACATATGTGTATTATGTACAGATACATTCTTACAGTCTTACATTTATTTGTCACATCTACTGTACATTTACATGTAACCATTTGGAAATTTGATGTGAAGAGTTATATTTCAATGAATTGAGTTCGTATCATTCTCTGTAATGTCACAAGTTCATCTCATTCTTCGTTTTATTATTAGTTTCAATTTTTTGCATGCCTCTTGTTTGTTGTGTCTGTTGGGATCATCATAAGCGAACTTCTGGTAATGGAAGTGGCCAAAACATGGATCAGGACACATACGCACCTCACATACCGAAGTCGCGCAGTTTCATCTTTGTATTATGGGCTTTATTGTAAACAACGCAAGCATTTAGGATAGCGATGTCAAGAATGTACCAAATTATTTTATACTTACCACTTTAGTGACTTTGTTTGTGTCTTGTAACAGGCATTTTTTTGTCAGCGAAGTCTACACACTGCATGTGTTTGTTATATAATGATATATATATCATTATATAGACTGCTGAACTCCACACCACCTCACAGGGCACAGTCCACATCCATAGCATAGTCTATCTGTAATATTGTATTATTGCAGTGGTGGGCCATCAGGGCCTGCAAGGCCTTCTCTGCTGGCCTAAAAAATATCTGAATCACAGACTGATGTTAATTATATTTTGTCCATGAATACTTATTAAATCATTCCAAATGGTCTGTCCGCTTTCTTTCATAGCTTTTCCCCTGGTTGCGCTGCGTCCAGACGTGTATTTTCATATTAAAGCATTTAACCAATCACATTTCAGCCATCATTTGTTGCCACGGTCAAAGAAATCTGCCTGGAGGCCTTCACAATCAATTCTGAAGGCCCTGTAGCATAAAATAAGTGTTGATCAAACTGTTGCTTCAACCAATCAAATTTTGAGATGGAGACACCAAGGCCTTCTAGAAGGCCTAGGTACGTCAGCGTATTCACACCCTTTGATTGGATAGTCAGAGAGTGTCTGACTATGATGTAATGTGATTGGTTAAATGCTTTAATATGAAAATACACGTCTGGAAGGAGCGCAGCCAGGGGAAAAGCTATGAAAGGAAGCGGACAGACCATTTGGAATTATTTAATAAGTATTCATGGACAAAATATAATTAACATCAGTCTGTGTTTCAGACATTTGAGCGGACATTTTCAGCCCTAAAGCGAATTAAAACTTATGCCAGAAATACATCAGGGCAGACTCGACTTTCAGCATTAGCTTCGATGGCGATAGAAAAGGACTTCTTGATGGAACTGAAACACACGGATAATCTGTACGACAGAGTAATTGAACTCTTTTTGAGGAAAGAAAGGAGGATGGATTTTGTGTAAAAAATAATAAGGATTTTTGGTGATTAAAATGTTGCTATTTTCCTAAATAATATTGCAATTTTATGAGGTTATTATTGATGTTTCATGTTACGATCTTGTTTAGCTAGCTATCTAACCAGCTAAGTTTATGTAATAAACATGAGCTGTGACTCGAATAAAAATAGCGATCATAAAACAGGTCAGCTAGCGCTTTTTCTTATTATGATCAGTGTGTTTGTATGATTTAATGAAGTGGCTAACCACCTTAGTCTTTAACATTAACTTTGTATCATTCAATTTTTAATAACAAGCTAGCCAGCATGCAAGGCAGATAATAACATGGCACGGCAGGCTGCATTACAAAATGTTATAGATAGCATAACTATCCCACACTGAACACAGGCTGGTTCTGGTTCTGCCGATCCGGTCTCGCGGTGAGAAGAGAACCGTGTCTCTCTGGTGGCAGCAGTGAGTTGTCTTTCTGTAAGCACAGATTCTCACCCGCTGTGATGAGGCAGGCCTGGGTCTGTGAGAGGAGACAGTGACCCCCCCCGTCTTCCTCTGTTATGTCCTGTCCCTACACCGTCCCCATAGCCCCATGTTTACACTGCATTTCTGAATAATAAGAATAAGATGGTTTTTATAGCCATAAAATAGTTATTGAGGGGTGGATCGATTCAGACGGAGCCATAGGCGTAGCGTGGGGGTGCTACCCCGGGGAAATAAATAAACTGGTCTCAGCTTCTCTCCGTACCCCGTCCGCGGAAAATGAAATGAAAACTGGTACGCCACTCACTGAAGGCCTAGGTGTGAAATGCACGGCCCGCCACTGTATTATTGTAATCATGTATATAACTCACATATCTCATGTATCTACCTTATAGTGTATTTATAATCCACACCTGTAGCATAGTAGTATCAGTAGTACTGTAATAATGGTAGTCTCATGTAAATATCTCATGTATATGTATGTATACTGTATGTATATATGTATATATCTCATGCTCTCATGTGTATACTATGTACTACCTTATAGCACATTTATTCCACTTATACCTATTTATTCCACTTATCCAACTCTGTATACCTTGCGTAGTGTATATTAGAGTGTACTTATTATTGCACTTACTCTCCTGCACATACGGTATAGTTGTACATAACTGCTATTTGCACTTCTGGTTAGACCCTCCTTAATTTTGTTGTTTTGTGTTTGCACTGGCAATGACAATAAAGTGAATCTAATCTAATCTAATCTAATATACTATTTGGACCTTGCACCTCAACACGCATTTCAATTCCATTGAATTTCTGCTACAGGATTTTCCATAGGTCGGTGGCTGTCGTGTTTGCGCAGTCTACAGGAAATCCCGTACACCGGTGAATGTACCGTTTGTGAGGTCTACGGAAAATCCCATTATTCGGCAGATATGGGTTCATGATATTACAGGAAGGAACAGAGTAATGATGTTAGTATGAAGGGGAGCAAAGTTATAACTCCCTTACGCGACACTCCCTTATGCAACGAAAATATGGAGATCCATGTATGGAGATCTAATATATTGCTAGTTTTCTAATACATTCTAGATTTTTCGTTATTTGTGTCAATTAAGCACTGTTCTCACAATATTTTCTGCGTGTACTTATAACATATAACGATGATATCAAGAGATGACACAGGCATGTGGGTGAAATTAGAAGCATTATATGTAATACATTATATTGTAATATGTATTGCAAAATATAGTTAATAATAGAATTGCAACATATTGCACAACATACAGATTATTGCCACTTGTCATATATTGTAAAAAGTATGACCATATATTTAATAATACCATAATATATTTTGAAACAAAAATAACAATATATTCGCATGTATTGCAAAATAGATGTGGAGTCCTTTTATATATGCAAATATATAATTGAATATATTACAGTATATTTTTCAACATATGTCAATATATGTTCATTGCGTAAGGGTCAGGCATCAAAATATAATATGTGATAACCCTGTGTGATAACCTTTCCCCGAATCACTCTTGCAGGGCAGTGTGTTCGGTCTTTAGCGCATGGCTGACTGAGTATCCAGAAGACTTTCGGTCCCTGGGAGATCCAGCCCCCATCCTCCGTCTCACCCCCCTCCTCCCCACAGACTCCTCGGGGTCAGAGGTCAAAGGTCGGCTCCTACGAATTGCTGAAGAGCTGAGTGAACGGGCACTGTTATGTGACTCTCCTACAGGTAACAGTAGTCAACTTGCTGTTCTTATTTACATTTATTTCTACTCTGATGCCTTCTTTCCCCCTGTTTACATTTTTATGATATTTATTATTTTTAAATTTTAAACTATGTTTTTATTATTATATTGCACGCTGTCCTTACTTTGCTGACAGCCGTATCCATTTTAAATGCTTTCATATAATCGATATTTGATATTTGATATTTGATAAGTACTCTCCTCAGTTGTATAACTGTATCAGCCACTCAAACCCATAACCCTCCAGGTCTGGGTTAGTGCTCTAATATCTGCTAATGTTCACTGTCTTGTTTACTGTTGCTGTGATCTGATAGCCTTGTCAGTTTTTCCTGGAATGCTTCTTAAAATAGTGAGACACACCTTGACATGCAGCTATGTCAGACAGATCAATGTCGGACTGAGTGATTGTTTCTCGCAGATAGCATCACCTCTGTGACCACTCCCACTGACCCTGGCAAGTTTGATGCCACCAACATCCTGGGCTTCCCTGGTCAGCTGATTGCCGAGCAGCTGACCATGATAGAGACGGTGAGTCAGAGATCTGGGCAGATACACATGCTGAGGGCCATGGAGGCCTACTTTCACCGTGGAATACCAAACCGCTCATCACAGCCTCGGCCACTGTCCCACTCATTTACATCATTACATAGCTTTATTTAGGTAATTCAGACTTTAAATTGCTTATACTTTCAGTAGTTGAATACTGAAAAATAGAAATAAAATTAAAAACAAAATATTTGATACATACCAATTTTAAGCAGTACCCTACTAGATATTGAGTTTCTCTTTTTCTCCCCCCCCAGGAACTATTTGTTCGCTTGGTTCCCTACCACTGCCTGGGCTCTCTGTGGTCCCAGCGGGATAAGAAGGCCCGCGATGGGGTGTGTGGATCTGTCTGGGCCACGGTCCGGCAGTTTAACCGGCTAGCCAACGCCGTAACGGCCTCCTGCCTGTGGAACACGGGCCTGCGGACCCAGCAGAGGGCCCGGCTCCTGGAGAAGTGGATCAGTGTTGCGGAGGTGAGGCAGAGCTGTCGTATTCATCAGTTCACCAGAGCACGTATCAGCCTGTGCTAGTATGGATGCATGTATGTCCAGTCTTGCACCATGCCTGGTAGTCCATTTTTCATTCTTTTTCTGTGTTTATTTTGTGGCTGTCCTTTTTCACACTGTTTTTACAGACACACAGTCGCACGCACACACACACACACACACACACACACACACACACACACACACACACACACACACACACACACACAAAGTTTCTCTCTGTCTCCCCCCATCTGTCTCTCTGATGTACACTCAATCACTCTTTGCATTATGATGCTCTTCCAACATTTTCTGTGTCTATGCATGAGATCCTCTAGAAATGGTCAATATAATGTTCATAAAAGTCATTGATTTTGGTTGTCCTCCAAAAGAATGGAGCAGGCACTGTTATTGACCACTCTGTACATGTTTTTTATAAGCTCTGTAGCTTTCTTGTACCTGAAAAGGGTGACAGTGTAGTATAATGTTTAGCAAACTGTGCTTTGTACCATAATGAGCCTGAATTGCTTCAGTAAATATGTAGCTGTATGAATGGATTGTATGTAAAGAAATGTAAACTGTGTAAGTTGTTCTGGATAAGAGTGTCCGATAAATGCCTGCAATGTAATGTAATATACTGTCATTGAGAGCCTGACTGCTATGATGATTATTGACAGGAGTGTCGTGCCAGGAAGAACTTCTCTTCGCTGTATGCCATTGTGTCTGCCCTGCAAAGCACCCCCCTTCACCGGTTGAGGAGGACATGGGTGGAGACGGACAGGTCGGTGAACAGAGTGATATAGACATAAAAGTGCATACGCACAGATATGTTGCACTTGTATATGGGCAGGATTAAATAACACAATGAAACAAAGTTGTTTGAAGACCACTGCCCATAGGATCAAAGTAATGCAAAAACAAGTTTTGCAAGTGGAGCTTTTGAATTGAAAAGAACGCAACCAAAAATGAATATGTGCCCGTTATCAAATAAGCTTTCTTTGTTATTTCACTGCCTTTCACTGCAAGTCAGGTTAGTTTCACTAAAAATAAGAGGAATAGTGAATCTTGTTGAACCAAAATCATTTAGACTGATTAGTATGAATAATGAGAAAAAAAAGTTAGAAAGTACATTGCACAAATAAAACAATGGTACTTTGAAAATATTACCACCAAAAGTTTACATTGTAAATTGCTTATGGCTACCTATTGTGTGTACACCTGAACAGCATTGCAGAGGGTGAATATTTCTCATTTTGAGTGATGGCCTAAATCCGTTGAAAACTGTGGTCGGTGAAATGAAACATTGACTTTGCTCTGTGTCTTGACATTGCCAGGGAGGCAGTGAGGAGGTATGAAGAGCTGTCAGACATCTTTTCTGAGAAGGACAACTACTCTCAGAGCCGGGAGCTGCTCAAAGAGGTGAGTCCCAGTGACGACGATGATAATGCCTCTTCATTTATTCATGTCTGACATTGACAGAGAATATTGAAGCATTGACAGAGAATAACATTGAGACAGCAAGCAAAAACTAAATCTAAAAGAGAAAATTATTAGTTTTATTTTATATTATTATTTTATAATATAAAACTCCAAAGTCGCTGATAAACAACTTGCTGACTGACTTCAATTACTATTTTCTTTCATTCATTAGCCAGCTTGCTACCTTCCTCGTTGGGTCACCAAAATGTTGTGTCATATAAAGTGTGAAATGTTACTAATATGGTCATGCTTCTGGTAGAGTATTTTGGAGATCATATTTACGCTACAGAGAACAGTTTGGCAAAGACACCAGACCGAAAGAGAGCACAAACATGGCTTTCAGTGGCCAATGATTTTCCCTGGTAAAAAGCACTTACATGCAAATTAATTAAAGCAGCCAAAATTCCTTGATATCAGATCTCACTGTCATATTCTATCATCCTCCAACAATGATGGATGATGGATGATGGACTGTCCTAGGCATCATTCATTCCATGTGAAGGGTTGCTGGTTTCAAAAGGTTTATTTTTACCTTCCAGGAAGGCACATCAAAATTTGCCAACTTTGACACTAAGATGAACCACAGAAGACCAACAGGGGTAAGGGAGCCTCCTTTAGCATGGGCCAGTTTCACGCACTCACTATTGACTGTAGATTATGTTTGTCTTCAAGATGTAATGTTCACACACACACATTAATGGTCAAAAATGGGAGGCCTAAGATGCGGGAACACAAAGTCAAAATGTGAAGATGTGGGTTTAACAAGGCTACTGTTTTTTCTGTGCTATCTACATACAATACCATCTAATCTTTTCAGTCCACTGACTCAATCTGGAATTAAATATTAGTGACTTGCTGATATGGCCAAAACTGATATGGCTGATGCCTTGCTGATCTTGGGCCTATGCCAGATATGTGAATATGTATGAGTAGTAGCTTTACCTTTTAGTAGATGGGGCAATAGATTTAGTCCCAAGATTTTAACATAGAGTGTGCATGACATGGCATGCTTATTTTGCTGGCAAAAAATGCTTGCTATCTGTTGTTTCAAGCGGCCGTGATTGTGTTTTGTGCTCATTGTCATCTCCTTGATTCCATTCTTGATTCCAAGTCTGTGGTCCAGGGTACTGTCCCCTACTTGGGCATCTTTCTCACTGACCTCACCATGCTGGACACAGCAGTCAAAGACACACTGGAGGTAAGACACTTTATCTGTCTGTGTACACAAACTGTCCAATTAGACATGAGTAGTAATATTCAAATAATATGCATTAACATAACTCATAACATTAACATAACTTAATATTCTCCATTTCAGAATGGCTATATCAACTTTGACAAACGAAGACGAGTAAGTATTGAAATCGATGTCCAAAATGCTGCAGATAAAAAGTGTTAAGGAAGGCTAAGAACAGAGATAGAAAGATATGCATTAATCCTCCAACCTTCCACTTTAATGTAAATGTGTTCTTGTGACCACACAGTTTAATTAAATGCTCTTTCGGGCCCTATTTTAACTAGCTGATCAATCTGCATTCTCACCAGGGGAGGTATGGATTGTTTATTATAATAATGGCCTATCTGTCAATGTGTATCAGTCCAGTGGTAATGTACTTGAGTGTTCAATCAGTCAATAAATATGCTGTACATTTGAGATGAGCTTGGCACAGTGTTAATCAGTCCAGCGTTGACATGCTTCGGTTTTAGTCAGTCATTGTGTGTGTACTTCATTTTCTTATCCATTTACAGTATTTGATTTATTCATCAGTGACTATGTACAATATAAATGGGGACACATTGGTGTATTGTACCTGAGTTACCTAACAGGTACTCAGAAAACAAACTGCTCTTGCTTTCCCTCCTTTTCAGGAATTTGAAGTTTTAGCTCAAATCAAACTTCTACAGTCCTCTTGTAAAAATTGCTATTTCATCCGTGACGAGGCTTTTCTACAATGGTACCATAGTGTACCCACTTTGAGTGAGGAGGAAAGGTATGGATGACATCTTCAGTGTGGTTGTATTTATTGCTACTGTTGCTAGAAGTTAAGCTACTACAGTTATTAAAATGCCCTTGCTAATTGAATGTATATTATACATAGTGCAGCTTGTTTCTAGATTCATTCTTAACCAGCCTTGATAGAACATAACAACATTTACTATTAAAAAAGCATGTTTTGATTGTGGATTTTTAAATGTTATTAAATCACATTCCTGGATGTTTTAACATTATCAATATAATTTTAATGGTGTGACAATTGTTACAGTTACAGACTATCCAATCAGATTGAAGGACTGTCTGAACCGAGTCCTAGCCGTGCCCTGAATCCCACAGTAGTTATCACAAGCTGCCCAGAGTAAGTCTCTTTTCTGGTTCACCACTCTTATTGGTGCGCTGATCACAGTACAAATGATGTAGACCAGGTGTGGTCTATATTCTCTGTAAAGGGCCGGTGTGGGTGCAGGCTTTTGTTCTAGCCCAGCGCTACAACACCTGATTCAACGCATCAACTAATCATGGTCTTCGGTCAAAACCTTAATTTGTTGAATTAGATTGGTGTAGTAGTGCTGGGCTAGAACAAAAGCCTGCACCCACACTGGCCCTTTTCATAGACTATTGACCACCCATGATGTACTGTAGATAGTACAGATGATGTTGTAGTGGGTAAATTAATATAATATATATATACTGTGCACACGTAAATATATGGTTAAGGCAGATTCCAACTAAAACAGTTTTGCTTGGGAAAGTAAGAAAAGGACAAACATTCCACTGTCCTGAAAATAAATAACCTGAACTGGAACATTTCACACAACTCTGTTCCAAAAAAAATTCCCATTGTTTCAAGAGCTGCAATTGTCTCTGATGGGACTGATTCTGCAAACGCGATCTCTGAAATTTGGCTCAAGATCACTCATTGTCATATGAGTTTTTTCCAACTATTACCGTAACTGTATTTTCCTCATCTCTCTCCCACTCAGCAATCTCCCTTCAGAGACCAGCCCTTCCTTTGAAAGCGAAGGTGTTTTTGACCTCCCCTCTCCTGTCAATCACCTGCTTTCTAAACTTGCCAAGGTAAGAACATCATTATGGTATTTTCAGTGTTTGTTCAGTACAGGCAGAATTGCTTTCTCATGGTAACATAATGTTAATGGTTTACAATAAATGTATAGTTTTATGATGACTATAAATACAGATAACTGCAAAAATAAAAACAAAAATATCAACATAAGTGTCGTAATAGGGCAGAACAGCTTCAATGCACCTTGATTCTACTAGTGTCTGAAACCTTATTGGAGGGATGCAAAACCCTTCTTCCATGACAAATTCCATCATTTAGTATTTTGTTGATGGTGGTGGAAGACGTTGTCTCAGGCACCACTCCAGAATCTCCCATAAGTGTTCAATTGGGTTGAGATCTGGTGACTGAGATGGCCATGGCATAGGATTTACATTGTTTTCATGCTCAACAAATCATTCAATGATCACTCATGCCCTGTGGATGAGGGCATTGTCATCCTGGAAGAGACCACTCCCATCAGGATAAAATTATTACTGTAGGATGAATGTAATCACAGAATGTATTTTTATTTACTGGTGCTTCTCTTGCTCTCTACGGGGTTGAGTAGATCTAAACCATGCCAGCAAAATGCACCTCACGCCATAACAGAGCCACCAGAACCGTTTATTAACTCAAGTGATTCCTTTATTACCTGTACCTCTTATATTTCAAATGTCATTGTTATTGTTTTAGTGGTAGAAAGTGCAATACAAATTCATCATTACTGTTATGATTTCAGCACATGAAATCACCCTCAGTTTCCTGTCTGGACGTTGATTCCTCCCCTTCATCCACTGATCACACCCCCTCTGCATTGACCCCATCCACCAACGTCATCAAATCACACCGTCGCTCGGTTTCCTGCGGCAACACTCCCGCCAATAACAGCAAAGGGGCTGGGCCAGATATGCGAATCATCAGGATACGGATGGACATACAAGATGGAAATTTATATCGCAGTATACTGGTACTAACCCACATTGATGACATGCTTTGGCTAAGACATTAACATAGTAATGAAACATTAAAATGGTAAAATGTGATTTTAATCTGATAGTTAAGCTTCTATGGTAGAAATGATCCCAAAGAGACTCGTTAGGCTCCATTATCATGCCTGCAAGTAGACAATCTCCATCAGAGTTCTGTCATAACATACCATTTAGACTTAATATCATGCAGATTTCCTATTCAAATAGTAGTCAGATTGCTAATATAGCTGTATTATATTGTTGTCTGTCCCATAAGGTGACAAGCAATGACAAAACGCCATCTATAATCAGCACTGCCTTGGTGAAGCACAATCAGGACCCAAAAGAAGCCCCCAGATACCAGCTGATCCAGTTGCTGCCTGACGGAAAAGGTTGGGGCATTTCCTCTCTTTGATATTATTACCCATGTCCCCTTTGTCAAATTTGATCCATGGCCTCAGAACATAAATGGCCACTGTTCCATGCATTTCAAATGTCAAAGCCAATTAGATTAGGCTGTTAGATTAGATGCTCCTGTACGCCATCTTAATAGAAAAATACAATATGGTGTGATAAGTTTAACAAACACAAGATTAAAAATTAGCCTTATTGATCAATGTGATGTATTGCAAATGTCATCAATTATTAAACCCTGAAAAATCCATGAGCATATGCTCTAAGGATAAACAGACTAATCCTTTTTATCATCTGCCAGAGCTGACAATACCTGCTACAGGAAATGTATTCTACGCTATGACATCTTCCAGTGTGGACTTTGAGTTGAGAAGACAAGGAATGACCACGCCTTTTGGCTCTCCATCAATCAGTAGCGACACCAGTGCCACCTTCCCACGAATCAAAGCAAAGGGGCGGAGACTGGTCAGGACACTCTTTTGACGTCACCTCGCTTTCCTAATCCCATGTGCACACCAAGTGTCACCACAAATTGGACAACTTCTAAAAGAGGTTGCAGAAGAACTTTGTAGGTGTGAAGTCTTCCTGCCCCTTCATAGTCATTGTTTTCCAGCCTTTGTGAGTTCTTGGTGTTTTTTTTATTCCGTTGGTGCAGAATCTGCCCATTAACATTTCCCCCACTGACATTTCTCTTTCAGCTCATCACTTGGAATTTGTGAAGGGCTGATTAACACCTGACATTTCTTTTTGCAGACGTAACACTAACAAACACCATTTTAATAAGATGTATTCTTTACTATAATGGATTGAGGCAGCAGTGACCTTAATGACCTTGGAATGTAACCAGACTCCCATTGGTGTAGCAAAGAAAGCATTCACTGGACTGTCTGTGTTCTGAGTTTATTTACTGCACCAGCCTAAAATCATGAACGCAAAACTTTGACACACCTCAAAAAACATGTTTCACTCACACTGTCTTGATGCCATGTTGCCCTGGAGGTCTGCCTGTGCGGGACATTTATTTATATAAGCTGTGAGTTTGCCATTTTTACCTGACAAATTAGATCAGTAGTGAAGTAGAGCCTAAGGCACTTAACTCATGAGCAAAGGATTATGGGTACAAATCTTAGGTGGGACACCGGTATTGAGCACTTGAGAAAGGTACTTCAGAGATTACCGTACATTTTAAATTATGAGAACTGGACACAGGAGTAAACTCAGCAAAAAAAAAAATGAAAGGATGATTTTATTTCTGGGCAGCCCTAAGCCGCAACCTCATCACACCAAGTAATCACAGAGCTGCTGACTCTTTGTCCAGCAGCAGCAGTTTTTGAAAGGCCTCTTTCGTGTTTGAGAAAAAGAAATGGCATCACCTGCTGGGTGATATTTTTCATTAGTGGATGAGTCAGTGTCTATGGGATTAAAGGCAGGAAGGGAGGGGAGTGGCGCACGACTGACATGCAAGTAAGGCTTGCATAGTGTGATATTGAGTGATTCTGGAAATATATTCTGGTGACAAACTTGCGAAACCTATTCCAAGACAAGCATTTTATTTTTATAAAACTGTAATACACTATGATTGTTTGTTTGATATGTATATCTAAATATATATTATATATATATAGCAAAATTACTAAAGTGTGCAGATAACATTGAAAATCTGTTTACATTTCTTAAGCTGTTTGTTTGTCAGGAATGTTCATCAAACTATGTGGGTGATACTGCCAACATGAATATTTCCCTGCAACAATGCTACTACTGCATTTTCAGAGGTGAATATCTGAGCTACTGTGATTGGTAGAATGAGATGCAGGTGGGTTAACATTAGTAGTGTACCACAGCGCACAAAATGACCAAAGAGACCGATTTTATAAATAGGTTCTAAAAGCAGGTCACCTTGGACAAAATCATTATGTTAAAATTGTCATTATCATTGGCAGCATGGTTATGAGTATGTATCATAGTTGCATGGATTCAGACACAGGCCAAACAAGTTCATGACAAGTTAATATATTGGTGGTCTATACATGCTAAGTATTCCAATTAATATATTGTTGATATTGGGAAACCAGAAATCATTGCAGTTAAAATAGTCACAGTAAAGTACAGTATATTCATGCTAGCAAATTATATTCAAATACGTATATCTTTATTTAGTCATGGATGCATAAATCTAACATATACCAGCCGGACCACCCACAAGTTATAATTCAGCAAGTGTAATTCTGTAGACACTTTAAAATAGGAATGAATAAGCTTTAAAAAATGAAGGACCATAGACATCGCTCCATAAAGACACTAATTCAAGTCCTTTAAATTGTGGGTTAGAAAAAAAATCATTTCTGGGTTTATTTGGCAGTATCGTAGCATTATTATTATCAGCAATATGAACCAGATATTTTGCTATCTCTTGTGAACCTTGATTGCTCTGACAGTTGTGCTGTTGAAGTTCTTATTGAACTGAGGCATAAAAATGGAAATATAGGTGATAGGAGTGGTTGTCTGGTTGGTTGTGAAGGTGGATATATTACAGGCATGTCAATCATCTGTTTCAAGTGCCTTGCTCTCAGGTGGGCTTACCTCATTGTTAGTGCTTTGAAATGTACAGATTGATTTAAGACGCACGTGTTGTAAACTCATAATTTTATGTGTGTGCAAGTGTGTGTACGCGCACGCGCGCATGTGTGTGTGTGTGTGTGTGTTTGCGTGTTTTTATTACTGTGTCATCTAATAAATGAAATGTTTCTATTTTTGCTTTGAGTTTTGTGAAATGATTTAGAATTTACAATATTTTGTAAAGGTAGAGGTGATCCCTGTTGCTGCACTGAATGACAATGGAATACAGTGTTCAGGTGAGCTGTCATAATAACAATGTCAATTTAACAGTAAACTATGACAGCTGGTTTTAAAAACATTGATACAGACTATTTCAGCACAGATATTCTACAGGGGGTAGACAAAATAATGGAAACACCAAATGAAAAAAGACTTTTTGAAGCAACTAAATCGCAATCGCAAGGAGTCTACACATGTGTTTTGTATTAATGTCAGTACTAATGACCAATATGCTTCTGCTATAAAATACATTTTAAAGTCAACGGTTTCTAAAGCAACATGAGAGATCGAACAGATTTTGAAACAGGTCAAATAGTTGGTGTCCGAATTGCATGTGCGTCAGTCAGAGAAATTGTGAAATTATTGAATGTGTCAAGAAGAACAGTGTCGAAAACATGAAACATGACGGCATAGGCCAAACAAGGAAAAACTGCATCAGGAAAGGGGAACAGTGGTCGCAAGTCGAAGCTCACCGACAGGGATGGACAGACACTTACCAGGATAGCTGATAAAAACCAGAAAACAATGGCCTCAAAAATGACCACAGAACTGAATCCACCTCTGTGGCCCAGTCTCAACAAAAACTACATCGTGAGCTTCACAAGGATGATATTCATGGTAGGGCTGCCATTCGGAAACTTCCATTATTTTGTCTACCCCCTGTATATGAATATATATATATAGATATAATATCTGTGGTTTAAGATATATATTTAAATACAAACTATGCTGGAATATTTTATATAATCAGCATTTATCAATAAGTACATAAATAAAATGTGTAATAATACTAATCAATTTATCTCATCATGATCTAATAATTGTAATCATCCAGATGTTTACTGCAATATTTTCACAACATTGTGTTGGCACTAACCAATCCACAACCTTCCTGCATTGTTTTTACTTTACAGAAGATATCTTGTGCAGCAAGTTTAAAAAGCTACTTTTCTTAACAGGTCATAGTACTAAGTGATAATGATATCCAAGCACTCAACCCAAGTGCTGTCTTCCCTGGCTAACTGGAGACAAAAAATGGCAATGGTAAATTGTTCTATTCTTAACAAAATAATTATTAGGCCTTTTTAAAACATTCTGCTATTTGAAAGTGAAATTGATATTATTGCATTTGTACATCCAGGACTCATTTTCAATCGCATAGATCATTGCTGCAACATTATGACATCATACATTTCCAGACAGGTTTCAAATGGCTTCACGAAGTCATCATAAGGTTAGATTGGTGTTAAAAATCCACACCCTTACAGCAATGTGTAACAACATCCTTCATGCCTTGTTGCACATCCCCAACGTTGTCACAATGTTGTCACAATTTTGCTTTGCCTCTAACCACACCACAGCCCTACTGCAACATTTTACTGACACAGTGTTTGCTGGTGTGCTGCCAAACGTTTACAGTTCCTATTTTTGATGCTGGAACAACACCCATATTGGAATTAGTTCAATGTGCCCCTTGTTTCCGTTCACTGGAGCAACAATTTGGAATCTTTAATCTTTTTGGAATTACTGTGTTTAGTAACAACAACAAAAAAAGGAGGCTGAATAGGAGGAGGAGCAGGGGGAGGAGAACAAGTACCCCAGGAAGTCAGAAAGGAGGGAGGGCAAGAGCAAGAAGATTCTGTTTTGGTGGTGACTGAGAGCAGAGCTTACCCCCTTCTCCACACCCCCACAAGGTATATTCTACAGCCAGGCCATCATCATGCCCCACAAACAGTGAGTGGGTATGGTAGCTGAATGTGTCCAAGAAAATGAGTCCATTACTACATCTGTGCAGGAAGAACAGATGGAGAAAGAGGGAGATGACTATCAATACATTTGAAGTGAGAATTCTCTCTCCAGAGACCCTGAAGAGCACGGTCTAAGGTATTTACATGTGTGTGTGTGTGTGTGTGTGTGTGTGGTCTGTGTGTGTGTGGGTGCGTGTCTGTGTATGTGTGTCTGTGTGTACACAGCCTTAGTACATTACTCGTGGTGCAACTCAATTCCTTGAAGGGTTTCCCAATTGCTGTGTTGCTCCCCAAGATACGGAATGAGGGCAGCTCATTTATTTAATGACAACCCATGAATTCAATTAGCCAAGATATTAAGAGCTCAAGAGGAATGGCGATGTCAAAGTAGTTAACCCCTGGTCTGTGCCGTGTTTTATATACTCCCAATTCTCTGTCACCCAAATGGCAAATGTGAATTATAGTTCATCCTCCAAGGACTACCCTCAGTTTGACAGTGTTTGGCTAAGCCCAGTCCAGTGCCTCAAAAGCACATTGTTCCCATAGACATGCATGGTGCGTGCATTTGTGTGTTCATGTGTGTGTGTGTCCAGATATAGCCCGCTGCGAGGAAGTGGAATTGTAAAAACTGTAACTAATAAAAAAAACTGTAAAGGAAGAGCCTTGTGCATTACACAATATAGAGGAAAATGAAAACATATCCCATCATGTAAATGCCAGACAACAAATGTAAGGTTGTTTGATTTTGCATTGTGAACTAACATTCCTGTTATTATTTTAGGTATACCATAGGCAAATTACAGGCTAAGATGGTCTAAATGGCCTGCTCTCTGTAAAATGTTATTTTTTTCTATATGTAAATATATTTAATGACTGAATAGCTTTGATGTGCTGAAATAAAATACAATATTACATGAATGGCTTGAATAATCAGAGCTTTGTGGTGGTCTATTGCTTGCTGGGTTTAATTTCTGATTTAATTCATTTACCACTTCATTATGCATTGGTGGTTATTATTTTGAAGATGTCTGGCCAAAAAGTGATTAAAAATGTGGATCAAGCACTTCAGTCTTCAGATCGAGCCATAGTGCCCTGAAACCAAGATTACAGTGCAGCTCTCTTCTTTAATCAATCAAAGCCACACACAATTATTTGTGTTCCATCTGATACAATTAAATCCTCTGGTTTCAATTTCTTTTAAATGTTTTGTATTACATTTGATTCAAAGCTAATGAGGGGACAAATGATACAAATGTGTTTTATGTTGTTTTATTTAGAAAAAAATAAAATCTATTAAAACAACCAGTTTCACCCATTTTACTCAAAGTGCTATGCAAGCTACTTGACGTTATATCAGAGTTGTACCATGACACGCCAACTTATTCTTTCAGTTCCTTTTTTTGTTCTCATTTGCCTGGTTTGCATAAATGGTCACATGTCTATCAGGAGGACCAACAGCCCACTAAAACTAATGATCATTCCAGCATTTATAATGCCTTTTAGCAAGGCTGCCTGATACTGCAGCCTCTGTTCCATTTTTTCTCGTCCTTATCCTTTCATAGTGGGCTTAGCAGTCCTCCTGTATACAGTGTGACTCTCAATGCTAACACCGTTACAGTTAGTGCAGAGTAATACCAAATAAAGTGTTAAACACTTTACTTAAAACAGCATTGTTGCAATAGCAAAAAAAACTGTCAAAACAGTCAAAACATTAAAGAATATGATATTAACAAAATTAACTCGACAAAGTGTATAACAGGAATACTGTCACCATTCAACCACATCTCACCTTGCTAAATCAAGCTGTCAATGTGCCCGGCCCCTCCCTAACCCCATTCCCACCCCCAATCAATTTCCCCCTCTTCCCAACCTTCTTGCTCGCTTTCTTTTAGTGCATAACATTATTCCTCTTCTACACCTGCCCTATATACAGAATTATTGACTTGACAGTAGCACATGGTCACTATTGCTCTCAAAAATACTCTCCCCACATATACTATACAGTTGGTTTTGCAATATTTTGAGCAGACACTAGAAAGGGTTCTGAAGATTGCCCATGGCTGCTATCATTAATTGAGTTTTTTATTCTAACCAGTTTCTTGCATTCCACAATAATATTTGGTTTAGTAATACAGTATTTAATTGAAATCTTAAAGTGGAATAAACTGGAAAAATATACCTGCATGCCTGTATGTTATCCCAAATATGACTCATTGATTAGATTAACTAACATTGTAGGGATTTACTTCTATAATACCTACATTACTCATTCAACATGGATGTCACAAGCAACAGTAAACAAATAAGAATGGATGCAGTTACAACCCATCTCTTTGCCCCCCAAACCTAAAAATGTAGTCAGTTGCATTGGGAATCCCATCCAGACTGAAGCACTTGGCATTGCTGAAGGGAAAGCAATACACGTCATGTAATGGGCCAGGTTGCATTAGATCATCCATATTATTAGTTTCCTTTTAGACAACTCTCAAACCTTACAGGAGCTTTTAAAATGACAGATGACAACATTAGCTGGCTAGATTGCTAGAGTTACTAAAGCACATTTAAGAGTTTGCCCTTTTGATTCAATCTTTTGTGACGGATTTAAAATGTGTTAGTACTATATTCAACTGCTTTGTGAATCTAGGCTATCAACTTAACCTGCACTACAGTTAACACACTGGTGAAATATGTTAGATTTTTAAAAATGTATTAATAAAAATAAAAATAAAAAAAAGATTGCTGCACAATTCCATATATTCCACACACATTCGTACCAATTGCATAATTACCTAATTTTCAAGATTTCAAGGCATAGGAAGTGTTTTCTGTTTTTTTTTTTTACAACATCCAAAAACCCCATTAGAGTTAATATGCAGATTACTGATTCTCCCCCTGCATCCCAGTCCCTCCTCTCATTTACAGGGCTCCCACTCCTTCACCGCATTCCTGTAGGCCTTCCACACCGCAGTGTCCTTCTGGCACACCGTCCCACCCCCTCTCTTCTCCTCCGCCTCGTTCCTGTTGATGTCGCCCACGCAAATCCAGTCCCCTGGACCCTTGCTGACCGCCCACTTGGAGTGGTCCAGTGTGGAATTGAACGTGGTCTTTTCCCCGAGGGAGATTTTATTGATGTCCAGGACCTTCCAGCTCAGGGTACAGTCTGAGGGCAGGATTCCTCTGGACCGGCGCCAGAACTGGACCAGCAGGTCCGACTGGAGAGCTGGGGCCACCCAGGAGTGGTAGAGATCTGTGTACCAGAGGAAACATGGGCATTTTTCATTAAAAGGTATATTCACTGAAAATGCAGCATTTCTGAACATCAATTAACCTGTCATAGGCTGATATTCATCATTAAGATCTAGGAGAAATTACCATAAAGTATCTATTAGCGATTGACAAGTCAGATTTGATTAATATCTGGCATAGGTTTGCCTAAAACCCATTGAAAAAGTGCATACTTGGGTCATTCTTCATTTACAGTTTTTTTGGGGGGTTTTACAAATGGTTACAGTTTAATTATCTTGTATAATACAAATGATGCCATATATTAGTGCTCTCATTTGAAGGATGAGAGTTTAACCAACATTTCTGTAAGGAAATGTTGCACATCATCTGATTGTGTGCTCCCTCATGCCTGGCTATTTTCTTGGCGGTGCTATAATCAGGTTTAGCTCATTGGGTCGTGTTTGTCAATGCCTCAATACAGCCGGTGTAATTCCACTGATAATTCTAGTTCAGTTACTTTCCTAAGCCTTTATTTGAGCTACCATCAGCAATTCCTCCAGACGTTTTTAAGATCAAACAAAGAGGTCTCACCATTAGAAAAAGATGCGCTCTTGGCAAAGCTGATGAAGTTGGTTCCAGCCAATGAGGTGAGGGAGACGCTACGATTGGATAAGTGGGGGGAGAAATGGGCAGAGTGAGAGAGACTGACATTTCTCCCCTCGTCTGTGCCCCTCTTACAGACCTTGGCCATGGACGGCAGGACAGAGGCCAGAGAAGGGGGCACGTTGCAGTCGTAGACCTGTGGCTCATTGATCAGCAGCTGCTCACCTGTAGAGCACATCATGAAAACACCATGAACCTGCAACATACAACAATCTGCTGCAACATCACTGTACACTCAAGGTACCACCGGTTATTTCTCATGTTATCCTTAGGAACGAGAACTGAAAGTTGAAATGAGATAGCACTCCATAGCCACAAGCCAACTTGTTCCGTTTCTCCAGCGGGGAAACGAATCTCTACTTATATGTTGGCTCTATTTCAGACCTGGTAATTTTTTTGCACAAACAAACATTGCCTTACTAGTCAAGGAGTAGTTGATCATAGAATGCATCTGAAGAAACAGGGGTCTCTGAGTATATTTGGCATGTTCCGGGTTAGGCTCAATAGTTAGTATAACTTGTTTGCCAGGTAGCCCTTGCTTCCATCCAGTAGGGCAGGAGTGGCCAACCCGCGGCTCCCGAGCCGCATGCGGCTCTTTGCCTGGTTTCATGCGGCTCTTACGTTCATATCGAAGTTTGTGTTTTTGTTTTTTTTTATGTGCGTGTTCGCTTCGCTTGAGTTCAATACGGTATTTTCGTCAAACGCGCACCGCTCGCAAAATTTCAGAAGACGAAAAAAAAACACAGTTAGGGTAGCGGTCCCCAACCTTTTTTGCACCACGGACTGGTTTCATGCACCGGGTTTAAAATTAGGAGGGGCGCAATTTTTTTTATTCCTCTTACCACCCCCCCCCGTCCGCGAAATAAATGAACTGGTGTCCGGTTTTATTTCGCGTGTAGCACCCCCCCCCACCCCGGTCCGCGAAATAAATGAACAGGTTTTATTTCGCGTGTAGCGCACCCCTCCGGTGATGTGGCTCTTTGCGGTAACACAGTAAAAATGTGGCTCTTAGTCTCTGACTGGTTGGCCACCCCTGCAGTAGGGAGTGTGACATGCTTGTTACTCTGGTTATAACAATGCCTGTTTTGCTCAATTAAAAGGAAAATACTAGAGTCTGCAGAGACATATAACTATACTGACTAGAACAGGTCTGAAAATGAGCAGAGAATAAAACTGTGGTTTGATCTGTTTACAGAGTACAGTAGGACAGTGAACTATTGCTGTTCGGAAACACACAATTTTCACTACTCAAACTTCAGTATTAAGTAAATTGTCTTTTATAACGCTTGGAATGTAATCTCATCGATTGTATTTGGTGCTTGCAACTGTCTTAATTTTCTGATTACTTGAAATCAAATAAATATGCTCCATACTCTGGTACCTCTGGATCTTTCAGTGCCATACTGAGTTTTGGAATGTACCTCTATTCAAATTAGAGTTTGTGATTAACAGCTCAATTCAACAGGGTAATTAAGAGGCCAGAACAAACAAGGAGACAGTGCTAGGTCAGGACCAGCATTGGGGGAAGCCCAATTAATTATCACAATTAACAATGCACAATGATATCAATCACACTCTCATTTCATACACCACACTAACAAAAACCCCAACATAGTCTACACAGCTTTGTTACTATGGTTACATTACCAACGGCAAGGGTTACTTTCAATTACTATAGTGACAGGACTATTTGCAAGGGTTATTTCCACAGTGACTATGGTGACACTACCAGTTACAAGTGTTAATTTCACATATAGAATGGTTACAGTGCTAGTTTCAAGGGTTATTTTCAGTTACTATGACGACAGTACCAATTAAAGATGTTATTTTCTGTGTCACAGGTATTACAGAGTTGCTGCAAGGATTACTTTTACAGTTACCAAAGTGGCAGTGTCAACTGCTTTGATTACCAGCATTGCTGTAGTCGCTCCAATGCTTTTTACAAAAATTTGACTGAATTGAACAAGGCCTCCAAAAATGATCTGTGGTTGTTGTACAGTTATACATGACATAATCCTGACAAAATCATAATGGTAAAAAAAATATAATAGCTAGAATGGTACTTATTGTAATGAAAAAAACGTATAATGCCACCTACAATAATTAAGCGGTTTTAGTCACTGGCCCCCCACCAGTGGAATCACAGTACTGAGGCCACCTATACAGCCCCATATAATTCACTCCACATTCTCACCAATGGTCTGGAACCTCTCCAATGGGTAAGTGACACAGATGAAGTTCTGTCCATTCGGGACCCCTGAGTTTGGATATGAAAATGCACCTCCTTCCTTGATAGGGGGGAAATGAGGTGTACTGTGGACTAGCCAAAACCCTTGTACCTTATCCATGAGTACAACACCTACAAGAGAAAAGAGTGAATAAGGGTAAGGAAAGTCAGACTGCATATCAAAGTATCAACTTTGAACTAAGAGAAAATCAAAAATACACTTTAGCAATACTAACTGACAATTCAGTATAGTAAATTCAGTTGATGCTTTATCAGTAATAGATTTTTTTTTCAGTTCACCTGATTTTGCCAAATGGGTTCTGTTCCTAAAATAAAAAGCAAATGTCTGATTCTGTCACCCTGGTTTCCAGCTGGGACTTAACAGTGAATAAAAAAGGATCGGTTACATGTGATACAGGCATATCATGGCTGTTACCACACTCATCCATACCTTTAGTATGACCTGGCTCATTCCTGTCCGTATCAGCCCCCTTTTCTCCCCCACCTTTGGGTTTTTGGTCATTGTACAGGATATAGGCGATTTCACTGTCCTGAAAATATGACAAACTCATGTGAGTAACACACATACACACACACACATGTACATCTAAATCCAGGCACACACATACAATGAGGATCAAGGGTACACAAGAGCACCAAGTTTAATCGAAAATAGTGGCTGCCTAACACCCTATTAAGTGGCTTTACGTAAGTATTTCCTTCTTTTTCACTACCTGTATCTACTACTGTAATCTTATCTGTTGACCTGCACATAAAAATATGAGACTGATAACAATGCAGAAATGTTGTACACAGTGGTCCATAGCTTTCAGTAACAAAACTATTTCAACGGCTAATAAGGGGGGAAAGTTAAGAGAATAATCCAATCCAGAAAGCAATCAAATTAAGAGGAACAGCAGCAGCAAGAAATTCAGAATTGAAAGGTCAAGTTATAGTTGAATAATCTAAGTATAATTTTCACGTGACATATTTCAGAATGAGTCAAAAGAATAGAAACGAGATAAGTTCCACATTTCACTTGTTATTTTTCTGTTCCCTTATGAAATCAAAACTGCACGTTAATATGCTTTGAGCTTTGAAAGCTTTTGAGCTGAAAAGGAACACAAACTCCATATCGGTCACAGTTTACAGTAAACACAAAGCTGTGGTCTCATGCTTGCTTAAACCATGTCAGAGCATTGGGTCATATCCCAAAGCAGACAGTGAGAGTAAGGCATACTACATACAGCCTAGGACATGAACAAAATAAATGGAAAGACAACAACATTCCAACAGTGAAGGGTTCTCGTGGTTTCCTGGCATGGTTTGGGTGCACATACCATAAGACGGCAAGGTCGATCTCAATTGTTACTTAATGATACTGAGCGATCATCTTCACCCCATGTTAAAGTGTTTCTTGTCTGCAGTGAGGGGTGTCTTTTAAGATGACAATGCCCCCATCCACAGAGCACAAGTGGTCTCTTAATGGTTTGAGGAGCATGACAATGACATCAGTCATATGTCATGGCCTTCTCAGTCACTAGATCTGAACGCAATCAAAGCATTTATGGGATATTCTTGAAAGATGCCTGAGACAGCGTATTCCAATTCTATCAACTAACCATGAGTTGATCGACTTTCCCGTGGGAGAGTGGCGTTGTATACCTCATGGCAGAATTCCAGACACTTGTAGAATCTATACCACTGTGCGAAATGGCCACACATGGTGGCCCAACACACTATTAAATGACTTTACAATGTATGCAGAGAATAAATGTGAATACAGCATGATTAACTAGTAATAACCCTGGCTATTTAAGGGAACTTATTTTAAACAGCTATGATATAAACATTAGGAACAGCATTAAAATGTGATTTAACAGTTTGGATGAAATGACAGGCACTTGGCCAAGCACACAGACTTGTAGATGGACAGACCCAGACCTCTTTCTGTTCATATAGCTGCCCCACTGTCCTCCCCAGGGCTCCTGTACTGTCATTCACCAGCCCCATTCCCTCTGTCCATCCTTCGTTTCCTCTGTTCATCAGCAAATACTTCAGCCCGTCATCTCGTGGTGTGTGAGCATGGTGAGGGAGTTTGTACAGATAGAACCTGAATATATGAGACAGAGTAAGAGTGAGTGAGAGGGATAAATGTACATGCACTGGCTGACTGTGATCAATAACAGTTATAATGCTATAACACCTGTGAGTTTAAACTGCTGTAACTCCTGTCTTCAGTTAATTAAGAGCGTTTATACTGTACAGGACATTGTGAAAAGATCAGGAGATGGGGACAAGGAGAGAGATGAAAAACACATACACTGGTATACAACTCAACAACAAAAATCGGTCAAAATCTGAAAAATTCTTTGCTCACCAATCGACGGAGGCCCCCTGATCATTGTAGCAGGAGATGGGCGAGGCAGCACCCTCTGCTGCTGAATACAGCAGGAACAAGATCCCGAATGAAAACATGACCTGAAAACGACATACAGTTAGCTTCAAAAAGTTACATGTAGTCGTCAAGCTGCAATGTAGCAGAGGGTCTTGTGTTTGATAATATCAACACTTTTTAAGCTTATTAACACAATAATATGGCCATTGTGACCCAGTGTATTGGCATAAAATCGCAGCTCGATATGCTAGCTAGCCAATAATCAACTGTTCACACCGTTTTATTTATTTACTTAATGTTTATTTGAGTAGGGACAGATACAAAAAACAGACACATTGCATAAACAACACGCTAATGCCTGTATAAAAACATTTGTAGCTTGCGTTCTTTCTTTGCTAAATGCATGACTGTGAATGCATCAAAATGTTCAACTCCAACGTAGGCCTACTTCGGAAATATTTATAGATCTATAATCTTTACATTTCTCAAGATTAGGCTACCCGTCATCATGATTAGCTAACTAGCAGTGCATTTTACGAAGCAAGAAAGCTATGTTTCTGTCTGTACTTATATCGGACACAGCAAAACAGGAAGTGTCGGTGTGTAAATATAAATATATATCTCAATCAGCATCTTATTCGTTAACAGATTTCGTATAATTTACCTGTGTATTTTTTTCTCGCTCGCTTTCGATTACCTATTTGCTGTAGCTCGCTCGCCCGCTACGTAATACCACCAGCCTACCTTCTACTCTGAGATTCTAAACTTTCGAAATACCGGCGAACTACTGTTTTGATGACGATGCCACAAATGGGCGGGGATAAACTGCTTTTTGGGTGGCCTGGGGACGAAAATGGCAATAAGGACCAGTTACATTATTACAAACAGAAATGATTTCTGTTTTATTACCAGCAGTCGGAGTGTTTTGGGCGTGGGGGCTGATAAGCGAATATTTCAGCACTGTTACAGGAAACGTAAAGCCCTATACCCAAAAGTAATATTTCTTGTTCCACCATTGTTTAAATTGCACAAGAGCAACACCACATTTGTCCACTTTATTTGTCAGATCAGCGGGAGCTGTTAGCGTGAAGGTTCGTTGTTTTAGCATGTAAAAGACTTGCAATAGCCTACCTCTCCACAGCGGCAATGTTTATTATGTTTCTCATAGCTTTCCAAAACTGAATAGTGAATACATTTTTCCCGAGCATTTTCAATCCTGATTAATGTAAGCCATGGAGTTTTTTTAGGCAGAATTGCAAGGGCTTCCAAGTTCTCAGGACAATGTTATTGCACAGTTAATCCCAATCGTCCTGTGGTTCTATGGTAGCTATGTATCGCAAAATGTAAATGATCTACAGTGCCCTCCAGAATTATTGTCTTTGTTGTTCATCAGCTTGATCTTAATCAAAATATGAGAAATCTAACCTTTTAATTGAAGTAAAATTATTCAAAGAAAAAAACATACTTATCAACAAATAAACGTTTTTCTCAAAAAGTATTGCCACCCTTATAAATTCTTATGAACAAAATCGAAATGAAGTATATTCCCATTTATATTTTTTGGTTTAAGTTCGTTAGGAAGTCTTAAGTGGATAATTATCCATGACTCCCCTGTTTCACTGGGTGTCAGGAACGGAGTAGTCAGGCGCGGACCCAGAAATGCAATAATGTCCTTGCGTAAAAAACAGGCAATGGTCAAACAGGAGCAATCAGGGCAATACAGGCATCCAAAGAGTGGTCGGGGACAGGCAAAGTTCGTTCCAGGCTTCAGGTGTGTCAGAGGCAGGCAAGACGTGGTCAATGGGCAGGCGGAGGTCGATAACGGGAAATCAGTCCAGGGAACACAGAGAGAAGTGGGACTGGAACCACAAGGAGCACGAACAGGTGGGTCAGGAACGAGACTGGGATAGAGATGAACACGAGCACGAACAAAAACACGATGAAACAAAAACACGATGAAACAAATACACGATGAAACAAATACACGATGAAACAAATACACGATGAAACAATACACGATGAAACAATACACGATGAAACAATACACGATGAAACAATACACGATGAAACAATACACGATGAAACAATACACGGGTAAACAGCGAAACCGCTGGAGAGTTGTGTAGGCATAAGCAAAGCACAAGACAATCTGGCAACGAACATGGGAAAACGCACAGTTTATATACATTTCGACATAACAAGAAACAATCAGGAATTAACACGAATGCAGCTGACTGCAATCAGACACATAAGGAATAAGTGAAAACGATAATACAATGAGGAGACAATCTGGAAATGAACTGCTTAACTACATCAGACATAACGAGAAACAGGTAAAAGTAAAAACACGGACAGGACAACAAGGAAAACATGGAATAAACGACAAACACCTAATTACGGGGAACATGAACACGAGACGTGACACTGGGGGATACATTTGAGGTGACACACAGGCCAAACTCCTTTAGTTATCCATTAACATGGGGAAGATTAGAGAATAAACAAATGAAATGAGACAAAACGTTCTTGACCTTCATAAATCAGGCAATAGCTATAAAAAAAATAGCTACATGCCTGAAAATATCCATCTCGACTATTAAGGCAATAATTAATACATTTAAAACAACTGGAGCTGTGATTAAACTGCCTGGAAGAGGACGCAAGTGTATTTTGCCCCCACGCACAGTGAGGAGGATGGTTCGAGAGGCAAACATTTCTCCAAGGATCACAGTTAGAGAATTGCAGAAGTTGGTTGCATCTTGGGGTCACCAAGTCTCCAAAACTACAATTAGATGCCAGCCCCATGTCAACAAGCTATTTGGAAGGCTTGCCAGAAGAAAGCCTCTGCTGTCATCAAACCACAAACGTAAGCATCTGGAGTTTGCTGAACGTCACTGGAACTTGGAAGTGGAACCGGGTTCTATGGTCAGATCAGACAAAAATATAGCTTTTTTGCAACAAACACCAGAGTCGTCATGCAGAAAATAATCGAATCCCCACTGTGAAGTATGGTGGTGGATCTGTGATGTTGTGGAGTTGTTTAACTTCCAAAGGCCCTGTGAACCTTGTTGGCATGGCATCATGAACTCCAAGTACCAGGAGATTTTAGATCAAAATCTGGGTGCCTCTGTCAGGAGGCTAAAACTGGGTCGTGGTTGGATCTTCCAGCAGGACAATGATCCAAAGCATACCTCCAAATCCACACAAAAATAATTCACTAACCACAGAATCAAGCTTTTGCAATGGCCACCCCTGACTGTAGCACTATGTGCACGGTAGTGGCAGATGCAACCAGGCAGTGGAACCTGTAAGTTGTAGCTATTCATTTTGACCCTGAGATGTAGCAGAGAGATGGGACCCAAGTGCAGAGATGAAGCAGGAGGCAGATGTAGAATAAACTGAAGACTTATTATAAATGACGGACTAAAGAAAACAACTCACAAACTGGGAGAAAATAAACACGAGTATAAATAATCAAAACACTAATACAAACCAACTTTCTGTGTTGAAAATATAACTGTGATTGGGGTTTCCCTCTTTCTATCTCTCCCTCATTCAGAGCCGCAGGCTCTCCAGCGCTGTCCAATCAATGGCATTTCCCCACCTTCTCTGATGCACCCTGCACAACCCCACCTGCACAACCCCACCTGTGTAGCTCCTCCAGAAGTGGAAATGGAGGAAGGTCACTGTCATCAAGCAGACCTCTGAGGCTTTCACGTTGGTCAGTTTATGCCTCTCCCAATATCAATTTGTGTAGTTGTAACAGAGTTGGTTCTGCAGGCAGCGAGTTTTGAACTGGGTAATCTCGACGCGACAAGTGAGTGATTTAGCCTGCTGAGCTAAAGACTCAAGTCTCTAACTCTGGGAACTAATCACACTTTTATTGACGTCACATTCTGTAGCACCCGCTACATAGAGGTACCTAATATACTGCAATGGCCATTGTGGATAAATGATGTCAATACAGTGAACTGGTTATTCATTGTATTGTTCAGGTTGCCACAGGTTATAAAATCTCTCTTGTGCTCTCTGTCTCTTTCCTTTTCTCCCCCCCTCCTCTTCTGTAGGCATACAATATGTGGTTCCTTTTGCTACTTTTTATTGAACTGGATCTGAATGTTTTTTGATTCTGCACTGTGGAACCTTCTGTTATTGCTTTGTTTAATGACCACAGAAAGTTTTGCTCAAGCAAAATAGAGTTCACTTGCAGACTCATGGAGGCTGGAATAGAGCAAGAAAAATAGAGTTCACTTGCAGACTCATGGAGGCTGGAATAGAGATCAATGTGAGACAGAGCTTCCTCACTGACCCTGCTGTGGCGGTCAAAAACCTCAAGGTGCTTTCATGTTACAATTCAGTCTGACAGGTTTGCCTCATCTCACTGCAGAACAGCAAAGATTGAAAAACCAGTAGCCAATAAAAGAACATAAACATACAAAAACATACAAATGTAATAAATAAACAAAATAATCTCTTCTCACACAAACCAATTCTTAAAGAGTTCCCACTGCTGTCGTGTTCAAGTTTTAAAGGCCCAAAGAATTGCAATCCAATGTAGCTCTCATTGTTTTGTATTTTCTGTTTGCTGGGTATATGCATTATATTTTTCCAAAGTACTCAAAGTACATTCTTTAATAAATGGTCAATGTTTCATAATACTTTGGGTTAAATGATTGAAATCATAGAAGTCATCACCAGGAGTGCAAACAGGTTAGCTTTATGAGCCAATTGCCATTCCCTGTCAACCTTCCCCACCATATGTAAAGAAAAAGGATTGAACACACATGTAAGTAAAATGTCAGGAAATGTGAAATTGTTTATAATTTACATTTTTTGTTGATATCATGACTTTTATCAGTTATCAGCGATATGTCCTGTCCGTCTGCATTTGCCATGCATTTTGTTCTGTTGATGTGCAGCAATAAGATGAAATCGTATCCATTCCTCATCTGTATGTATTAGGCACAGCCTTATCCAATTCAAGGTTCTCCATCGTTTACACCTCTCAAGAACAAAAATGGTTCAAATCAACCCTTCATGTATAAGATGCCACCAAGATCCTGCTTTACTGTATCATACATTCTGGTCATTTAAATCCTAATCCACCTTTTGGACTTCCATCTTTGATACTTTTTCTGTCCTCTGTGAAAAGCAAATCTCTCCGAATAATTGCAATATTTAGAGTAGTCCCAGAAACTATTACTCTTACAAGGAAACAATCTGACGTGATAGCATTGCAATCATTGCTTTACAATATTTTATTTGGTTGGAAATGTTATGTTCCACCCTCTCAATGTCACTTGGTTATTGACATTTCTCAGGCCTGAAACATTAAGGTACACTGCACAAGGGTTTTCCAACAAATTATCTGTGGCATCCTTTTATTCAATACGTGAATAATACTTTTCAATTCAACGTGTAGATATTAAAGTATTTTATGGTTTGTGGTTATGTGTACATGTCTAACTGTTTATTTATATCCACATATTGTGTATGTGTATGTGTATTTGTGTACATGTGCACACATATTGGAATTAATTTAGATACGTATGTATCATGTGTACTATGTAATTCTGTTGCACAGATAACCCATGTAATTTATGTTCTAAGACATTTGCTGTGTATATAATACACTACACACACACACACACACACAGACAGCCCATATGTGCACAGACACACACATTATACACACACTATTACTTACACATTGCATACACCCTCATCACACACTTAGTGCACCCAAAATAATACACTGACACACAAACTGTATGCCACACACACACATGCATTCATACACTCATCACACCTACAATCACACTCACACTACATAGAATATACACATACCGTCATTGCCCACACCATCAACAGCCCTGTTATGTGAACAATAATTTTCAACTGGAAGTGCACTTAGGTACTGTACAAATTGTGGCATATAGCATTTTCTTGTGTACGTACTTTGTATCTCTGTTTGTAGATATGTACACACCCATACTGCAGTTTAGAATGTTTAGTCATGTTGCCATTGGGATGTGATTTCATTTTTTTTCGTGGATTCAAATGCATTATTTTCTGTCATAGCACTGGATTTGGTGGTTGTAAATTGAACACTTCCTTAAATTAATCGTTGGAATAATTGGATATTTAAAATTAAATTAACCATGTTGGAGATGGTTAAATATACTCACCTATGGGAGATACATTTGTCTGGACTCCATCCAAATTGTATCCATGAAAAGAAACCATTGACATGTTTCCATAAAGAAACATGCAAATCAAACTCTCTAACCCAAGTCCATGTCCACTGTCCTAATGTGCCTGTTTATCTTTATAGGAGGGAGCTTCACAAAGATTGAGCACTATGACCACACTTCAGGAAATCTGACATGGGATGTCAATGGTATGTGAATGGGAGAGACAAATTCAACTCTCCAAGTAAAACACAACATGAATGTACATGTTTCACAGCATATCTCTTTGCAATGCTATGCCAATATTTGCCACATAGTCTGATTCACTGCTAGCTGAGTGCATTTCCTCATTTTTCTGTCATGTTTACTGACTTGATTTACTTGTGCTGTGACAGACAACATATAGCAATCCAGAAACATATCCAATTACTGTGGTGTGAAACAAGACACAACTGCAACAGTCCTCAAGCACTGTTGGAGTGACCAACTTCAGCAGTGTCATCAGCCAGTTATAAATCTCAAGAACAAATTCTGAGGGTACTAAGGAGCAAATTCCAAGAACTGAAGCACCTCCAGAATGTGTACCTCATTGAAAAGTACAGTGAAAACTTTGGAATGCAAGATTTATACAGTCTCCAAAGAAAACAACATGCTGTACAATTAACTGGTTGAGCTGCAATATTATATAATCCATGCTGATTTGAAGGTAACTGATACTCCATAGCCCTCTGTATAATATGTGTAGCTCAGCTGTCTTATAGTTAGTTTTTTCATTTTTTTAGTTTTCTTTTAATTGTCAGACAATGACTTAAAATTCAAAATCTAGGAAGGAAAATGAGTTACACAAAAGACACAGTACACAAAAAAGGGACCAGCTCAGGACTTTTGCAATATTTAAAATGGAATCATGGGAAGTCAGTAATGAGGATGAGGACATTGGCTAAAAACATGAACCATCTGGGAGTAGAATTAACTGCCTGCAAAGATTAGGAACATGCAGTAACTTGTCTCTAGCCCTCTCCTAAAGACACGCCTCTGCGTTACCTCTGTGTTTCCCCTACACTACATTGAGTCTCGCTCAAGGGTATTTCATTTGGCTTTGGTATGTCTGTTCATGCATTTTTGTATGTCCACATCACAGCAGAGCAATATATATATGTTTTTCCACTAGAGGTCAAGGTTGAAACACAGGGATAAGGGCCAGCAATAACTGCATATGTTTTTCCACTTGCATATGAATTGTAATGAATTATTTTATTATTATTTAAAAATTAATTAATTAACTTTCATTTTAACTTAAGTAATACCTTCTTGATGCATGCAAGGGTATTTTACGTTTATTCTACAAATTGTTTGATATGAAGTTGTACATTTCACACATTGTAAGTTGCACAAGATGAGATTGTCAGTTACATGAATGCTAATGACACAATAATAATCATTTAAATTATAGAACAATCATTTAAATTATTGAGGCAAGCTATCAAACAACCAGTGATAAATATACCATTTATTAATATAGTTCCATGAATTCATTGAATGCATTTATTTTTCAACATGCACAGATATGTTCACACTATATTTACCATAGCTTTGCACTTATCTTGCTAGTATTTTTTCTTTCAAAATCCAATGTGAATGGCCCTGTTTGTTTGAGATACACCATCTTCATACTGGACCAATGACTGTCAAATTATAAATAATGACATTCTGCACAAATACACACAAATAGAAAACAAAAATATATCAGTAATCAGTACATTCCAACAGTCATGGTTCACAAGTATATTATTATTAGCTGTTTATCCTCTATGTTAACACTTAAAGCCCTTAAATGATATAACAATGTTTGTATGTACTATAGGAAACCTAGGAATTTAGTCTTAAAAAGTTATAAAATGAACTGTAACCCATATTTATTTTTGCTATTTGATTGATAGCACATTGATATTCTGCACATACAAACACACTCACACTGACACTTATATGAAATATAATATAAATAAGCACATTTCACTCACAGATGGGGTTTTGACATGGGACGTTGTGTGAAAATAAAGTTTGACACTCAGCTCTGTCTCATTTAATGGGCATTTCAAATCAAGTGAGAAATCACCAGAATTGGTGGCTCGTAAAAAAAGGCAATATAAGAGGCACAATCAGGCCTGGAAAGATTGTTGGCCACAAGCAGAGTTTGAAGGGGAGGACAGTTCAACCCCCCATCTCCTATTTCCTGGTCACCCACCCTGTGCTTCTTCCTCAGTCTCTGAGGGTAATAGGGAGCTCAGTCCTCTGCTCATCAATTCTTCCTCCTTGGACCTTCAACAGCAGGGAGAAGAAGTCCTCATCGTCCACTGGGCCAGGGGCAACACTACGCTGCTCCTCCAGTCTCCCTTGAGCCTATGAGGGAGAGGAGTTAAGATGATGGCAAAGGAAAGTGAAAACAACACTATACAATTTTTTGTCATATGTATATATATACACTATCGGTCAAAAGTTTTAGAACACCCCCATTTTCCAGTTTTTACTGAAATTTAAGCAGTTCAAGTCCAGTGAATAACCTGAAATGGTACAAAGGTAAGCGATAAACTGCCAGAGGTAAAAAAATAAAATAAAAAGTTTAGGTTACCAAAAACTGAAAAATAATGTACATTTCAGAGTGATAAAAAAGGCTATTTTCAGGGAACAAGTAATGGGTTAACGTGGGTTAACAGTCACTTTGCGCAAGTCGCCAACTCTGGATCCAGCAAAAGAGCCCCAGACCATCACGCTTCCTCCTCCATGTTTGACAGTTGGTGTCACACACTGAGGAACTATCCTTTCCCCTACTCGACGGCCTACAAAAACCTTTCAAAATTTCAAGATTTCACATTTTGATTCATCGGTCTGTAAGACCTTCTTCCAGTCTTCAGTAGTCCACTGGCGGTGATTCATGGCCCAGGCAAGCCTCTTTTTCTTATTTTGCCATCTTAGCAATGACTTATTCAAGGCCACTTGACCTGTCAAACCTGCAACTCGAAGTCTTCTCTTCACAGTTGAAACTGAGACTTCCTTACTTTGACTAGTGTTAAGCTGTGCTTGAAGCTGTTGTACTGTGAGCCGCCTATCACACAAGCTGTTGACACTCAGAAATGTGTCTTCTGATTTTGTTGTGGCTTTGGGTCTGCCAGACCTTTTCCTGCCTGTCAGAGTTTCCTCCAGTTTCCAAGTGCCTTTTGATGGTGTACAAAACTACTCACTGCCAAAAAAGTGTACATTATTTTTCTGTTTTTGGTAACCTAAACTTTTTTTTTAAACCTCTGACAGTTTAGCGCTGACCTTTGTACTATTTCAGGTTGTTCACTGGACTTAAAATGCTTAAATTTCTGAAAAATGACTGAAAAATGGGGGTGTTATAAAACTGGTAGTATATATATATATATATTGTGGCATCCCAAGGGGCAGGACAAGTAAATGGCTGCCCGCCTCTTTAACTCTTGGGAGCCACTAAAGCTAAGAGGACTACAACTCCCAGCAGCCTGCAGTCCCACACCTGAAATGCATGAAGTGATGAGGAGTGCTGGCAGCTGACATCAATTTGGGGAGTTTGGGAATTTGTTTTGCACATTGTCACATTGGGAGGGAGTAGGTTGGTGTTTTTTGGAGAGCGTTTTGGAGAGCTGTTTTTGGATTGCTGATTGTGTTTGGGTTGGATTGTTTTGAGGACCCTGTTTTGTGTACCGACTTGGATTGTGTGAGGAACTAACCTGGATTTTGACATTTGCTATTTGAAGTTTACAATTACCCCACCCCTTTGTGTTTTGTCAAGATTTGTTTTATAAAACCCCTGTTTTCTTTTGAATACTGCCTCCTCCAGTTTATTCACTTGCCTGTGCTCTCTGAAAAGGTCCTGGAATGTTTCCCAACCCCAAGGGACACTACTATATATACAGTGGGGAAAATACTGTATTTTCATGGTAGGTTCATCTTAACAGTGAGAGACAGAATATTTAAAAAATCCCAGAAAATCACATTATATGAATTTTAAAAATGTATTTGTGTTTTATTGAGGAAAATAAGTATTTCACCCCCTACCAACCAGCAAGAATTCTGGCTCCCACAGACCGGTTATGTGACCAGGAGGCACACAGATTAGTCCTCTTACTTAATTAGTACTCCTAATTAAGTACTCGTTACCTGTATAAAAGACACCTGTCCACAGAATCAATCAATGAATCAGATTCCAACCTCTCCACAATGGGCAAGACCAAAGAATTGTCTAAGGACATCAGGGACAAAATTGTAGACCTGCACAAGACTGGAATGGGCTACAAGACCATTGGCAAGCAGCTTGGTGAGAAGGAGTCAACTGTTGGTGCGATAATTAGAAAATGGAAGAAACACCAATTGACCATCAATCTCCCTCGGTCTGGGGCTCCACTCAAGATCTCACCTCGTGGAGTGAACCTGATCATGAGAAAGGTGAGGGAACAACCCAGAACTACACAGCTGGAGCTTGTTGATGATCTCAAGGCAGCTGGGACCACAGTCACCAAGATGACCATTGGTAACACACTACGCCGTAATGGATTGAAATCCTGTAGTGCCCGCAAGGTCCCCTGCTCAAGAAGGCACATGTACAGGCCCGTCTGAAGTTTGCCAATGAGCACCTGGATGATTCAGAGGAGGCTTGGGAGAAAGTGCTGTGGTCAGATGAGACTAAAATCGAGCTCTTTGGCATCAACTCGACTCGCCATGTTTGGAGGAAGAAAAAAGCTGCCTTGGACCCCAAGAACACCATCCCCACCGTCAAGCATGGCGGTGGAAACATTATGCTTTGGGGCTGTTTCTCTGCTAAGGGCACAGGACGACTTCACCGGATCGAGGGGAGGATGAATGGGGCCATGTACCGGGAAATCTTGGGTGAGAACCTCCTTCCCTCAGCCAGGACACTGAAAATGGGTCGTGGATGGGTGTTCCAGCATGACAATGACCCAAAGCATATGGCTAAGGCAACAAAGGAGTGGCTCAAGAAGAAGCACATTAAGGTCATGGAGTGGCCTAGTCAGTCTCCGGACCTTAATCCTATAGAGAATCTGTGGAGGGAGCTGAAGCTTTGAGTTGCCAAGCGACAACCTACAAACCCTAAGGATTTGGAGAGGACCTGCAAAGAGGAGTGGGCCAAAATCCCTCCTGTGATCTGCGCAAACTTGGTGACCAACTACAAGAAACGTCTGACCGCTGTGCTTGCCAACAAGGGTTTCTCCACCAAGTACTGAGTCATGTTTTGCTAGGGGGTGAAATACTTATTTTCCTCAATAAAACACAAATAAATGTTTAAAATTCATATAATGTGATTTTCTGGGATTTTTTAAATATTCTGTCTCTCACTGTTAAGATGAACCTACCATGAAAATTATAGACCGTTCCTTTCTTTGTAAGGGGGCAAACTCACAAAATCAGCAGGGGGTGAAATACTTATTTTCCCCACTGTATATATATATTTTATTATTATTTGGTGGATGGCATACCCTCCATCCAAATATACTGTATATAAATATATATGACGGGTGTGGATGTAAAAGCAGATAAATATCCATTTCTATCATTTTCAGTAAATCAAGATTTGATTGTGCTTTCTTGGTATAATTTATCAATTCCAAAAAGGGTAAGCCTAATTTGATGTAAAAATAGATATATCATTTGATATTTTTCAGTTTGTTTTGTGTCAAAAGCACATAAATCCACAATTCAAAATTGAAATTGGTTCACCCAGAGCAAGACTTCCCAAATGTGGGAATCTCGACTGCATAATTTCTGGTAGTGGGGGACTGCGTTCGCTCTCTGCCCTGATATTATGGTGAAAAGGCCAATCTTGTCCTCTTTTGCTTCGCAGGGCCCTGTGCTGAATTGTACTATGCGGTTTTGAGAATTTAGTACGTCATGTCTTTTTTTCTTTCAGATTTATTTCCTGTTTTTCTCAATTTGGAAGCTATTTATTTTGATTAGCCCTCCTCCCACAAACTCATCACCCATCTCTACGGAGCAAGCTAGTCCCTGAGGCCGGTGATGATCCGCCTCCTTTGAGACGGAACTCACCAACCCCCCTTTCTGAAGACCCTTATGTGCTTCACAGCAAGTTCATACCAACCAGCCTCCCCCTCCCTCAGGAGCAGACAGCCAAATGCCGCCCCCGATTAGGGCTAATGGCCAGAGCCGGTCTGGCAGAGACGGGTTTCGTACCGCGTCCCTAATAGGCAGCTCACACTCGTACAGGACCAGCCAAATACGAGTGCGTTAGATCGCTACGCTATCCGCCAGCCCCTGTACGTCGTGTCTTAGAATGCAGTGGTGGATATCTCGGTTTGTGCTAACAAGAGGGTATGGTGTGTATCGGTTTGAATAACTGTACATAAACCATGAAATATATCAAGTTTTGCAACAAAACTATTTGGAATTCCCAAAGATGGCACTGTGATCTCAATCACAGCTTGTTTGGTTTTGTTTTGGCAGGAATGGTTTTTATCTGTTTTTGTGTATTAACTCTTCATATATATATATATATATATATATATATATATATATATATATATATATATATATGTATATATATATTTGTGTGTGTTCAATATTTTTTCTCAGATTCAACTTTAAAAACAAACTGCAAGTGTCAGTTTTCTTAACTTTCATTTTCACAGACTATGACAGTCATTCTTTGTTTGAAAGGTTAATTTAACCAGGGCGGTATTACACAGTGGGATTAAGGAGCTAGCCAGCTAACTCTCTGGAAATTTTTGAATTGGATTAAATCCGACTGGATTGGTTCATTTTGTGAAATACCCCCCAGTTTAAATTATTAGAACGGCATCAGTTAAGCCCTGATACTGTATAAATTATTTATTCAAAAATAAAAATGACTAGTGTTATATGAATCAATGGAAAGAAATATTTATCTTATTATGGAATAACGAACGTGAAAATTACCTGAGAAGTAAGAATCATGTTGTACAATTCTTCTCTGGGAGCAGGTTGGGGAGCCCCTCTTTTTGACCCCGCCCCCTTGAAGCTAATCTTCCTTTCATTAGCTTTTGCCTGAGGAAGTGGTTGAGGGGCTGGCATAACCTGTAGCTCTGCCCTCTGGTCATCAAGTCGACGGCCTTGAGATGTAGCCACAAATTCAAAGAATTCCTCCTTCTGCAGTGATGTCATCGAGGAGAAAACCACTATGATGATGGGAAGGAAAAATGGTTGTAATTAGGTGCTGTTTAATTTAATTTCATTATGTTGAATATACTTCTCACAGGTAAAGCTGATAAAGCAGTTGGTGAATCCTTCCAATTCTGTGTATCAACGATTCATTCATTGTAGAAGCAGTGAGCGTCACTAAATGTGACTCTACAGTACATGTACTGTATATCACAACATGTTTGTTTTTAAAATCTGTATTAAGAGTACAACTTTTAGAATTTCTCATTCTTTCTCTCCTTCTGTCTTCTACTGTCTGACTTGAACTGAGCTATCTGTCTGTCTTTATTTGTCATTAGGAAATACAATGATGTAGCCAGCATCGATTGTGGCAAAATGTAGAGAATGCTTTTTCTGTTCAGACACGCCACTGTCACTCTCGCTCTGAGACAATGCTAAAAAAACAAATCAGTGTCACCACAATTAAATGTTTTTTTTTTTTATAAACAAAGAGCTTGTGTGTAATAAACATCCAATATGTTACTGTGGATTACAGTCATGCTATGTTTCTTCCAGTTTAATGTGGATTACAGTTATTCTATCTCTCCCACCTCTGTGCCGGGGTACAGGTGTACTCGGCTCAGAGTGACATCTCCTCTCCATTGTGAAAGAGCAACGCTGGTCATTCAGCCTTCTTCCTTCTTGTAGAGAGCACAACAACTCATACAGTGAGTCCGGGAAGTCAGGAGTTAGTCTGCGAATCTAAGAGAGACAGAGAGAGTGAAGTGGTGGGGGGTGGAAACACAAACAAACTGTGAAATAGTTTATTTAATGATATATAGACTAATTCTGTGTGTGTCACATCAGTCAAGATGTCCCAGCAACCATAGGAGAGATATTATTGTTTCATGAAAGATGTGAAACTTTCTGGCCTTCAGTTCTGGGTTTATTTATGCATAGAGGTGTGAGGAACAAATTAAGCCATGCAAGTTAATTTCAGAGAAATTAAGGTCACACTTGTGAAAGACCTAATTGAATAATAATTAATAATTTTTATTGTACTGTCATTTATGTATTCTACAGGTAAGTGATAACCTGTATTTTTTTTAATTGTATCACAATTACTTCAAAAAATGGGGTTGACAACCCCCAATAATCTGTTAAAATCACACAAAATTGTAGTAAATAATAATCTCTTGCAGGACACTCCCCACAACAAATGGTGCAAAAAAGCTCACAAAATGTATCATGAAAGAGTCAGTAAGTATGCTGTCCTTGAATGGCAGTGTCTCTTTCTGTTCATATTGATTTGTATTCTTAATGATACAATATTTTAAATTAATATTCCATCACAAGTCATCCCGTGTGTTCCACATTACCTTCTCTCCTAAGGTCCAATATTCCCTATATTTCTAATTCACCTTCGAGAGAGGTCAATACTTTTCCAGAGTGTCATGAGATCTTCCAAGTTCTCCAGTCTTTTATCATCATTTCCTAGTTCAAATTATCTTGAACTTTACCTTTTTCAAATATTACATGTTTAGAAGTGCTTCAATATATAGTTCGCTCCAAAAACTTCCCTCTGTCATATATAAAGAGGAGGAAAAGAGAGATATGGGAGTGGGTACAGTTTTACCTGTTTCTCTGAATCCTGAGGACTCAGTCTTTCTCTGGACTTTGGTTCAGATAATACTGGATAAAGAAGCTGTAGCTCTGGCTTGGCTTTTGTTGTGCCCTGCTGTCTTGTTCCATCTTGTACTCCCACTGTGTCTGTCTCCCTTGTATGCTCTTTTATAATCCCTTTTTGAGTTTGGCTTCCATCTTCACTGTTAATTTCTGCATCCATTTCTTTGGTTGGTTGTTCCTCAGATCCCCGCTTCTCTTTCTCCCTCCCCCCAACTTCCCTCCTTTGCTCCTGATTCACCTCTTCTTTCCTTTCATCTTTCTCTATCTCTTCCTTATGCTGCTTTTCTATTTCCAATGCTGCATCTTGTATTATGTGCTTTACCTCTGTCTCTCCATTGCTACCTTCTCCCCCTCCACTAGAGTTTTTTCCTGCCTCTTCCTCTGCATGTTTTATGTCATCTTTGTTGGCCTTTAAAAATGTTGTTTTGGTCTGCTTCCCGCTGTCATCTTCATTGTCTATCTCATCACCTTCCTCTTCAATTAAAAGGCGTTCAAATTGTGCCACTTCTGTAGTTTCATCTTTGACCTCCATGAACTGAGCGTTTACCTCCATTGGCCTTGTGCCAGTCCACCGGCAAACACGTGAACCTGTTAAAATAACATACATGCTTATTTTTTCCATTTCCATTTTTTAGCAGTGGTACCTCCAAATGATTATTGCAAATTATAATGCGATTTTAATTTAATTTACTATAGTAAAAAATGAAAGACATTGACTAAACAGCTAAACTTGACTCACATATTTACATCCATTATATAACACAAATACAATTCACTACATGGCAATGGTGTCCTATACACCATCAATATTGTGTTGTATATCAATCTAAAAGCACTGTTCAGTACTCAGACAAACTGAAACAATTTCATTCTTCCCTCTTACTACAATTCATCCACATAGTGCTGTATGTGAATATCTATGTAGTATTAATGTTCTCTCGTAGCAATGTATGTGTTGTGTAATATTATTGTGAATCTGCCTGTCTGTCTGTCTTCACCCCTTCACTTCCTTGCTCCCAACATAAATCTTCAATCTATCTTACCTGTTTTCTTTACTGTGTCTTTTGCTGAACATCAGCTCCTTGAATCGACAATAGCTACAGGTAGCATAATTAATTCACTCAATGATTTGTTAATCTCAAACAAACTGACGACAAAACTCGGTGTGATAAGGCTGGGAACAGAGAGTAACAAGGCGTGTTCTTTCTCTCTCCCTCCGTCTGTATCTTTCTCTTCCTGTTCCTCTCTCTTACCCCCACCCCCCACCCTACCCCATATCTAAGTGTGTGCATCTGATATTGTGCTGTGAAAAACTATGAGGTAGATTAAGGTTATATTAAGACTGAAAGTTTGTTACAGCTCTGGGGGCTGATGCTGTAGAAATAATCTATCACAAGTTTTAAAAACGGAGCCCTCACTGAACACAAAACTACAAAATAACCGCATATTGAAGAGAATGAGTCCAAATACAGGCTCCTGTGACCTTTTTCAGATTATACTTAAACCCTTATGTTTGCACTGTAAACTTTACACTGAAATAGTTAGCATTTCATTCTTGGTTCTGTTTTTGTACACCATATTACATAACCATATCTGCTGGGGCAGAGATCACTGGAATGAGGAATTTAATGTTTTTAAAGGCACTGTAAAATGTATGTTTGCATTGAGTATATAAATCTGCCCCTTTGCCTAAATCAAGATTACATTATTTGAAGTGATCGACAGATTGAAAAACATTTGCTCTGTTTGCAGAGCATCTGCAACAGGATTTCTGATAGAAACTATGTTGAAACTCAGCGTCTGTTTGTGTGACAACGAATTTGTGGTTATACTGACTTCCTGTTGACTTGACAGCTAAAAGAGAAGTATAGACAGAGAAAGCAAGACAGAAAAAGAAACAGGTCAGAGATGTTGGTATTGTTGGCTGACAGCAAGAGTAAAGAGCAAGAGAATGATTATTGTAAAATGATTATAATCTTTTCATCTGAATTTAAAGCTTTGGTTGCAGTATTGGAATAAGATAGCACAAACTAGCACAATATGCATTCACCTTCATTTTGTATTTATTCATTGCAAGCAAATCAAGGTTAATGCAATATTACTGATTGTGGTAGCAGTACAGTAGCTTCTATTTGTTATTGTTATCATTCTTTGGTTGGTGATAAAGAATGAAGCTTGTGAGCAACAATGGTTACCCCTCTTCCCTTCACATGCAGTTGGTACTAGTATACTGCAGACCCATGAATGATCAGAGGAATCACTCTTCTCAGTGAAGGGTGACTCCTCTGGTGAACAGCGAAGAGTCTCGGTGTAGAGTGACTCCTTTCTCTGTGACTCAGAGTAGTCACAGAGAAAATCCTGTTGAAACTCTCCCTCCCTGGGTGACTCTAGGGCCAATTATCCTCCCAGTAGGGTTGCTATCCACAGTCTTCACCGGCACTGTCAGGATTTAATACCCAACTGTTGTTGGCCATGTCACACACAGAAACCCAGTGTGTTAACAGGGCAAGCCATCCAGCAACCCCTATTCACTGCCATTCTTTTCATGGAGGCAATTCCTAGATTGAACACTGCTGCTGTGCCCTTGAGAAAGATATACTAACAAAGTAAATACAGAAATGTTCTTCTGCCGTTAGTGTTCGCACCTGATGATAATACAATTCACTGGTATGGAATCATAGTGCTGACATATTAAAGTTGACTTCATGTGGCAAGGTAGACCATTTGTCAATTCTGTGTGTTAGCATGCTATAGTCACTATCGTCGACGTCACCCAATGTACATTTAAATGAACGTATCTAAAGCCCAATGGGGGTAACCATAGTAAATAATGTTGTATGGTAGGGTATGGTTGAGAACATAATATGCAGGTCTACTCTGAAAGGACAGAAACACAGACAATTCACATTATAAGAAATATTGTTTGTATGATAGATGTGGAAATGTTTTAATCATAATGGAACCTTCAGCTTCTAAAAGGTTTAATGACCCAGGTGGTTTGGAATGAAAACGCTTACATTCTGTCATCATTTTTCAATGAAAGGCTGCAAATAAAAAAGTACAAGTTGTTTCCCTCTGAAGGGTCACAAGAAATGGATCCTGTAAATTAACATTCAGCCTCATTGATCATTTAACTTTATGCTTTTTAAATATCACCGCAGTTCTGTATAGTGCCCATGAGCCATTACACATAATCTGAGTATGTTTCATGTTTGAGAAAATGGAAGCAAATGAGTTCAATTTCCCTCCTGCAGTCTCCCGTCGTTGTTTCTCTGCATGTCGCTAGGGGACCTATGTGTAACTTTTGAAGGGTGCGTATGACTACCGACCGCCACATTGACTGTTTGCACGAGATGTTGCAGCAACAGCCACTAACGGGGAACGGGCCCAATGGCCGAGGCCTCGGAATGAACGCGCACCCTGGTCTGCATGCCCTAAACTCGGTCCATGCACCCTCGCAACACCGCTCTGAGGGAGAAGCGGGCCTAGAAGGTTCCGAAAATGGACTTGAAAGCCGGAGAGACATCGGGGATATTTTGCAGCAAATCATGACGATTACCGACCAGAGTTTGGATGAAGCCCAAGCAAAGTTAGTAACAAAAATACCACTTTAAACTAGCTAGCTAGCAAACGTTATCCAAGTTAGCTGACTAGCCAACTTCAAAATAGCTAGCTGGCTAACTAACGTCGATCGGTTAAAACAATTTACAGTAACCTTAGATAGCTAGGCTTCTGGAAGTAGTCAATTTTATCACGTTTAAATTGAAGTTTTAATGAGTTTTTGGCGAGTGGTGTTGTAGCTTGCTAGCTAGCTATTTGTTTTGTTGGGGTTAGCTATCCAACTGCGAAGCTACCAGTCCAGCTAGCAAATGAAGATATAGCTGGGGCTAAGGTTAGCGATTTTTCGTGATTGTCATACTCAAGCACTAGTTAGCTAGCAAGCAAACGTTAACTCAATACTAAATATTAGCTTTGGAGCTGTATAGTTGGCTGTCAAGTACAGCTCCAAGTCGTTGATTTATCCAAACACTAGTAGCTAGTGCTAACAACCTAAAAAGTTCGCTAGCTGTCTAATAACCAATATCGCATTGGCTAATGTTTACTTAGCAGCTAGCTAGCTAAGATGAGTCGTTAGCTAATGTCGCTGGAAATTCTGCCTAAGAAATTGGCTAACTAGCTGGAAAGCTGACAATAAACATGGGCCTGTATGTTTGTTATGGAAACCCAACGCTTGTTGTGAGCAAACCAATACGGGCTAACGTTAACTTGTACAGTAAGACTAGCTAGCACTAGCTACTTAGCTAAAACCTCAAGTTGGACCAAGCTAGCTAGCGTTTACACCACACGTCATCCATATCTGATTATATTGAACTAAACCAATCTAGCCATTTGTTTTTATTTTATGAAGTTCTGTTTATATAGCTGTAGCTATTTATTTTTACCCGACAGAAAACACGCCTTGAACTGTCACCGAATGAAACCGGCTTTGTTCAGCGTGTTGTGTGAAATCAAAGAGAAAACCGGTGAGTTTTCTTTTTTTTATTATAATTTCTTTAGAGAGGTTACTATTGTTTATACTTTTATTTAGTTTCATAGCTTATTTACATTTATTTTTGTATTCTTCAGTGGATAACGTTAGCTATAGATGCACTGCTAGAACTGCACACGCCATATTGGTTCATATCTCGAGCTAGTTGTGTAAAAAAAATAGAAAAGCTCTGGACCCCCCCAAATATCCGATGGTTTCTTTGAGAAATGGATAACGCTTCTCTCAACCTTGTCACACAATCTTTGAACTGACAGCGCGCATTGTAATAATTGGGAAATTATATAATGTGAAGCTTCTTCTATTAATTAACATTATTGCTGGTTTCGCCAAGAGGCTGACGCCATTTTGGCTCGTAAAGTCAGTTTTAAATCTTGGTTTAGAGGAAAACAAGTTTAGAAAAATGGTTGAGCAATCAATGTGCAGTCGCTGGGTACACTTGCTAGTATGATAGCAGTTAGGTAGCCGTTTAAAAAGGATATTTCCAACAGAAAAATGTAGAACAACTTATTAGCTGGTTAAATATTATCAAGCTAGTTACCCATTGTGTCCGTAAGAGGGCAATGCCAATAGTAATCAAAGAGACTCCGTGAGAAAAAATCAGAAAAGAACAATAACACTAATTGTTATGATATTATTTTCGTTGTGTTTCTCCTTGTCCATTTACTTTTATGTTTGAATACAGAGACCATTGGCTCGTACAACATAGACCCACTGTTACTGAAATAATAGGGTTTCACTGTAGTTTTTTAAAACATTGTAGGATGTAGGAGTAGCCAATATGGTCTGTTTGGCTTGGTTAGATTCCCGACTTTACAAGTTTAATGAAAAGTTCGCGTTACAAATACAGTTAACACAATACATTTCACTACAACCACTATACAAACATTACAATTTAGCTGGACACAATACATTGTGAATAAGCATTGTAGCTCAATCGACAGGGGCCACCTTGGTCAGATAATTTAAAAATGAGAATAGTATAATTGCCTACTGAAGCAGGACAAACAAAACAAAGTTGGATAGAGAATTGCTCAGTGAGTTATTCAATTGACTGCCAATATATGGTATTCCAAAGCTTTTGAAATAATGCGTGGTTTAATTTATTGCATGATAAAGTATAAACTTAGTTGAAAACAAAGGACTAGAAACATAATTACTGACTCGCAGTTAACAGTCCACACACAGCCATCCTGAGGTTTCATTTTCTAGGCTGACAATGTAGGATTAGCTCCCAAAAAACAATTGAACATATTATAAACAGTATCAGCATAACAAAAATAATGAACCACAGAGTTTGTCTTGCTGCTGTATGTGAGACTATATCTTTATTTAGAGCTCTTAAGCTCTTTTTTCTTCTTCTTTGTAGCCCCTCTTCTAGGCTAAAATACTTGATGGGGAAAAAAGCATGATGATGTGTTGGTGCCATTTCATTTAATTTGCAAATCAAATTTGTTTGTGTGGGTGATCTGCTTTAAACCCGCAATATTGAGTTTGTTTGGATCTTCCTGGAGATAAATTTACAATTGGGGATCTGGGGTTATTGGGCTATATTCCAGGGGTCCAGGTAGAATATTAGAGCAGAGAATAACACTTCAGCATAAGTACAATTACAGTCTGATAATTGATCCAATTACAGAAGGAAGGGCAAAATGTATTAAGCATTTGTGGGGCTTAAAATACACACAAAGCTATCATCATGCACAGTAAATCGCCAGTCCATGTTTACTGAACTGGAGCACTTGATCTGACGTACATGAATTGTGATAAAAGCGGTGGCCTCTGAATTTTGTGCATTGCCTGAATGCATATGCACTGCCTTGTGTGATTTATGAAGGCTGGCTGCTATTTCAGGAAATGTGTTAATTGCGTGTGTTTTGTTTTTTTACTGCGTAGGGAAAACCGGTTATTTGATCATGCATGAGTGCATATTAACATCATTGATGTAATCGTTCCTAGGTGAAGATGTCATTCATGTTGCCCTGGACAATGGGGATTGCAATTATGCACAGCCCTTTTATGCACAGTCCTATGGGGCTGCTGGCTACACTCACCATTGGAATGGTCAGGAATTGATACTGCACCTTAGGACACGTCACACTCTGAAACCACAGTTTTCACAGTTGGCATTGTTAGCTAGCTATCTACATTCTTGCTAGCTTGCTGGTTAGCAATGGCTTAATCTGAAAAATATACAGTAGATAATGGGTATAGCCTGGGCCGTATTCTGTTGATCGATTGTGAACCAGATAAATGTTGCTAGCTAACTGGGAGTTTTCCGTGCACAAAACAAAAATTTTGCAACAGGTAGGGGGGGTCACATCACCTTTTTTGAATTATGATATTTTCCTGGAAAATTAAATGGAATTATTTTGTACTCCCCATTATTTATCCATCTAACCCATTGACCAGCACCTGTTGGGAGTTAGTTAGGGTTAGTTAGACATTATGTCCCCAGCATGGAGGATCCAGGGGGAGTATGAACTGGCTTCATCATGGCATATATCATACAATGTTATGTCCTGAACATTTGATCTCAGAAATTAGACAACAAGGTTACAAATAGATGTCTTTCAGCAACCAAGTAATATTTCGATTTTGAAGGCTGTAGGTGTTTTCCCTGAAGATGGTTTGTTTTGTTTGAGAGATTGAAGTTAGTGTCAGACATTGAGGTTAACATACCATTGATTATTATGGAACTAAAAGCCTTTTTGACATCCTTAAGTTTGACAGAACGTTAGGAACATTTTATTGGTCAGCCAAAACTGATTTATTGATGGCTCCTCTGTTGCAGGCCTATCTATGCGGAGCGCTCAGGAGGAGGAGCCACAGGATCCACAACTTGTGCGATTGGACAACATGCTCCTCGCAGAAGGTGTCGCAGGGCCAGAAAAAGGAGGCGGAGCAGCAGCCGCTGTCTCCGCAGCGACCAGCACGGGTGGGATGTCACCAGACAGCTCATTGGAACATTCTGACTACAAGAGCAAGCTAAGCCAGATTCGGAACATCTACCACACTGAGCTTGAGAAATATGAGCAGGTACTTTACTGATATATTAAGTGTGCTTTCTGTTTGTTTTTGCTTCACGCAAAAACTATTATAGAGAATAGGTATCCATTGCCTGTTTTCAGTGCTTATTACTATGGAGGACTGATATCCTATCCACATATGATGAGGCTTTATGCTACATATTGATTTGAGCTCTGATATTGGAAGCTGTCAATATCCCACTCTCTACTGTACTGTGCAGTGTGTGTTTTTATGAAATGTTATCTTCGTTCCTAGGGATGCTAATTTTAAGAAATTTCCTTGATCAATCGTTGTCAACGTTAACAAACAATTAATTGATTCATCTTTTTTTTTTTAAACGGCAAAATGTAGCGTATGACAGAGAATACAAAATGTGTGTTTTTCTTCAATGAAAGCTTTATTCAAAATTTTGAGACATGGGCCTATTTCAACAGCATAGAACAATAAGAATTATGAAGGAAATGAAACAGCATTCAGTAGGGCTAACAACAAAAACAATATTCCTTTGGAACTGAAAAGGGCTGTCTGATTAAATGGATGGACTACATTATGCAAACCATAATGCATAATGTTCCCCCCACACACAAACACGCACATTTTGATACTTTGTAAACAAACCCAACGACATTCTAACTGCCACATATTATTGTTATTATTATTAGTTAGGTATGTATATATTTTACTTTGTTGTGGTTTATTTATATTTAGGTATTTATATTTGATACTCATGTATTTATAGGGGTGTAGGCCATTACGTTTAATTTATTTAGTTGCATTTTACATTTGATTTCATTATTTGTCTTTGCTTATTCAGAGTTAGGTATTTAAATGGAGAGTGTACTCACATTTACAGATGCTTTCTCCTGACTTTCAATAATAATCCAGGGAAGTGGTAAATTCGTCCTCATTCGGCCACAATGCAACGCTTCACTGTTGATCTCAGGAACATTTTAACTTGTTTCAATAAAGAAAGCTACTTTTCTCCAGAGCAATTTGCAATCGGTAATGCCAGATACATGTGAAGGCATATTTCCACGTTGGGGAAGGCATCACCCAGGCCTAGCTCTCTGAGCTTCTTATACATGCCCATCACTGATTGTTCACCCTTTACCATTGAGCTGAACTTGCAAAACCCCTCTGTAAAGTCATTCTCAAGGTGTATTTTTTTCAGATGTCCTTTGACTGCACGCACTTCTCGGATGCCCAATGAATTAAATTTAGTAAGGAATCCAAAGTTTTCCTCCACTTTTTTGTAGGCGTCTTTGCGTCGTCGTAGTTCATGTGATAGGCAATCACAGACGACACAACGCGTGTCAATCAGGCTGTCATTTTCTTTCTTCCTCTTAATTTTGCTGTATCCGAAAGAATTGCTGAAAGGACACTGCTAACATAGTAAGCATGATGTGCACTGAACTGGAAAGACTTTTCATGCACATTACAAGGTGCTTACGTTGTGCATGACTTTCAAAACTAATACGTTGAAATAAAGTTTTAGATTGGAGTTTTTAATCCGAAAAGATTTTACAATATTTAAAATGAATTTTTTTTAAAATATTTGTTTAACTCCTCTGTCTGGGCCCCCCTGTGGTAATTAGACACTAGGCACGTGCCTAGTTTTCCTATGCTTATATCCGGCCCTGCCGACACCAGAGGCTTTGGCAACTTGAAGGAGAGAGGGGAGAGAGAAAAAAAAAAAAAAATTCACCAAAAACTCGGAAGTAACGTTTGGCGTGCTTAGCGAATTCAAGAGACCACACTATTGTCGGATGAGGTAACGTTAACAAAAATGTATTGTCATTGTAAATAGTTTCTTTTGTGAAATATTGCTAGATATATTTGATAAAATCAACAAGGTTTTAACTGTTGTTTCAAAGCAATATTATTACACTCACTAGAGTTTGTGCTATTGGATAACTGTGCTGTGATACAAAATCGTTAATTTGATATGTTTGATTGATCAAATTCTTAACGGCGATTAATCGATCATTGATTAATCATTAACATCCCTATTCGTTTCAGTTCTGGGAGTAGCCATTTCTTTCCTACAGAGTAGCATTGTGTCAGACTTTCTCTTGTGTAAGTCTAGTTTATCAATGGCAAGGATATGGGTGGGCATAGAGTATCTTGACTGCTGTGGTGTGTTCCAGGATAAATTAAACCGGTTCCTATCAAACACTTGAACACATGGCAGTTACAAACGCTTAGTGTTGGTCTAATTAAGCAATCCAAACTCCTGGACAATGTCTTACCATAGGTCCACCCATACAGGAAAACTGTATGCTTCAACACCATATCTGCTCCCCAATGAAAAATATTATTTCCTAAGTTCTCCTTGGAAGGTTGTACTGTATTAAATTACTTTATTGTTAGTAGTGGTGTAGCTTTAAGAGTCCAAAATACCATTCTCTTTGGTTTGGACAAATAAAGAGTTTTTTAACATTGTGTGCACTTCTGTGTGGCCATTTCCTGCAGGCGTGCAGCGAGTTCACCACCCACGTCATGAACCTGTTGCGGGAGCAGTCTCGCACCAGGCCTGTTTCCCCCCGTGAGATCGAGCGCATGGTGGCCATCATCCACCGCAAGTTCAGCTCCATCCAGACACAGCTCAAGCAGAGTACCTGTGAGGCCGTCATGATCCTGCGTTCCCGCTTCCTTGATGCCAGGTGCGTGCATGCGTGCGTGCGTGCATGCGTTTGTTTGTGGGGACATATGCAAGTGTACATTCAGGGCATAATACATTCTTCCTTCAAAATGTCACCTTCCCCAAGAATATTTTCTGTAATTGTACACAATGTCCCGCGTGACCATAAAACCACCAGTTAATTGTGTCACATCCTGTGACCTGCCTTTCTTCCCCCTGTAAATCCCAAATATAACCACTTGAAAATAAGAAGTTGTTATAATGGTTTTAGAAATGGGTTTACAAAAATACTCAATCAGTGCCACTGATAAGTTTAGAATAATTATCTATGTAAAATAAGCAATTATCAGTATTCGGGTTTTTGAAGGAAAAGATGTGAATGCATTTGTATAAAAGATCCATCAATTCTGTTCAATGTTAGGTTTCTAAAAGAATCATTTAAGTTATTCTGCATCTCAGAGAGAGCATTGGCTCTGGTACACAACAGCAAGGGAAAATGGGGGTGTTTCACACCCAGATCACAGACCAGCTGAGAGGCCATCATTTTGATCTGCCAGTTGCAGTTCGGACAGCTTTTTTGACGTTATACTTTTAGTTACAACTGTCATGGTATAAGCCTCCACCTGCTCCTCTTTTTGACAGGCGCAAGCGGCGTAACTTCAGCAAACAAGCGACGGAGGTCCTGAATGAATATTTTTACTCTCACCTTTCAAACCCATACCCCAGCGAGGAGGCCAAGGAGGAGCTGGCTAAGAACTGCAGCATCACTGTCTCTCAGGTATCTCTCTCGCTATCTCTCCCTCGCTTTCTCGTTCTCATTGTCTTGTAAATACTCCTCTCTGGTACTATTTGTATTCTCTGATACACGCTTCTGCTACTGTGCCTCTGTCTGTGTTGTACATGACTTCTGTCTACAGCCTCATATTTGTGCCCAATCCCATGTTTTTTTCCTAAACTAAACTGTTAAACCACTCTATGTTGTGTATTAATAAAGTGTTTGTAGTGGTCTGCATATGTGAACAGTTTTCAGACTGATTCAGTAATACAGCACATGTTTACAAGTTAGTAATGTGCTGTTAATAAACAGTTTGCATCGGAGGTAAGGATTACCCAAGGAAACATTCTGCCCTTTGGTTTTGCACTTCTCTGCGCTGCAGTAGGGTGATGTTCACATTTGCTCTGGCTCTGGTTCTCACCAGGTTTCAAACTGGTTTGGCAACAAGCGGATCCGCTACAAGAAGAACATCGGGAAGTTCCAGGAGGAGGCCAATATCTACGCCATGAAGACGGCCATAGGGGCAACCCAGAATGAGGATTCCCCACACACTCCTAACTCTACTGGTGAGATAGGGAAATGGAGAGAAAGGATCTTGTGCATATATACCATTTTCCTGTTGTCTGTATGATAGTTTATATCCTCGTTTTTTTTTTTCTTCAAAAAAAGATTTTCTTGAATAACTCAAGAAACATAACTTACTCTGTGCTTGTTTATTTTCCTGCCTCCTCTTGCAGGCTCGGGGTCCTTCTCCCTCTCTGGGTCAGCTGACCTGTTCTTGGGAGTTCCTCCAATGAATGGAGAGCAAGCAGCCTACCACATGGGGGCTCAGGTACTACACCTTCAGTGTTTGTTTAATGCGGTTGTTAATGTATTTTATGTGCTATGTGAGTGTGTGGTACTTCCACAGTATGTCTCATTGTATTGGTGCCTATCTCATTACTGCTGTTTTGTTGCAGTGAGTATTTGACTTAAAGGCTAACTTCCCCCAAAAATCTAAATTTTGTTTTGCCAATTTTCCCACAACATACCAAATTATGTACCGTTTAATTTATGCTACAATAAGGAAGAATGACAAAAAAATGTAATATGGGTAAAATTGACCCAATCTCTCTCTGATAGGACTCAGTGACTCAGTCCCGCTTTGCAGACAGACTCTACAGCCCCAGAGAGAACCGGGTGAGAAGCCTATGATATCATCAAACCAATCGGCTAACAGTCCCAAATAAGTTTTACAACATACTTGCCATGTTGCCATACAACATGCCATAATTTTTTTTTAAATTATTATTATTATTATTTTTTTAAATACTTTGGATCCAGTCAAGAAGTATTGTGATTACTTTCTGAATGGATACAAGATACGAATTATCTTAGTTCAGCTTGAATGTGAAAGCAACTCACTCAGTAATAGTGTTAATGGCAGTATTTTATCAGTGGCATGGTTTCATTAAGATGGGTAATGCTAACACCTTGTTAAGTTGTGTCCAGTTCATTTATCTGTGATTACATCCACAAATTTTCCCTCTTTCAGACTAATGGTAGTTGGCAGGAGCCAGCCACGCCCCCTTCTGTCGCATCACCTGGTAGTGACCACTCAGAGAACTCCAATTGATGGCCCTGCCCATTTGCATTGAGGTTTTATTGGTTTAAAAGGGTGCGTCTTTATGGAGAAAGAAAAGACAGAAGAAATGATGCTACCCTGGTTGATGCTTTTTTCAAAGCCTCCAACCCTATTATGCGAGTGTGTGTGTGGGTGGGTGGGTGAGGGTGTGTGGTGTGTGTATGTGAGGGTTAGGGCTGGGCTGGGACTGGGACTGGGTTTTCCACTACTCTTATCTACTTGTTACTGCCGTGTGAGTGCCGATGGAGGGATGGCTTTGGAAACGACATTATCACTACTATAATTATATTACTATTTTGACCTTTTTTGCTCAGATAGAGGTGAAAGTATAAGGATGAGGGGGCAATACAGATAAATCCAAAGATTGTTTTTGTGTGCTTGTTTTACCAGTTTGTTTGTTTTTTTCTACTGAGCTTGTTTTGTGTGTGTGTGTGTGTGTGTGTGTGTGTGTGTGTGTGCGCGTATCTTCTTATACGAATGAGGTGAGTGTACCTTGTCTATATTAACGGTTTGAATGAGTGTATATCAACAGTGCTGTCTTTTTTCTGTACAGTGAAACACCTGTATTCTCTACCTCTTTTACAATAAAGACTCTCTGTATACACATTTAGCATGTCTTTCTTGGGCTCCACACTTGCAAGTTCCTGGAAGAGCTCCAGGGGGTATATAGTGTATTGTAGCCAGTCCATCTTTGAAAATACCTATTTACAGGTTTCCCCCTAAAGTAATAGTTGTCAATCTTTAAAAGACAATCTAGTCAAATACAAAGCATCCCTGAACTGTCAGGCCAAATGTGATCAACACAATTGAAAAGGTTGGTGAAGGGAAGAAGGAAACTGGAAAAACTAGTTTGGTCTAAAGGGCCTTTTAAATGGTAGCAGCAGATGGATGAAATTTCCCCCCCACATATCAGTTATTCAGAGTTTACTGTTCCACCTTTCTGCAAGTTTACCCCACTGATTAATCGTCTCTCATTTGAGGAATGGAGAACGCACCCTGCGTATAGAAATACCCATTATCCACCTCATCAATATAGCCTGTTAATAAAGGCCCTGTGCAGGGCAAGTTCAATTGAGGTCAAGAAATACATAACTGATTCCCAGACAAAAGAGAATCATCCAGAATATCTACTGTCCCTGAATCCCTTTCATCTCATTTCTCCTTGAAAAAGTGCCGGTAACTGTGGAACTTCAGTTGCCAAAGAATCCAGCTAGACTAATGAATAATATGCAATGTCTGGCATATTTCCTGCCATTACATTTGAAATGCATTCAAAGTTGGTTTGCCTAGAAGCACCTCGTAAATCCCTCTGGAGAATTTTATTTTCCAAACCAAAAGCCAATATTGGTTTGAACAATTTACCTGCTTTCCTATACATATAAAGGGACTGCTCTACTTGGATTTGTGGGTTGTCACGGAAAATTCAAAAATGAAATGCAATAAAACTTAAATGGTTTATTTCAAAGTGGTTACCCAGAACAATGCAATAAAACAGTTAGGTCATGAAGCAACATAACAAACAAATCTTAATTCTTAGTAAATACTCTATTTGCATGTGATTTTAAAAAGATTATACAGTGTGTAAAATGGCACAGAGAATGTGGAATTTAGATAAGTTTGTGTATGGGGTGGTGCTTATAATTCAGTGTAAGTCAAAAACCAGCAGGAATTAGTTGAATTTACGAACCAAGGTTGAGGGTGTATCCTTATTTCAGTCATCTCACAATTCATTATAATATGTACTAATTGTCAGTAGCCTTTGTTGGCTTTCTGCACTGACCACCCACTATGTAAGAACGGACGTGTCCACTTTTCTGTTGAATTAATTGGAATCCTTACAATTTCTTCACCTGCTGTTTCACAGCACTTAAAAATAACACCTTGTAGCTATGAAACAATGCTATACATTTCAGAAAACCAAACAAAATATACATAAGAGCCTTGATGGATATATTTCTTTAAATTTCCCAACCCCTTTTCACAGCATGTTTTTTTATTAACACAGTAAATAAATGGGAAACCCATTTTCAGAACAGATGAGTCACACCTAGAGGAAATAAGGTGGATAGTGCAAGAAAATATCTGGGCCGGTATTCACAAAGCATTTTAAGGGTAAAAGTTGGTCCTAACTCGGAAATTTAGGAGCAACTCCGAAAAATAATGGGCGTGTCACTCATAAATTTAGGACTTCTTAGGGATAAGAGTATTTCAGAAAGGGTTTGAGAGCTAAAAACAGCTCCAGGAGAAGTTAGAAGCAGTCAAGAGGACTTCTAAGTCGCTAAAGACCTACTCACAGCGATCCGAAAATCTGCTGCTGCCGGCAATCATCGTCGCAATCGCGTCAACACTTTGGAGATATTGAATGATACAGAGCTCATAAAAAGGTACCGCCTCAATCCAGAGGGTGTTATATATTTAATATTATATATATTATATATAGATACCCGCTGATTGTTTACGAGATGCAGACATGTAACCAATTGACTAGTCAGTATTCTTGGTTTCATGTTAAATCAGTGACACGTAGCCTACATTTGTATTTTAGAATCTTTATTAGAATATAATAGGGGTGCATCGTATCATTTTTCGGATCAGCAAAAAAAATAATAACGGGGACCAAAGGCGCGTTTCCACCTAAAATTACCAGGAACTATTCTCAAGGAATTGAATGAATGATCATTTCAGTTTTTCAATTTAAGTTATTTCACTAAATCTTTATTCGAAAATTTCACAAAATACAATTTTAGATTCAGTACGCCTTAGGCGATTTAACTAATGTTTAAATTTTATTTAATTCGGTCGCGTTTCTAAAAACCTGCCTCCCAGAAAGGCATTTAGTATGAAAAACAAAGCAAACCAAAACATACATGGTTGTCTATCTCTTCACTGTAACTCTGCGTCGAGATTTAGGGAATTGTTGCTTTAAAATGTAACAGCTGCAGAAAAACTGTATTTCTCTATGATGGTTCAATTTAGCTATTAATCCGCGGATCATATGCGTGCCGAACCGTGGGGGTTGATCCGTACGGATCACGGATCAACTGCGATCCGTTACACCACTAGAATATAACAGGAACAGGTAGGCCTACATACCCCTTTACAGGAGCATATAATTTATTTTCTAGGTTGAAATCGCAGGCAGAGACCCATCCCCTATATCAGCCAATCGCTGTGGGCATTCTGAGTAAGCTCGTTCATGAGAAACAACGTCATCCATAGCAACGACGTAAACCCCGCCCTCACTCTTAGCTTGAAAATTCTAGGACTTCCTTAGTATGAGTTTGTCTTTGCAGCTTTGTGATTAGGTTTTAAGGTGGGACTCCTAACTAAAAGGTTTTACTGCGATTTAGGAGTACTCCTAGTGGTAAGATAAAATTATTTGTGAATACCGGCCCTGACTCTTTAGCAACAAATAAAAACAGACAGGTGTCCACACACATAGTCTGCAAGGCCTTCCACAGTAAAATTCTTCTTTGTAGCTGTAAAACAAATGTCATTGTCAGTAATCAATCAACTCAATATAACTACTAAGATTTCATACTTCATTTTAACACTTCCATTTCACATGAAATACCACACCATGACAATAATATTAAATAAAATCTATGCAAATGTAGGAATGTTAAAACATTTTGGAATTTTGCACACACTTACCAAAATACGATTTATTTAAATTAATGTTTAGTTTATTTGAATGTGAAATAAGTTGACGACAGTTGTAAGGAGTAGGGAAGGACTACCTAATTTTACTTGTAAATTCAATATAATTTAAACTAGCTTAAATTAATTGAGTATCTATTCACATAAGTATGACACTATCATTTTATGAAATAAATGAAGGATTTTATGCAAGCTTTCCTGGTATGGCGAAGCTCATTAAAAGTATTATATTTAGAAATACAAAATATAATTTAAAAACAGCAATAGTGTATCTTTATGAATTTGAATTCAGTCATCAATAATAAGGAACTGATGCAGAAAAAACATTCACCTTCAAATGCATCCCTTGTCTTCTCAAGTTTATTTATCTTTCTAGAGTTGTGAAAGAGATGGAGAGTGATCAGAAAAAACTAAGAATAGAGAAGTAGGCAGTGGATTAATGGAGGGACTGGGAGCAAATTAGTGAAAAGAAAACTAAAGAATCATATGTTGAGATTGAAAGAGAGGGTAAAAAAGGTAAGGAAAAATTATGGAAAGAGAGGACAAAGAATGATAATGTGAATAAAAAACAGGACAGATGGGGAAAATGGAGAAAAGCAGAAAGAGACTGCAAATACAGGAACACATGATGATAAACCACAGTAATAGACAGGGATGCACATAAGTGGTACGCCAGTACGCATTCTGCGTCTTCAAACGTTAAGCGCGTCCTCAAACGTTAATTGCGTACCAAGCAAGACAACAAACTTTTGAAACATACGTGACTTTAAGTTTGATCAGTCCATCACTGGTTAATGTTAATTAACTTACCAGTGATGGACAGATGAAACTTAAAGTCGCGTATGTTTCAAAAGTTTGCCGTCTTGCTTGGTACGCAATTAACGTTTGAGGACGGGACTGCGTACTGGCGTACCACTTATGTGCACCCCTGGTAATAGATGCAATTAGATGAAGACAGGACAATTCACATGCAGTACAATATGTTTGAGACATACAGGTACTTTGGTAACCCAAAGTGGGGGGGGACGCTCAAACGGCCCTGTTGGAAAGGGGAGAACTGGGCCCAACTGCCGGTACTGGCAGTGGCACCCCCGATGGACATTCACAGCACTGCACTCATTTAAAGGATGTCCCATTTCTCAAGTTCTGCCTTTAATTTTGCAGTTGCCTGTACATCACCAATGTATACCCAATATACACCAACGAGTTTGAAGGACCCATTCTTAATATAAAAAAATGTTCAAGGGGCACACCATACTGACTGAAATGGGATAGGATTTTTAACCTCAGTAAATACTGCCCCTTGCTTAGTCAGTGTTAGTTAGAGGCCTGGATCTCCTGTTGGACAGTACCAGCATAGGGAAATAACTGCACTGTCTAAATCAGTGCATAACCCGAGGTATGTCTGATTTCTCTCAAACAGTCGTTTGATTAGATGAAAAATCTGTCTTAATAGACTTAAATGCTTGTCCTTTCTTTTCAAGCATTGGCCATATGAGAAACCCCTCTGGACAGCAGCCTTCCAGGACTGGAGTTAAATACCCCTGGTGTAATTGAGAACGAAATACAAACTGAAAACTGTGCCCTGACTCTGATATAACATCTTTCCTAGTGGCTTGCAGCTTCAAGCAATTTGCCTGTCACCCCCAGATTGTATACAGTTGTGGAGCATTGTATGTCTTACCTTTTCCTTTGAATCACTGTCAATGGACCCTGTGGAATGGGAAACAGCAGTGGAGAGAGGTTTCATAAGTGTGGATAAGCCATCATTTGTTCGTCTTAACACAGGACACAACTGGAAACTAATAAGACTAATATGCTAATATGACCACAATGTATCAATCTTGTAAAATATTGCCCTGGTTTAAAAAATTGTCTAGGTTTGAATTTTCCAACTAAGGGCACATTATTCTCCACTCTTCAATTGTAATAACTGCTCAATCAACCAACAATAGTATAATTCCACTAACTAGTGTAAGACAGAGGAGGAGTTACCAGATGTGCTAAACATCCAAGAGCAGAGTCTGATCAGACCATACAAGCCCAGCGCCACAGCCACCATAGCCATGGAATCTTCTATGGAGGGACCACTAACTCCTAAGTGAGAGAAAGAGTAAGAGAGGGAGACAGAAGAAAGGGAAAAAGGTTTTTAATTACTTGAGAAAAAGATTAGGAATCAGTTTCTAGACCTTGTGAAATGAACTACTTTCTAAAGGCTAATTATTCCGTAAAATATCTTCACTGATAAGCAACAATAGCTGAAATGAATACCATTGTATCCACACAAACAGAAGAGGCCTGGTTATAGCTCTGTATGATTATGGTCATTCAATTGGACATAAGTGCTGTGTTATGTGATAAATCTAAGTGTTATGAGAAAAATACATGAATTTGCATGCAGTTATAGAATTTAAAAAGAGCTTTTGCTGAATGTTCTCCATTCCTGCCAGTAACAAAGCGGCCATTTTTCTTAGAGCAACAGTATTCAACACCACACATCATGCACACAACCCACCAATGATGTTAAGGGTTGTGCTGGTGCGCCTGTTCCCTCCGGGGTGGACCGCCACACAGGTGACCTCTCCTCCCCGGCCCAGGTCCAGCTTGCCCAGGTCCAGCCTCAGCCGGCTGCTCTGGCTGAAGGTGCCGTCCGAAGCCTGCCTGTGCCCCGACACGCCACCCTCGCCAAGGAGCTGCACCGTCCCATCTGCCCCCACAAACTCCCAGAGGAGCTCCAGAGAGAGGGGGGTGAAGCCAGAGGCCTCACACTGCACAGTGAGAGTCTGGCCAGGGAAGGAGATGGGGACAGGAGAGGGGGAGATGGAAAGGGAGGGAGGCTCTAGAACAGAAAGAGGACAGTAAATACAGTACATATACACAGCAGCTATACAGTCCTCAGTGATATGAAGCAGACCCATAGTGTTATAGCAATTTCAGACTCAAATAAGACCAATATTATGATTATTTTGCATAGCTGTATTTACAGAAACCTTTTTGAGTGAGTTTGATAATTGTATATAGATCTATATGTATATCTATCTGTAAAGTAAAATTAAACTACATTTGTTTTGAAGGTCAAATATGTTTTGGCTATTCATATTCCTCAGGTCATTGAAATGCATGACTTTAGTAGAAATATATAAATACATAAATACATGATTAATTTGCCTTCATAATACAAATATATTGTGATTGGTAACATTTTTTATCAACTCCCAAGCAATGACATATCCACTCACCTTCTATCTCCAAATCTATAGCCACCTGAGCAAGGAGGTAGGGGACATATACAGTACATATATAAGTCCCAGTGTGTCTAACTTGAGCTTCCTCAAGGAGCAGTGAGGCATTTCTTGTTTGGTGCAGGGCACTGATATCGAGCTCCGCCCCTTCCTCTGAAGTCTCAGCCAATCGGTCACTCTTGGCATCATAGGCCACAACCAGCTTGCCTGCCCCCCGAAATTGGTACCGCCACTCTACTGAGAACCCCTGTTCAGAGATGGGCGAGGAGGAATCCATCCAAAACCCACAGTCCAGAACCACGGGCACCCCGAGTCTAGAGCGGACCAAGGTGGATGTGCTGAAGACACTTAGGATCACTGATTGAGAGACAGGAGTAAAATGAGTTCGGTATGCATAAAGTTTTCAACATGAACACTGTTATATATTATTTGAGTTCTGCTGGGGAACTTCCATATTACCAAATCATATACCTGATATAAATCTTAATCGAAGACGGCAGCATCCCATCTGTGATCTAAACCAATAACCTTCTGGTCATAAGCCTATTTTAAGTAATACGTTTCCTAACCACTGCTAAACACTGCCGGAACATAAATAATGAATTAAGGACGATGGATATAAAAAAGTGTAATCAAAGAGATTAATTTAAATGATCAGTGAGATACATACATCAGTGAGCACATAAATATGCTTATAAGGCATTATGGTGAGGGTATTCATAGGAAGTGTTACAAAAAACTATTACTTTTTGGTACACACCCACATTGTCCACCTTCTGAAACTCTACAGCATCTTATACCACAGATAAGACAACCAATATCATAACTATTTTTATATAACACTATATTTCAAATGCAATTGTAGTTATATAGTGGATGGGTAACTCATTGATATTACCAGTGGTTAGATACATCATTATATTCTTTATATTTACCTATATCAATTGATGGTGCTGTTCACCCTGGGTGGACCCCACTCAGGACAATCATAAGCATCTGCAATTCAGTCAAGTGTTTTTCAACTTGTTCTGCTTTAGAATGCTTCACACAACTGTTTTGTGCATTCAATGCACCCCATATGTAACCTGTGCTATTTCTTTACAATACCTTACCGCTTGGCTCATTGGTGGCTTTGGCAGCCCGCATTACATTTGACAGTGCCAGCTGTCCATCGAGGCCCTGCAGCGAAGCTGAGAGCCAATCAGCCTGCAGGTAGGTGGGGCTCTGAGCAGAGCTGGTGAGGGGGGCTGCCCATTTGACAATAGAAGGCCGAGGCAGGAAAGGGTTTAATTCACACTGGGGCTTCTTCACAGAGCCCTCTGGTGAAAGAAAAGACAAACTGCACAGGGAGGCACTTGGATCTGTGAACAGGAGATAGGAACCATTGCATTATTTGCATTATAAATGTCTTCATACCAGAAGATACACAGAATAGTTCAGTTCCAACAGCCAAGCAATCTGGCTTTACATTAAATGGAAAATCTAAGCCAGTAATATTTTACTTCCTTCAGAAGATAAAACATATTCAATTTAGTTGTGTTCATATCTATATATCTTTGTGACTTTCATTATAGAAATTTGAGGCTCAATCGGTTTCCCATAGCTACTTAGCGTATTACAGTGGCTAACCTTCCAGTTTAAAGCTCAGCTCACTACACACAACAGCACTGTACGACATCTCTGCATGTTTTGATGCACTAGAGGCATTTCATATCCAATGGACAAACACAGAAATTGACTTGAACACAGGTAGACTGAATGAATGTGTCTATTTCTTCCTGAGTGATTAACTGCATCGATGAGTGCACACAAGTGTGTCTGTTTGTCCATCAGTAGTGTTTGGAACCTGATGGTTGGTCTACAATGTCACAATGACTACGTTTACATGCACACCATATTCCGATTAAGGTCCATATTCAGGTTAAGGCAATATTCCGAATAAGGTGTTTACATGCGCCGCAGAATGTTGAGCTACGGGAATATTCCCGTTTACATGTTAATCGGCATATTCCGAATAAACCAGCGATGTAGTGCCGCGCAAGGGCTTTCTGGGTACTCAGCTTGCTTGCTTTTGCGTTATATTGTGTTGTCTTCTTAGCACTTCTACATCATAATGTAACAAGAACACTCGTTCTCATTCACATCCTCAACCATGGCAGACGAGAACGTGAGGGTTTTCCACCGATGTTTGACCTGGTCAGCAGTGCGCACAAAACCTGCTTCTTTGAGTTTGTCGCACACCCTTTTAAAAATATCGCTATTGCGGTGCTTTCGCCCATCGATGTATTCCATGATATTTAGATCTTTCATGATTTGAATACATAAATTTGTCTCATCCTCGCTCCAGAAGTGATTACTTTTCTGAGTGCTTTTCGCCATGTTGCCAAATTGCTAGCTAAAGCTATTGCTATAGCAACCAAGCTAAATTACCCAGATTCCTTGCAAAATGAACATGCGCAGACGTAAATTAATATTCCGTTAAAGGCATATTCCGACTAACATGTTTACATGACCCAATAATCTGGTTAATACAGGCATATGCCAGGGGTCTTATTCGGGTTTTTAGTAATCAGAATATGATCTTAATCGGGTTATGGCAATCGGGTTAAGGCGTTTACATGACTCATACGTAATCGGAATATTGTCATTATTCCGATTAATACAGGAATATGGTGTGCATGTAAACGTAGTCAATATGTAAATTACTAATTTGTTCTTGATTAGTTATTTGGACCACGTTGATTGATACTGACCAATGACATGGTAGATTCTTGTGGGGTCTATGTCAGCAGGGGGCTTCTGTTGTGACTCTGCTCTTCCACTGTCTGGGCTTGTTCTAACATACATCAGGCACTTGTCCTGATTCATACCAGCTGGAAACCCTCCACCACGTCCTGGCTTATCATGTACAAACCAGCACTCCACAACTGGGCAGCTTCTCCCATGAACTGAGGTAGGGAGAGAGGGAGGGAGTGAGAGAGAGACTTATAAAAATGGTTGTGTGTATGTGCAGTTGTGTAAATATAGCCTACTTTACCCCAAAAAACGTTTCTACTGTTTTACTTTCTACTTATTGTGATTGTCCATTAGTAGCATGTTAGGCAGAATGAAAGGTACTTTCCCACTCCTTTCCTCCAGTGCTCTCTCTCTCTCTTACACACACACGCACGCACAAGTTGTATTAATAAAAGAAGATACATTCAAATGATACGATGCAGTACGAAACACGTTCGTTAGATTATCACATACACGATATCGTATTTACATCCCGTTTGACATAACACAGAATTCATTAAAAATGTAGTTTTACGGCAATGTCAGCATCGTCATCAAGTGGGAACTTACCTTGCAAAATGCAGTTCAATAGGGCCAGTGTGTATAGAATCGAACTACTTGCCATGCTGGCTGTCGGAGACGTCGATCAGTTTCGATTTGTGCAGCGACTGTAAACTTCAGATTTTACTCTGTTCGTTCATATATATATAATTCCACTCAAAGTTTATATATTACACAAGTTTGAGAAGCTGATGATTGCCTACCATCTGGACGTTTAGTACCCCAGTGGTGAGTATTACTTTCGGTTTCACTGTGAAACTGATCATGCGCATGGAAACAGTTCGGATTTCCAGTAGCATAGCCTATCTTTTGTTTGCATCGGCTGCATTGACATGTTATTTACCTTTGAATGAACATATTTTACGGGCGAAGTTATATAAAATTCTAATGCAGTATCTAATGAGTTAATTCTACATGGCATAGTTGCTTGAAAAGATGCTCTTATTGTGTCCATTCTTACCAGCAAGATTTATTTCGAGTCATGCAATGTATTATGTTTCAGTCATTCGATAACAGAATAACTAGCTACCTATACAGTTTTAAACAAAACTGACGTTTATAATTCATGTAAGTGCGATTTTAACACTGGGCGGCGCTCACACACTTCTGAATACGCAGCTCCTCACTGGCAGTTCATGGTACAGTAAATTGGCTAACAGCATTTGGCGATACAATCGTTGGTTTGAGATAGGATTTCGGACAATGGTCAGCCAAGCTTAAGTTTTCAAAAGAGTGAATAGTCTATAATAATAAATAAATAAATAAATAACTACATTTATGCAAGTTCAGGTTTCATAAAGGTGCTCATATTATAAATGTAACACGTTTTGTTCACTGTAGGCCCATTGCATTGTCTTTCAAAACTTGAGTCAAATAAATACAAATATTTAAAATTTATTTGTATAGTTATTCCGAATAACTAGAACAAAAACGAGTAAACCACTGTTTTTATGTTGAAATCGGTCAATCCCCAGTATTAAACTGTTCTTGACTCAGTTTGGTCTGTATTGTTGGTTTGGCAATACAGACTTTTCCTCACAGATATAGTTATGAGAAATAAGACAATCAGTAATCCAACAGCAGTGTTATTGTCTTGGAATATGAATGGCTCCATATGTAAAGGTGATGCATGCTCAGGGTCTAGTGGCATACTATGTGGGAAATCAAGGTTTTGTATGTTTTACAAATGGGCACAACCAGTACTTTTGGAAGTGCTGACAGCTGCTGTTGTCCAACCTATTCTAAACATATCTAAAATGATCACACTTTCTATATTTTTTTCTTAACACACTCTGTTCTTCTAGAAGTTTGTATATTGATGATTGGATTTGTCCACTCCTAAACTAGGCCAATGAAACACCCAACCTTTTCACTTAAAATTGGGCCGAATAGCCTGAAAAAAATGAATCCTCATATAGCCTACCAGCTGTCAAATTATTTATTTATTTATTTAGCCTACCGTGTGTGCTGTATATGGCATGGCTCGATCAAAAGCTTCTGGATTGTTAGCTGTGCAAAATTCGACATAATATTTGTGAAATTCACTACGATAAAGTTAACAATAAGAACTCTACTACTCACCAGACTTCACTGACTTCCTATCGCAGCCCAAATCTAATTCATATCACTAGTGCTGGCAAACCAGGTGACAAGGGGTACTGCTCCGTCCTACCTCCAGACACTGATCACACCATACACCCAGTGGCGTAGCGTGGGTTGCCAGCACCCGGGGCGAGGCACGTAAGGGCGCCCAATCACGGACCGGTTTCATGCAAGACCATTTTCTGGGGGTGCACGAGGAAATAAATAATTGCGCCCCTCGGAATTTTACACCCGGTGCATGAAACCGGTCCGTGGTGCAAAAAAGGTTGGGGACCGCTGCCCTAACTGTGTTTTTTTTCGTCTTCTTAAATTTTGCGCCCCTCGGAATTTTGCGCCCGGTGCGACCGCACCGCTCGCACCCCCCACACTACGCCTCTGCATACACCCCAGCTAGAACTCTCCGCTCGGCCTCCTGTAGTCAACTAGCTGTCCCGTCCCTTCGGGCCCCTGGCAACCGCTTCTCGCAGCCTAACCCTTCTCTGCTTCTCTGCCCTAACCCTCCAGTGGAGTTGCAGAATTGTTGGCCATCTTCCGCAAAAGACAACACTTCCACTGAATATACCGTATATATAGTGTAGCAACCCCCCCGGGAAGTTAATAGTTTAATGTTCATGTGTCCCTGTTGCATGGTACTGTTTGTGGCATATCGGGTTTTGCAGTGTCCAGCCTGTCAATCAGCCTGCTCTCTGCCAACCACAAGAATGTCTTGAATGAGTAATGCCGGGCAGGCTTGTGGTTGGGGGAGCAGCAGGGGGGCTGGCCCTGCACGTTCATACTTATTGGGATGTATCACCCTTGTTCCCTCTCTTTTTGTTCGGGTGCTAAGGTGATGGACTGCAGGTAGTTTTCCTCTTAAATAAAAGCGCAGGTTTTATTTGGCGTGAGCTACGGCCGAACAGTAGCTTGTTAAATAATACACTTTTGATTCAAGAACCCAGCCCAGTCTGTTTTATTATTTAGCCTAGCTAGAACGCTACAATATTTTTAAAATGTACTTACTTTTCTCTCACTGCTTTGTAGGTGTGGTGTGCATCTGTCTACAATGGCATCTATTGTATTATTGCTGTACTGATCTCTTGCTCTCTTGCCATTTTAAATGCACTTATTGTAAGTCGCTCCGGATAAGATCATTTTGTATTTGACATTGAGAGTGTGCGGAGCAATATAACACAAGTGTCAGATATCTGGGGAGAGTATTACAATTACTGTTGTATTCATAACATTTTATTGTCGTTCAATTACTTGACAAAAGCATTTACAAAAACAATTACTTGCTAAAAATACATTAAAAAATGAATCTATTTACATTGTAACCAGTCAGAGCTTAATGCTGTTGTTTTAAAAGGGGTATACAGCTTGGTTGCTTTGTAGAGGTCTGGCACTACATACAAGTTAAATGTTGCTCAGCACAATTTGAGCAAGTTTGTGTACTGTACTGTACCGAGTCCAGCCAGTCTTATTTTTTCAAAGGGCAGTATGGGCAGAGGTCTCAGAATCAGCAATGGCATAGTTTATTTTCTCACCCTTTGGTTCCTGTTTGCAATTCCTGCTGCTGCCTGCCTCAGAATTGAATTGGACCTTACTGGGGAGGTCAGTAGCTGGCTTAGCCTCTGATTGGCTGGGAGCTTCAATACTGGGGCCTGACACCACTATCTCTATAGGCTCATTGGCTGGCTTCACCAGTGATGCAACAATGGGGTGTTCAAACTGGGTACCACTTGAGTGGCGTTGCAGTGCATGCTGAGTGCATGAGAAAGACCGCTGCCTGGGTGCTGGCTGAGGGGACATGAAGTGAGGCGTGGCCGCCCGAGCAGTTTCCTGGGGCCTTTCGGTGTCTTCTTCCTCTGCCTCCGAGGTTACTTCCTGCAGAGTGCTTATTGGTCGTGATGGGCGACCAAGGATTCTTGGAGAGACTAATGCAGTCACTGATTGGTGAGGTTGTGGACGCCAGTTCTGGGGGGAAGCACATCTTTCCTTACCTGTTGACCAATCACTGCAAAGAGAGACAAGAGGTGATAAAGCTGAAAGTGACCAAGAAAAATGTTTAATTCTTCTATGGTAACATTTCAACACCACAGTGCGATTGTGAATGAAAAATCACACCATTATGCTGCCATTTACCTATTTTTTTCTGTATTAACAAAGGAATGCCTGATGCAGATAAAAAGGAACTTTCATTTTTGTGAGTGTATCAGACCTTTAATAATTGAATAACCTTGGTAAATTGCTGAATGCTGATACTCTGGATGTGATTGGGATAGCAGGTATGCCATCCGCCGAGTTACGGGTTGATGGGGAATACTCCATACCTATACAGCACTGATACAGTTTAACAATTTTTAGAACTTTATTTTTATTTAACTTTATTGCAGTTTACCTGGGGTGAGGTGGCGAGGCTTCCCGGTGACCTATAACTCCAGAAAAGGAAGCGCTTCTCCCAGGAAGGCCTGGTGGCACAATCCATTGGGAATAGGAGAAGGTGCGGTCCTCCCATAGCATGTCATTGGCTGGGTCCATGGAGGCAGGCCCTCTATGAGGCCTGTGAGCCAATAGGAGCTCCAGGACATGATGATGTGACCCTTCACGTGCTGCTTCTAGTGGACGTCGACCTCGGCGGTCATTCAAATCTTGATTGGCCCCGTGGAGGAGGAGGAATCTGGCGGTATCATAGCAACCATGTAGGGCCGAGAGGAAGAGAGCAGTCTCACCCTGACAGAGAGAGAAATCATAGATTTTACAGATCAGCTGATCGTAGATCTGCTGTGGGTTTCACACCATAAACCACCCAATCCGCACAACAATGCCATAATATACTATTAGCTAGGTGAGCTAAAGACCAAGGTCCCTATCTGACAGGTTTAATCATGTTCTGGCTCTAAAATGTGACACATTCTGAGCTCTGCTAAAAAATGACTGAATTGATTAATAAACGTGCAGTATCCTGTAATACAACTGCAAATGTTTATTTTTCATCACAGCAAATATATATATATTTTTTAATGAAAGCTTTGGGTTTTTTTTACCTTGTAGTCCTGTAGGTCCATTGCTGCACCATAGCGAATGAGGGTTCGAACCAGGGAGAGGTGATTAACTGAGCATGCCCAGTGAAGGGCAGACCTCCCTGAAGTGGAGGGGAAAGTGGGGTTGAAAGTGAATGGGTTCAAAAGAACCAAGAGGGAGGAAGTCAAGAAGAGGGGGAGAGGTGTGGATGAAAGCAAAAGGAAAGGCAGGGTGGAGAGATGGGTGTTGAACAAGGAGGACAGGTGAGAAGGCAAGGAGAATAAAATATGAAAAATAAGAAAGAATTTAGGGAATTTGTCAGATAGTGTGAGGGCAACAATTAGAGGGAGGAGTAAGAACAGGATGGTGAGAAAAGGATGAGGGGTAGGAGAGATAGAATAAGAAAGAGAGAGAATGACATAGCAGAGGAGGGGAGTGAGTGAAAGGTGAATCAGCCCAAGAGGAGAGAGGGAGAACAGAGAGAGAGATAAGCAGGTGAGGTTAATACAGTACATTCACACTGACTGGATACTACAGCACATTAACTCTGTTCTGAATCAGAAGGGGGGAGCAGGGGTGCTAGAGTGAAGAGGAAGAGAAGCAGTGTTTTTTCATTTGTTTGTTTGTTTGTTTTTCAAGTAGCAGAAAAGGCAGGAAAGAAGGACGAATGGGATGTGGGGAGAACCAGAGAGAGGCCGAACAGGTTATACAGGACACTTCTGCTCAAACAGGAAATTGCATAATGAAACAATGAGATCACACACATCAGAGGGAATTCTGTAGTACAGAACACATAACACACACAATGAAAAGACACTACCCAAACAAGTCATTTTGGAGTGATGTTACAGACAAGACAAGAAAAAAACTCAGCAGCTGGTGGCAAGTACAAGTAACAGTATTGGTTTAAAAGACCACATGCTTTAATTCCAGTTAAATACTTAAATTAATCATTCAACAAATCATTGATGCCAAACTTAACATGACCAGAATTGTACTCCCCTACTTTAGTGCACTAGCATACTACCTGGCTATTGTGCCAATTGCATTGCTCTGAGAGTGGGAAACAGAGACAAGAGATATACTTCCTAGGACATTACCAGTGTGGTCTGTGTTATTGACTGGCACCCCAGCTCGCAGCAATTCCAGAACCACCCGGTCGAGACCGCTTCTGACTGCACGGATCAGGACCACAGACCCGTCTGGACCACACCACTGAACTGGGGCAGACTGGAATACAAAAAGACATGTGTGTTACGGGACCACTAAGAATAACAGTAATTCATATTAATAGTAGCCATGATTGTTTCAATAACACCACAGCTGTCTTAGTATGTTTCAAATGTCCAACAGTTTTATGAACAATGAAATACATGTACCATGCATATAATTAGTAGCTATGACAAAGTTACATTGTGATATTCATCCCAGTCTTAACCATCAATTAAAAAATATAAATGTGTAAATTCAAGTAACAATACAAGTAATCATTTGACTCACATTATTTTGTGTCCTGTTGTGTGGAGGGGTGGTGTTTCTCTCCCATCCTCCAGGGAGAGCTGGAGATACAGGTAGTTTTTTTACTGTGTTGCTTGTATCAGTGCTTTGGCTGTAAAATTGTACTTTTTTCACATAAATAGAATTAACTTTACTCAAAAGCCAATAATAATAATATTTGACAATAATAAGTTGCCCCAAGGTAAAAAAAAAGGTGCATATCTTAGTTTATTAACATGGCTACACGTCTTGTAATATGAATTCATTGAAAGACTGAACAAAAGTACCTTCACACATCAGAACATGATATAATGTCCTAAAGTTCCCAATGCACTGATATTTACAGTATGAGATTGACTAGTGTAACTACCCTCTGTGGGTGATTGTAGGTGGCTAGGGGTGACCCGGAACTGCTTCTGCTCCTGAGGCCGATGATCACAGATGGATTTGTCCCGTCGCTGTGAGCTCCTCATGTTGATGTCCTCCATAGAACTCTGGGTAATATCTGTGTCACTTCCTATATCCAATTCCTTTTTGAGCGGGCTGGGGTAAATTGGAAAAAAGTTGGTAGAGAAGCAAGAGCTAAAATTATGTCTGCTGAAACAGAACAAGAGAATTGTAATGCTAGGATTGATTCAATTTACGTATTTACTATTTACTGCTTACCCTCACCACACAGTTTTCAGCTTAAGAATATAAATTGTCTACATTAATTTATATTCACAGATGTTCTGTTTTTATTTTCAATTAGACTTTTCATTTACAATACCAGTGGAGTAATTTCAATGATAAAGAGGTTACTTTATAAATGTGCTTTGTTCTCAGTGGTCTCCTAAATTAACAAAGCTGTATTTAATTATTTCAAAACACAAGCCTTATTTTAGTTTTGCCATATTTCAGTGACATGCTAAGAAAGCTGTAGCATACCCTATAGTAGAGAGGGTACAGTGGTATCAATCAACATAACCTAAGTATATTAGCTTTGACCTTTGTCCCTGCCTTGGTGATGAATTTAATATAAGTCTCACCGTAGTCGAATGGCATCCTCCCCGAGTGGCTCTCTGCGCTTCTTTCCATTCTCTTTCCCCTTTTTCTTCTTTTTTATCCCATTCCTTATTCCTTTATTCCCATTCTCTTTCTCCATACTCGTTCTTTCCTCTCTGTGTGGTGTATGTTGGGCCCATGCCTGCCCCTGGTGGCCACTGTCTGTAACTGTAGATCTGTGTCGCACCCTCTGTCCCGCCTCCCTTGCCTCTCTCCTTAGCCGGGCCCGTCTCACCAGCATTGCAACAAATATGGCCAGAGCCAATCCCAGCCCAGTTGTCATGCCAACCACTGCCCATAACCATGAAGGAGAGGCTATGGATTGAGGAGGCAATAAGTGAATAAATAAATAAATATACATCTCCAGTACAGACAGTAAAAGAAAATCCACATGACAAATCATCACAACTATTAGAGGAAAGACATGTCAGAGAAATAGCCACTTTTTCTCTAATAATACACTGAAAGGTGGACATGCAAATTAAACTTCATAGATTATTTATGAACTACTCAAAAATTCTATATCATATGTCATACACCTGAAAGAGTATGAATGTGATATCCACAGCTGCGTATGTGTGTAAATAATTGTATTAATAATAATAATCATCATTTTAGAGCTCCCTTCATGTTGGTTTACTTGGTTGATACTTTGCCAGAACTTAATACTTAGATTTTCAATAAAAAAGTGCTTTGAGAAAGGCCTGTTAATTCATTACTAAAACATATATTCATGACAGCTGAATAGTGTGAAACAATCAACATGTTCATGGTAAGAGACATTTTTCTGTGCTGTTGGGTGGTGACCTGAGAGGCATAATCTTAGTGTTGAAAGGTACTGTTTTATAGCAAAAAAGAAATGAACAAATCACAATGAAAATATGTTATAAAATAAAAAGAAGTGCATATTAATGAATCATCTGTATTTATGTGGTGAACATTAATCAAATAATGATAATGGGCATACTGTTCACATTCTCTCCCACTGTGTACTTCTCTCGCTCTCCCAATTCTTCTCTCACACCCCGTACGGCAATGACTGCTTGAATTTCAGGGAGTGGGAGATATGTTGCATGCTTTGATGCCATCAGTGTACGCAGGAAGTTTGCTGCTTCAGTGGCACATTGGAAACAGGTAGAGGGGAGTCGGGTGCATGGCCTGTTGTCAACTTGGAGGTACAACAGTGACCTGAGAGAGGGAGAGAAGTGGGAGAAGAAAGTGTGGTTGAAATAGTAGGAAAAGCTTCCATAACTGATGCAAATAAGTAAAAGTGAACTTCTAACTTCCTGTGAAGTTAAATACATTTGAAGACACCAATACAAGCAGCAACAGTTAACAGTTGCATTTTAACAAGAGGGTGTCACCAACACCATTTGAGCTTTGATTCATGAACCAAGTAAATTGCAACTTCTTAGTCATATATATAATCATTATACACCTGTAGATTAAAGATTTTAACTTTTTCCCTTTTGAGATTGTTACATGTTACACTACATCAAAATAATTTACTGCTAATGAAAATGTTTATTTTTATTTTTATTAAAGCATAATGGTTTGTTCTGAAAAATATTGCTGTAAATACTTTAACCTCCAAAAAACTTCAAAATAAAATGACATAAGTAAACAATAATTACCCGTTGGTGTCACTTGTGGACATCTGAATCAACAGATCAGCAAGCTTTTGGAGGTCAAGGTCAAACAAGTTATGGCTGGAGTGGAAGGGCGCAACACCTCGAAGTTTGAGAGCCGTTTGTAAGAGAGTGCTGAGGGCCCAGAGCAAAGACCTGTTATGGTTTGGGATTTCTTGGGCGGGAATGTTGGTGTGCAGGATCAAGGTACCATTCGCCCAGAGAGGGCTTTGCTGGTTGAAGCAGTCACTCCCATCCCAGCCACAGGGGGCGCTGTCACATCCCTGCTCGCAGTATGAGTTGCCATAGTGATCTCGGCAGTATCGTTTGTAATGTGGACTGACAGACGAGAGAAAAGGGACAGATGGAGGGCAAAAGGACAAGAGAGTGCAGCAGATGAAAATGTAACTTCTTAAACAAGGACATTCATTGATATAAGTACATATATACATATAAGATGTGGAGAAACAGAGACTAAAACAATGAGACATTTTGGGGTTTAAAATAAAGAAGATATTAAGATTCAAATAGATGTGTATTGAATTGACCTCAAAAACAAAGGCTTAAAATAAGTACCAGTAAGATTAATAAACAATGTTTAAGGAATCATATTGATACCTGTACTTGTACCTCTGTACTCATAACATAGCTAGTATGATCAATAAACAATATTTAAGAAAACATTATAATAAACAGTAATATGGTTTCAAATGATGGGACTCAAAGTCCTTGAGGACATGATGGTTACTTTACTTTTACTATGTGTCACAAGAAAAGTAAATAAATCCAACGTATCCAGTTTATTTTGGACATTCAGGCTATCCGTTTATGCAGGTGAATGAAAGCAAGCAAGTCTGCTCTCCTGCCAGTAACATCAGTCTTACTCGCAGATCTTCTTCACCAGGCAGTCAAACCCGTCTCTCAGGCACTCTGGCTCCGAGCATTCCTTGTCACATATTCCATCTGCAAATTTAGCCTTGCAGATCCTGGCAGAAGGGCATTGGGCCCAGGGATCACTGGGGGCTGAGGCTGTGGGGGAGAAAAGACGAACAAAGAGGAACAGTCAAAACTATTGAGTTGCTGAACCTGGAACATGTCAACTGGATAGGTGCTTGATATGAAATGCATAATGACTTCACTGATTAATTGGCTTACAGTGGAATCACGTGCACACATACATAAAAAGACTGTGGCCAGTGTGTGTGTGCATATATACAGTATATACGTATATATATAACACTGTAACAGTGTTTTTTATGTTTATAAACTCAGGGGGCATTCAGTCAGTGAACAATCCCATGGATTGAATCCCTCCCTCCCTGGGCAATGCCATGGCAAATTATTTAGCCACTTTGCGGGATTGCCAGCCACAGTCAGCACTGGCACAGATGAGTCAAAGAAGATAATGGTGACTTATCAAAGTATTTACACTTATAAATTAATAAATAAATACATGGAGTTCTTTAGTAGTGACATTTTCCACTATGTATGGTTGGCATTTCAAACAAGGTAATACTGAGGGTTTAGCAATGAATAGCGTTTGGCCATTCTGGTTAGATTTCCGTATCTGGATAAGATATATGTATATAAAAATGACATAAGGATTGCAAAACCCTCAGATAAGAAACGTGCTGTGCATCCCTTAATTTATATATTATGCAGATATTGAAGCTTGCATTAAAAATAAAAAACCCTTTGTCAGGATATGAGAGGTGTGTCTTTGGCGTGAAACACACAGGAAATAGGAAATCGGTGGCCTGACACAAACAGGAAGTTTCCAGGAGAGGCCGGCAGTGACAGGAAATGGAGGGGGTTGGGAGGGGTGGGGGGTTGAAGGTCGTCACTGTGGCGATGAGGAATTTTAACAAGAGGAACAATAAGGTTGGCAGGTGTGTAGAGAACAATGAATTCATAGCAGAGAGTAAGAGCTAACAAAATAAACATAAATTCAACATAGTACACAACAGTAAAATAATTATTCAGCGCAAGGAAATTGAATCATTTTGCAGTTTTTTCACCAAGCAAGAAATATTTATTTTCAGATTGGCATTACGTCTGGACTGTATATAATGGAGTTAAAATCAAAAACAGAATTCAGAAATAACATGTGATGGAACCATCAGATTTTTTTTTAAACTGTAAAAAATTGTGATAAACATTTTATCAAGACTATCAGATCAGATATAAAATATCAGCAAATGTATTTTGTCAAATGGTCAGGAACAGAACGTCAAAACCAAATTATGACAAGTGCCACAAACATTTTCTATACCTTCTCATCTCACATTGCTCTCAGTGCTGCTGTATAAGCATGTAGCCCTGCCCTTACTGTATCTCAGCCCATCTCTCTTGTAGTAGAGTGATGCGATTGTAGTCTTACCTTGACTCAGCCAGCCCCAACAGCTTAGCAGCAGAGCAACGATCACAGCCAGTGGCATGGCGTCCATAGCATGAGAGGCAGAACGAAGCGGACTGGGCCACTGTTGTCCTCCCCTGTGTGTATCAGTTACTAAACAAGTACAGGAGAAAGCTTTCTCACACAATGCCAGTGTCCAGTCCTGAGGGTCTGTGGATCTCTCGTCCCAGCGTTTCTCTCTCAGTGGTGCGTTTGTTTATATGGGTGTCTGTCTGTCTGACTGTCAGTGGATTGGTCTAGATGTGCTTTAGTTATGTCTATCCCCTCTGTTCGTAAGCTGCATGGAACCGTGTGAAAGCTTGAATATAGCCTACCCACCCCCCTATTTTCTCTTTATTTTTCAGAAGCACTGCGGATATCTGGACAACTTCCTGCCACTGTGTGGAAAAGAATAGGAGTAGGGTGTGTGTGTCTGTGTGTGTGGAGTGCAGCATAATGTGTGTGTGTGTGTGTGTGTGTGTGTGTGTGTATGTATGTGTGTAAGCTGTTTTATAAATGTACAATTATTGAAGCCTGGATATTTCTAATTGATATACATATTTCAATACTTACTCTGAATGGCATGAGATGGCCTAATCTGAATGTTGTATCTGTCCATTAGTGTAAGCAAATGAGAATTGATTGAATATTGAAATGTATGTTATACATCCAGAGATTTACAGCAATTCATTTCTATTGTATTGTATTGGCCTGTATAGCATCACTATATGTAATTAATGCCAGTGTACATATCTGTGTGTCCATGTATCAGAATTTGTGTGCATCTGTGTTTGATAGAGTTTGTAAGAACGTATACAAAAGTTCTCAAATCCTACATTTAATTTAGTTTTGCCGCTCTCCCTGCCATTTCTGTGGTCAACGTTAAGTAGGTGGAGCCCACAGCCTCATCATAAGCGACCTCTGATATGCATGCCCTCTATTCTAAGACCACTTTACCCTTATCTCAATAATTGTTGGAAGCAGGAAACAATCAGCCATGGTGTTACACAGAGGAAGAGTAAGGATGCAAAGGCAGCCTACTGGTGTGGGAATCATGTGATGAAATGAAAACCACATGGATTGAGTCTTGATTAAACACAGTGAAACCTGGCTATGCAACCTAATGGGAGAATGGGTTCCTAGTGTTCACATTAGTATTGACAGCCCAGAGCTGGGACATTTTTTGTCATCAGTCTGGAGGATAATGCTTTCATACAATACAGTATGTAACCTCAACTAATATAACCTGGAACATGATAACAGCAACAACAACAAATGACTGAGTAGTCTAAACAGAATGAATGCCCATTTTCCTTGAGGATCTAACCTACAGATTTTCTCCAGGTCACAGTCTTGAGGAAGATTGCTCATGCTATTTAATCTTTTGCAATGATACGTACCCTGCATGTTGATGAGGTCTAGTCCAAAGAACTGCGGGCCAGATTTACTAAAGGATTGCAACTGCTTTATGTACGTATTAACTTAAAAGCAGTCGCTAAAAGGTCGCAATATCTACGTTAGATTTACTAAAATTGGGGTAAAATTGCTATTAGGATGTAATTTGTGGGGGTTACATCACTCTGCGACTTTCCTTGAAATGAATAGTTAAATCTATCGATTAAGATCGATTAAGTATTCCGTCTGATATACTAAAGCATGTGTTAATTGTGACTCTCCTCCATGCATGATCATTTTAAGAACCCTTGAAACCAGGTGGTATTTTATGACCACTGATATCGCCGAGGTATTTACAATTCCTATTTTGTATTACACTTTTCAAAGTGCTAGTAGCTGTCCCAGCGATGCAAAACAAATAATCACAAATGTTTTTGCGAAGTACCCCGGTTCATGTCACAACAGAAATGAAAGGACCCAGGATTTCTATTGACCAATTTGTCATCAGTCAGTATAAATCATATTTTGGGGTAAATCATATTTTATGCTATTTTACTTGATGCTGTTGTACCCCTCAAGAGGAAAAAATGCAGTCAGAAGAAACTTGCACCCTGGTTTCCTGACCATACCCGTGCCCTTAAACAAGTTTCCTGGAAATTAGAATGCAAATGTTGCTCTACCAATTTAGAGGTTTTTCGCTCTGCTTGGAAGAACAGCCTCGTAGAATACAAGCACACTCTCACTACAGCTAGGTAATCCTATTTCTCAAAAATAATTGACCAGAATAAAAACAACCCAAGATTTATATTTAACACAGTAGCTAAACTGAAAAAAACAGTCCTTAGAGTACAGAAGTTATCATCCTAACTATAATTGTAATGACTTCATGAATTCCTTTACTGATAAGACTGAGACGATCAGAGAACAAATTATGAAAATGACTTAGATATCTAGTAATCCAACTCCTGAGATGGCACAGGGCTATCAGGAGCAGGGTTGTATAGAGACCCTTGAGTTTTTCGCTCCCTTGGATCTGGACAAATTTAGTAAACTGTCCTCCAAATCATCTACGTGTCTGTTGGACCCCATACCAACAAAGCTTATTAAAGAGCTTTTGCCTGTGCTAGGCTGGCCCATGTTATATATTATAAATACATCCCTATTATTGAGTTGCGTAGCTAAGTCTTTAAAATTGGCAGTAATCAAACCTCTTCTAAAGAAACCAAATCTTGATCCTGATAATCTGAAGAACTATAGGCCCATTTTAAATCTTCGCTTTTTGTCAAAAATGTTAGAGAAATCTGTAGCTCAAGAATTAACTGCTTTCCTAAAAACAAATTTGTGCAATTAGATCAGGAGTTCTCTGATTACTCTCAGGTTAAATATGGTAGTCCACAAGGCTCAGTGCTGGGACCATTACTGTTCACATTATACTGCTATTCGTAAACATGGTGCAAATTTCCATTGCTATGCAGATGATACACAGCTGTACATATTAATGAAACCAGGTGAAATACTTCAACTCAGTCAGTTAGAGGCTTGTATCTCTGATATAAAGAATTGGATGACAGTAAACTTCTTGCTTTTGAATTCAGATAAAACAGAGATGGTGGTCTTGGGCCCCAACAAATTAAGGAATAAATTGGATCTGCAGTTAATTGCATATGATTGCCTGATTGCAATCATCTGCGATCTTGCAATCTGACGGTCAAGAACCTTGATTTTATTATTGATAAGGATCTTACATTTGATGCTCATATTAAAAACACTTCCAGAGTGGCTTTCTTTCACCTAAGAAACATAGCTAAAACTAGGCACCTCTGTCATTACAGGATGCAGAAATGTTGATGCATGCTTTTGTCGCATCGAGGCTAGACTATTGCAATGCCTTACTATCTGGCTGCTCTAGTAGCTCTCTTAAGAGTCTTCAACTAGTACAGAATACAGCAGAATGTATTTTGACTAGATTTAAGAAATATGAGCACATTACCCCTGTGTTAGCATCACTACATTGGCTTCCTGTTAAATATCGGGCTGATTATAAAGTACTGCTGTTAACTTTTAAAGCTTTAACTTTAACTTTTAACTTTTCAACTTGTTCACTCCCACTGTCCTACCACCTGCCCTCTCGATCCCATTCCTTCCCCCCTCTTCCAGTCCATTGCTATGGACATCCTCCCCTTTGTCTCTAATGTTATCAACTCCTCTCTTTCCTCTGGCTCTGTCCCGTCTCCCCTCAAAAGCGCCCATGTCATCCCCCTTCTCAAAAAATCCTCTCTGAATCCTGCTGTCATTTCTAACTACCGACCTGTCTCTCTGTTGTCATTCCTTTCCAAAACACATAGATGCTTATAAGGTTTATAGCTTGATAATGATCAACAGGCCAGTTTTGGCTGGACAAAAGTCTTGTCGCAATGGCCAACTCCAATTTCTAGGCCACAGTGAATAAGGAAGAAACAAACAAGGGGCTTGATTAGTCAGATGTAGGTAACTTTGAGCTATAAAAGCAGAAATTTGACACTTTAAGCCATCAGTTCATGCTCAACATTGCTTCTGTCAACATGCCCAAGATCAAACCAGAAACCAAAGTGCTGATCATCAAGAATCTCAAGTCCAAGTCTCCTTCTGAAGTTGCAGACATCTTCAATGTGTCTAAACGGCAGGTGGAGAGGATTCGCAAGCGCTACCAAGAGACTGGCGACGTCCATGACAGACCCAGGTCAGGCAGACCGCACAAAACAACTGCTCGAGAAGACAGCTTGCTGGTCCGACTGTCAAAAGCCAGCCCCATGTCAACCGCCTCACAGCTCCAGGAGGAGTGGATGCCAGCTCGCTTGCTCGCAATGGTCTCCACGGTCGTATTGCTGCCCAGAAACCAGCGCTAAACAAGAGACAGCTAAGAAATTGTGTTGCGTGCTCCAAGGCCCATAGCCTGACGGAAGGTTGGACATCGATTTTTCAGATGAATCGTCAGTTGAGCTCCATCCCAAGCGCCGCCAATATTGTCGATGACCCTCTGGGGCCCGTCTGGACCCACGGTTCACCCAGAAGACAGTCACATTTGGAGGTGGAAAGATTATGGTTTGGGGTTACATCCAATACGGAGGTGCCAGGGAGATCTGTAAGGTGGATGGTAACATTGACAGTGCCAAATATCAACAGATTCTTGCCTCATTCATTCCCAACTACAAAAGGGGTCAGATTTTTCAACAGGATGGAGCTCCTTGCCATACCTCAGGTTCCACTATGAAGTTTCTCAGGGGGAAGAAGATCAAGGTCCTTCAGGGATGGCCAGCACAGTCTCCAGATATGAATATTATTGACCATATCTGGGGAAGAATGAAGGAGGAAGCTTGGAGGACCAAGCCAAAGAACTTGGAGGAGCTTTGGGATGCCTGCAAGGTGGCCTTCCATGCCATCCCCGATGACTTCATCAACAAGCTCTACGACTCTGCCAAACCAGATGGTTTTTGGCCAAAAACTGTTCTGCAGGTCAAAGGAACATTAATTTCTTAACTTATAGTCCATGATGAAATACTAGACTGATTTTTCATTTGTTATTTTATTTACTTTTTGAGAAAGATAACATTTCTTGATTATAATTTGATTTGCGACAAGACTTTTGTCCAGGTAGAAACTGGCTTGTTCATCATTATCAAGCAATAAACCTTATAAGCATCTATGAAATTTTTGTTTTGATGGTATCTAAATAAACTTTAGACACTTATGATTAATTTGTGTTGTTTCCTAACTTTATTAGTTAATTAAGAGTTGGGTAATTAGCAATTGTCACTTTTGTCCACTCATGCGACAAAACTTTTGGCCAGGACTGTAGATCCAGCAAAAGAGCCCCAGACCATCATGCTTCCTCCTCCATGTTTGGCAGTTGGTGTCACACACTGAGGAACCATCCTTTCGCCTACTCGACGGCCTACAAAAACCTTTCAAAATTTAAAGATTTCAAATTTTGATTGATCGGTCCATAAGACCTTCTTCCAGTCTTCAGTAGTCCACTGGCGGTGCTTCATGGCCCAGGCAAATTGTTTTTATTTTGCCATCTTAGCAATGGCTTTCTTACTGCCACTCGACCTGTCAAACCTGCAGCTTGACGTCTTCTCTTCACAGTTGAAACTGAGACTTCCTTACTTCGACCAGTGTTAAGCTGTGCTTGAAGCTGTTGTCCTGTGAGCCGCCTATCACGCAAGCTGTTGACTCTCAGAAACTTGTCTTCTGATTTTGTTGTGGCTTTGGGTCTGCCAGACCTCTTCCTGTCAGAGTTTTCTCCAGTTTCCAAGTGCCTTTTGATGGTGTAGGAAACTACTCACTGCCAAAACATTTACATTATTTTTCAGTTTTTGGTAAGCACATTTTTTTTAAACTTTTTTTGATCTCTGGCAGTTTACTGCTTACCTTTGTACCATTTCAGGTTATTCACTGGACTTGAACTGCTTAAATTTCTGTCAAAAATGGAAAATGGGGGATATTCGAAAACTTTTGACCGGTAGTGTATGTCAGAAATGACATTGTAATAACACTGATGACATTTTTAACAGTTACCTGCTGACGATTACTTAAACTTATCCCCAATATTAAACAGACATATATATATATATATATGTATCTCACTACATTTGTTCTTTCACAAGTACATAACACTATCTCAATGTAAAATAATGAACTAAATACAGAAATTTTGAGAAAATAAGGAAAAACTACACAGAGGATAATTTATGCCTGACAGATTGAGCCTCTTTGCAATGGATTTATCCCCATACTGCCCTCACTGTCAAACAGATGTGGGCACTCTCTTGCACATGAAATGGGCCTGTCCTAAACTTAAACAGTGGTGGCTGGACATTGAGAATATTCTAAAATAAGTTCTTCATTGGGAGGCATGTTTGTGTCTTGCAATAGTGATTCTTGGTGGTTTGTCTGATTTACAACTTTCTTCCCGGAGGATTAAGAGGTTTTATTTTGGCCTAGATATGACTGCTGCTAACATAATACTTGGGACCAATGTATGACTTATACAGAGTCAGTGTAACTTTTTTTGTTGATTGGAACAATATGCTATAATTTGATGAACTATGGGTATGGGGTGGTTGCATACAATGGATGGTGCACTATTCATGACTGGTGTATTGGAAAGATTGTAAACATTTTAAAGTATGTCAAATGGAAAGTCTGTCAATTTATAAAGTGCCTGCCAGGCATTGATCACATTGATCAAAGTTTTTCCTTAGTTCCTCCACATTTTTATATATATACAGTTGCAAGAAAAAGTATGTGAACCCTTTGGAATTACCTGGATTTCTGCATAAATTGGTCATAAAATGTGATCTGATCTTCATCGAAGTCACAACAATAGACAAACACAGTCTGCTTAAACTAATACCACATAAACAATTATATGTTTTCATGTTTTTATTGAACACAACATGTAAACATTCACAGTGCAGGGTGGAAAAAGTATGTGAACCCTTGGATTTAATAACTGGTTGACCCTCCTTTGGCAGCAATAACCTCAACCAAACGTTTCTTGAGTTGCAGATCAGACCTGCACAACGGTCAGGAGGAATTTTGGACCATTCCTCTTTACAAAACTGTTTCAGTTCAGCAATATTCTTGGGATGTCTGGTGTGAATGGTTGTCTTGAGGTCATGCCACAGCATCTCAATCGGGTTGAGGTCAGGACTCTGACTGGGCCACTCCAGAAGGCGTGTTTTCTTCTGTTGAAGCCATTCTGTTGTTGATTTACTTCTGTGCTTTGGGTCGTTGTCCTGTTGCATCACCCATCTTCTGTTGAGCTTCAATTGGTGGACAGATGGCCTTAAGTTCTCCTGCAAAATGTCTTGATAAACTTGGGAATTAATTTTTCCGTCAATGATAGCAATCTGTCCAGGCCCTGAGGCAGCAAAGCAGCCCCAAACCATGATGCCCCCTCCACCATACTTCACAGTTGGGATGAGGTTTTGATGTTGGTGTGCTGTGCCTTTTTTTCTCCACACATAGTGTTGTGTGTTCCTTCCAAACAACTCAACTTTGGTTTCATCTGTCCACAGAATATTTTGCCAGTAGTGCTGTGGAACATCCAGGTGCTCTTTTGCAAACTTCAAACGTGCAGCAAAGTTTTTTTTGGACAGCAGTGGCTTCCTCCGTGGTGTCCTCCCATGAACTCCATTCTTGTTTAGTGTTTTACGTATCGTAGATTCATCAACAGAGATGTTAGCATGTGCCAGAGATTTCTGTAAGTCTTTAGCTGACAGTCTAGGATTCTTCTTCACCTCATTGAGCATTCTGCGCTGTGCTCTTGCAGTCATCTTTACAGGACAGTCACTCCTAGGGAGAGTAGCAACAGTGCTGAACTTTCTCCATTTATAGACAACTTGTCTTACCGTGGACTGATGAACATCAAGGCTTTTAGAGATACTTTTGTAACCCTTTCCAGCTTTATGCAAGTCAACAATTCTTAATCGTAGGTCTTCTGAGAGCTCTTTTGTGCGAGGCATGGTTCACATCAGGCAATGCTTCTTGAGAATAGTAAAATCAAAACTGGTGTGTGTTTTTTATAGGGCAGGGCAGCTTTAACCAACACCTCCAATCTCGTCTCATTGATTGGACTCCAGGTTGGCAGACTCCAGACTCCAATTAGCTCTTGGAGAAGTCATTAGCCTAGGGCAGGGGTCGGCAACCTGCGGCTCCGGAGCCGCATGCGGCTCTTTCATCCTTATGCTGCGGCTCCTCGTGGCTTGGGAAAAAAAATTATAAGTATCCAATTGGAAGATTATTGTGATCTTGAAGTATTAAAATTGCAGAGGGGCGCAATTATTTCCTCGTGCACGAAAATCCGAATTTCGCGTAGCACCCCCCCCCCCGTCCGAAAATCCGAGGGGCGAAATAATTTTTTCGCGTAGCACCCCCCGTCGACAGAAAATGGGGCGGGCAACCCACGTTACGCCACTGGCGGCTCCCAGTGTTTTCTTTTGCGTGGAAACCGGGTCCAAATGGCTCTTTGAGTGTTAAAGGTTGCCGACCCCTGGCCTAGGGGTTCACATACTTTTTCCACCCTGCACTGTGAATGTTTACATGTTGTGTTCAATAAAAACATGAAAACATATAATTGTTTATGTGGTATTAGTTTAAGCAGACTGTGTTTGTCTATTGTTGTGACTTAGATGAAGATCAGATCACATTTTGTGACCAATTTATGCAGAAATCCAGGTAATTCCAAAGGGTTCACATACTTTTTCTTGCAACTGTATATATATTTTTTTATACATTTGTTTCTGATTTTCTCCCATTTTCTCCCAATTTGGTAGCCAATTAGACCCCGCTATTTTTACGTCAATCCCCCCCTAGTAATGTGAGTTCGCTGCCGTAGTCCTGCGACCGGTAGTGACGAAGGCGAAGTGACACCTCTTCCGAGACGTCACTCGCCAAGCCGTCGACCGAACCCCGGTACTTATGGCCAAGGCCGAAATTACCATATATATTGGGGGGGACACATCCCCCCCAATATTCAGATATGCTCAAAATGTCCCCCCCAATATATAGCCTAGCTTATATAAAAAATATAAATAAATTGATTTGGTCCCCCCCAATGTTGACTCCATGGTTACGGCCTTGCTTATGGCGCGTTCCAAGCAACTCGTAACCCGTGTTTTTCCCACCTTCTACCCGTGAAAGTGACTTGGAACGGTAGTCAAACCCGTAACTTCCCACCCGTGAACTCGTACCAGATCGATGTACTCCCAACTCACGACTTTGACGTCACACAGCCTCAAAACAAAGATGGCAGCCACCGTGACTGAGGTTCTTGTGAATGGCCGCACGGTCCGCCATTTTGGTTGTTTACGTTTCTATGGTTCCTGGGCAAGTTACGTCAGAATCCGTGACTTGCCCTGGAACGCTACGAAGTCGCGAGTCGTGACTTGAAGTCGTAACTTACGGGCTGAAAATCACCCCTGGAACGCAGCATTACAGGGCCACTCTACGCAGCGAACGTCACGTCGGCTTCCCTCCCCCCTCCCTGGGGCGGACAGCCAATCGCCGCCCCCTGGTGGCACTCCCGGCCAAAGCCGACACTTGGCGAGACGGGGAATTGAACCCCGGTCTCCGTGGCCAGCGTCGGACGTTGTAACCACTGGACCACGCGGGAGGCTACATTTTTATATTTTTATCAACCATAGGTGGGCACAATTATGATTTGCTTTACTTTAGAGTTATTAAAAAAATCAGTTTTTATATGTTACCTCAAGACCAAGTACACATACAGTAAACAATACAGGTGAGCAACGATTTATAATCATATTTCAGAATATTTACATATAAGGGTGAGGTGCTCATTTTGTATCATTAATCATAAAACAACCTGATAGTATATATTGCTTAATTTTAAAGAAGTACAATTCTACAGAGGGTATAAAGGTCTGTTCTGATTGGTTCACGATAGGCTGTAGGCAGAGATGCAACAACACATCTTCCCCCAGACCCAAACTTTCCTTCTCAAAACATGTCATTTTATGTTGGCCAGGCTTGGTGTATCAATATGAAATGGCCAATCCTCTGAGATGCACTGGGACCCATGACGTCTACAGAAGCCCTGTTTCACGAATTAAGTTTTGTGACTGAAGCGCTAGATCCACAGAATAATTATACGTGCTTATATTTTGATATTGTTTCCGGTCATTTTCTCCGGTCCATATAAGGCCAGGGGCGTTTCAAATGTGTTCAGTCTTGCGCCTGAAATATACTTTCGATTTAGTGCGCTTTGTGGGGAGTCAGGTAGCGTTCACCTTGTAGTAAGCGTAGAGTATAGGTATATCATACGGTAGAAAAGTAGCCACTTTGCACAGTTTTTTTAAATATGAAGGTTTTTTATGAAACGCAGTGACATTTTAGAGTATATTAGAATTTGTAACGTCAGCTAGCTAGCAACGCTAGAACAGACTGCATCAGAAAGCCGACGTGCCGAAAGCAAACTGCACACGTAAGTATGAAATTACGGCTTCAACTTAAAAATACTCGTTAAATAATATTATATAGAGAACTTGTTGGATGGAATCATTCGAATGTCGCTAGTTAGCCAGCTAGCCAGATGTGTAGGTAACATTAGCTGATACAGAAAGCGAAACTTAAAGTCGATCCACGTTAGCTAAACCCTTGAAACACGATTCAAATGAATACTACTGTCATGTTAGTTAGCTACCTTAACATAGATGTGCTGTATGTATGTTGCTGGGATACATGTTATTTAGGTGAAAGTTTTTAAGTCACTTCGCTTATAAAGACAGATGGACAGAGCCTGGCAGGTTTTAAGGGGATTTCCAGGCGTACTTTCTACTTTCGGTTCAGAACTTGGCGAACGTTTACGTTAGTGATCCAGTCACTGTGTCTGCGATTTAAATACAAATCGTCATGCTTATCTCTCTCTCTCTCTCTCTCTGATTACCCCCCAGACCCTGAGTGAAATGCAAAAGATGAATTTCTCCCCACTGCTGTTTTTGTGCGTGGACGTATGTGCAGTTCAGGCAGTGCGCCTGGCCCAGCTCTTACCTTTCCTCCTCCCCCACCCTTTCCTCACTCTGTGGGGTGGAGGCTTGCTCCGTGCCTCTCTTCTCCTCTTCCTTACCTTCTCCCCGGGGTGCGTGTCATGGTTGAGAGGTCAGGAGGGGATCCAGACCCTGGGGGTGCATAGCTTCCTCTCCCCAGCTTACATCACCCTTCTGTGGGCCTGCAGACAGTCCACACTAGAGCTGCTGTGGGGGTGGCACTCCTGGCAAGGGGTATGTTTTATTTATATTGTTCATACACGTTGTGTTCCATCATCATCAATATGAAATGTATGTTTATTGACTTGTGTTCCGAGGCAACATAAAGAGCACTTGACCATGATTGGCTGTCCTTGCAAATTACAGTGCAGTATATCCTATATTTTTTGTGAATAAAGGTAATTTATTAGTTCATTAATTGGAGAGGTGCAAACACTCGCTATGCAAGGTATTCAGTGAGTGATCTGCAAGATTTTAGACTTGAAGAAAGAAAGTATGGGCACCTGTGTAAAATGTTAACAATATAGGATACTGCAATGTCTTACAGATAGTGCAGGGGTACGGAGTGACAGTTGTATCTCTGCTGCTCTGGCAACAACACATCCCTTCACTCTCCTCTGAGACGACCGAGAAACCACAGGAAAAAAATGGTGCTTCACTGCAGAGGCTTCTGGGATACATGCGCCCGTTCCCCATACGGTTTGGAGCAGTCATCTTCTTTGTGTTAGTCTCCTCCCTGGGTAAATAATAAACAAACTTGATAATCTCATGTAAAATGAACAGCTTTCTTGCTACTGTAGACATTTCTATCACAGTTTGATATGCAGCTGGGTGTAATGAGGTTTGGTGTAGTGATTTGTTTTTGTTATAAAGTCTATGCTGTTGTTTTCTGATGCAATATTGGGTACAAACTATGCTCTTATACTCAAACTATGCTCTTTTATAAAGCTGTTCTAATTCCGTGTCTGAATTGTACACATAAACTCCTCGGTTTGTGTGTGTGTTTACAGAAAAAGATGGGAGTTATAGTTTTGACATGCCGTTTAAACATTTTGCCAGTTTGTCTGTGTGTCTCCTCTTACACTTGGATGTTTCATAGAGAAACAGATGCACATACTTTATCTATTCTATCATATTCTTTGGAAAAAAGCCTCTGCTAAATGGCATATATTATAACTAGTGTTCTTTATCCTTACTTTTGAGTAGGGAATTTAAGCAATGCAACATCTTTAACAGTTTTACACAAAGTTTACGAGGTGATGTTGATGTAAAATGAGACCAACACACAATAAAAAACTTTCTTGAAGGACAAAGCACAGTTAGGTTGAATAGAGGCCAGAATGCCATTGATGACTTTGACAGTATTAAAGGACAGTATACCCACAGCTAAGCAAGCAAACATTCCATAACAGCACTGTGTGCCTATTCACAGGTGAGATGGCCATTCCCATTACACGGGCAAAATGACAGACTGGATCATGAACGAGGATGAACCTGAGGCTTTCACTCACGCCATCACTGTCATGTCCCTGATCACAATCATGAGGTGTGCCCTGACAGCCCAGATAATAACACTAAAGATGATGATTGTGGTGATAATAATCCTCACCATGCTCACTTTGCCATCCTTTCTTCTCTCTCAGTGCTGTCTGTGAGTTTATCTGCGACCTCATCTACAACATCACCATGAGTTGTATCCACACCTACATCCAGGGCCTGGTCTTCCAGTCTGTCCTGAAGCAGGAGATTGCTTTCTTTGACACGGTGCACACCGGTGAGACTACTGCCATCACTGCTGTACATACAAACATGTACACAGAACACATATTCTAAAAACACTGCATTGATTAAGCCATGCAGGAAAAGGTCCAGAACGGAGCCACATCATTCATGATCAAGCGATAGTGTTACCCCTGTAACCAGAGTAATGTAATGACAGATGTGACATGATGTCTTTGATCATTATTAGTCAATGGCTAATTTATATCTATGTTCACAGATAAATTGTGATTTAGACCAATCTAATCTAGTCAGTCAATCGGACTACTTCCATGAAAATGGTCAAGGTTTTTGGTGATAAAGACTGCTGTGCCCCAACCCCCGTCTCTCAGGTGACGTCGTGTCACGCATCACCACGGACACCAACAAGATGAGCGAGTCTCTGAGCGAGAAGCTAAGCCTGCTGATGTGGTACTTCATACGGGCCATCTTCCTATTCCTCCTTCATGTTTTGGCTGTCCTGGAAGTTGACCATCTTCACCGCCCTGGGGATACCCATCATTTTGGTCATACCAAAGTTATCCGGCAAGTTCCACCAGGTAGAGCTGACTTCCAGAAACACTGTCTCATGGTGCAGGAGGCCAATAGTCAATTGCTCCTCCTTTCAATCAAGAACCAAGTTTTAAATTCAAACTTTGACTAATCTGCTAATGAGTTATTTCTAAACAAACCGAGGTCAAACAATAGTTTGTTTGAGTAGATAGTTATTATTGTTCTCTCTTATCTGTCAGTGCGTGCATGGTCTTTATGCCATTTCAAAAATGTGTGCACTATTGTAGTGAGGGTATTACAGTGCACCTTGTCTCTCCCAGACATTGTCAGTGCGAGTGCAGGAGTCTCTCGCTCGGGCTAACGATGTTGCCACGGAGACCTTCTCCTCAATAAAGACAGTGAGGAGCTTTGCCAATGAAGACGGCGAGACCCGGAGGTACAAGCAACGACTGGAGGAAACATACTCCCTCAACAAACAGGAGGCGGCGGCCTACGCTGCCTCCACCTGGACCAACAGCGTGAGTCTGAGTCTGGTTTTCAGAGACCTCAGGATTCAGGTGCAGGTTCATAGGTGTTCAGCTGAAAATATAGAATTTTATATTTTACATGTCATTTAGAAAGGTTTGGAATGAATAACTATAATATTTTCCGATTACCAAGCAGTATACAAACCTAAACTAAAATGGCAACCATTTAAATGCCAAATGCTTACAGAAGCCTGTTTGAATTTAAAAGAACTGCACATGTTTGATACTCACATTAACCAACTCAGAAGAGGTAGAGATGGGTAGATTGTTATACTCACCGAGCTATGGAAATGGCATATCCTTTTTACATTCTGGAAGCACTTTTACTACAAAAATGTTTATCAGAATTTTCATAATAATCTGTAAAATGACAAAATTAACTTCTTTCCAGCTTTCAAGTCTGGCCCTGAAGGTCAGCATCCTTTACTATGGCGGAAGACTAGTTACAGGGGACGATGTCAGCAGTGGTGACCTGGTGTCCTTTGTGCTGTATGAGCTGCAGTTGACCTCTGCTGTAGAGGTACGGCACACAGATCTCTCCCAGTGTAATTTCAGCCTCTGCAATTTCTGTGTCCATTTGTGTCATTCTGTGTCTCATCTCATTGACCCCATAAAAGGTTCGGTCCATTTCAGAATGGGAGAACTGATTCCTATGTGTGGGCTGTAAATGACATTTAAAGACCTAGAGGGATTGGATCTGATTTGAGTGAATTTAGTTCAGTTGTGGTCATTGTTAGGAATTGACTGTGTGGTGTGCTGTCTGTAACCTCAACCGTTCCTTCCGCAGGCTTTCATGTCATGTTACCCTGATGTGAAGAAGGCGATTGGGGCCTCAGAGAAGATTTTTGAGTATCTGGACCGCAAGCCTCAGATGCCTCCGGATGGCTCTTTGGCCCCACAGACACTGGAGGGACATCTGCAGTTCAAGAATGTCACCTTCGCCTACCCAAATAGGCCGGACACAGCTGTGCTCAAGGTGTGTATGTGTCTTTTGAGGAGACGTCTTCCAATATATTTTAGACAGACACATTCAGTATTCCAGTGGTAATGTTCTGTTACATTGTCTGTTAACACTCTGTGAATGCTCCGTGAATGCTCTGTGACATACTCTGTGAACACTCTGAATGCTCCGTGGCATACTGTGAACACTCTGTGAATGCTGTATGAATGGTCTGTGTCCCAGGCCTTCTCTCTGGAGCTAAAGGCGGGCCAGATGACTGCCCTGGTGGGACCCTCCGGTGGGGGTAAGAGCACCTGTGTGAGTCTGGTGGAGAGATTCTACCAGCCTCAAGAGGGAGAAATCCTGCTGGATGGAAAACCACTGCACAACTACAAGAACCAGTACTTGCACAACAAGGTAATATTACTATAAAGTTACTGCTCAGCAACGAGAACCAGTACCTGCCCAACAAGGTATAATGTTGAGAAGTACAATTGAAGTCTGCCTGGTAAACTTATGCTATGTATGAATGACTTGTGCCTCTCTTTCTGTGTCCAGATCGCCGTGGTCAGCCAGGAGCCTGTGCTCTTTGCCCGCTCCGTTAAGGAAAACATCAAATATGGCCTAGAGGAAGCCTCCGATGAGGATATGTTCAGCGCTGCAAAAATAGCCAATGCACACAAATTCATCAATGACCTGCCAAACGGATACGATACAGGTCAGTCTGAACATCACTGTTGGTTTCTAAGGCTTTCATGAGCTGTGAATAATGTTGATATTGATACTGGTATGACTGATCTATAACATATCTGTGGAATCAGCCCCAGTTGATATATTTGTTCTATCTTTATGTATGTATTTGTTGTGTGTGCTTTTATTGCATGTGCATGCATATGTGAGAGTGCCTTACTGTTTTCAAATGCATCCAAGGCTGTACCATCAACTAGTTTATATTTGAACTCTTCTTGTGTTCTACACTGCACTGAGATGGGACTTCCTACACCTCTGTGTAACAACTACACAGGCGTCTGTGACGTGAAAGGCAGTGTTGTCATACACAAGGGGAGGCATTCACAGTAACATGGGATCAATATGAATCACATGTACTCTATCAGAGTCAAATCTACTCTATCAGAGTTGGTTTACACTGAACACCTTTTCTTTTAGGTATGATACGCAGACGCCTATACCGTTTTTGTGATGCTAACTTTGACACTTGTATTAATGCACATCACAGATGCTCGGATAAGAGCTAAATGCTTAAAATGGGGGCCAGTATGTTACCACAGATGCCAGGGGGAGGTCAGGAGGTCAAAAGCAGCGAATTGCCATCGCTCGAGCTCTGATTGGACGGCCCCAGATTCTGGTTCTGGATGATGCCACGAGTTCCCTGGACACTGAGAGCGAACACCTGGTAAGAGCCAGCAGAGCCAGACGTCTAATCCCAGACACCAGCACTGACATTCAACCCCACCCTCTGATCCCAGACACCAGCACTGACATTCAACCCCACCCTCTGATCCCAGACACCAGCACTGACATTCAACCCCACCCTCTGATCCCAGACACCAGCACTGACATTCAACCCCACCCTCTGATCCCAGACACCAGCACTGACATTCAACCCCACCCTCTGATCCCAGACACCAGCACTGACATTCAACCCCACCCTCTGATCCCAGACACCAGCACTGACATTAAACCCCACACTCTGATCCCAGACACCAGCACTGACATTCAACCTGACCCTCACTGTATATTTGGTTGTGATTTTATGTTGTATATATTTTCCATGACAGTATATAATCACATGGTAATATTACTGGGCCAGTGATATCAAGCTTTGCCTGTATGTCCTCTCTCTGTGTAAAATTAATTATTTGGACAAACTTCCCTTTTCTTTTGTGTGTGCAATGCATGGAGCAGGGTAGTGCATGTCATACTTCATACAACATTCATGAACAGTCATTGTGTTTCCTGTATGTGCACTTTCCAGTCATTCTGCTACATGATTATTTAGCTGCAGAAACACCATTATTTTCCAGGAGAGACTCTCTCCTCTACCTGTCTCTCGGTCTGTACAGTAGTATCATTGTGTATGAAATGTCTGTTCCTCACCTCTGATTTACCCCTGTTTCTGTAACATCTGTTTTTCTGTAAATGCCCTTTTTTTTGCGTCGATAGTGCTAACCCACTGTCTCACGGCAACACCTCCTCTGTGTACCCAGGTTCACCAGGCTCTGCTGAGTTCGAGCCACTGTGCGATACTGCTGATCACACACAGGCTGAGTGCAGTGGAAAAGGCCTGTCACATCATCTTCTTGCAGGGAGGGGAAGTGCTAGAGGAGGGAAGCCACGCTGAGTTAATGAAGAAGGGCGGGTCCTATGCCCAACAGGTGCAGAAGCAGAACACTGTGTTCCAGCGCAACAAAGAGGGCGTAATATAATCTATGAGGCCCACCCCACCTCCCCTCTGTCCCTTGTGTTTTATGGGGGAGATTGAGCAGGAGATTGTGGTTCTCTGTGGCTCAGTTGGTAGAGCACGGCGTTGGCAACGCTTAGGTTGTGGGTTCAATCCCCACTGGGGCCACATATACTGAAAATGTATGCATTCACTACTGTAAGTCGCTTTGGATAAAAGCGTCTGCTAAATGGCATATATTATTATAATATTATTATTATTATTATTATTATATTATAAGCAGACACCTGTGACAACATCACATTGACAGCCAGAGAAGATGAAGCCAATGGGGTATATGACATGATACACAAATCTAAGCAAAAGACAGGCTACCCAGACCTTTCCCCCTTGTTTGTATGCGAGATGACATTTTGTGTATGGGTTTTTTTTTTTTTTTTTTTCATTCCTCTGCACACTTGGCTGAGTCAGGTTCCAAAGTCTTTTGGGTTTTTTGTTTTTTACATCTGGCTGTAGCTAGCTCATTCCTATAATTGGCTAGCATATACGGCTGTCTCCATCAGCTCATGTGATGTCATCACAGGTGTTTAAGGCTCTGTTGTATTTATCCCATGCTCTCACTCATGTCCCAGCTACCACATTCCCAACTGCTGGAGTGAATATGGTGTGCAGTGCTGTAAGGGCCATACCATTATTGAAATGGTTGACCTGTGTCCTCAGTAAGTGAATATGCAAGAAAGTACAGTGGGCAAGGTTTGAGTATTGAGAATTGAAGATTGTAATGTAAAATGCGTAAGAATATACATGAGGAATATTTTAGTGTGAACTACAAAGGTATTCGTGAGGTAGTTATACTGTTAACCATGATGCACAATTTAGTTCCTGTGACCATAACATATTTTACTTATAAAATTGTAACTTGCCTTGATTTGTTTCCCTTTTATTTTCCAAAACAGCTTCTGTGCCTGTGTAAATTAAGGTGTGTGTCAAGGCAGCACTTGTATAAAATAGAAAATATGTATTTATGTAGATGTTCATATATTTCAAGATCAGGATTTTTGTTCTTGGTGCTGCCTCGTCCAGTTTCCATCAGACGAGCACTGAACAAAGTACTGTGACACTTAATCTTTTCTAGTTTACTGGCCGTTACTTTTGTAGCATTCTGAAAGCTGTGCTAGATATTTCAAGAAGATAGTGAAACTACTCCAGTACTGTATCCGGTAGGTCTGTCCCCGACTAAAACAAATCTTGTTCGACCAACAGTTATCCGTTTTTTTTCGATTGGTCGAAACTTTTTTCTATATGACACACCCTATTTGTTTTAATAAATACAACTATATGCACACTGCGCTTGTCTCATGTTTTATAACTTTCTTTAGTGAATGACACAAATGAGTAACAATAGGCTAATGACTTTATGGAGCCGGAGTTCAAGATTACCTGAAAGAAAAAAAACGTCTCCGTTCCGAGCCTCTTCATGCTGCCCTTGCAGATTCTGCCGTTGCGCTTATGAAATTGCGGTATGGCCACTAAAACAAAATGCTGCCATACTCCAGATTTCTTCTTTGACATTATGTTCTTAGGTTATATCGAAATGAGTAACTAAAGTATGCCTATATCAGTAATCTTAACTGTAGGCAAATCTTAGGCTACAATTAAAATGCACATTCGCGTGCCTAAAACAAGAAGGATACAATATAGGCTACATGAAAGGGGGTGCTACGCATGTTAGTTATAAATATATAAACCATACAATTAGCAAAACACATTTATTATAAAATTTTACTTTTATTAGTTTTGCAGAATTATTCACAACATTACTATTACCTTAACTGCCTTATATAATTTAAAGAGAACATATAGGCCTAGCTATGTTAAGAGGGACTGTCACTGCCATACCCGCAGCATCCTGAATGGATTATTCTACTGACAAGCGCGCCAAACTGTGGCGCTAATCTAGGTGTCTCATGCTGCGTAGATCTTTTTTTTTTTTTTTTTTTTTATTTCGCGTGACTGCCCATCGACCAAACAATCGACCAGTCGACTAAATGGGGTCAGCCTTTGTATCCGGTGTCTAATCATGTTCCACTCCTTCTCTTGTAAAACTCTGAACTTTGATGCATGTATTATTGTATTCACTGTATATGCTTTTTGATGTACACTACCGTTCAAAGGTTTGGGGTCACCTGCTGGAAACTATTTTTATCTCATAATTGACAATGCTTTACACCGTATACATTTCTGTAAATACTTTAAAATGACAAAAAACGCATGTAACAATGAACAAAATGAACATCAAAGAAATGTTCAAGAAAATTATATTGAAAATTGAATCTTGGATTCCTCAAAATAGTCACCCTTTGGCGTGAGAATAGCCTCACAAACAGTGGCCATTCGGTTAATAAGTTTTAGCAGGAAATCACCCGACATGTTTTCCCAGCTATCCTGCAGCAATTCCCAGAGAAACTTGTGGGTTGCTTTGCTTTGACTCTTCCTTTCCAGTTTGTCCCATACAAGTTCTATGGGATTGAGGTCTGGACACTGGGCAGGCCAGGTCTTTAGTTTGAGTTGTTGTTCACATTCCTCCTTCACCAGATAGTTCTTGCACAACTTCAAGGTGTGTTTCGGGTCGTTATCTTGCTGAAGAATGAAGGAGTGCCCGATTAGCCGTAGTCCAGATGGAAGGTGACCCCAAACTTTTGAACGGTAGTGTATGTTTTTTTGGAGTACATCCATTAAGTCATGTTCCTTTATTGAGCAGTCCTCACAGGCTACCGTGGTCACCCCAAAATGTATGACAATGGTCCTTGGATGATGTCATTAGCTATGCTGGCTCAAAATGTGTTTTTATTTTTAAGCCTGGTTTTTAAATGGTGCTGTTTGCAATGACAGAGGCAGACTCCACATGCTCCAAAGCTACATGAATATGTTAAACAATGCTTCTTACATCGGGGGCTTAACACCACAATGGCACTATCACATAGCATCCTTATGAATAGGTAGGCATACAGCTGCTGAAAATCAGTAGTCCACCCACCAGTTATCATTGAGCAAGTACAACTAATTGGAGATACTTTATATATTTATTTGAGGTTTTCTGGAGGAAATATATTTTAAGTATTCTAAGTAGAAGGTTAACCCTGGGGCCCATCTATTCTAGTTTCACTTTTACTTTTCAGTACAGTCTGCTGCATCACACCTCAGTTGGAATCTGCAGTAGAACTATACTGCTCCTGAGTCCTAACCTACAAAACAATAATGTAAAACGAGTTAAACAGGTTGTGTGCCTACCATCTAGTGGTAAAACAGAGGTACTGCTGTTACTTTGGGGGAGTGGCTCACTTAGTTCATTGGTGAGTGAACAAGTGAGCAAATTTGATGCGTTTCAACTTTGTGGTCAGAATACAGACATCAGCAAAACACAACTTAGCAATAATCAGTAAAAAATATTATATGGGCCTCATGGGTGGTGTGTCCAGTTTTGTGCAGTGATGTGCTCCACAGTCCTGAATCGAATCCTGACCATGCAGCGCATAATTGGCCATATAGCATTACTGAGCATCACTGCAGGAAAAAAGAGAGAAAAAATAGGGGATATAGAAAAGGATAATATCTGGACTGGTTCATGCCACGCAAGAAAAAAACACTCATTCATGACTTGAACCCATGACCCTCATGGCCAGGAGCTACACCCTATACTTTCTAAATGGAATAGATTCTACAAGTGCAAGTGTCTGGACCTTTATTGGAGTGATGCAATATCATTATTCCATGAGAAATTCCACCACTTGATATTTTGTTGATGGTAGTGGAAAATTCTGTCTCAGGCGCTGCTCTAGAATCTCCCACAAGTGTTCAATTGGGTTGAGATATGGTGACTGAGATGGCCATGGCATGTTTTACATTGTTTTCATGTTCATCAAACCATTCAGTGACAACTCGTGCCCTGTGGATGGGGGCATTGTCATCCTGGAAGAGACCACTTCCATCAGGATAGAAATGCTTCAACATAGGATAAAGGTGATCACTGAGAATGGCTTTGTATTTATTGGTGATTACCTTGCCCTCTAAGGGGTTGAGTGGACCTAAACCATGCCAGGAAAATGAACACCACACCATAATAGAGCCGCCATAACTCTTCACCATGCAAAACAAGCACTCAGGCCTGTAGTTTATTTTGCCAGGTGCCACATATGCACTTGTTTCCTTGCTGAGAACAACTCAGTAGACCACTGCCTGTGTTCTTTGCACCATTTTACCCACAAACGTGCATTTTTAGGTGTAATAAGTGGTTTATATACTGCAATCTGACCATAGTATCCCTCTCTGTGAAGTTGAAAACTGCCTGCTCATGCCCTAGATTGATATAAATATCAATCTAGGGCATGAGCAGGCAGTTTCTGTAAATTTACAGTCAACTGAGTCAGAGTTGCTTGACTGTTTTCCCTTGCATCTCGAACCAATGCACAGACATAAAGGATGTACGGATTATGTGCTTTCGACCACAGTTGCCCATGGGTGATGATGTCTTTCCCTCGGACTTCCATGCCAAAACCTACTCTGTCTTTGCTCCCCTAGTAACAAATGGTGCTGGTGCCGGATCCAATTAAAAATAAAAATGAATGAAAACAAATAACACTACAAGTGTGTTTATATATCATGCAATGCATGTTGGGAACAGGGTAAGTGTACAGTCAGTATGCAGATCAAACACAATATGCAACAAAATAGGAATCTGCTGCCATCTAGTGAAAACAGTTTTATAAGTGCGTGATATGAGAAAAAGCCACACTGGACTATCAGTAGACCCCAATTGTGGGATGCTTGTCAAAATGTGCTTCTGATACAGGAAGTGTAAAGCAACTGAAGCAAACAAAGGCCTTGCACAAATTCCTGGAACCCAAGGCTGTGTTCAGATTTTTGGGCGCATATGTGGTCTGTGGCCATGTACTGTTTGAATGGGGCCTCTTGGAAGACAGGTGCAGAGGTGTGGTTGAGAGGAACAATGTTCTTCACTGGCTGTGAGTGCAAAACAGGTGGAGATAGGTAGGTAAGGCACCATGTTCTGTGGGTGGGATTCATATAGCAAGAGATGATACCACCAGATTCCAGTCTCACAGACAGATGTCAGATTTCAGCCAATCATTTTAAGCACAAGCAATGTGTGTGCTGTGTGTCTGTCTTTCCCATTGAGTCCAGTGGAGATCAACCAATCGTATTACTGATCACAAACTGGAGAGAACCTTGGAAAACAAACATCATACTATAATGTCAAGATAAGATATTGGAGTGTGCTTCCTTGAGAGTTACTTATAACCCATTTCAAACATTTTTATTAACTTATTTGTTGTCAATCTTGTTATTTTAAGTTTAAACTGAGTTTTGTTTATTTTAGATGTAATGACCCACACTTTTTAATATAAAAATGATAAGCTCCAAATGTTTAAACCATGAGACACTTGATTGACAGTTCAAACCTGTATTGCTTGGTATGGCATGGAAATGGTATGACATCACATTCAAATATATATGTACATAATATGCTATTTAATGGATACATCATTCATATATTATAATTGTATCTTATCTCTGGTTTTCTGTTCAGGCAATATTTTCACCGGATAGTTCATAAAAATGATGTATGCACACCAACCAAGTTTCATATAATTACTTGAAAAAGTTATGTAAACATACACACACACACACACATAAACAAACTTATATAAAACTGTTTTACACAGCATCTATCTGTTACATAATAATCATTTGCTTCTGATTCTTATGACAAACCTTAAGATCTTGTGATTTGTATATGATACAATGCCAGTAGCTGGTTATGCAAATTATATTATTATAATTATATTGGGGAAATGTAATAATTTCAAATAGTCATATTTTATTGTTGTATTGAACAATACTGACAGTAACTAGTGGTGAAAAATCTCTACAGAACATTAATATTCTGTTCCGTTACATCAGGGGAACACACCTGCTTAAGTTTAGCACCTGAATTATTTAAATCTGTTAGTATTCTTAACTGAAATGTGTGTAGCTCTGTGGGATATAACTGGTGTTTTTTTAAACACCATAAACAAGTGAATTACTTATATTTACGTATGTTATGTCTTTATGTTTTTTAATATATATTTTCCCCCCAATCACCAGGTGTGCCATTGGGAGGAGCTAATGCAGCAGTAACCCATGGAAACCTTGTAAATTTAAACCTAACCTACCCCTGACAGGACTAAGCCAAATGGGTGCTCCTGTGTGCTCTGCTGCTATGGACTCCTGATCATAGTTGGCTAATAACATAACCTTAATCCTGCAACTATAGGCTTGCACTCTCGGTGAGTGTCTCCACAGACTGAAGTCTGCCAAACACAGAGACCCAAAGGTCTATCTGTGGAAAAGCATCATGAATAATTATCTTTAATAACTATAGTATATTTAATTTATTAAATGTTTTAGATATCATTTAACAAAGCATAATTTTTTCACTAGCCATTAACTAAAACAAATGTTTATACATCTGTATTTGTACTGTATCAAAGTACACAGTATCAAGTTATGAGTCATCCTTAATAAACTTAATAAAGGTACACATTTAAAAAAAGATTTTAACAATAATGTTATTTGTGCTTGTTTCGGTTGTTATGGGGGTGTTGCCAGGGACAACCTTCTTTCACAATATGTGTTGTGAAGGAGAGAGCTTCCCTGGCCACCGCTACTGCTGGCCAAGGCACTATAGACATTACTCACACAGAGCTGTGGTGACTGTGGTGTGGTGGTTTAGTTGAACTGAGTCTAGATAAAAGTTGGTCTATTTAGAGTATGACAGTCTATTCATTAAGGTGGTAATGAGTAAGGAATTGTTCTTAATTTAGTGTCTTAAATCCTTACATTTCAAACTATGCATCACCATGTGTACAGAAAAGTAACCAAAAAAAGTAGATTTGAATACTATACATCGTGTTCATTGTCATCGTCACTTGTGTTCACACTAGGTGAACCTAATGTGAGAAGTACAAGACATTTTTATTATGTTACATTTCAAATTCAATTGTAAACTGGGCTGAAAAAACAAAGTGCACTTGCTACATAGAATCTATGCATGCGATGCATATATTCTAACATATAGTCTAACAAGGTCTTTAATGACCTTTAGAGCTCATGCAAATCACCTTGAAGATATGCATTACAGACAACCCAGTGGTTAAGATAATGACATGTGGAAGCGATGACACCACCGATCACAGAGGATAATCCCAATAAATAGTATTTCTATTGTCCCCACCAGCAATCGACCAATAAATAGTATATATACCAGCAATCGACCATCATAGGTACAGCGTGTGTTGTGACGCACTATGGCTATAGTTTGATAGCTGAGGCCAGTAGAAGCTGAAACAGCGACCCCTGTAAAATTTTAATAAGATCACATGAGATTCCTCAGTCCAATTAGAGTGTTGCGGAAGTGTCTGAATAAATACCCTCACAAAGTGTGCAATCAGCGAAACTATCGTTCGTTTTTATTTGAGTATCAAATAACTAACTCGTGGACGGTGACAAACATTTTGTTAAAAGTGACATTTTTAAAATTGATTTCTTTTCCAGAAATGACACATGGATTTTGTCGAAAAGGCTTGCCCTGGCAAAACTAACCGAGATAGCTAAAGCATGTCATGTGACTTCCCCTCCCCCCTATTCTGACCGATTGAGGGAAGAAACAGGCGGACATGTTTTAAGGGAAATGCGTTGGAAGAAAGTGACGACTACAACAAAAAGAAGCATATCAATATTGAAACGGACATTTAAATTTGCTCTGTTTTGGATGGAACATCGGGATAATGGATTTTTTTTCATTTTTAAGTCAAGAAACTTAGCTAAAAGGTGTATTTATAATGCTTATTAGCTTAATAACTAGAGATATTAATTTGTTTTGTGCGAATGGTTAATTTTCCGAGTTGTGTTCGACTGTTTGTCTGAACGCTCTAGCTGGTTAATTTACGGGACCGTGCTGGTTAGACACAATGCGGTCAACTGTGGGGGTGGAGGTGTGAAGCCAACTGTATTTTACTTTGCTCAGGGTTTTACATGTATAACGTTTTATGTGCCAATATTGTGGATTCAATTTGCTATACGACTTCTGAAAATGTTTGACGAGTATAATAGCTAGCTAGCGCAATTGGTGAAACGTGGCATTTTGCGTTACGGTCGACTTGCGTTTGTATGCCCTTGGCAGGTAACGTTACTGTAGCTAACATTAGGTTAAATGGCCCGATCGATAGGTAGCTTAACTACAACCGAATGACTCGTTTGTTCTCGGTAACATTACGTTTTCCGGGTTGGAAGGCTTTCTAATATGTTATACTTGGCTCTCCAAGTTTGACTCCCTAGTTAGCATTATAGCTTGTTAAGCTTTTAAGGCTGCAGTAAAATAGTGTATTACATGGATAATGTCAAGTTTTTAAACGTATCTTGTAATAGTAACGCGTTAAAGGCTAGCCAGCTAAGCAACATACGTTTTGCGTCACCTATTTAGCCAATGGCAATGCTACATTTGTCTAATGCCCTAGTTTGAAGGGATTCGTGTGCTTGATTCGAAATTCGTTATTGGCTTGCTCGCCAGCCATCTCACGCTTTTGAGTTAAAACGGTCTTTAAACATGCACTCTTTTGAACTCGCAAAAGAGCGTAGAGGAAGTACATTTAAGTGTATTTACAAGTTTAACTGCAACGTTGAATGTTATTGCATCTCTTGCAACACCAAAATGCGCAAGAAATGGGTCTTCACGGGAGCTGCCTCACAAGCCAATGATGTCCGTACAACTAGATGCCCGCGCAGAGAGCCATAGGCCAATCAGGGTTGTCTCTTTAACCCATGATGTAACTTTTCTAGACGAAAGATCGAGGGACGAGAAAAGTGCTAAAAGTTCCTTTTAGCAATAATACGTGAGAAAGCCATTCACGTTGGCTATCTGGCCGAGAATCGACGAAGTTCTTGGGTGTTTATAATTTGAGTTGTGTTTGAAGGACAGGTATGGTATACCAATGGGGTAGCAAGGAAAGATTTGAGTCTGGCGTCATACAAAACGGGGTGTGGTTAGCTGACGGATAACTTGAATATCCTATAGAAAGTGGGGTCGTAGACACGTGAAGGGAATTACGTGCAATGGCAATTTTTGCAGCTTAAAGAGAGTTGGGCGGATGTAGTGCGGCGCCATTTCACAGACGGGCAGAGCTAGAGGAAGAATAAACGAACAAGAGGAAGGGAAGGGAGTCAGGAGCCAGAGAAAGATTTTTAACAGAATCCGGATCCATCCTGATGGAAACGGCCATAAACCCGCACCTTGACAGGTACCTCTTGGAACCACTGACGTTAAGCTTGGGTGTCGAACCGATATTACTGACTGAGGAGTATTGTAAAGTACAGTGGAACTGGGTATTTGAAGTTGGTACGCTCATCATTTTTCTCATCCCTGGTGGAATAAAAAATATGCCACCGATCATATGAATCTTTTTTTTTTATTATGCAAGTACAGGCGTATCTCCCTGTCCCGGCTGGGGTGTCTCGTATGTTGTGATTATTATTTGTAGGTTTTCAGTATGGGGTTTTGTTGTGTAGCTATCTAGCTACGTCTCAGACTGTTTTGAATCGGCTCTATACGCGCTCTCAAATATCGTCACTGCGTCGCCGCCATTTTCCTAACTAGCAAGCTGGCTACTGTCTACAGTACTGGATCTGTACACTAACTAGCTAGCTAGTTGCTGGAAATGAGCATTGTTACAGGCTGACATTGTTTGTCAGTGGCTGCATTATACCCTCTATACTCGCATACTATAACTACAGCTGGCGGAATTGCTATTTGTGCAAGTGTGCTCCCCTATTTATTCGTATGGTTTTCCACAGCTAATCTTGCCACATTTTCTATCGGTTAGCTACCTAAAATCGAAAACATAACATCGAACATAACATATATTTTTATTTGGTAGGCAGATAGGTCTCAGCTTGCCTATGTTAGGCTGAGTTACTGGTCAGGCTTGATAATTACGACGGCGCAATTTATAGCATCTGGCCGCTGCTGTGTTCTCCGCTTCGGTTATACTACAGTGTGGTCTGTAGAGACGACAATCTGTGTAGCTAACGTTACTCAAGTTGATAGGCTAACTTACCGTGTAAGGGAAACCTTATAGACCACGTAGTGTATTTCCAGACTTGGAAGTCCAAAATTCAATTCCTAGCCACTCGCAAAGTGTATTCGGCTAGTTGTCCGGCTAGGCCGTGAGCCTTGTATGTGCAGTGTTTACAAAACAGGCAGCGGAGTGGCCATGTGTGTGACGAGTAACCGCGATCGTCCCTGACAAGCAGGGACAGTCAGACTTGAGAGTCTTGGTTGTCGAAGATGGCTATGTTTCTTTTGTCTAGACCGGTAACTCAGTCCCAATTAAATTTTTAGCAGCAGAGTAGTTTGGTGAATTTTTCTTGCTATCTAGATTAATTTATGGTATGTTGAAACTTCACATTTGTTCAAAATGTTCCATCCCGAAATCCGTGTTGATACATTTGATTGATTTCCGATTTGAAGTTGTACTCCAGAATTAATTGGATATAGTTTATTTTGATTTGTTTTATTATTCATCTGTCTTAGGTTTACATTGTAAGTTTATAGTTCAGATAAGCCATGGTAATATGATAATTGTAAAGGAAAGAAAAATCTCAATCCACAAATTCAATACAAGTATTGCATTAAGCTTAATGGTCCCACTTGCATAAATTCATCACATATTATGAGGTTGGCCACAGCAGTACCTTTCCAACTTCTTGATTGTTTTGCATACAGGGTTCATACTTATAGTACGGGTGCATAGCACCTGGAAGTAAATAATAATAAATAAAAGACATTTTTTTTAAATCTTGACGGACTGAAGCCATTTCAGTTTTGTACTGTGCACTTATGACACAATTAATAATAAGTTCTCAAAGTTTGAAATAAGTTCTCAAACATTTTTAATTTTCTGTTTTGCACATGGGGTGAATTTCATTTTGCTGTTAGTAAAAGTGGGAAGTGTCTTTTAATCTTACATGTTTTTATTTTGTTGAATAGTTTACTCTTTCTTCAGTATTGTGTGTATACATTTAAGCCACCTATTGAATTCGAGGGATGTTTTTTACTCAGAATTTTTTTTTTTTGTATTTGGCTACTTTTGCTTAAACTTGACAGTTTTCTCAATAAAAAACACCTTTTAAATGAATATTGTCTGTTTTTCAGCTTTTATGTCGATGTGTATACCTTACAGTTAATATGATTGTAAATTTCTTTGTGTGTGATCACATGTAAATTGCATCAAATGACTGTCTTCTGTGTTCTATCAAAACCGTCCTTTAAATACCATCATAATCTAAAAGAACCAATGTACTTTATAGCATCTTGGCTACATGTAGCTGGCCAATTAAAGATAATATTATGTATAAAATTTTTGGTTAAGGTTTTTGGTCTAAATATATTTTTTTGTCCGTCTTTAGGCTGCCTTAGATCGCAGATAGTTGAGTAAGCGTAGCATCACATTGCTCTACACCACACACTTTTGACATTGTCTAAAGTGTAATAGACTTTGTCATGGTTCTAAAGCAGTGTACCTGCACTAATTTTTAAATGCAAATGTACAATTCCATCACTGCTCCCTGACTAACTATGCACCGTGTTCATTTCACTGGCCCTGTTCCCCTGCTTTTTATCCAATTGTGATGAGAAATTGATTGTCTACATTATGTTCTGTGGATGGAAGATGAAGATAACCCTTCTGTTCTGCCTAAGTTCCTGTTCCCCAGAGAGCCAATCATCATCTCTGCCCAGAGAACATCAGTCCCTTGCTTCCTTCTAGCTCCCACCCCTCCTGGTGTGGCCAGTGTGGCAAAAACGAATTCTAGGCTATTGGTCTGCTTGCATCCGTGACAAACGTGAAGAATAGAGAGATGTTTTGTGGCAAGGCTTGCCTTGTCTTCACTATTTCCCACTTGAACTTAACAGGAATGCTAGAGTAAGCCTTTGTTTCAATGAAAGCAACTATTCCCTTATATTAATTTTCTAATACTAATTCACCCTTGACTTAAAATTGTTTTAATGTTATTGGTTGTGGAGAAGGTGAGTCTTGTTGCAATTTTACCTGCTGCTCATACAGCAGTGTTTCACACACAATTTAAGATGAGTTTCATTATATATTTAACGTTAATGTCAACGTTATGGGCCAATTTAGGAAAATGTCAGTTTTTCCTTCTGATCTGAATGTATTTAAAGTTGAAAGATGTACCCCTGTTTTGTGTATATATATATATATGTGTAAAATAGGACTATTAAATGGGAATATAGGTATATACATTTTCTATGTATTTCACTTTATAGGATACCTGTTAAAGGTGGCTTTATTGAGCATTTATAACTGAGCAGCATCCCAATTGAGAAGCTCAAGTAAGCACCAGAGAGCGCATCAAATATTAAGCTTTGTTAGCCGATTGAATGGGACTGTTATTCTCAGAGGAAAAGCTACCATGGAATATCAGCATTAGAATTTCAAGTCAATGTCATTTTTCACAGTGGGGTCCGTTGAGTTATCTTTGATTGCCAGAGGAAGTTACTCTCATTAATAACCGCAGTGCTACCACCACTGAGTGGGTCATATTGTAGTAAATAGTTATGTAATATAGACCAGCCAGAGTTTTTGCTTAGAAACTCTCCCACTGGCCCTGGGCCAAATAGCAGGGCTTCGTCGACCTGGGTTGACTTGGTTGCTGCAGCGTGTGAGAGAGCACCCCGTGCTGGCAGCGTGCTTCTCAACTCTTTGTGTGTCAGTGGGGCGCATGTGTGTGAAGAGCTATGGGGTGAGCGAGAGTTCGCTGCAGGAGAAAGTGGGGGAAAGTAGGAAGGAGGGGAGAGGAACGATCAGATCAGCTCTGTACTTCCGCGGCAACGCGTACGAAAAGGTGTCCGTAATGCCAAATGTTCAACAGAAGCCAGCAGCCTTGTATTATAACCCTGGCAACTATTGTACTGTCGACCCCTGCCTATTGGGCCCATTGTTGGAGTTGGTGGGTGGTGATAGTTGCTATGGGTATTGCAGTCTGCCAGTGAGTGGAAAGGGATGAGGTTGCCATGGAGATGGAAGGGAAATGGGCAGTAAAACGTGTACAGTTGCTGTATTTTCCCCATTTTCTTTCCCTGCTGTTGTGGCACTGCATATCTTAAGGCACATTACCATATGGATGTCTGACAACAACAACTGGGCCTTAAAGTCAGCTAAATGCAATGAGCTCTACTTTTTGTGTGCTTTAGGGGCCAAAGCTATTTTCTTTTCTCTTTTTTTGGGCGTGTATTCATTCCGTGACCTTTTGGTGTGGATTCTTGTTTTGTGAATGAGTGTGCTGTACAAACTTGGCTTGATATTGAGGTCTCTTGTTTTAGACATAGCATGATGCACCTGCATCAGATGATGTAAAAACTACCCTACCCTTTATGATACTCAATAATTGAATTCTCACCTCAATGATACTAATGTGTTCTTATTTCAATGGTCACAAACATGGTGAAACACTACATTTAAGTAACAGGTGAATGTGTATTGGCAAATAATCAAATTGATTGGCTTGTTAAATTGATTACTAATCATTGTATGTCTTTACAACATGATTAGAACAGTGACTAATTATGTTTGAATTTGTTTCAGTGCTTGTGAAATGTAGTAATGATCATATTGACGATTAAATTGATAAACAATGTATTACCAAATAATCTGTTTGTTAGGTACTTTAAAAGGCATAGAAGGTGGCCCTTTGTTGTGCTTGTGTTGGGCTGATTTACAGTATTTATCACTGTCTGGAATGAATTTGAAGTCACCCCAGACATGTGTCCAAGTTAGCAGTCATCCTTGAGTAGAACAATACTGCAGTGCTCTCACTGCCTTTGCCTTTGGAGAAATTCCCCAAGGACTGTTAATCTGGCTTGACAGGTGGAAAGTGACTTCATTGCCATTAATGCACTGTTCTTCTGTCAAGTGTTCTTCATAGGGGTAAATACATGCTACTTTATCACATTGTATATCTTCTTTCATCCTCCGACAATAGTTACAGAGGGGTGCTGTGAAAACGATTTGTAGTGTAAAACATTTGGCCCTAGCTATGAAAATTTGCCACAAAGCAATACCCATGCACACGCGATTTGTCTGTAATTAATTTGCATGGTTTATTACGGTAAAAAGAGGAGTTGCCTTTCAACAGTTCATTGGTGCTGTATAGAAAAGTAGCAGGTAGGGCTAACACTGTGGTACCATGCCTCCACTCATTCATAGTGTGATTGTTTTGTATTGTAGGAGTTTAAATATACTAAATACTCGTAGCAATTTACAGCTCTGATGCAACTTAATTTCAGTGTAATTGTCACTGCTTTTTTTTGTCATGTACAACACATTGAGAGTGGTTGAAGAATTGCAAGTAACACTGCAATGTTACCACATTAGCCACTTTTCCTGAACTGTGAAGTTAAACTAATTCGCTACTGACGGTGCTGCTTGTGTTTAGTGATTAATGACTGAACAGCAGTTCCCATTAACTGATTATTATCAGTTTGACTGATTTCAAATTCAGTGACCGATTTAAATGCGTTTTGATTTTCTGGTTTACTTATATAAAATGTTGTTTGCTAATCGACATTCTTCTAACGCTTGGTTTAAAAAAAGCAGCAGAAGTCCATTCGTTCTATATGCTGTGTCTTTAAACGTATACTTGTCAGTACATCAAGTGTATGGCAATTATGCTTGAACGATATACCGTTAATATCGTTAACCGCGTTATTAAAATCTCCTCAAGTTATGCTCCTCAAAACCGTCGAAACATCTCTGGCTATATTAGGTTAAACTGGGATTATAAATGCCGTCTGTCAACTCAAAATGCTTAACAGCGCCAATACTGCTTGCGTGGTCAGAGAAAAGTTGGACCAGTGTTCCACGTGACTTGGATTTCTGCTAATTAGAATTCCGGAAAATGAACAGTGACATGACAGCTATGGCTAACGTTAGTGCTGACAGCTTGATTGCCAAGAAAAACGCACCGCACCGCAAGTGCACCGTCGGAGCGCGTCTTTAGTACGGCGGGCAACGTCTCTACGCCACAACGCTCACTACTCAAGCCCAACAAAGTGAATATGGTCGTATTTCTTTCAATAAACCTTAACGTTTAGATGTTTATGTAAGCCTTTTGTGCTGGCTATAGCTTCAAATGACTAGTGTAGTATAATCGTTTGAAATATGCCTGCCTGACGTTCATAGTTTATTGGTATTGCTAGTTTAGCCATGGTCAATGGCTAAGAATATGGAGTAGATTATTAGTGTAAAGAAATAAGGAATATAGCACATAACAATGTATATATAGCCTATAGTTGCCGTTTTAAGACATAAGTACAGAATATTTCAGTTCTTCAAAAAAGTATTAGTATAAAAAAATGCACATTAAGCAAATGCATGTATAGAACAATTATCTGAACACCAGCAACATCTGTCTGTTAATGCATCATTATTCCAGTGTGGATATTGAGGAACAAATACAGATCGCAGTGCCTGATGAAAATCTTGACTTCAAGCAGGCAGCAAAATAATTCCTTGGGGATATGGTAATATGTAAATAATAATAATAATAGGTATGATAGGTGACAATATTACAATTTGAAGGATTAGTTTTGAGTGATTGTAGGGTATTGCAGACTAACAAATATCGCTCGCTAGTGTGGTGTTTTCTGTGTTATTGCAGATACTGTATGTTTGGATGCATATTGGTTTTAGTGGATATTGTATGCGTGGCAGTGTAGTTTAATGGTTGGAGAACTGGGCTTATAATTCAAATGTTGCAGGTTTGATTTCAAGGTGGGGCACTACCATTGCACCCTTGAGCAAGGTATAGTGACACATAATAGTGTTAATCAGACTAGTTTCTCATCTCTTTTTTCACCTTACCATTCCTATGTCTCCCCTCCTTTTCCTCTCATTCCTGTCATCCACCCTCCCCTTCACCCTTTCCCTTGTGCCTGTCCCTGGGTGATGTGTGGCAGCAGCAGCTTTCTGGGCGGGGGTGTGGGTGTGTCAGGGGTCGGCGGGATGGACCAGGCCGTGTCCGGCCCCGGGAAACGCATTCGCAAGCCGTCACTGCTCTTCGAGGGGTTCGAGAGTCCGGCGTTGTCCCATGCTGTACCCTCTGGCCCGCCCCCTCCACCCCAGCCGTCCGCGAAGGACCCCAGCCGCCAGGGCCGGCTTACCAATCAGCTGCAATTCCTGCAGAAGGCCATGACCAAGGCCCTGTGGAGGCACCACTTTGCCTGGCCCTTCCACGAGCCCGTGGACGCCACCAGGCTCAACCTGCCGGTGAGTGCATAGCACCATGGGTCATCTGGACACTTCTTGCATTGGTGTTTGCAGTGTTTCCTAGGTGCCTCTCTGTATGGGAATATGTAGTCCTTAGCCGGTTCTGCTTTTTGTTTATTCCAAGAGGATAATGTTGATTCCACCTTTCCCTCCTGTCTTATAGGACTACCATAAGATCATCAAGCAGCCGATGGACATGGGCACCATCAAGAAACGGCTGGAGAATAACTACTACCGCAGTGCCAGCGAGTGCATGCAGGACTTCAACACCATGTTCACTAACTGCTACATCTACAACAAGGTGTGTCTTAACTGTCTGGCTTATTGACAATACCTGCTCATTTCTAAATGGCAGCTAGTTTACTCGGCATTGAACACCCCTGCCATATAATGAAAACCACACATATAAGTTTACCTATACTTACTGTTTCTTTATCTCTCCCTGTTTTGTCTTTCCCACACTTTCTCTTGTTCTTGCTCTTGTACTCTGTTTACACGCTCTGGTGCACTCTGTTATTTTTGCACTCCCCCTCTCCCTTCTCTCCCTGTCTCAGCCCACAGATGACATTGTGCTGATGGCTCAGTCCCTGGAGAAGGTCTTCTTGCAGAAAGTGGCCCAGATGCCCCAGGAGGAGATCGAGTTGCCCCCACCTGCACCACGGGGCAAACCAGGCAAGCCCGGCAAAGTCCGCAAGGCAAATGGTGAGCTGTGGGATTGGATTACTGTGACAGAGTCTGGTTTCAGACAGAAAAAATTTAGGGCAACATCATGGTGCCTTTACCACCAGAATTATTGGATTGTTGTTGAAGCCAAACAATTCCTAATCTTCATGAAAGACTGCAAGGAGGGAATGGCTTATGGACCACCGTGTGGTTCTGTGTGGCTCAGTAGGTAGAGCATAATAATATAATAATAATAATAATAATAATGCATGCGTTGACAACGCTTAGGTTGTGGGTTCAATTCCCACTGGGACCACATATACTGAAGAATATATGCATTCAGTACTGTAAGTCGCTTTGGATAAAAGCGTCTGCTAAATGGCATATACAATTCAGTGTTGCTGAACACATCTTTGGACAGTTTACTGTATTATAATTAAAGTGTAGGTGTATTATCCTCCCTAATATGTGTATTTATTTTAGTGTATTCAGTAGTGCAGTGCCCTGCCTATCCACGATGTGGGTTTCATTTCTCTCTTTCTCTTGCAGTGTCAGGGGGTGTGACGACAGCCCACCAGGTTCCAGCAGTGTCCCAGTCGGTGTACTCCCCCGACACCCCAGACTCTCTGCTCTCCACCCCCCCACAGACCCTGCTGGCCAAAAGCCTGCCCCCCACCAACATCAGCTCCCCTGCTCTGTTGGGGCTGACCCCCACCCAGCCCACCGCCAAGGTAGCACCCTGACTACAGCGCTGCCATTGTCCTGCAGATACTGCCTGTGCTCCAGCTGTCACACAAAGACACAGCTCGGCTAATTTTAGCCCCCACTGCATTATATGCGTGTGCTAGGGCTGCTGCTCATCTTGCTCTCACTGCCTCATTTCCTGCTGTAGCCTGTCTGAAGGCTGCTTCTAGCACTACTGATAATGTCACGTTTTTGTATACAGTTACAAGAACTGTCTTGCCTTGGCTGTGCGTGTGGCTTGATAGCAGTAGCATTTTGATTAGCCTTTGGCTGGGCCAATTGAATATACTTGCAGACTGTCAGAAAGATCCTCTGCTATCACTACTGTGTGTTGCACCACAACCCCTAGATCTGTTGAGATCACGGATGCTTCAGGAACCCCACATGCCAGAGCTATCATGTGCTATAAGTGATGTTTTGTTCAAGTTGTAGTGTTTGCTTCTACTTTGGAGAACAAGGTCTTTTGTTTTGCTTCAAGTTATGGAGATGGAGTTAGTGATTGACAGCATGTAGCTCTACCCATTTTGTGGCATATGTGGCTGCTCTGATAGCGCTGTTCTGCCTCTCCCCACAGAAAAAGGGAGTGAAACGCAAGGCGGACACCACCACGCCCACCACCGTGGCCCTGCCCCTGATGCCGGGGGTCAGGTTGGGCGCGGGCGGCGGGGGCGACTCCCCACTGACCCTCTCGTCCCTGGTGGTGGAGCCCAAGCCCGGGCTGGGCCTTGTGAGGGGCGGGGGCCGGGGCGGAGGCCCGGTCCTCCTTCAGCCCATGATGGCGGGGAAGGGCCCGGCGCGGCGGCGGGAGGGCGGCCGGCCTATCAAGCCGCCCCAGAAGGACCTCCCAGACTCGCAGCAGCACCAGCCGTCGCGCCGGGGCAAGCTGAGCCAGCAGCTGCGCTATTGCAGCGGCGTGCTGAAAGAGCTGCTCTCCAAGAAGCACGCTGCCTATGCCTGGCCCTTCTACAAGCCCGTGGACGCCTCCGCGCTCGGCCTACACGACTACCACGACATCATCAAGCACCCCATGGACCTCAGCACCATCAAGGTAAGGGTCACACCCGCAGATGTTTGATTCGCTGCTGTTTTACTCTTTAGCAAGATAGCTAATTCTGTAAATGTAAAGAAGTGGATAAAATGGGAAATGGACACGTATGTATGAGGGTATGAGGGTCCTCTAAGCAGATAAATGAAGTTAAATAATCATCTCTAAACTCTCCTTACACATAAACGGCCCTCTCATTCCGCCCCTGCTGGCTAACCACAAAAAAGCATGAAGCATCCTGAATGCTCACTGCACACTGTCCATGGTCATATAAAGGCAGGAATATCAGCCTCAGTTCGACTGGCAATCCCATACCAAAACTATGTTGATACCAAGCTGGCCATATATAGATCCGATTTTATGCTTCTTTCTCACAGGTGCTGCAGACTGGAAACCCTTTAACATGAAATACAGCAAACTGTGTTCTTGAGTATATATGACTTCTTAAGTGCGGTGTTGACTCCCTCTCTCTCCCTCCTCTCTCTTTCTCTCCCTCAGAGGAAGATGGATAATCGGGAGTACAGAGACTCTCAGCAGTTTTCAGCAGATGTCAGGCTCATGTTCTCCAACTGCTACAAGTACAATCCTCCTGACCACGATGTGGTGGCCATGGCGCGCAAGCTGCAGGTACACTGAGATGCACACAGTTTCACACGCTTTGTGTTAATGGGCCTCCACTGTCCCTGCAGCATTGTATGAGGAGGAACTCGACCTCGGGAATATCATCTGCTTCTTGTGTCTACATAGACTGCTTCCATACCCTTTATTCAAAAGGAAATGAGGAAACGTATTCACATAAATTTGACATTGGTTGAGCCAACATTGCTAATGTACAGCACATGGAATATAGGGAGATTCTTTCAACAATGTTCCTGGCTTCTCAGTGTTAAAGGCTTCTACATGCCTCTATGTAACTTGTGTGACTTCTTTGCGGTCTGCGCATTGCACCAATGTCGCAAGCACTCTGCAATACGTCTGCAAAGGCTATGCACAGCCTATGCAACATAGTGTCCTTACACTTCTGTACACTAGTAGGTGTCATGTATTGAACAAAGTCGATAAAATCTTAATGAAAGCAGGGAAACTCCTGTACCTTCTAACTTCTTCAGCCAATCTTTCCTGAAGCTGGTTCATTTTATACCGTGTCGAACAAATGATGCTAGCTATCTATATCGTTAGCTACTAGCTCTATGAACTGTGACCTATGAACTATGACTATGACACCTCCGCCTCCATTTGCTAGCCAACCAATCAATGATGCGCAACATCTACATGAACGGGTGCGCTGCGGTCACGAGGTTGATTTTTGTGCTAGGTATGCGACACCCTCTGAAACCCCTTCTGCGTAGGTCCCAAAGGTTGCATTGATGTTGCAGAGGTTGTTGTCCTTTGAGCATGTAGAGGCTCTTAGCGTCATACAAGTATTTTGTCTTTTGCAGTTAAACCTGAGACACTGATAATAGATGAAGGTGCCATGAATGCGTGGTGAGGAAAAGTGAGAGACTGCCGCAATCAAACACGGTGTCAGTGACACAGCTGCAGATAGTGGGCTCATTGTGTCAGTGTTAAATGGTTGGGTTGTGTAATGCCCTAATGCACTTTACTGTCAAAGGGCTCAGGGGTAATTAACTGACGACTGAGTCACCGATCCTGTTAGCACATTCACTTATCTTAAGCATGCACACACAGCCTGAATCGCTGTATGAATGCAGTCCACTATACCTGTTTGATATACACTGGTGCCGTCTTATGTGGGTTCTGTGTATTGCCATATTGACAGCCCTTCTGTTTAGCTTATATTTGTCAAGTTCACTGGGTATATAGCTCCATGGTTGCAATATTGTACAGTGGGTGGGTAAAAACCAAACGATCTACAGTGGTAAAGTAGTACAGAAAACCATTTCACTGATGAAGGCAGTTTGACAAAAGTGTTGAATCTTCTAACCTCATCTTAATTTAAAAAGTTGAGTGCAGATATCTTATGAATGTAGTTACTAAAAACCAAACCATTTAATTTTCACAGAAAGGAGTGGCTCTGGGGTGCTGGAGTTACGGTCAACAGCATGACGAGTGCCGTCTCAGAGGAGACAATACTTAGCCTTTATCACTACCGGTCACAGGGCTACGGCAGCGAACTACAAGGGAGGGATTGACCTGAAAGTAGCGGGTGTAATTGGCTACCAATGGGATAAAAAAAAATAAAATAAAAATATATATTATTTCCCAATGAAAACCTGCGCTGTCTACCCTTTGCTTGGGTGGTAGGAATCCTCTCCAACTTTTAATAATGTCAATCTCATATTGTGGATCTCTGGGAATTGCAGTGAGTGTAGACACTGCCTCTCTCCTGCTCCCTATCTAGGATGTGTTTGAATTCCGGTTTGCCAAGATGCCAGATGAGCCCATGGAGGAGACCCCTCCCATGTCCCTGGCAGGTGGGATGGGCATGTCAGCTGTGCACTCCTCCTCATCCTCTTCATCATCATCATCTTCCTCCGAGAGCGAGCCCAGCAGCGAGAGTGAGAGCGAGACCGAGAGCAGCCCCAGCTCCGACAGCGAGGAGGAGAGAGCACACCGGCTGGCGGAGCTGCAGGACCAGGTGTGTACACAGGTAGACTTAACCCCGTGCCCTCTCCCCTGCACCCACACTGCACCGTTACACACTGAGCATGCTCAGACCAGACCCTGTGTCACACACTGAGCATGCTCAGACCAGACCCTGTGTCACACACTGAGCATGCTCAGAACAGACCCTGTGTCACACACTGAGCATGCTCAGACCAGACCTTGTCACACACTCACACTGTGCATGGTCAGACCAGATCCTGTCACACACTCACGCTGTGCATGGTCAGACCAGACCCTGTCATCACACATTGTGCATGGTCAGACCAGATCCCCTCAATCACACACTGAGCATGCTCAGACCAGACCCTGTATCACACACTGAGCATGCTCAGACCAGACCCTGAATCACACACTGAGCATGCTCAGACCAGACCCTGTGTCATACACTGAGCATGCTCAGACCAGACCCTGGCCGTGTCCGAAACCACTCACTCGTTCTCTATTCCCTATTCCCTATATAGTATATACTATATAGTGTACTATTCAGTGACCAGACTACAACTGAACGTCATTTGCGTCACGGATATTCACTGAGCGGATGCTCAGTATCATAAACAAAGAGCACTCATGGCGGCAGGTTTAAATGTGCTAAAGTTTTGATTTTCAAAGGCGGGCAAAATTTTGTGTAAATGTAAATAAATGTAAGCGTTAAGCTAGCTACCTTTTCTGTATTTAACACGTTAATATCCTGGCTTTTTTTTCGTAAGTTACCTCCAGGAATAGCCTGGCTTTTGTACAAAAGCCAGGCTATTAACGTGTTAAATACAGAAAAAGGTAGCTCCTGTACATTTATACACAAAATTTGCGGCGGTAGACATTCCGGTCATTTCTGTCGCATGCTCGCTGTATTTCTTTCTGTCGCCATTCTTTCCCTTCTCTCCTTGTATCACACGACCGCATTGCATTGTGGTGCGGGATCAATTGTAGGGTAAAGTAGGGACAGTCGATGTACATTTTAGAATTCACAAATCACGGTGTGGTGTGGGTATTTTCTCGTCCCTATTTAGTGCTCAAATTCACATTTAAATTCTTTCCCGCACTCCCTGCATTGTGGTGTCCACACAAAATAGTGTACTAAATAGGGAATAGGGAGTGGTTTCGGACACGGCCCTGTCACATACTCACGCTGAGCATGCTCAGACCAGACCCTGTCACACACTCACGCTGAGCATGCTCAGACCAGACCCTGTCACACACTCACGCTGAGCATGCTCAGACCAGACTCTGTTATGTGTTCACATTTGCTGGCACTCTTTTCAGTGAGACATGGGCGTAACCCTTGTGCCATGTGTGTGCAGATGCAAAAATGGGATTTTGTCATTTTTCACTGTGCAACATATTTACTACTGTGATGTTAGTATCCTTAAACCAATCTGGCCATGAAGAGAGACTTTGATTAAGTTCTCATCATATTACATGTTCACCATGAAACCAGTCAGGCTAGGAGAGGTTTCAGAGCAATGCAAGATGAAAGGTATTTTAATAAAAAAGTAGTTGGCCCTGGTCAGGCCCTGTCACATACTGTGCCACTTTTTACTTGTCAAAAGGGGGTTGTTTCTACATCACTGAATTTAAGAATAGAATCAGGGTTTTCTTATCGACAAAGGTTAATAGGAAGGGCAAAAGTTTTGAAGTATTGCGACCCAAATGTTTATCCAGAAACGTCTACTTCTAGAAGTGAAGTAAGCAATAGCAACACAAAATAATATTGCTATAAAAGAATGTTGCATAAATTAAGCAACATAAATACTATGCTCTCTGGAAACATAAAACAAGCTTGTCAGGAAGGAGAGACATTATTAATGGGTGACTTTAATTATACATCTATTAATTGGGAAGTAGTGTCAGGAGAGGGTAAATGTAAAGAGGAGTTTTTAAATGTTGTAAATGACAGTTTTAGATGCAGTTTGTTACTCAGCCTATGAGAGGGCAATCAATTATGGATCTAGGGCAATCAATTTTGACAAGTTAAGACCGCCTCCTCTAACTATAGAATTTTTAATTTCAGACAAGCTGATATAGATTGGGTGCCACTTCTAGATTGAAAAACTGTGAATGAAAACTGGCGTCAATTCATCCCAACATCCCAAATATTTTTATGCAATCCCTGAACACTGGGAAAATACCAGATGGCAAGGTAGTGTAATGCCAATATAATACCCCGATAAGAAGGGGGCCGTACTGACGCAGGGAACTATAGGCCAATCAGTTTAACCTCTGCTTTTCCCTATATACATACATGATTTTGATAGGGATGTAAGTAGGAAAATAGTTACGTTTGCAGATGATACAAAAACTGGGGGGTATAGCAAACAAAATCCAGAAATCGTCAGAAACCGGGCAGATGACATACAAGTCCGAGATTGATGCAATGCTGTATATTCTCTATAGACTAGGAAATGACAAGCTTAGATGAGCCGAACGGCCTATTCTCGTCATATGTATTTTTATGTTCTTATGTCTCCACACACCTCTTGAGATTAATCAAACATAATTAACAGACATGAATGCTATGTGCTTATACTAATGGGGACACTAAGCTTCAAGCCTAGGTTATTGAATGCATGCTTATTTAAATGGCCATTGTGGAATGTCTTTTTTTATTTTTCTTTGTTTCAGATTTTTTCCAGTTTTCTCTCAATTTAGTGGCCAATTATTTGCCCTCCCCCTCGCCTCCTCCGACACAGAACTCATCCACTGACTTTCTGGAGACATCCTTAAACACTTCTCAGCGAGTTTGTGCCGGTTAACCCTCCCCCTGGGCAGACAGCCAAACGCCGGTCTGGTACAGTCGGGTTTTTAACCGTGACTGTGATAGGCAGCTCACAGCACTTGTAAAGCACCGGTAAAAACGAGTGCATTAGACCGCTACGCTATCCGAGGCCCCCCCATTGTAGAATCTTGAGTACTATTTGAATAATACTCTCACATTGACCACCATTACAGTTTTAACGGTATTCTGTCTCTGTCTTTCTAAGTGCATTTATTGACTTAATCTTTTCTTTTTTTCTTTTCTTCAGCTGAGAGCTGTGCATGAGCAGCTTGCAGCACTCTCCCAGGGCCCCATCTCCAAACCCAAGCGGAGGAAGGAGAGAAAGGAGAAGAAGAAGAGGCGGAAACCGGAGAAGCACAAGGGTGGTCGCCGGACAGCGGGCGACTTCGTGGAGAGGCCCGCAAAGATCCCCAAGACAAAGCCTAGCAGGGGCGCCCCCACTTCCACACAGGGCAAGAAAGGGGCTGGCAAGAAGAGCAGCAAGAACAACAAGTGAGATTATAGTGGACTATCCATCTTGTTCTCTGGATTCTTTTTTCATATTTGTCTTCCTATATTTATTTATACGTCCACTCTCCCTAAGTAGGCAGAGGATGCGTCATATTCCAGCATTTGGTATCCTGTGATGAAATGCTGTTTACTTTCCTAACCTCTGAGATTTTCTTTACCATCGTTTTGTTTTGGTCATGTTTACTGCCCGGTCCCAGTTCTGACAGCATTCATCTAGCAGATCCCAGCTGAAGCCCTTGTTCAGGGGGTGAGAGCAGAATAAGGTCTTCTGTGTAGAGCAAGAATTGCACTCTCTCTCATTCTCAGAATGTCACTGTGTCTCCCGCAAAAAGTAAACCCAGCTTCTCCCCGCAGGTCCAAGAAGTCCCAATCGGCGGCGGCGGCTCCGCGCTTCGTTGCCGTGGCGCCCTCCTCACTGCCACCGCACTATGACTCCGAAGAGGAGGAGGAGGGGCGGCCCATGAGCTACGACGAGAAGCGGCAGCTGAGCCTGGACATCAACAAGCTGCCGGGGGAGAAGCTTGGCCGCGTGGTGCACATCATCCAGTCCCGCGAGCCCTCGCTGCGCGACTCCAACCCCGAGGAGATCGAGATCGACTTCGAGACGCTCAAGCCCTCCACGCTGCGCGAGCTGGAACGCTACGTAATGACCTGCTTGCGGAAGAAACCCCGGAAGCCCTATGGTGAGCCAGCGTGTTCCCTACCCTGTGATGCAGGGCTTGCCAGCTTGTTCCGGTCGCCACAAAGTACAACAAAGCTGGCCATCAGCAGCTATTGCCTCTGGGCCAGGGTCCCTCCTCCACTTAGCGTTTCCACTTCTGATTTTCCTCAGCATGTACCGTATTTTTTGCACTATAAAGCGCACCGGATTATAAGGCGCAATATCAATGAACGGGTCTATTTTCATACATAAGGCGCACCGGATTATAAGGCGCATTAAGCGTTTTGACAGATTTTTGAGCGCCGTGTACCACATAAAATCGGTTCGAGGTCAGTAAACACAACCAGAATTAATACCGTATTGACCCGAATATAAGACGACCCCGATTATAAGACGACCCCCCTTTTTCAAGACTCATTTTTGGAAAAATACTTTTTTGAAGACCAAATCTTGTTTGTATAAAGAAAATCATTTTATTTGTCTTCACATTGAATAAAACAATGTAGGCTGTTTGTAACATCTTTTGGTAAAATCATGTTTTCAATATTCAACAATTGTCTAGATTGCAATAAAACAGTAGTGCAATTGTCAGGAGTGTAGTAGGGTGGAACCAAATGCAGGCGCGAAAAGAGACCCAAAATACGGAAATACGTTTATGGTATTTATTTTCCACAAACGTAAGCAAAACAATGTCTGTGGCGACACGCAAATAACTAACCAAACAAACCAAAATGATAAACGAACTGGAACAAACAAAGCTAGCTAAGCAGCAAATCCAAACGTAATCCAAAACACGGATTTAACTAAACAGAGGAACTATAATATTAAACAAAAACAAGAATCAACTTTATCGTAAATTTCTGATTGCTGGTCGAATCGTTACAGCAATGAAACAGTGGGGCTCATTGGCCTAACTTGTGCAATAAAACAGTGCAATAAAACAACAGTTTCGGTCACATGTGGACGGAGAAACACAGTGGCTGGCTTGGGGAACAGTCCTTTGGCGCCCTCTGTTGTTGTGAATGAATATTTACGCAAAAAAAATTTGGGGCGCGTATATAAAACGATGCGACTTTTTTCTAGGAAAAAAACCCCGTCTTATATTCGGGTCAATACGGTACATAAAGCGCACCGGATTATAAGGCGCACTGTCGATTTTTGAGAAAATTAAAGGATTTTAAGTGCGCCTTATAGTCCGAAAAATACGGTATACATATTTGTGAAATAAGGGCAATACGCCATATTCATTTACATCTAAACTGTTAGTGTTAAATGTTTTCTGTTAAACTAAATAATTTCCCCGCCCAGCTCAACTATTTGAAATGATAATGGAAAATGTTTAAAATCTGGTAATTGAACAGCCCTGCTCTAGGTAAGGCTGTATGTAGATGCCATTTTGTTAAGTTAAGGCCAACGGTTGATCCAAATAGTTTCTAATCACTATCATAATTGTTTAGGGCTTGTTGGTATCCATTGAGGTGGCCAGCCTGTTCTAAATATATGTGTCCCCCTGCCTGTGCAGTGGTGAAGAAGGCGGGCAATGGTAAGTCCCGGGAGGAGTTGGCTCTGGAGAAGAAGAGAGAGCTGGAGAGGAGACTGCAGGACGTCAGTGGCCAGCTTAACTCTGCGAAAAAACCACAGAAGACCAAGGGTAATGCCTCTACACACACATGCACAATTTGTTAATTATACATTCAGTGGCCACTTTATATGCCTTTGACTTGTGGTGCTCTGTGCTCTAACGACCTCTCTTCCTCTGTATGTGACTCTCTTAGTGGAGAAGCCCAGCGGAGTGGAACCCCACGCCATGGTCTCCCGCCTCAGCGCCAGCAGCTCCAGCTCAGACTCTTCCTCATCGTCATCATCTTCCTCCTCCTCGGACACCAGCGACTCCGACTCTGGGTGAGGAGTCAGAAGGTGCCCAGAGAAGAGAAGAGAAGAGAAGAGAAGAGAGGAAAGGTGGAGAGCTGTTGGCAGGACCACGGCCTCAGCCCAGAGAGAGCAAAAGAGAAAGAGAGAGGGGGAAAAAAAGTGACTGAAATTCTCTTCATAGAAATGGACAGCATGAAGGGCTCTCCAAAGGCTCTGGAACCAGAGAATTGAGAAGGATCCAGAGACACACAGTGCAATCTCATCCACTCCTGACAGTTGTCTTTTCTTTCCCTCGCTGTGTAAATATATGTACAAATAAATGACCCTATTTTTCTTTTATAAAGAAGAATTTTAAGGAAATCCATAAAAGAGGGAAATTAAGATTGAAAGGATGTGGAGGGATGGAAGACTTTTTGGGGGAAAAGAGTGAGACCGTTGCTTTCCATGTGTGCGTGTGATTTGGATCCACCCTCCTGTTCTTGCACACAGCAGATCAGGAGGTTATTCTGTAGAGATTCCTTTACATCTTTAAAGAATATTACATGATTACTTGCTTCACTTAGTCTTGGGCCTTTCTAAATCTGCTTATGAGCACAAGAGCCACACTTGTAAGAGGTCCCAAATACCCCAACGGAAAAGTTCTGGACTTGACCAAGATGTAGGCCTCAGCGTGAGGGTTATAAAATGCAAATGGGTCCAATCTAACTGCTTTCATGATGTTGCCAATCAAAAAGGCAGGGGAAACTACCACGCTGACAGGTGGCTGCACAGACACTCATCTTGTGGTAATTAACATGAGCGAGTTTCATTGTATTACAAACACACGTACAGTATTTCTGGAGCTAACACACCTGCCACCATATCAGGGCAGTGTCTGTGAATCTTTCTTGTACAATATGTTTAACACAGGGGATTCAGACAGTTCTAGGCCACAGCCATCCATTTCCTGGTTTGTTGTAGATCTCATCACTTACTCTTTTTGTTGAAGAGCGCCCGTCTCACTTTATGGACGGTATGCAATATCCGTCTGCTTTGCGGTAAATTTACACACAAGGAAATGATGCGTGGCTACTCATTCACCAGAGCAGCAGTAGCTGAATTCTAACAGAGAGCACCGGGGCACTGGTGGGAGTGAGGGAGGTATAGAACTACTGTTGTGATTGCAGCAGAAATGTTGTGCAGGTGTTCATTTCTATTTATTTTTATGGCCCAGTATAAGGTGTGAGATTTTTTATGTGATGTACAGGACTCTCAGACTGAGAACAGAGAGCCCAGCTGATGCAGGGCCCTGGGGTGAATAACCATAATATTGATAATGACAGATGTACAGCTGAAAGGTATGAACATGTTAAATAACCATTTTATATATATATATTAAAAAACAAAACATTGTATATATTTCTGCAGTTGAGCAGCATGTTTCTACTAGTAAAAGTTGTCTTTTTCTTGTCTTTTGTTTTACATTGTTTACGTTTCTTTCCTCAAAAAAACATGGTGTGTGTGTTTCCTTTTTTTCTTGGTTTAGTTTCTAAGAACATTATACAAAACTGACAAAACTCTCAGAGACTTCTCCATCCACAAGCATAGCTTTCTGAGAAGAGTGTACATATTAAAGAGAGATGTTCTTTAAACCTGTGATCTTGTGTTTATTGGACATGGGCATTGGGTTAAGGTTGAAAAATGCATTCCCATATTGCATTCATGATATGCCTTTGAGCACGAAAATGGATGCCTACATACTGAAATATTATTACCGTGTGATTTTATAAGTGGCTTAAGATGAGTTATATAGAAGTATCTGTATCTAGTGGAATTCAAAGGCTAAGTAAATTTACTTCATGTCTGGGGAAAAAAGGTCATTATTCTTAATTCATCTTAATCAATTAATCTTGTGAAAACGAATTAGTGGTATACCAATGTAACCTAACACAAACACTAACTTAATGTACTGGAGCAGCAGTATGGAGATAAAGGCAAAGAATACAGTAGCTTTAGCAATTGATTTGTATTTCAATGTGTATTGTATTAATCATCATTGACCACTAGATGGCAGTCGTCACTTATGAAACTGGAGAATATAAAAGTATAGCGCTGCTAAAAACCTAATCAGGTTTTTAATAACCATGTTGTTTCCATATAAATAACCATGTTGTTTCCATAAAAATGTGGAAAAGACTACTTTTAACTACAATTTGAGGAGGCAGAGAACACATTTCTTAATTTCTATTTTGCATAATTACCAAGGATGCACATGTAGATAAGGATTAGCCCTGGACAGTGGATTCCTTTTTATCTGATTGCCTGGGATGTTGCAGCTCTGCTTTTGCTCACTTAAAAAAAGGTTGCAGCAGGGCGGCTGATAGAGTAGCGGTCTAACGCACCACATTTTGGCTGGTCCAATATGGTTCAAAACCCATCCCTACCAGACCGGCCCTGGTCGTCAACCCCGATCGGGGGTGGCATTTGGGTGTCCACCCCAGGGGGAAGGGGGAGGGTGAGCCGGCTCAGGTCCAGTGTGAAGCACGTAAGGAGTCTCCAGAACGTGAGTGGGCGAGTTCCATCTCAAAGGAGCGGCGGACCCGTGTGGTGAGGGTAAATCTAAATAAATAGAGGGTGTAATTGGCTACTAAATTGGGAGAAAAACGGGGGAAATTGGTTGCAGCTGACCTTTTTTACTTTTATTTTCAAAGTCATGTCATGTAAAAAGATCTCTTTGTTATTACAACAATGTACTGTGAGGTACAGAAAGGTAATGGTACCACATCAGTCACAATTAAGTAAAAAAGTATCAGTAGCTAATGGGGGGACCTTTTCCTTTCTGAAACTGGGGAGCTTGTTAATCATGAAAAACAAGTTCAGGTCCATTATCAGTGTAAAGATAATTTGTCTGCTTCCCCAATTTGTTGCTCACTGGCTGCCACCATTTGGCTCGTTCTTAAAATGTGACAGGTCCATATACATAAACTCTTTAACAGAATTATGCGTAGTGTTAAAGGCAGTAGAGAGTGGTTAATCATCAGCATGCACTGGATACCTCTGGAATCTGTAAAGATTTTTATATTTATAAATGTATGAACATTTTACAATTAAATTACACTGGCATAAAGATTTCCCATGTAAACCCCTGATGCCTACACATACAGACTTGAATGGCAATTAAAAATAATGGAGGAAATATGTCAATGTCAGTGACACAAGTGTGAACAGTTGAACCCAGTTATGGCAGTTTCTTCTGAACATTATCCATCCCTATGAACTATGATAAACTCTCCCGCATATATACTGGCTGTACAATAATAACAATCTTTACTTCATCAAGATTTGACATTTTACAGTCAAGCTACTTTCACAACTCTTGGATGTCACCTGTCTCTAACTTTGTAGTAACAGCGGTGTCAGTCTGATTTTAATAGCTGTGATTGGCTGTTGATATTGAGGAAGATATTTAAGAATGTTATAGGATGCCTATCACTGGCAGAGTAAGTGTATCATTGGCAGTGTTCAACGATAGAGAGAAGTACATAGGGTGAGAGTAAGTATAGGTCCCACGGTCATACTTGGTGCTGGTGATTTGAGCTCTACACAGACAAGCTTTTCAGGATGGGATACATGGTTCTGTTGGATACAATATAGCCCAGTGATGAGACTGATTCAGTGTACTATCTAGAGAATGAGGATTTGTGTGTTCACAGCTGTGCTGCTGGGAGTGGTCTGTATGGTTTCACGGCCCCAAGGTAAGTTTGTGGTCAGTTTTATTTATATATGTGTGTTAGGATAGGAACTGAGAAAATGTTATTTGAGCAGAAGTCATTTTAAAAGAACCCATCTTTGAATATGTGCATTTATACTGAAACACTTCAGTGGCACGTACAAGACATTTTGATCCATCTTCCCTTTTTTTACTCCTATGTTGAAGGGTGAATATGTTGCAAAGCCTTCACACGCTGCAGTACAATGACACTATGTTTGCGATGTCAGAAAATAATTTTTGAATTCTTGAAATCATATTAGTTCTGTGGCTATGTGGCTGTGTAAATTGCCTATGTTTGACCATGTATTCATGGTCTGATCAAAGGGTGGTAATATTAAATTGTGCTTGGATGTCTTATGAAGTCATGGTCAGCTGTTAGGAAGACCTTTTAATGACTTATTTTTCTCTTTGGATATTCAAACTGCACATGAGTTGTGACTGTTATGTAAAAAAAAAAACACAAGTATTACTCCAATCAGGTCAAAGGCGCTGTATGAGATGTACAGGTAACTACCAAAATAAAGGAAACACCAACATAAGTGTCTTAATAGGGCGTTGGGCCAGCTCGAGCCACCGGAAAAGAGCCAACTGTCTGGAACTCTATTGGAAGGATGCAACACTATTCTTCTACCAGAAATTCCATCGATTTCTTGAAATTTCCATCAATTCAGTTTCGTATTTTGTTGATGGTGGTGGAAAATGCTGTCTCAGGCACCACTCCAGAATCTCCCGTAAGTGTTCAATTGGGTTGAGATCTGGTGACTGAGATGGCCATGGCATATGGTTTACATCGTTTTCATGGCTCATCAAACCATTCAGTGACTTGTGCCCTGTAGATGAGAGCATTGTCAGCCTGGAAGAGACCACTCCAATCAGGACAGAAATGCTTCACCATAGGATGAAGGTGATCCCTCAGAATGGCTTTACATTTGTTGACATTTACATTGCCCTCTAAGAGGTTGAGTGGACCTAAACCATGCCAGCAAAATGCACTTCACACCATAACAGCCGCCAGAACCCTTAATTTTTCATTCTTACAATGAAGCAGAAATGTATTTGATTATTGAATACATTGTTATTGAATGTAAGTCAATTATTTGAATCACTAAATATTGATATTGAATTAAAAATAGTAAATTAGTCAACTAAAATCCCTGGGTTCCCTGATTTATCATTTACTGCACAAAATCCCTCATGTGGTTACATTTCACTTTTTGTATTTATTTTTTTATTACAGATTTTTCCCGTTTTTCTTACAATTTGGTAGCCAATTATACCCTCTATTTCTTTCAATTTACCCTCCCCCACAAGCCCGCCACTCGTCCTCGGAGGCAAGACACAGTACAGTACAGTACAGTCTTTCCCGTACAGGGACACCTTCCGCGCTTCTCGGCGAGCCTGTGCCGGCTCACTCTCCCCAGTCCCTCTGAGGCGGTCAGCCAATTGCCGCCACTGACAGGGCTCTTGGCCAGGGCTGGGCTGGCCCAGCCGGGTTTTTGAACCAAAAACTTGCATTCCGGGTGAAGCCCCCCACTTTTAACTTTTAATGAGGCAGAAATGCATAAGTAAATTCTTTGAATCATTAAAACTTCACATAAAATGGTAAAGTAGTAAACTAAAATCCCTACCTATCAAGCCCGTAATTATGCTGACCTGTTTTATTCATTTTTAGGAACCCTGGCCATGACAGCTCTCCATTCTGAGAGACTGATGGCGTGATATTCAATTTGTTCTTAAATAAATGGCACGGCAGAGAAGAGTGTCCCCCAACTGGCAGCTGCTCTTTTTCTCCCCCCCACCCAGGCAAACATGTAATGCGGATACTGACATTCTGCCAGGCCAATGTGACAGATGCAGAGTACGACATGGAGTTTGACGGGGATGAGCTCTTCTACGTAAACCCGTATAACTTGTCAGTTGTGCAGCGTTTGCCAGAGTTCGCCCAACAGTGGAGGCCTGACCCAGGGCTACCCTCCACTGTGTATGAAGCTGTGGACACCTGCAAGTACAACATCCCCAACTGCATCGTAGGAGAGCAGTATCCGCCAGAGGTCATAGGTAAGTGTCGCGTACATAAGAACAATTCAAACCCACATTTTAACAGTTAAAATACATATTTTACAAATAACATAACATAACATAACATAACATAATAAGGGGAAGATGAGAACAGGCCATTCAGCCCAACACTGCTCATCCATTCCTACCACTAATCTGCTCACAATGCTTAGTTTACCCAAAGGCTAGAGTGTCTAACACTGGATCGAGCCTGGCCTTGAATACCCCCAGTGTCTCAGCCTCCACTACATGTTCAGGCAAGCTATTCCACGCATTGATCACTCTCTGTGTGAAAAAATATTTCCTAGTGTCTGTGTGAAATTTACCCTTTGTCAGTTTCCATTTATGCCCCCTCGTTCTGCTAACCGAACTCAACTTGAATAATTTCCTGAAATTCACTTTGTTAATTCCTTTAATAAATTTAAAAGTCTCAATCAAATCTCCCCTAAGTCTCCTTTTACTAAGCTTGGACAGTCCAATCATCTCTAGCCTTTCCTCATAACACTTGACTTTTATGCCTGGAATCAGTCTGGTTGCCTGTCTTTGGACCTTTTCCAGCGCATCTATATCTTTTTTGTAATGCGGTCCCCAGAACTGCACACAATATTCCAAGTGTGGCCTAACAAGGGCATTGTATAGGGTGCGTATGATCTCCTTCGATGTGTACTCAATACTCTTGGCTATGTATCCCAGCATCCTGTTGGCTTTTTTAACTGCTACCGCACATTGACCAGTCCCTGACAAGCTTTGATCAACTAGTACTCCTAGGTCTTTTTCTACGTGTGCACATTCTAGTTTTCTACCTCCCATAAAATAATCCTGTCCTATGTTTTTATTCCCCACATGTAGAACTTTACATTTAGTTGTATTAAATTTCATTTGCCAGGTTTCTGCCCATTTCTGGATTCTATTCAAAACGTCTTGGATTACTTTAGTAGTAGTAGTAGTAAGTAAAATTTATTTATATAGCGCCTTTCATACAATTAAATGCAGCTCAAAGCGCTTTACAACAGGGAATTCATTACAACACTAGCATAGGCATCATACTGTCACATTACAATACTAACCATCTCCACACTGTTCATGAACCATCTTCACATTGTTACATTACGACACTAACCATCTTCACATTGTTACATTACAATACTACCATCACTAATCATTACAACACTAGCATAAGCATCACACTGTTACATTTCAACACTAACCATCTCCACACTGTGCCATCTTCACATTGCTACATTACAACACTAACCATCTTCATACTGTTACAATTACAATACTACCATCACACTGTTACATTTCAGCACTAATCATCTTCATTACACACTAACCATCTCCACACTGTTAAAGTGTGGGGCAACGCTCTTACACGAAACACAACACCAACAAGAACAGGGCACAACAGATAAAAACGGGGACATTACAATCAAAGGAGGAAATAGGGGGAGGGGGGTTGCGAGGTGGGGTGCAGAGGCGGGGTGATTACTGGTGTACATGAGTGCGTGTGTGTGTGTGTTAATCAGTTTGTCCTTAGTCCTTGTCTTTGTGTAAATGTAAGTGTCTGTGTGTAATTCTGTAGAGTCCTTCTGGTCAGAGACACGCGCACGCGCACGCAGAATGTTCCAACATAACAGGTTGCCACGGAAACGCCCTCGGTCGACCTCGTCCAAAAAGACAAGACAAAATCAGCAAAATTTGTTTGGGTTGGTGGGGTGTAAGGAGAGTTCTCATTCGTCTGTACAATTTCAGGGGAGGTTGGACTTAACGGCCTTGCCAGACCGATAAGCACAGGAGCCAGATTAGAATGTTATGGGTCAAGAAAGTAGGGCAGCAAGTTTCATGCTGCTCCTCAATCCCCCCACTGAATTTTTCAGGGTCTTCAACGGTTCAACGTCGCTGTTGTAAAATGCTAAGTTTCTCAGAGATATTGTCCAATTTCCGTCCCAGATCAGTCACCACCACCATCTGAGAACCTAGCGTTTTACCCATCTCGTTAATATGACAGGCACCTTTGGGCGTTTTGAGACGATGCCATCTTTCCAATTTTCCGATAGGTCAGTAACAACTGTCCAGCTATCGTGAAGCCAAACAGGTAAATCCTCGACGTCCTTGGCAGAAAGCGCCGCCAGACACACCGGTCTCCAGCTGTTCCATGAGTCCAGAGCATATCCGCAGCGAAAGTCCCGCCAGGACAGACCGGCTCCCCGAAGCCTGCTTTCTTGTTGAAAATGTTTTATCAATTGTGTTGAGAGACCAGCTTATTAACTCCATTATTAGAATTTAGTTTAGAAAAACCACAGAGAGAGAGACTCTAGAAACTCCAGAACATAGTGACACGAGAGACAAGAAACGAGAGACAGTGAGGAGAGAAGGAAAAATGCGACCGCCCCCGCGGAGAGATAGAGAGAGGAGTAGATTCCTGACTATTTGCTAAGCCTCACAGTTTTGTATCATCTGCAAATTTAACTAATGTACTTTCAATATCCATATCAATGTCATTTATGTAAATGATAAAGAGCAGTGGTCCCAGCACCGATCCCTGCGGGACTCCACTTCCCACTATACCCTCCTTGGATAAGATCCCGCCTATTACTACCCTTTGTGTTCTATCCCGTAACCAGTTCCGAACCCACTCTAAAATGCCACCTGTAATTCCTACTGCTCTCATTTTGATAATGAGTTTGTCATGTGGCACCTTATCAAATGCTTTTTGGAAATCTAAGTATATAATATCATACGCCTTTCTCTCATCCAGACACTTGGTTGCTTCCTCAAAAAATGTCAGCAGATTTGTCAGACATGACAAAACCATGCTGGCTATCCCTAAGGATGTTGTAATTTTCTAGAAATACTTCTAGTTTATCTTTAATAATAGATTCTAATATTTTGCATATGATGCAAGTTAAACTAATAGGCCTATAGTTTCCTGGATCAGTACGGTCCCCTTTCTTATATATTGGTACCACAATACCCTGTTTCCAGTCATTTGGTACTTCACCAGTCTTTAAAGACAATCTAAAAATACTTGTCAGTGGTTTAAAAATGATCTCGCTTAACTCCTTTAGTACCCTGGGGTATATGCCATCCGGGCCGGCTGCCTTATTAGTCTTTAATTTATGTAATTTATCCAATACTTCCATATCCCCTATCTCTGTATCCGCTAAGACTTTCTGAGTAATGAATATGCCTTCCGGCCTATTAGCAGCCTCTTCTCTGGTAAAGCTCTCTACAAAACAGCCATTTAGAGCATCTGCAATATCCTAATTTTTACAGAGCAGTGCCCCGTCTTTGTTTTTAATTCCCTTAATCTCCTCTTTGACTTTTCTTTTCCTACTACAGTATTGAAAGAAACGCTTAGGGTTACTTTTAGCATTTTCTGCAATTTGCCTTTCATAGATCCTTTTGGCTACCCTTAGTTATTTTTTGACCTTAGCACGCACATGGCAATATTCAGCCTTATTATTCTCGGTACTGTCGATTTAATATATCTTAAACAGTTTTTTCTTCTCCCTCAAACTCTGTCGCATATCTTTATTTATCCACGGTGGGGACTGCTTTTTCAACTTACTTTTCCGCACTGTAGGAATAAATTTACACTGTGCATCAAGTATAACCCTTTTAAACTTGTCCCACTTTTCATTCACTGTCCTACACTCCAGAAGATGTCCCCAGTCTACCATGCTTAATTCTAATCGCATCTGTTTAAAGTTGGCACGCCTAAAATTTAAAATCCTTGTGTTAGATGGGGCCCTCTTAGTTTGCCATAATATATCAAATCCGATTGTGGAATGATCGCTTGTCCCAATGGGTTCCATTACCTCTATACGACTGATTCTGTCGGCGTCATTACATAACACCAGATCTAGAATTGAATTTCCTCTTGTAGGCTGTCTAACATACTGTGCCAAAAAAAGATCATTAATAACATCTAGAAATTCTTCCTCCCTATTTCCTTGTCCTGTCTCCAATTCCCAGTTAATACCAGGGTAATTTAAGTCACACATGATAATAGTCTCACCTCCTCTGCAAGCTTGTTTTATATTTTCAAAAAGCATTATATTCATATTGCTGTCTGAAGCTGGTGGTCGATAACACACCCCTATATTTAATCCCTTCTCATGTTCCCCTATGAGCTTTTTCCAAATATCCTCACTAGGCATGCGTTGGCTAATTTCTGGAAACTCCTGCACATTGAGATTATCTTTCACATATAGTGCCACACCCCCACCTCTCTTACCGGATCTATCCTTCCTAAAAAGTTTATACCCTTCTATGTTGTATTCGTCCCCGTCGAATTGTAGGATTCTTGCCACTCCTGAAATTGGCATACACCTTGCAGATGTCGTTCTGTTTTCTGGATTCTGTCAATTGGAACAAGAGTCCAATTGAACTGTTTCTATCTGAATCATTGTTCTCCAATATAATGCATCAAATATCACCAGTTATATGAAATACTGCACAAGATCCCTGGCAGCTAGGTAGATGCTGGTTTATGGGACCAGAGGAAGAGTGAAGTCAACCAGAAGTCCTGATTTTGACCACAAATATACAATATACATATGACTTCTATTGCAATGGCTACGACAGGCTTCTCATATTAAAACATGGCCATAATGTGAACAAAAGCATAACTATGAGAAAACAGACAAGCAGATCAATAGTGAGGAAATCTATCTCCAGGATCATATCTCTGTGTTTGTCTGTAGAGCCGCCCACCTCCCTGGTGTACACACAGAGAGAGGTGGAGATGGGGGTCCCAAACACCCTCATTTGCTTCGTGACTGACTTCCACCCGACTCCAGTCAACGTGTCCTGGTCCAAAGGCGAGGAGCCAGTGAGGGAGGGGGTCAGCGAGACGCAGTACTACTCAAACGATGACTTCAGCTTCTGCCTCTTCTCCTACCTGAGCTTCACCCCCCAGGAGGGCGACATGTACTCATGCAGCGTGGAGCACAGGGGGCTGGAGCAGCCCCTCACCAGACTGTGGGGTGAGTCACATTACAGTATTCTCCAGTTTGAGCATACACTGTTTCTGTATGAGTATGTCATGCATTGCCTGTTTGTCCGCACAGAGGTGGGGATGCAGACAGACCCAGAGGCTGCAGAGACAGTGGTGTGTGTTGGGGGACTGACTGTGGGAATGCTTGGAGTGGCAGCTGGGATCTTCCTCATCATCAAAGCTAACAAGCACAGCTGAAACTGACCAGGGGGAACGATGAACTAAATTCTCCTAATGAAAGGAGAAAAATAATAGAAGATTTTTTCATGAAATTCTCACAAGAAAATAGTTGCAGCTGATGTTACACATTTTCTTTGATCTGTTTAACAAATTCTGTGTTTACAGTATGCTGCCAATACTATGAAAGTAACTTACATTAAAAATAAACGCCATGCTCCCAGAAATATCTCTTAACTGCTCACTTGGGGACAGATACATTTGGAACCTGCTATGTTATTTTGTTGTGTTTGCTATAAATGTACAAGCATGTAGTTGTGTAAATTGCTACTAGAACATATCAAATGTCATAAACTATTTTGAGAAATATGAAAAAGATTAAATATACATTTAATAAATAAATATGTATTTATAATTAATCTATATTAATTTATATTATTATTAATAATACACATATTAAATATAATTTGTAATATTAATAACCATATTGAGTTAACTGTATTCTATATATTGTACACATACATTCCCATAAAAAATGCAAATGTACAAACAAAGCAAACAGGAAGATTCACCACCAATATAAGTAACTTAAATGGACTTGTCAGTTATTCAACCATAGATTGTCATTGTCAAGTTGTCACCTGTGAGATGAGGAACTAACCACATGCCAGTGGCATACAACCAGCTTTCCTTTTTGACCCTTTAAACAATATTTATTATAAACAGGGTTGGGTTGTAACGGAATACATGTAACGGCGTTACGTAATCAGAATACAAAAATCAAGTAACTGTATTCAGCTCGCGTTACATTTGAAAAACGAGTAATCTGAATACAGTTACTTTAATAAACCTGAAGTGAATACATTTTGGATTACTTCTTGGAATTCTTGGTGGAAAGTTTTCCTTACAAACATTAATGAGCTGATATTCATTACTAAAGTTACAGCATGAAATTATCACGCCTACATGATTATCATCACACAGCTCACGAAAACTACAGCCGCTGCACAGAACCAAAAAACTGCGTTAAAAAAAAATGCGTTTAAAAAAAAGCGCGCGCCCACGCTCAGACAAACATTGATAGGGACAAGATGGAAAAAAAGTCAGCTTTTAGTTTGTGGCGTTATCGACACAATTTCCAGTTTAAAGAAGAACATGGGAAAAATCTGTCGGCCCAGTGTAGGGGAGAGGGGTTGGTTGGCACACTTTTCACACTCTGCCGTATTTCTCTGGCATATTTTATGTGAGGATATTCTAACTAGTAGCAAATTAAAGGTTAAGGTCTCAGCTATAAATACATATATTTCAATGTCAACAAATATTTTCTTCAATTACGTGATTCGTGATTAAAGTCATGTTTGCCAACCAGCCAACACGGGGTTTTGCACACTTTGGGGTTGGTTGGCACAATGTTAAAATGCTATGTACAAAGAATGAAGCAACAAATAGAAACAATTTGAACCAGAACCAGAAAATATAAACATTCAATATAATATCTGCCCATTTTTAACCAATTTTTTTTTTTTATCAGTTCACTAATAATGTTTCATTAATTTGTCTTTGGACTTTATAAGAACAACAAATAAAAATATAACACTGAATAATTTTGTAACAATTATAAACGTAATAATTTGGCCACACGACCGTTGGGGAAGTGGCGGACGTTTGACGAAACATAGATGCAGCGGGATTTAAAAACAGTGTTCACTTAGTTTGAACTGTTTAGTATCGAATCGCAATCCGTTCCTCTTTGTACCTGTATGTGGTTGGAATGATAATAAAGGCAACTCAACTCACTCAACTCAGAGTCTATTTTTAGTGTTAGCCTTTTTGCTCCTCCAGATCTCTTTTGACTGGTTTGTCTGTCAGGATGGCGGTTTTCCTCCTGACAGCACCACCAACCTTCCTAGGCCCTGCCTTAGGAAAGGCTGCAGCTCCTGTGGGGTGGGGAGACCTCTCCCAATGCCAGCAGAGAGACCACTTGGTCCAGGCACACCATTGACACATGTGCCAACCAACCCCAAAGTCAGTGTGCCAACCAACCCCACTCTCATTAGGACACATCTCTGTGCTAATATGATGTCAGCTAGCTAGCATGACTCATCACAACCTTTCAAATCTTCTATCAAAATGTAGCTGATTCCTCTCTCTATTAACTAAAAATAATATAATGTCAATATCTCTATCTAACACAGTTTTATAATATATTTAGTGGGGGGACCATTTTTAATTTTGACCATACAAAATGTCAAATTGTGCTCACCTCAACACTTAGTGACCTTCAAATGTTTTTGACAGAATGAATGAGTGCAGGTAAAGAGAGCAAACATTTTAATGTTAAATTTTGTGACATTGCCCCCTTGGGGGCTGGTGATGACCTGTGTGCCAACCAACCCCTGAGCCAACCAACCCCGGTCTCCCCTACCTTGTGTCTTCCAGGAATAAAGATGCTGTCGGCATCAAAGGACTCGACTTCGAATCTTAAAAAGCACTTGGAGTAAGTCGACGTTAGATAACCTTCAGTTTAATGAACACAGTTCTGCAGTAATTTGCTGTTACCTGACCTTAGCCTACGGTTTGAGGCATCGCATTAACTGCTCTGCTAATTTTATACTGCTTTCTTTATTGTTGAAACGATGACATTTTATTTTATTCTTTTTATTTTTCCCAGTTTTCTCCCAATTTGGTAGACAATTGTACTCTACTATACGTCAATTACGTTATGCACTGCCGAGCATTCGCCGCTACATATCCCTTACAAGTCGCTGTTATTCCAGTGCCAAAAAAGTTTGTTTTAGATGCTGTGTTTGAGTTATGCTAATGATGAGCCATCAAAACAGTAAAAGAACTTGCCTTTCAATATCCCTTTACTTTTTATTATGATTAATTTTGAATCTGTCCATTCTAATTCCATAACATGTTAATGACGACGACTACAACAAAAATGCAGATACAATGTTGCATATATTTAGCTAAATTGACATCTCAAATTTATTAGTATTTATTAGGAAAATGAACAGAAGCTGACCTGACCTCAATATACAGTGGAAAGTTGAACATGACATCCTTTTTCAAAGTGTAATGCATAATAACAATATCAAATAAAAAAGTGAACATGGCGTGTGCAAAAGTTTGAGCACCCTTTTAGTACTAAGTAGCACCACCTTTGGCTATATAACAGCTTCCCAATGTCTCCGGTACCCCAAAACATACCCATCTGTGATAGAAAAAGTAAGTAATCCAAAAGTATTCTAAAAGTAATCTGATTACGTTACTTTTTTGAGACATGTAACTGTATTCGTATCGGATTACTTTCAGAGCCGTGTAATCAGTAATCAGGCACTAATTACATTTACAAAGTAACCCTCCCAACCCTGATTATAAAGCAGTTGATAACAATTATCAAATTCAACAAATTGAATGCTATTTCTGTACTGCAATTTAGAGTGAAGGGGAGGGGACCTCAACAATCACTAATGTTTAACACCTTCCCAGTTTCTTCTTACAGTACATTTGGTACATTTTTTATTACAGTAAATGTCTCCTTACTGTCTTCATTGTCGAAAAGTGGAATTTGAAAGGCAACAGGTCTTTTCTGGTAACATTAGTCACATATGGTAGGAAAACACATGTCTAAAGAAAATTAACCCTGGGGAAAGTGTTTAGTTGGACATTCTGACCTTAAAAAGGCAATTTATAAATTCCTGGTGTTCCCAACCAGACCCCTATGTTTCAATTTATCAGAGAAAACTCCCAGGAGCTGCAGGCATCACTTGATTTAAAAAAAATCATACAGTAACAGCTACACACTACAAACAAGGAAGCAATCAATTGTACAAATATTTACCAGTGAATCTCATCACTTGTGGGGAAGTACACTTTATACCCATGACAAAGGTTTGATTTATCAGTTCACAATAAAGTTACTGTTCACTCTACAAAGGGACCAGTGACTGTAGGAAGTTGGGGGAACTGGGGGAAGTTGATAAAGTTGTGGCTGAAGGATTGTTTATGTCAGCAGGGGCATCGTAGCGGGGGAAAGGGGAACTGACTACCTAGGGCCCCAAGTGGGGGAGGGCCCTTGAAAAGCCTGGAATGAAAAAATAAACATTTGTCTGCAATTTTAAATTTCTAAGTAATTAGTGTCATTACTAAATTATATTGGCCGAATAAATAGGTTGAGAGACTGAACTTTGTATCCATAAAAATATTGGAGGCTCTCTGGGCTCCCTCCCCTCTCGAAAAGCGCAAATGATTTAGTCCGCCCCCCTGCACTAAGTAGGTATGTTACAATTCACGTGTGCAGCAGCGGTCTAGTGTGCCTGTGTCCCTGTGCGAGCGATTACGAGAGACTATGGGCGTACCCCAAAAATGCAGGCTTTACAAGGGCTGTCGTTTTTTTTCCCCACCATCTGTCTGCGATATAACGTAGGGGAGGGATTGATGAAAACTCGATCCTCCATCTTGTTTTTTTTTCCCACCATTTCTGCGATATAAATTTGATTAAACATTGCTCGGTTTGGTCATACGCTACACTTCAGAGTCAGACTCGTGTTTAGTGCTTTCAAAATGATATATCGCAAGTTCAGGACTAAATAAAAGGTATCCAGGTTATCTTGTTTCTAGTGAAATTTCATTGAAATCTGTCGATGCGAAATGCGATATTTTTGACCCGGAATGTGAGATATCTTTGCCCAAATGCTCACTCCCTGCCGTGGTTTTTGCCGTGTTGCGGCATGTGTGCAACATGTAATTATGTGATTAATTGATTATGTAATGTAATTTCAGATAATTCAAATTAAGATATATCATATCTTTTTTTAGAATGCTTCAAACTGCAATTACCGAAAAGTGCATGCAATTATCTTTATTTTTAAGAAAGTTATGGGCATTTATGTTATTGAATCACAGCTTTTGTTTCAAGATCATTGAAAAACAATAGGGGTCAATATGCACATTTCCGAGTGTAAATATTACCATAACTTCTTTAAAACTTAAGATATGAGAGTGAATAAGGTACCAAATTAGAGGCATTTCCATGCTCTATCTGGTGAGATAAGTTTCAGGCTATCTTTATAACATCTCAAATTTTTGTAAAATACCTACACTAAGATTCGTCGCCAAACACGGCTAATCACGATGACTGGTGCTGATGCTGGAGCCTGCAAGTTTCAGTCAATCATGTCTTTCCAGAAGAAAGTGAAGTCAGGGTATCAAAAAAGAATAGAAAGAGAAAAAAGGCAAACTGAGGGAAAACAACTGCTCACTAATTTATTTCAAAAGAAAGGTAAGCAACTTGCTAACACTGTTTAAGAGTGGTTTAAGCTAATATCGGTACGTTGTTTCGGTTGAACTAGGGCTGTCAACGTTAACACGTTAACGCATGCGATTAATTTCAAATGGATAACGCGTTCATTTTTTTAAAATCGCGATTAATCTCATTTCAGTTTCACTCTCGCTACTGGCTGAACGCAATCGTAAATGCGGGCAAACATACTACTGGTGATGGTGAAATGCATTGAAACTTTGTTTTTGAAGACTCATTTGATCCAGTTCTATAACAAGACAAGCTAACGTAGCTAGCTACATTATGATAGTTAGCTAGCTAGCTGGTAAATTAAGCAGAATCTAGCCTGTAGCCTGTTTCATTGTATATTATAAGCAGGTTAAGAGGCTAATATCAATCCTGTATGCGTCATGCTTGTAGAGGGGCCTGTCCTTGTAGCAGAGAGTGAGCAGGAAGAAGATGTGATCGAGGCAGAGAGTGAGCAGGAAGTAGAGGCAGAGAGTAGCAGTAGGACTAGTGAGGAGGATGATGGAGGTGAAGGGAGCAAGGAAAATTAAGGTTGCTCTGAGGGTAGTGAGAAGGATGAGGAGAAGACAGAGGAGGAAGTGGAAAAAAGTGAGGGGAATGCAGAAGGGTATTTGCCAGAGGGCCCAGGACTATGGCCAGAGAATCTTACTAATCTTACTAATTATTTGTTTAAATGTGGTATAAGCAGTTCATTAGCGATTACCCTAATAACCACTACAGATTCATGTGTATAGTTGTTGATTCAATTTAAAAAATTCTAAAGATGCGTGAGAGTCATGGATCAAGAGGGGAAGGGGGCCCACAAGACTGCATATGTATAGGGCCCAAAATTGTGTGCTACGCCCCTGTATGCCAGTGTCATGCACTTCTGTCAGTGTGTCACTGTCTGACCTTTCTAATGAGAGGGGCACTGGTTTTTGGGGACCTCCATGCAGGCCAATTTCATGTCTCTTCACTGCATGTTTGGACTAGCTGTCCTGTGTGACAGAGAGAAAATACATCTATTGTTTATACTGTTTGCAAACTACATAGGATTATGGGTTACAATGGATCAAAATAATGGAGCTGTTCCACTGCGATATGACAATCATAAGATGATAATGTTGATATTAGCATTACAGGGTGGTGTCAACATGAATTTATGATTATGTGCGTGTGTGCGAGTGTGTTTTTTCACGTCATGAACAATTCAGCACATTATTCAGCGGGGCAGACTACTTTAAGTCCACTAGAGGGCAGCAGAGTTTCATAATGATTAAAGAGCAATGCTTGTAATAAGACGTTTGGAGGTCCATATCGTCAGTGCTACACTACTGTTGTATCCTTAAACTATGCACATATTTTGAATTAATTTATTACATAATCAGTTGTATAAAGCGATAATAAATTAAGTGTATGTGAGTCCCCCTGGGGAAGACTGTCTTAGGTAAATAAGTAATGTAATGCAGAGAGGTAGGTAGGTGTGATGCTCCCATCAAATACATATAGACTATAGTTATAGCCGAAGCCAGTATATAGCATAATTACCATTGTGAATACTATTCCTGCATCTCATGCGAGCTTTAACAAGGATCTTCCAGGGTGATTTCCGGGCCAGTTAGCTCAAATATTACCTTTTAAAAGGTAACCCCTCATGCCTCACTGCTATTTCAGTGAGTTATATTTCCCAGGTCTCCTCCCTCCATCAGAAGAGAGATCAATTATAATGAGTTTGATGTAATCCAAAACAATTACTGTATTTACTGAATGCATTATACTAGATCATTCAATTGATGGATTAACCTTTTGGTGAACAGTAAGTGCACATGACTGCAATGAATTGAGATGATTCAGGTAAACAGAAATGAGATATTATTTAATGATTACTTAACAGGTGTCTTGGTGTATCAGCATCTTGCTGCTGAAGGTTTGTATTACAGGATAAAAATCGGACTGCAGAAAAAGCAGGGCCTTATTAATGACCATTGATGGATCTCTGAGCCTCAATGCTCCCTCAATGCTCCCTCCATTCTCACTGCAGCTGTCTTCTGTTCCATGGCATCCATTCATTTAATTATTTTTTAATTAGTTTACACACCCAAATGTGCAATTTCACATCTTATACATTTTACTGTTTGTATTTTACCTGATACATTTGGAAAGAAGTGTCTACATCTCCAGTGAGATGCAAATATTTTTTTAAGGGGGATCTACAGACTGTGTAGCAATGTTCAGCACACAGGTTTCTGTTGGTGTTTCAAAGTGCTGTTTAATAATGACCTATTTAAAAAAATAAAGGTCTGCAGTGCACTAGTAATGCACAATAATTTACACATGGTGGCGCCAACATTCATTTATCAGGTTGGAAATAACACAAAACCTTTCAAATAGCCTCTTCACACTACTTTAATCAGGTTTTTGTTGTTGTGCTTTTCATGTCCAGTTGGTTGCAGTCTTATCATTTCTCAATTTACAAAATAGCCTATCTTCTGTAGTTCCTTAAATGTCCATCTTGACTTTTGAAAGATTCAAGTCCGTTTTGGCTGATGGCTACACTAAGTGGAAGGTAATATCCCAGATGACCCCTTAAATTAAATTATAAAAAAGTATGTTTATTAAAAAAGAAATCCATTCAAAAAGCAACTCTTCATTTCACCAAGTGTTGTATGTGCATAAAAAGAATGAATTTGTGCTTTGAAAGTGAGTTTACTTAAATCCTCACCAGAAGACTTTGTATTCACCTAGCAACTGATGTGAAAATATGAAATTTCTGGATTGGTCAAAGAAATAGCATGATGCAGGCGATAGTTTCACTTCACGGATATGCTAATGCAGGTATACACAAACTGCTGCACATTCTCAAAGGACACAGGATCTGTACAGAGCAAGTTTCTGCCTTAAGTTAAGGATGAACTACTCCATGGTCACTGCTGTGTTGTTGGGAGTTGTCTGTGTCCTTGCTAAAGTTGAGGGTAAGTGCAGTTGCATTAAAAAAATGTCCAGTATGTGTTTGTATTTTAAGTTGTGCATCTTTATGAATGTTCTTATCAAATCCAAATGGTGCACAGTTAATAAAGGTCCTAAGTTAAGCAGCGATGTAGCAAAGCCTGCATTGCATGTGTGAAAATATCATAACCATACCCCAACTTATAATATGTTGAAAAAAATTAACCCTTTATTATCAAAATTGTTTGGAGGTTATTTTGGGAACCTTCATTTTAAGTTTGTACAATCTTTTTAGTTTCTTGTTTATCTGGAGGGGAAAGGCTGATAAGGCTAAGGCAATATAAAAACAAATATAATTTTATAGTGATGTAATGTAAGATTAAATGTATTGTAATAAGGAATGTCATGGAGGAGTGAATGTACTGTGAATATACAGTTTTGAATATGAGGTAAGAAAATGTACAAGGTTGGCGATCTTCCGCAAGAGACTGAAAACCCACCTCTTCAGACTCCACTACCAGTGAACTCTGTACATCTAGCTAATTGTCATCACCACTGCCTACTTGCTCAACACTATGTATCCCCCCTTACGCCATTTATAAAATAAAAAAAAAATTAAAAAATGTACTAACCTTTTCCCTCCCAGTGTTACAGGTATGGTACGCAGCTGCCTGCAATGATGTCTATCGTTTTTACTACTGCACTGATCTCTTGCGCGTACTATGATTGTTCCTACCATGTATTTATGCACATCTTGTAAGTCGCTCTGGATAAGAGCGTCTGCGAAATGCTTGAAATGTAAATAATTTGTATCTAACACCCTTCTTAATTCTCAAACTCAGAATTACTATTATATACACCCTATATCAACTGTCTATCAACATAGCTTATCTTATAGTTTATTTGTTGGCCTACAAGTCAAAGTAACTATGATTATTGATTGGGGAGAAGCAAGCCCGCCAGGGCTTCGTTCCCTCCCTGCACTGTAATTGTAAAATTATGTGCTAAATAAATAAACTAAACTAAACTAAACTGTCATACAGTATATTCTAAGAGCAAAGAGTAAGATTGTGTATAATGAATAAACAGATAAAAGCATAATCATGTAATTAATTGAAAATGCAAGACTGACACGTTCTCACATCTCTCTCTCTCTCTCTCTCTCTCTCTCTCTCTCTCTCTCTCTCTCTCTCTCTCTCTCTCTCTCTCTCTCTCTCTCTCTCTCTCTCTCTCTCTCTCTCTCTCTCTCTCTCTCTCTCTCTCTCTCTCTCTCTCTCTCTCTCTCTCTCTCTCTCTCTCTCTCTCTCTCTCTCTCTCTCTCAGGTCACATAGACAATCAGGTTATAGCCTGCAAGACCAATGACACTGATGCAGAGGATGAGCTACAGCTGGATGGCAATGAGATACTTTATGTAGACTTTAAAAACAAAGAGGTGGTTTTTACCTTTCCTGAGTTTATTGGTAAAGGGAAATCTGACAAGGGTAGGATTCCGAAGGCACAGGCAGAGCATCAGATCTGCTTAAATAACTTGAACATCATAGTAGGAGCTGAAAAGAGCCCTCCTGAAGAAATAGGTGAGAACTCCCTCATGTTGGAAACTAACAAACACACATATAATTATCATCATATGCTATTTGTATATGATACCATTATCTCTGATGATATGGAGTGGAGCAGTGCTCGAGCAGTTTCTGAAACCAGAGCTACTTATTGAGGCAGAGCAAGGTGTGCTGGTGCAAAGTGAGCGTCATAGTGAACCTAAAAATACATTTTTTTTAAATGTATAGTTTCTCCCAATTTGGTTGCGAATTATATCCTCTATTTATATCAATCCACCCTCCCCCCCAAGTCCGCCAGGTAACGAAGCAATTTTTACAGGATGGTAGATCCGCCTCCTCCGAAATGGAAACCGACCATTCCATATCCTTCCTGCTCCTCAATGTAATCGTGCCGGCTCACCCTCAGAATGATGGGTTCTGAATGAGCCCATTAACCATTGTTAAAAATACTTTGACCAAACTCTTTTGAAGTACACAAATGTGTATTCAAACTTAATTAGAAAATAATTATGTAATACTTGTTCCTTATTCCACAGATCCTCCTCAGAGCACAATCTATCCCAGGAAGAAAGTTGTACTGGGGAAGAACAACATCCTGATCTGCTTTGTGACCAATTTCTATCCCCTTCCTGTCAAAGTGAAGTGGACCAAGAACAATGCTGAGATGAAGGAGGGAGTGACTTTAAGCCGCTACTATCCCAACTCTGATTTCACCTTCCAGCAGTTATCCACCCTGAGCATCACTCCTGAGGAGGGGGATATCTACTCCTGCAGCGTGGAGCACAAGGGGCTTCAGGAACCCCAAACCAGAATCTGGGGTGAGATCAGTGTGACAGATACTGTATGCCCATGAGAGCATTTGTAAAGTACACATGACGCAAAGATATGTTTTGTCAAAATCCATGATAGAAAAATATTTAATCTATTACTTTCATTCCTTGGGAATAATAAACATGGTCTAGTTTGTGGTTGTGATAAATTATCCAATATCCATTAATTAGCTGAGGAGATAATACCCTCAAAAACTTGAGTGACCCTTTCTGTAAATATACAGCTAACTGCCAAAATAAAGGAAACACCAACATAAAGTGTCTTAATAGGGTGTTGGGCCACCAGAACAACTCCAATGCTCCGTGGCATAGACTCTACAAGTATCTGGAACTCTATTGGAGGGACGCAACACCATTATTCAATTTAATTAGGTTGAGATCTGGTGACTGAGACGGCCATGGCATATGGTTTACATCATTTTCATGCTCATGAAACCATTCAGTGACCCCTCGTGCCCTGTGGATGAGTGTATTGTCATTTGGAAGAGACCACTCTATCTCATCAGGATAGAAATACATCCTGGGGGAGGGATAAAAGCCAAAGGAAAGACTCCTGCTGCATATGTCATGTGTTGGTGACAGGCTTCGACTTAAGCGGGCACTGGCTCGAAGGAAGCAGAAAATGGGGAAAAACAGCAAAAATAATCAATTTAAAAATAAATAAAATTAAAAATTAAATAGTTTCAAAGTAGACATAAACTCTTTATATGCAATCAAATTGATCACCACATATTCAAAATACAATTGGGGTTTATGAAATATCTAAATGTTTATAATTCATGTTATAATTAGACATATACAACCCACCTAAACATTCTTCTTGGGATTCCATACATCATTTCATGTTTATACAGTATGTATATGTTTATAAATCACAATAATATTTTAAAATATGACATAAAGAAATCAACCATATAAAACTAATTTATTAAAAACTTTTTGAAATGATTTATGAAATATCATACTTTGTATTTAACTTATATAATAAATCACAATTTATTTTGTTGTTCAGTTTTTGCATTTTGTGAGCAACAAGTTCCTTGGTTGAATTTAGGTTTGCTTCTTCCTGCTCTCGTCCCTCGCTCACCAGACTCCATATTCTCACTGTGACATTTGAAATGCAACGCATTCTTACTGACGCATGCTCACACAGAACCCTGATATCAATAATCAGGAAATGGGTTGAACATTAATGCAAAAATGAAATGAAAAGTGGCTCCATCATTACTAATTAATTAAACAATTTAATCAATTGCTTTAACTATTTGTTTATTTGCACATGGTCTGCGATCCATTAGTAAGTCAACCCACCCCCACACTTTGAGATCCTTGAAAGGGACTAAAAGGCATCACTTACATGTAATCCCTTATTATTTTCATGGTTACATGTTTTTTTAAGCTATAAGGTGCTTATTAGATAAATGAAAAAATATAACTTGAGGAAGATTGTAATGATTAGCATAATGATTGTAATAATTGGACTTACTGGAATCATCGGTTCCGGGTTTTTTTAGCGTTCCTTGAAATATGATACTCCTAGTATTGAATGAGAAACAATGAATTGTTAGGAGTGTGTTTTTGTTTTCCCAATATATATTACTGCCCATTATATATATTCTTTTTTTGAAAGTATGCAACAGAGTGCCAATTATCAGTGAACATTTGCATTATGTGCACTTGCATTTTGTCTGAAAAAAGTCCTTTCTTCACACAGAGCCTGAAGTGCATAAAGGGTCAAACATGGCAGCGACGGCTTTCTGTGGAATAGGACTGACCCTGGGTCTGCTGGGAGTGGGAGTGGGAACTTTCTTCCTCATCAAAGGAAACAACTGTAACTAAAAAAGGTATTACAAACTGTAATATACAGCTAATATACATACTACCCACCAGGGCTGGACTGGCTATATAGTCTACCGGGCAGATTCCCGGTGGGCCGGTCTAGTTTTGGGCCGGTACGGTGCGGTAGAATTATTTTATATATATCTTTTTTTAATTTAAAAAAATATAAATATATATTATACCACGGACCGGGTGTTCCGAGGGGCGCAATAATTTTTTTGTGTAGCATACGAAATAAACGAACTGGTCTCAAGCACCCCCCGTCGACAGAAAATGGGGCGCCGTTTACGTGGCTCGCACCGGGTGCTGGCAACCCACGCTACGCCACTGGATGGGCTGGTCTGAGCCAAATGGCAGGGCCTATTTTTTGTCCCAGTCTGAATATGAAATAAACAATACAGGTGATGAGCATATTATATGCTCAAATCATATACTAATACAATTGTTCAGAGAAAACTATAAAGTAATATCTTTTTTCTTTATGCATCTGATATATGGGGGTAGGTGCAGTGGTTTCTGTTGAACTGTAGGTCCCTCTTTTTCACACTTCCCCACTTCAACCACTGTATATACTGTGTATAGTACTGAATGTACTTACTTGTAATGTGCCTTAGATGTATTCTGATCCCCTCTTCTTGCTGAACAGTGATTAGAATGACTGCAAAAACTGCCTACAGCTCTCACAGGCTACATAGTGTAATGCTCATCCATGCATAATACTCATCACTGCAACCTTGTTCATCAAATCAGGAGAGTGCAGATAAGCATGCACACTCCTCTGAAACATAACCTTCCAGCTGCAACTTCTTTTCAGTCATCAGTCCACCAGCTGAGTCATGCAGTCATTGTGCTTCAGGAATTGACTTCATGAGCAGTTGGCGCAGGCAGACCACATGCAGCCAATCAATCAGAGCAGATCACTGGTGCGCAAGAGACATGGACAAGTCTGCTGACTGGGATGCTGTCTCCACATTACGGCCAATTACACACAATCATATACGCCTGCCAGCCACAGTTGGCATTAATATGATTTGGGTTTGATAACACACACTGTAACAGTGTCTTAACAGGATGAGCTACCCAGAAGTCCCAGAAATAGTTGTGACTAGCATAAATGAATGCATGCTGGTCTGCTAGCCAAATAACTTAATGTATTCATAATGGCCATTTCTACAGTTCAGTGCAATATCGCCCACAATATCTGCTGACTGAGTGGTTATAAAGTACAGAATGATTACACGTGTTGAAAGTAAAGTCATATTTCACAGCAAAATATTGGTGGTAATTGACTGAGAGAGATCATTTTTAAACTCAGTGATGGCTATCCATCCTTATCTAGAAAACTATACACATAGCAAAAAAAAAAGGTACTTGAATATCCCTAAAATAGTAGGCATGAGTAACCATCAATTCAGACAGAATGCGTCAAAATACACTCATATTCTGCATGAATTCGGAAAGAATGAGGTTACGCAGGGTCCAGTACCATTTTGAAAAGCAGTGTGTATTGGGAAATCACTGTCATGACATAGGTCAAGGAAATTCCATGAATTTCCCTGCTTTTTCAGCTTTGTCAACTCTTTCGGTCACTTATAACACAATTATTTTGCCTATAATATATACACTGGACATACACACTGTATTTTTGTATTCTGATGTGTAAGGAACCTAAAACCTATGCAGATATGAAAATATAGTGACGTGAGTATCTTTATATGCAGCCCTTCATGAAGATTCAAGACCAAGACATGGAACAAATTGGTCAAAACCAGGGATTTGTTTGTTAATCTTATAAAAAAATCATTTGTGTTGTATAGGCTGTGGAACAAAGCTTTTTCTAACAAGAGTGGGACATTTTAAAGTATTTTTTAAGAAAAATGTATTTGAAGACATTTATTGAATAGATATGAATTTAGAGAGTTAGCCTGCACGCCGAAGCGGGGTAGGGGGGAGACTCTAGAGCAGGTAGGGAGAGAGAGTTGGGTGACGGTAGGGCGCCAGCGTAGAAAAGGGCGCGCACATGCAGGGGCGGCATCTCCAGAGATTGTGGTGTCCAACCGATTCCAGCCCTTGCAGGAAGAGGATCTGGCCCAGCCCTCTGTGAGCGGGAGGACTGATGAGCCCCAGGGCACCCTGGCGGCCATGCCACCCAGGAAAAGGGAGTTAATTGTAGTGGGGGATTCAATCATTAGAGGTGTAGACAGTATAGTCTGTTCGCGGGAAAAGGAATCTCGCATGGCATGTTGCCTGCCTGGTGCTCAGGTTGGAGATCTCCTGGAACACGTGGACAAGCTCCTGGCCAGAGCAGGGGTGGATCCAGTGGTCATGGTCCAGAGTTGGAACCAATGACATAGGTAAGGGTAGGTTTGAGGTTCTGCAGGACAAATTGATAGAATTAGGAACAAAGTTAAGGGGCAGAACCTCCACGGTGGTCTTCTCTGGAATTCTGCCAGTACCACGTGCTAGCAAAGGCAAGCAGAATTTTATATGGAGATTTAACACGTGGCTACAGACCTGGTGCAGGAAAGAGGGGTACAGGTTTATGGGGCACTGGGACTCCTTTTGGAACAGGGGTGAACCGGAGGGGTACAGATGCATTGGGCCAGCATATGCTTAGGGTAGCGGAGGAATATTTAAACTAGGGACTGGGGGGGCAAGGAGGGAAATTAGTAGTAGTATTATGGATAGGGAGGTACAGACTGCCCAGATGGAAGATACCAGGGCGGAGTATAATAAATCTGAGGATATCATTAATAAAGATTTATTTTATCATAATGTGAATAGAGGTGGTTCGGCACACTCAGGTGTGGAGGGGAAGGACAACGTAAGTGTGAGTAAGGCTATGAAGCTCATGTGTTTAAATGCGAGAAGCATAAAAAATAAATTTTTGGAACTGGAGGCTGTCATGTTGAATGGGGGTTATGACATTGTTGGGATTACAGAGACATGGCTTGGCGCAGCGGATGGGGAGGAATATAATGTAGAGGGGTACAAATTGTTTAGGAAGGATAGAACTAATAAAAGAGGAGGGGGAGTGGCCCTTTATGTGAAAGACTATCTTAATGTGCAGGAAATTCCAGGTATAAACTCATTACTTTCTTGTGAGGACATCTGGATTAGATTATTGGGAGATCGTGAGAAGGGCCTTAATATAGGAGTATGTTATAGACCTCCAGCTTCAGACAGTAACATAAATAGTATGCTCTTTGGTAACATAAAACAAATCTGTGCTGAAGGAGAGACGATAATAATGGGCGACTTCAATTACCCCTCTATCAATTGGGAGATAGTGACAGGTCAGGGCAAATGTGAAGAGGAGTTTTTAGATATGGTCAATGACTGCTTTTTGGTACAGTCTGTTACTCAGCCTACGAGAGGGAAATCAATACTGGATCTGGTTTTGTGTAACAATCCTGATAGAATTTGCAGCACAGAGGTAGGAGAGCTCTCGAATTTTAAATTTTAGACGAGCTGACTTTTATAAAATGAGAGAGAATTTAAGTAATATAGATTGGGTAAAACTTCTAGATTGCAGAACTGTGAATGAAAAATTGACTATATTTAAAGGGGTTATTGTAGATGTACAGTGTAAATTCATCCCCAAAGTAAGGAAAAATAGGATGAAAAAACTGTCTCCACAGTGGATGACTAAATCTTTACGGGTGATTTTGAGGCAAAAGAAACGACTGTATAGAGTATATAAAAAGGATAACTCAGAGAGAAACAAGTTCGATTATTGCAATATGCGGGCTAAGGCTAAAAAGGAAATAAGATCAGCTAAAAGGCGGTTTGAAATTAAAGTTTCCCAAGATGCAAAAAGTAATCCTAAGAAGTTTTTTTAATATTATAGTAGAAAAAGGAAAGTTAAGGATGAGGTTAAGTGCATTAAGAATAAGGAAGGAACTTTGGTTTATAATAATAAGGACATTGCAAACACACTAAACAGTTACTTTGTGGAGAGCTTTACTAGAGAAGAGGTTATAAATATGCCTAAATGTATAGACAAGGTACAGAATGTTTTGGAGGACTTTGAAATAAGGGACGTAGAAGTACTACAAAAACTACAAAAACTTAAGACAACTAAGGCAGCAGGCCCGGATGGCATATATCCCAGAGTACTCAAAGAACTTGGGGAAATTATATATAAACCATTGACAGATATTTTCATTCAATCCATAATCACTGGAGAAATACCAGATGACTGGAAGCAGGGTAGTATAATTCCAATATATAAGAAGGGGGACCGTACTGACCCAGGGAACTATAAGCCTGTCAGTTTAACTTGCATCGCATGTAAAATGCTGGAATGTATTATTAGGGATAAGTTGGAATCATTCTTGAAAAAGAATAGTATTTTAAGGGAGAGCCAACATGGATTTCTCAAAGGGAGGTCATGCCTAACAAACCTCCTGGACTTTTTCGAAGAGGCTACAAGGTGTGTTGACCTGAACCAGGCTTATGATATTATATATTTGGACTTTCATTTGACAAGGTACCACATGAGAGGCTCATTGCTAAAATGAATTCAGTAGGAATTGCAGGAGTAGTTTCACAGTGGGTTAAAAATTGGCTGCAAGGGCGAATACAAAGAGTAACAGTAGGTGGGGCCGAATCTGACCTCGGTGCTGTGGGCAGTGGTGTCCCGCAGGGATCGGTGCTGGGACCTCTGCTCTTCCTTATTTACATAAATGATCTTGATATGGACATTAGTAGCAAAATAGTTAAATTTGCAGATTATACTAAACTTGGGGGTTTGGAAAACAGTTTGGAATCGACTAAAGTAATCCAAGATGATTTAAACAAAATCCAAAAATGGGCAGATACATGGCAGATGATGTTCAATATTGCTAAATGTAAAGTTATGCATGTGGGAAATAAAAACATTAGACAGGAGTATTTTATGGGAGGAGAAAAGTTAGTAGGTGTTCAATTTGAAAAGGACTTAGGAGTTGTAGTTGATCAAAGCCTATCTGCATCAAAGCAGTGTGCTACAGCAGTGAAAAAAGCCAACAGGATGCTGGGATACATAGCAAAAAGTATTGAGTATAAATCAAAGGAGGTTATATTAATGTTATATAATGCCTTTGTCAGACCGCCCTTAGAATACTGTGTGCAGTTCTGGGCACCGCACTACAAGAAAGATATTGAAGCTCTTGAAAAAGTCCAAAGAAGGGCAACTAAACTGATACCTGGTATGAAAGGTAAAAGTTATGATGATAGACTTAAGGCACTCAATCTATTTAAACTTAGCAAACGGAGACTTAGGGGGGTATGATTGAGGTTTTTAAATTCCTAAAAGGGATTAACAAAGTAAAATACCAAAGATTTTTTAAGATAAGTGGGGTCAGCAGAACAAGAGGCCAAAGGTGGAAATTAGCTAAAGGCAAATTCCGCACAGATATTAGGAAGTTTTTCTTTACACAGAGAGTTGTCAATGCCTGGAACAGCTTGCCAGGTCAGGTAGTAGAGGCAGAAACGCTTGGGCTATTCAAGTCCAGGCTAGATGTAGTACTAGATACTCTTTAGATTAGGACATGATGAGCCTAGATGGGCCGAACGTCCCGTTCTCATCATTATGTATTCTTATGTTCTTATGTTCTTATATCATTTTTATAGATTAAGATACTATTCCCACATTCCTTAGATCTGAGATAAATTAATGTTGATGATATATACTTGTGTAAATTAATAAAATACTAGATCAAACTGCTGTTAATTTAGTTTCTTACTTGATGTATGACTGTGGATATATGATCTTTTCATGTATTTTTAAAAATTAGAAATACATTTCTTCTTCATTTTCGCATTTTCACTTCAATCAACCTATTCCATAAATGTTGGATTTTCCAACTGTTTCAATGCAATAGAAAACATTAAAGTCTACATAAAATATAATTTTTGTCTTTAACTTGCATGTGCTCAATGATATGATATATATTTTTGGCCTCACGTGTGGTCTAGTGGTTTCAACGTCTGACGCTGGCCACGGTGACCAGGGTTCAATTCCCCGCCGCACCAGAGTCGGCTCTGGCCGGGAGTGCCACCGCGGGCGGCAATTGGCTGTCCATCCTAGGGAGGGGGGAGGGAAGCCGACAGTTCGCTGTGCACAGGAGTGGTTCTGGGGTGCCGGAATTACATTCGACAGCACGACGAGTGCTGTCTTGGAGGAGGCAGCGCTTCGCCATTGTCACTGCCGGTCACAGGGCTACGGCAGCAAACTACGAGGGAGGGGATTGAACTAAGCACAGCGGGAGTATTTGGCTACCAAATTGGGAGAAAAACAGGGTAAAATCAGAAAAAAAAGATATGATATATATTTAGATTCAATACAAAATTAAAAGGATTTTGTTTTCACCTACTATAGTCACGATATTTGTCTTTAAAAACAATGTTTAATGATTTTAATGCAGAAGTAACACAGCCATTAATAAGGAGAGAAAAAACATCCCTTATACAATGGCTGCTGTTCCTGGGGCAAAATAAGGATAGTTCTTTTACATTTTCAAACTATTCCATAAGCCTCCCAATCCCAGTCCAAACATGTATTATTTTATTTATTTATTTACCCAGGTAAGTCAACTGAGAATCCAATGTTCATTTGTAGTGATCACCTGGTGAATGAAAGTGGGTAGGGAATCAGATGTAAAGGGGATGATTAGGTAAGCAGATTTACAGTAGACCTACGTTATGGTGGGAATTTGATCAGGACATGGGGGTTAACACCCATACTCTTTTGAAAAGAACATTGTGATCTTATTGATCAGTGAGTCAGGACCTTGGTTTTGGAATTTATTTGGTCCAGAGGTCCACTGGCCCATCAACATCTCTTCCACAAGCAAAAAGGTTTTTCCAAGACTCCTATAGCCCAACCTTGCTTAACTTCAACAGTTTGACATGATAATGGTGCAGGTTGCTATGGTTGCTAACAAACATAATCTCTACTGAGTACTTACAGGCAACATTGATACTTTAAAAGGAATCCTTGCACACAGTTTAATGATTCCAATTAAATGTATTGGCTGCACAACAGCCACATCCAAAATGTTTCCCCTCTTAACAGTAGTGTCTCCATATTCCCTCCCCTATGTGGTAATTGAACCTTCCTGATGCCAACATATTCCGGATTCTAAATGTTATGACAAGCTTTTACAAAATGGGAAGCCTCTCTTAAATTCTTCATTCCGATACCATTGCTGATGCCAGTTTTAATGACTGGTCATTTTTCCCAAATGGACTAAGACATTTGATCATATATGTTGGTTTTACAGTAGGTTATTCCCTTAATTCTAATTAAATTAAATTAAATTTTAAATTATTTGCCTGTTTAAGGGTGATAGAATATATTGATCATTGATTGCATTGTGCATTTGTAGTTTTGCCTCGAGGAAAGTATACTTTTTTTTTAGATGGGAGATAGGAGTTTATGATTGGACACTGTCTTGAACACAACATAAGGTACATCTCAAATATGTTCAAGTGTTTGGATGCTGTTTTTGAATTCTACTCTACTTTGAATTCTCCAGCCATCTTTAAATGATAATAATTTATATATTATAATTAAACTGATTTTGGACTTTAAGTGCAGGAATCATATTAAAATGTGGGTACCCCCAGCATTACCTGTACCTGAATTACTTTTCAGGTGTTTCTGATAATGAATCCCTAATGACAGATGTCCAAACTGAAATATATTTTGACAGGTTGTGCATAGATATGAACGTATAGGGAATGCTGGTTGTTCAGAACCCTGAAATGTTTGTAATTTTGAAAGTGTTGTGAAAATAGAATTTGAATCCTTTATTGATTGGAATCATATACTTATGTTAATATAGCTTTATTTTGTATAGGCTGCTCAAATTTTGTAGCTTTAATCATTTTGTGATTGTGTCTATTCAGACGGTCATACTGCATTTTACATTTTACATTTTAAGCATTTAGCAGACGCTCTTATCCAGAGCGACTTACAAGATGTGCATTAATACAAGGTAAGAACAATCATAGTTAGCGCACTTAGCGTAAGATCAGTGCAGTAATACAGCAATAGACATCATTGCAGGCGTCTGCGTATCATACCTGTAACACTGGGAAAGAAAAGGTTAGTGTGTTTTAGTTTTTTTATAGTGTAGAACAAGTAAACAGTGGTGACGACAGATTGACTAGATGGACAGTGTTCAGTGGTAGTGGAGTCTGAAGAGGTGGGTTTTGAGTCTCTTGCGGAAGATTGGAAGTGATTCCGCAGTCCTGACCGATTGCGGGAGGTCTTTCCACCAGCGAGGGATCAGGACAGAGAAGAGGTGAGACCGCGAGGAGCGGCTGCCAGGCCAGAGGAGGCGGAGCGGAGGGGTCTGGGCGGGGTGTAGGGAGTGATGAGTGACTGGAGGTATGGGGGAGCAGTACCTCTGGCCACTTGAAAAGCAAGCACCAGTGACTTGAATCTGATGCGTGCTGCGATGGGGAGCCAGTGCAGAGAGGAGAGTAGAGGGGTGACGTGGGTGAACTTTGTCTGGTTGAACACCAGGCGAGCGGCAGCATTCTGGACTAGTTGCAGTGGCTTGATGGCACAGGCCGGAAGGTCTGCCAGCAAGGAATTGCAGTAGTCCAGACGTGAGATCACCGGGGCCTGGACCAGGAGCTGAGTGGCCTCTTGGGTGAGGAACGGTCGGATCCTCCGGATGTTGTGGAGGGAGAAACGGCAGGTCTGAGGTGCTGGAGAAGCACAGCTGGTTGTCCAGGGTCACTCCAAGGCTCCTGGCAGACTGAGACGGAGACACTATGGAGCCTTCCAATCGTCGGGGAGCCCTTCGCAGGGAGGAAGAGCAGCTCTGTCTTCCCCAGGTTCAGCTTCAGGTGGTGGGTGGACATCCATGCAGAGATGTCAGCCAGGCATGCAGAGATCCGTGCTGAGACCTGGGTATCAGATGGAGAGAAGGAGAGAAAGAGTTGAGTGTCATCAGCATAACAGTGATAGGAAAAACCATGAGCAGAAATAACAGCCTGATACTACGGTGAAGCTCCCTAATTCTAGGTAATGTGTTCTTTCCATATGTTAACCAGAGGTGTCAAAGACAACATTAGAGGGCCAGGGATAAATCTATGATAAACTATGATCATATTTAAAAGAAAAGAAAAGAACATAGACTATATATGTCTGACATGTGTCCCATCAGCTACTTGCAGCAGAGATTGAATCATGCATTGTCACTTTTCTTTATCTGTTTGTATATAGGCTACCTTGTGTGTCATTACTGCAGGCTTGAAGGCTTTGAGTAATGGGAATGAATTAGCCACTCACAGATATTTGATTATTAATCATCCTCATTATCACCCCCTATAAATTGCATCATTGCGATTACCCCAATTTGTGGTGGTAATTGATATGACCTGTCTGGATAGCTCTATGCATTTTATGGCCCTGTCCAGGCAAACAACAAGTGGTCTGTCCTCTCTTATCTGAATCTCCATCTTGTGTGTCTGTCCTCTCTAAATAGACACGCTGATTGCCCTAATAGCCATACACAAACATGGGCTGTTCTGATGTTCATCACTGATAAAATGTATTACTCCTTTAAATAAACACCATAAACTTGTTTTCACCATAAACTGGTTTCTTCCCTATGTATAGTCAACATTTGAGACTGCTGTGGTCTCCAATGCTCCCTCCTCAACAGACAAACCTTTTCTGTTTATTAGTAACCAAAACTTTGGCAGGGAATCCTTCACCATACCATTGTTCTCTGTGTGGTCCAGACTACATTGTTCGGTAAAATGGAACGGCTAAAGATACAGAGGCTCATAGTACCCAGGGTGCTATCTGCCACTGCTGGATGATGCTGGATGGAGCTGGCTGATGACAGGCTGGGAATGATATGGTGAAACTACAAATGTCCCTGAATGTTGTATGTGTCCACAAACATTACCATAAAGTTGAAATGGCTGAAGAACTAAGCTATAGACAAAATAACATCTCATCATAAATAGGTTACTATATGTAATGGGTCATGTATGTACTTTTGATGTACTGTATGTCATGTGCCCTGTTTTACTGTTTTAATAAAGTTGACTTGACTTGACTTGACTTGACTCGATATGAATTGGTGTGGACGGTTTCCAACAAATATTGTATTAATAATAAGATAAAATAAGTATCTTTCAAGATACTGCATATAAAATATCCAGGATATATTATAATATAATATATGATAATATAATATATCCAGGATAATCATGTCAAACATTTTTTAGAATTATTCAAATTCACCATGATAATTCACATTCCTTCTGTTTCCTGATCTCTCTATTACGTTCAAAATTTCCCTGCCTGCCTGACTGCCCTCTGCAACCTTTTTTTTATCCACCTTTCTCATGTTGCTGAACACACAGATGAGACAGAAGGAGAGAATACTCTGGGCCACACTCTGATAGAACAGTGACATGAGGACATTAAAAATATCACCAACAATTGAAGACCAAAAATATCTTCCTGGGAGAAAAGTGACTTCATTATAAAGTTCCTTCATTAAGTGAATTTCCGTATTACAACTTTTATCTTTAAGAATATTTATGTTACCAATAAAAATATTATCCCTTAAATTATTTAATTGGACATCACCCTTAAATTAATTATTTGTCAATTGTAATGCTCCTCTTGGAATAGTATTGAAGACCATAGCATATTCCTTGGGTACAATTAGAACCTTAAACTTGTCAAGAAATCCCCCATATGAAAGCAAATAGCCATCTTCATTCAATAGTTGTTCAACCAATATAATGTTATTTTCAAACCATCTACGAAAGAAAAGTTATTTATTTTGAAACTGTGTTCTAACTAAATCCTTGTTATTCCACATGAAGTATCTATGTGGAGAAAAGTAATGCTTGTATGGCCAAGCCAAAAGAGCCTGTCTATGAAAGTTAGCCAGTTTAACAGGTATCTTATTTACATAGTAATTAGATTTGAATAGAAATTCAAGGCCATCCACTGAGTCAAACAGATACTTAGGAAAACTATTCCAAATGGTTCTTGATATTTAATGATCCAATTTACCATAAACATGCTATTCCATGTCTCAAAATCTAAAACCTTGTAGCGGTCTAACGCACCCGTATTTGGCTGGTCTTGTATGAATGTGAGCTGCCTATCAGGGACGCGGTTCGAAACCTGTCTCTGCCAGACCGGCCCTGGTCGTTAGCCCAAATCGGGGGCAGCATTTGGCTGTCAAACTCGACTGTAGACCATTTGGTTAGCACAAACTCACTGTGAAGCACGTAAGGGTGTCTCCAGAAAGGGGGGCCGGGGGTTCCGTCTCGAAGAAGGCGGATCATCGCCGGCCTCGGAGAGTAGCTTGCCCTGTAGAGACGGGCAGTGAGTTTGTGGGGGAGAGTTAATCTAAATAAATAGAGGGTATAATTGGCTTCCAAATTGGGGAGAAAAACATAAAAATAAATTAATTTAAAACCTCAAAGCCTCCATTATGTATATTGCAAATAGCATCTTTTTTAAATAGTGAGGTTTATTCCTCCAAATGAAATTAAAAAGTAATTTATTAAGTTCCTTAGAAAGTTTTGGAGCAATGTTAAGTAATAAGGATACATAACCTGACCTTATAATCCTTTGGATAATAGATAATAGAGTCCTCCCGAACTATGATAGATGTCTTAAAAGCCATATATTGATTTTTTTATTTATTTTTATAATTGGATTGAAAATCATTTTCATCTTTACATATTAAAATTCCAAGATATGTCACAGTATCTATAATTTTAATACCACATACCTCATGCAGGTTACAAACCTTAAGTGAAAATAAAAGGGATTCATTTACATTCCTTTTCAGACCTGAAAGCAAAGCAAATTCTTTAATATACTCAACCACCTTATTAACTTAATTCACTTAAGTAATTTTTAGGAGGCCATCTGTCTAATGTTTAATTTAACACTGTATTAATATCACCACCCCATATAATTAAAAAAATATTTTTTGAAATAAGTTTCCTTTTGTCTCAATGTTCAGAAATAAAGTGTAATTGCACTGCCTGCTATTGGTGGCATAAGTATTCACAAGAATGAATTGAGTATGGTTAATATCTACCAGTAAAATAATCTACCTGCATTGCCTGCCTCATGACTCAGTACATGTCCTCGAAAGCTTCCCTTTAATATAGCGACCCCTCAACATGTGCTGTTTACGGGTGCGCAAATAACTCCCGAAAACTTAAAGATTTTATGAATGGAGCCTGTTTTCAACACAATCAGACTCTCACAAAATGTCCTTGTCCAGCACCCTACGTGCTACATTCAATGCTCAAGGACGAGACGAAAACAAGAGAATGGTTTGCAGCACTGAAGTTAAAACATCCACCGAAGAGTTTGTTCTTTCCACTAACCACTGCCTTCTGGACCTGAATCAAGATAAATAATTGTATTGTTTTTCAACCTCAAGGTATCTTTACATTATTAAAAGCCTGGACAAATACATGAACAAGTCATTATTATAATATGGTATGTTTATTGTTTTCAGAGTTTGACAGAATTTGTATAGACTACATGAAAATGGTTATGCTTCACTAACCTAGCTTTTGCTACTTAGACATGCTAACGTTACCTAATCATGTTACCTACAGTAGCTCTAAACAGAGCCTGTAATATCGGATTCTGTTTAGAGCTAGTTATAACCTTGGTGCTAGTAAGCTGCAATAGAGCTCTCTTCGAGAAAGCTGCAGGTTTGGACGGAGCAATCCACGTATATTCCTGCAGCTCTCTCAAAGAATGCTGGGTGCTAGTGATGCTTTTTATGGTTAATAAAATCATGTTACTCTAATACATATATCCCTACCTTCCACAAAATAGCTGCTGCATGGCTACAGGATTTCCCTGTAATGCAGGAACAGCCGACTGTTTCAATCACGACACTGGCTCTCATCATTACCCAAGCCAGCTGTTTGGGTTTGTTGGTACCCTGGCTAGGCTCAACCTCAGCTTTGAAGAAAGTAAACTCGCTGTATTTTAACCCAAAAAGTTCCTCTTCATCAACTAAGAACGAAATAGTTGACAATGTCAACATAGCTAACATCAGGCCATTGTTTCATAACATCTACCCATTATGTTAGGGTAGACGGATGGGGCCCTTTCACAGTATTGTCCCCAGTACTTGTTGGATAATCCGATCCATGTAACTATCTGTGAAATGTGGCCATTTTAAACAATTTTCATCTTCATATACACCAGGCTACACACGTAAACACAGTGGAGCGGATAGCAGTAGTCGGCTTTCGCGATGATGCTGCTATGAATCATGCGAAAGGTCAGAGTTTGGGAAAGTGGTCAATAGATTTTCTCTTTAACTGATTGCGTATACCTCTGCCATTAATGGGAAAAACTATATTTGACGTTCACCGTTCAGTGATTTTATAACAAATACGAGTTTCTCACAAAATTTGTATTCTTACTAGATGCAAAATACATATTTTCAATGTCACTTTACTACCCAACGAAAGAAAGGGAAAAATAAGATAATAATAGTCTAACAACCTAGAGCAGCGGTTCTCAAACTATGGGTCGTCAAAGGTTCATGGTGGGGTCGCCAAAAAATAAATGTTAAAAAAAAATGAACCATAGGAGAACAGTTTTTCCTTCCCTGTTCCCTGTGCCCAGTCGTGGAGTAAAGAAGTTTGAGAAACCCTGACCTAGAGTAATCTAAATCCAAATTGTCCGCTTGAAATTAGTTTAGGCATAAACACTCTTACCGGTTTCTAAATAAAAACCCTCCTCACAGATATTATATCACAAGATTTAATTCCATTCAAAACAGCCTAGTATGTCTGAATTTATTTCCTATCCACAAATGCCTTGTTTCCCACAAAGTATGCAATCTTGCCTCTTTCCTCACCTTTTCCACTTTAGGCCATAGGTGATTCCTAATCTCCTTGTCGAGAGCTGTCAGGTCTTCCTTGAATCACAGGTGGTTGGCCTTCAGATGATCATTCTTCATTACATTTTCATCTTTAATATCAGAAGGATATTGTTTTCAACTGACACTAAGCATTTTGTCATGTCCTCTGTGGCCTTCACTGAATTTGTACTTAGGTTATGACTAACAAAATGTGCAAATAATCCATACATTTTGAGTATTTTCTAAATAAATACGTGATTATTGATTCAAATCACCATATTTAGTTGGGTACCTCAGTCTACCCTCAACCCTGTTATGCAAACCAATCTTACCCCATAAAAATAATGAACTAGTCCGTATGTGACATCAACTGGAAGTGACATCAAGTCTTCGGAACAACATGGTGCAAAACACAGGCAAGTTATCACATTATTTTATATATACAGTATATTTCATTTACTTTTATTGTTAGATTGGGGGAATCAAGCTCAACAACTCAACTCTGTTACATGACTATTACTTATCAAAACTATCTTTATCATTGCAAAATGATAAGCAATTTCCTAATTTCATGCATGCCATGTGGTCTCCTGTTCTTTACCATATGAAGAACTATGGCCATTTTGAGACACAAAATGCAACCCCGTCACAGGTTTTGACAGGGTTGAGTTTGTTGAGGCCTTGATCAATGTAGATTTTTCTGAAAACTACACCTGTAAATACAGCTCTGAGATACAAGCTGTCCATTTTGGAGCCTCACACCAGCAGGCTACTCTGCATAAAGGGGTGTTGTACATAGGTGAAAAACCAGAGCCAATATGCTTCAGCACTGTCTCCCCCTACAGGCACAAAGGCCCTCCAGCAATATGGGAACACCTCAATCCAGTGCTGGATTACCTTCAGGCCACACATCCGCAAGTGTCTGTGCTGCACTGTTCTAGTGATGCCCCCTGTACACAATATAAGCAAAGAGGCAACTTCTTCCTTTTCAGCACAGAACTGGACAGAAGAGGCTTCAAGGCTAGTCACGGCAAAGGGGCTCCTGATGGTGTCGGCAGAACCTTAAAAAGAACAGCTGACATGTTGATTGATGGCTAAGGACCGTGATATCCCAGATGCGCATGAGGCACGTGGGCAGCACAGTGGTGCAGTGGATAGCACTGTCGCTGCACAGCAAGAAGGTCCTGGGTTCGAATCCCAGCCAGGGCCTTTCTGTGTGGAGTTTGTATGTTCTCCCTGTGTCCGTGTGGGTTTCCTCCAAGTAATCCAGTGTCCTCCCACAGTCCAAAGGCATGCACGTTCAGCTAATTGGAGAGTCTAAATTGCCCATAGGTATGAGTGTGTGAGTGAATGGTGTATGTGCCCTGTGATGGATTGGCGACCTGCTCCAGCCTCCCCTCAGATAATGGATGATGGGTGTTCAGAAAAACAATTTATTTTGGTTCAAACAAATCTAAGTCAAATCGTACTGGTTTCGTGGAATGACCCTCCTCAGCTTGATATAATGTAGATTAGGACATGACGAGCCTAGATGGGCTGAACGGAACGTTCTCGTCGGTATTCTTATGTTCTTATAATGTGACCGCTCATGTCGCCATCTTGCAGCCCCCGTAAAATAAAAGTCGTACGTTCATTCAGAGCGTCTTGAACGTAAACACTAATGTACACTCGTAAAACGAGAGGTGTAAGTACAAATTGTTCTTTTGCATTTACAAAGTGTGATTTAAAGTGACAATCTGCAATTTACGTTTAGAAATCTTTTTTTTAATATACTGTATAATCTTTTTTTTTATATACTGTATAGCCTACGTATTGACAGCGTATTTTTGACAGCAATTTTACTCCATACATTAAGCTTTGAAGTTAAAGGCTGTATTTTTAACTCAAGATTACGACAAATAATATCGAAAATAATGGTCGATGTTGACGTTTTAAAATACTTATTTATAATGATTGAAATTGTTGATTGGCAACTCGTTAAATTCAATTCACCATCATAATAATCATTGAATTTACGTGGGTAGTATTGTAGTGCGCAGTAGAATGACAATGTTACATTGCCCGGTAACAAATGATATTGCACCACCCTCATTTTGGATTGGTTCTCTCCAAAATCGTGAATCGTGTATAGGTGCAGATAAACCCTCAATACAGTTTCAGTATATCAGTGAGCTGTTCCTGTGTCCTGACGCTAGCCATGTCCACATTATACTCTTTGTGTATTCGCGCCCTGATTTTACTCACCGTGTTATCTGACATAGGTAAGTAGCTACATGAAACATGTATTATTATTATTATTATTATTATTATTGTAGTAGTTGTAGTAGTAGTAATAGTAAAGAAGCAGTAGATTTTTTTTAAATTGTTGCAAAGTTTACTGTGGGATTTATTATACACGCCAACACGCTACTGATTAACAAACTCAAATTGTAACTTGGAATATGTTACTTTTATTAGCCATTAAAAGTCGCCAGACATGTTTTAGACTCTGTTTAGCAACTGGTAAACATTACTTGGGTACACTTTGTCTGTATGTATCAGGAAAGGTGAACCCCACTTTAATTGACCCATATGCAATCTAGATGTGTTCTAGGTATAATGCTGCAGAATTTACATAGTGAACAAAGTGACTAAAGTAAGTTATTTATTCCATCTTTTTTGATGGTCATGATTATTCAGTTTTAATTGTGTGATTTAAAGTGTATCATGTGGAATTTAATGTTCTTAATCATTAAACATTACATCTCAATCTGGGGCAGTTATGCAATTATACCTAGGATGAAATATAAATGAAAGAATAGTGACAGCCCTATGTTACTTAGTAACAGGAAAGATGCAGTAGTGCATCTGAGACAATTTATCAAATGATCATAGATTTGTTCATATATTTATTCGTTAGAAATGGTTGTACTCCTATGTCACATCTGATGCACAAAACGTGTGTAAAGCAAGGATTTGTGCATACATTTACATAAATGGTAAAATAAGTTGATAAAGTATCACTTTGAAACTGAATTATTGCATACTACCTTTTGTCAGCTAGCTAGGCTACTTGAAAATACGAAACAATGCTTTTTCAAGAAAACAACTAAAACAACATTTCTGTAGGCCTAGCTGTGTAACATATGGCAATTCGTAGCCTGCATGTATATCATTCAAAATAATCTAACAGTTTTTGGTAGCATACTTAAAATGTGATATAGCCAATCCGTAGCTGTTGAAAAGCAGATACTTTCCATAAAAATGTGGATCGCACACTTTACAATCAAATTTGGTTGTACGATCATTTGATAAATGTCACATCTGTAGGGTTATTCCCCAGAAATAACAAAATATATGACAGTGTACTGTATTGCTTTCCTCAGAAATGTTTCAAACAAAAAACTAGAAAAAAGCAGAGCATTGATTATGTTCTTTCAAACAAAATAACTGATGATTTATTTAAAATATAGCAACTGCTTGGTTTGCAGGCATTGATTATGTCCTTTACCATATAAATGCATAATAGCCTCAACAGTAGTTGATGATTTATTTTATTTAAATTGTATTAAGGATCCCCATTAGCTGGTTGCCTTAGCAAGTTAGTTTAAATAAAATTTAATTTTCCTTTTAAAAACCAATTTACTATCAATGCAGGAGAGATTTTGAGGCAGGTTATTCCAGAGCGATATTGGTATTGATGAAATAAAAGATTTCAGTAAAGCATTTTTCCTCGGACGAGGGAGTACAAATTTACCCTCACTAGACCCCCTAGTGTTATGATCATGCATAGTGTTACTGTAAACAATTTGTTTAATAAAAAAATCAGGAGTTTCACTACTGGTCACTGACTTGAACAATACCAGTGTATTGGCTGACAACCTGTTCACCACTGTAAGCCAAGAAAGGCAAGCATGCATTCGGTTCACCAGCCCTGCTGCCCTATTCTGGACAATCTGGAGCTTCCTGATCTCACCACTTGCAGCAGATGACCAGACCGTAGAACAATAGTCAAGATGACACAAGACTAAACTTTGAACAATCTGACAGAGAAGATTGACAGATCGATCAACAAAAGAAGCACATTTCCTGGAAATACCAACAGCCCTTCCCATCCTTTAAACAATATCACTGATATGATTAGACCAAGATAGAGTGCAGTCCAACATCACTCCAAGAAGCTTAGCACTTCTGACCTGTTGAACTGTTGAATTAAATTGCCTAAAATCCAGCTTTGATGTGTGTACTGTATGTGAAGTATTAACACACAATGTATATATATATATATATATATATATATATATGCCATATAGCAGAAGCTTTTATCCAAGTGACTTAGTAGTGGATGCATACATTTTTCAGCTCTACATACTGAACCACACAGAACTACTGTAGGCAGCCTACTTAAATTAAAATGTACATGACCATTTTTACATAGTCCAAAGTGAAACAGGGTTTTTCTTCTCTTCCCCTGAACTGTACAGAAGGCCCCACTATATCAACCAGTCTCTCTATTCCTTGCTGGTATGGTCAGCTGTAGGGAAGACAGCATTTACATGCCAAGAAAATATACACACGTTTATACAGACCTAATCAGTCATTCCTCAATCAGGAAAAGGAATGCTGAGTCATTAAAGGGGTTTTCAACATTGTTTACCTCATTGAAATTACATTACATTACATTATAGGCATTTGGCAGACGCTCTTATCCAGAGCGACGTACAACAAAGTGTTAACCGTAGTCAAGAACAGTTTAGCTGAAAGCCACCCTAGTGGGAAGTACAATTCCTGGGTGCTAGGAGCAACCACATGTTGGGGTGACAGGAACGAATCCAAATGCGGACACAGACAAAGTTAGGATGGAGAGTGATGTTTTAATAATAATTGTAGTAGTAATGACAGAGGTAGTGGAGACGATGAGCTGGACACTGGAAGGGATGCACAGGAGGACAGACAGGATGAGGAAACCGGGAGGGGCAGCTAAGCGTGCAGGCAGGCGGGGCTGGCAGGACGGACAGAGCTGGCAGACGGATGAAGAATGAACCTGAACACAGGGGGGAACAACAGGAACAAGGGTAAACAAACATATAACACAACACGCAGAGAACAGTAAACACAGAGTCTAATATTAGGTAACAGAAGTCAGCTTCTACCGAGAAGGGAAAACAACGATCTGACGATGAATGACTGGAAAACCGGGTAGATATACTGCAGGGCTGATGATCTAGATGGGAAGCTGGTGTGCCGGAACGGACGACGGAATTGGTAACAGGTGAACATGATGAGGAGTAATGAGGGATGATAATTGAATGATGGAAAATAATAAAACAATTAACAAACAATCACAAGGGAGAAACAAGACAGGAACAAAGGGAATGTGACACCACATAGTTAAACTAGGACCCTGTAGGTAAATCTGTAGCCACAATTCAGAGGTAGCAGTAAGCACTCAATGCAGGAAATAATGCCTAAGCCTAATACAATACATAAACAAGTAGACGTGTAAACTAAGCGACTATGTCCCTAAGTTAACAAAAACCGGACTACGGGGAGAGGTGCACCCTGAAGAGGTGAGTCTTCAGTCGACGCTTGAAGGTGGCCAGGGTCTCAGCTGTTCTGAAATGGTCTTTATAGGATTTTTTTTAAACTTAACTTAACCTTTTCACAGAGAGATTTGGATGTATCTGCACAAACGCTCATTACCGTTAACTGCAGAATTCAGATTTACCCCACGTCTTTCAATTTTTTTCCCCTTTAACTGCGACATTCGTCAATACTCCAACACATGCGCAACCGTGTTGCTATCCATTTTGGATAAATTCACACAGCAGGCCGACGACAGTTTACGCATGTCACCTGGAAGCGCAGGTGAGAATTGTTTGTGTTAAATGATCAGGAATATAGTAAATATGCTTACTGTAGTAGTTTTTGGATTAAAATATTGTATAAGCTTTCATTTATGTTTTCACGTTGAACAAAACTTTCCGCAAACTAATTTGAGATTCCTAGTACAGAGGCTAGCAGGGAGACCTATGGAATGTTTGAAAAATTTGCATCAATTGCATCATAAGATAGGAGTGAAAGTTGCACTAAAGTAATTGGATACCTTGAAGTTATCTCAAACTTTCTGTTTCTTTTTGGACTGAGTAGTTGTTAGAAGACATTGGGACCTGTGGACAAATTTAGCAGTATTTTGCAGCATCCAGACCTGTCTGCTGCAGAATCTAAAAACCTGGCACAAGAACTAAAGGCATTTTGGATGCTCTGCGATCACATGCTGAATTTTCATCCCTTTGGGAAGGCTGCTTTGGTAAAGTGGAAGAGCTGGATGTCCAACCACCACAACTGCCAAGGCATGTTTCAGAAAGAAAAGGGCTGGTACAGCACACTCTTGGCACAGCTGAAGATTATTACAGACACACTTATTTTGAAATCCTTGATCCCCTTATGAATCACATTGAGACCTGTTTCAATCAAAAGGCTTTCGGTGTCTGTCACACAGTGCAAAGACTAATCCTAACTGCCACAAAAGAAATGGACTGACCTTATAAGAATTTGTCAGCAATCACTTTGGAGGCAATTTGGACACAGTTCATCTGAAGAATCGACTGACTGTTGATTGTACTCAAGGCTCATTCGTCTTTACTTGGTCATCCCTGCTTCCTCAGCTACCGCGGAGAGGACCTTTTCCAGTTTGAGAAATTATTATTTATTATAGGCAGAGGAGTTAAAGCTTCCAGGGAGGGAAGCAATGTTTATGGGCTAGTAATAGTCATGATTCAATGAACATTTTTCTCAACACACTGGGTTTAATGAATATAGTCCTTATTGGTTGTTCAGGGGGTTGTTTTATCATAACAGGCTTTGCAGTGTCATCAGCAAATTGTAACTACCACAAATATATACAAATGAGGCAGGAAACTGAAAAAAGAAGAAAATTTAAACTTAAAAGAATGTTAAGCATAATTAAGTCAGTGTAGATGCACATTCATTTGAAAGTGTTGCTACTTGTGTAGGAAAACATTTATGAGAAATGCCTTGTTTGTTTTCTTTTTTATGCATAACCTGTAACATAACAGTGTATCTCAAAGTGCTTCACAGACAAGAGTTATCTAACAGAAATGTATACGTTTTAAATAATTGATTAAAAGCAATGTTTTAAAGTTGATTGTTGTAATTATTGCAATTTAATTATTTCCAGGGCTTTATCTGATCTGATCCTGTATGTGTAGTGAGGGTGGGTTTGGGGAGCTCAATGTGTGAGCACATGCAGGTGCCCCTTTAGTTGAGGGCAGGTAGATATGAGATGTCACCTCTGCATACAATTATTGCACTCGGGACTCACAGCTAGCTGTATTTTTCACCACTGCTTTGCAATTAATATATTATTAAACTATCAGTGTATCAATTTCCTGTCAATTTCTCTGTACTAATTTGTTAATCCCTTTGAGATTGCAGCAGCAGTAGCACCATGTGGCTGCTACATACATGCACACCCAGGGAGGGGCTTAGCAGGCTCAAGTCCCCCCCGGACAGTAATTCGGACAGTTTCTCCAAGTGGTAGAAGAATGGCTCAAAGAATTGTATTGATAAAGCGCAGCTGCTATAGTTATCCATACAAAGAACACAGCTCCACAATGCATGTCCAATGCATGACAGTACACACACTCTGACTGACAGTTTCTCTCATAACTGTTCAAATTAAAATGCCTGTCTAAAACGGCTCCAGTGGATTAAGAACTATGATACTTTCAACTGGTATGGTATTGGGTAAAATGTCAGATTCATGACAACATGAGAAAAAAACGTATCAACAGGGCTCCAACACAATGTGGTGCTTGACCTCTCCCCCCCCTTACAAAAATACAGTATTACTATTACATTGTTACTAGACTACTACATTATATCCTTCACACTACTCCATCATTGTACTCCCATCATCTTGCATGAACATTGATTGATCATACCATGTATTAACATAACATAACATAAGGGGGAGACGAGAACAGGCCATTCAGCCCAACACTGCTCGTCCGTTCCTACCACTAATCTGCTCACATGCTTAATTTATCCAAAGGCTAGAGTGTCTAACACTGGATCGAGCCTAGCCTTGAATACCCCTAGTATTAATGCACATCTTGTAATGCCAATGCATTGTTAACATTCAAAGACAGCTGCTGTCCCTTGGATTATTTCAGAGCCATATAGTAGCCTAATTAACTGCAATGCCCATGTTGTAAATATTTATTTACAATGTTAAGTCATTCCTAGGATTTAAAAACAAATTATAATTATTTTTATATTTTTACTTTCCTTTTTCAGATGGCTATTTATACCACACACAGAGAGAGTGTCGTTTCACCTCAAGGGACCTGCATGACATTGAGTTCATTGACAGGCACATCTTCAACAAATTAGAGTTTCTCAGATACAACAGCACCCTGAATGCGTACATTGGATACACTAAAATTGGAGTGGCAAATGCAGAAAGAGCTAATGCTGACCCTACAGAACTGTCTAGACAGCTGAGCCAAAGGGATCGATACTGTAAGCCCAATGCTGAAACATACTATTCCAATATTCTTAATAAGGCAGGTAAGTAACAATAAACGGAAAAAAACAAAACTGTTTGTTTAGACATTTTTATTTATAGTTTGGTTTCCAGTTTTATAGGTGGAGTAATAACTATTGGAGCTATTTTCATGTCCTTCAGATTTTTTGTTTTGTGGAAATGAACTTAAAATGATGTACTGATGAAAGGTCAACATCGCATGATATAAATGAAAAGATAGCAAACACAATGAAGCCAGGGTAAAAAATGGTGTAGATGCATTACAGTAATTTTGTCACTGTGTATTAAAGATGTTAAAAAAGCACCCTGTTCAAAGACTATTTGAAATGTACTGGAGCATTACAATATAATATATTATATACATACTTATACTCAGGACTAGTATAGCAAGTGCAATACACAAGGAGGTAATATCTGTGTCTGATTATCCTGTTGTTATAGTAGCTCGTGGAAATGTAACTGGAAGTGTCTGATTACCTCAACAATAAGATCTGGGGCTGCATTTATGGCTTATCCTGATAGAACATGGGGTTTCAGTATTGAGTCACAAAACTTGGTTTTATTCCATTTCATCTCTTTTGTGATATGTCATTTTTAAGGTTGATTTAATTGATCATTGGTATCCTGTGTAGTAATTATTATATTAAATCAAATAAATATATTTTACATGTAGGATAAGTGAGTTTTTAAATTTTTACATTTTATTTGTTTCAGATTTTTCTCCTGTTTTTCCTCCAATTTGGTATCCAATTACACCCTCTATTTATTTAGATTTACCCTCCCCACACGAGTCCGCTGCTCGTCTCTACGAGGCAAGCTAATTCTCCGAGGGCAGTGAAATCCGCTTCCTTCGAGATGGAATTCACTCACGTTCTGGAGACTCCTTACGTTCTTCACAGTGGACTCAAACCGGCTCACCCTCCTCCCCTCCCCCTGGGGCGGACAGTCAAATGACTGGGAGTCCTGCTTGGGAGCAGCGATTGGCTGTCCACCCCAGGGTGAGGGGGGTGGGAAGCCAGCACGAGCTCGTCGCAGGTACAGAAAGCTTCACTGCATGTATCGGATTCTTGGTTGACGGCTCGGCGGGTCCCTCTCAAAGGAGGCGGTTTGCCCTCCCTCATCACTACTGGTCCTGTAGTTGCAGGTGGCGGGCTCGTGGGAAGGGTCATTAAATCAATAGATTGTACAATTGGGCACCAAATTGGGAGAAAAACGGGACAGAATCCGAAACTAATAATACAAATTAAAAAAGCATGACATTTATTTTATAGAAACAAATGGTTCTCACGTTATTGTTTTCCAGTGGAACCCTCCGTAGAAATCGTATCTTCCCATCTGGCCACCTCCAAACACCCTGCCATGCTGGTGTGCAGTGCCTATGACTTCTACCCTCAAGGAATCAAAGTGACCTGGCTGAGAGATGGAATGGAGATGACATCTGATGTGACCTCCACTGAGGAGCTGGCTGATGGGGACTGGTACTATCAGATCCATTCACATATGGAGTACACACCCAAATCCGGAGAGACTATCTCCTGCAAAGTGGAGCACAGCAGTGTCCCACAGGGCAAGGTGGTCAATTGGGGTAAGACTGTGATTAACCACGTAAGGTTGTTTCTGAGTGTCAGTATTGGGTGTCACATAGGAATTTAACTTTCAGTATTCTTATTGGAATAATTCCTGGATTATGTCTGGATTTGATGAATTACAGTATATTATATATGATATATTGTTCCTAGATTAAATCTCCACTCCTGACAAGCTGCTTGGACTTAAATATTTGCTTAAACATAATTTTAAACATGGACTATCAAGCTGTTTTTTTAACCAAATGCACTTTTTTTGCATTTGTCTAAGTAAATATGCAAATTGATATGCACATAATGTATCCTATGTGGATTGTAATGATCTTTTAATAATTTTCCCCACCACATTGGAAAGTGTATTCACTATTCAACATTCTTGTCTATTTTTTACGTTAACATTTCACATTAAAATTGTTTAACATTATATAGGATTATATTTTACACATTCTAAGGGAAGCACTCACACCACCATAAGAAAAATGAAATATTCACAATTATTTACTTTTTGTACATAATCTGTGAACACAGTTATTTGTTTTGCAATGACACTTAAATTGATTTATCCTTGCTGTCATTGTATTCATCACTATGATGCTGTTTACTGTAATAAAGGCTTGGCTGAAGGAGAACATTGAACATTGTTTCTCCAGACTCCTCCTTCCTGCCTGAAGCAGAAAGAAACAAGGTGATTATTGGGGCCTCTGCTCTGGTATTGGGACTGATCATCACAATTGCTGGAGTGGTCTACTACAAGAAGAAATCCACTGGTGAGAAGGAAGCGCTCAATCACCTACTCCAAACATTTAGAATACCAACACTAATGTTTATTAGCTGTGGCTTATTTCATGGAGTGTTATTGCTGATATATCAAATAAATACACAAATGATCAAATGTGAATAATAAACCTAGGATAGTCCCAAATGTTCATCTATTTTGTGAAGTTATAATTTTGGAAAATCCTTTTTTGTAAGTATTAAGTAGTGTTTAGGTTTATGCTCCTACACAAGAACAAAAAGTCTAATGAACTATTATTATAACTATTATGCATGCTCTATCATTTATTGTGTTTAACAGGGAGAATTCTGGTTCCATCAAGTTGAGGTAGGATATGATTATGATTATGACAATACATTTGAGTATGACGATTCTAATATTGCTTTTAATGATTATTATTATTAGTAGTAGTAGTAGTAGTAGTAGCACTATATCTACAAAATGTCAGTGTTTCATAGAACGCACTGTTTATGCAATATCTAAATGCAGTTTAGAATTTATAATATGCCTGATATTCTTGCCTTGCAAATTTCAGATGCTGAAGAATTACAAGGAACTGGCTTGTGAGGATGGGTTTCTTGATGATTGCTATTATAGACTACTTTAAAAACCTTAAAAATATTATGCTACTCTATACTTTATTTTTACACTTTGATTAAGTATCAATTGAGATATTTGGAGAATGTGGTTGTACAAGTAACACAGAACCTTTCTTTCCTGTTTCAATAATTCATACATTTAAATAATTGAGTAGGTAAAGGAATACATCAGTCTGTCATGTATTAAAACCAAGAGAATAACATATATGGTTGTTCTACTTAATAAGAGATATGGCACAATGTTTGCATTCTATGCTGTGATTTGGTTTAATTTTTTAGTTTGTCTTTTTAGTTTGTTTGCATTTATATTCATGTAATCCCTGGGGCTTTTTGAGATTTCTAAGAACCTTCATGTTGTTGATCACTCTGTTTATGTAAATTTTCATTCATGCAGTCCATTTTGCCATATGGAAACCTGTGATTGCCTGTGATTTACTTTTTTTCTTTTTATATTTTAGGTTTCTAAGAACCTTCATCTTATTTATAACTTTGTTTATGTAAAGTTTATTTGTCTTCTCACAATGTAATAAAATACGTATTATCTACTGTTAAACTTTAAATTACAATATATGATACATCACCTTTTTCCTTTTTTAAAGTCATTTTATCAGTGCATGTAGGTATTTGAAAAAGTCATAACTGCAATGTTAGGAACTCCCAATCTTGGTATCATTGACAAATTTGAACAGAAAAATCTTGTTGATCCTTTCACATTTTCCAAAGAAAACGTGGCTCTGTCCCCTATTCCCTCAAATGTGCTCATGTTGTTCCCCTCCTCAAAAAACCCTCTCTGAATCCTGCTGTTATTTCAAACTACCGACCTGTCTCTCTCCTCCCATTCCTTTTCAAAAACGTTAGAGCGGGCTGTCTATAACCAACTGTCTGCTCATCTCTTACAGAATTACCTGCTTGATCCCAACCAATCTGGGTTCAGAGCAGGCCACTCCATAGAGACTGCTCTCCTTGCTGTCACTGAGCCTCTTCACGGGGCTAAGTCCCAATCCCTTAGCTCCGTCCTCCTCCTCCTCGACCTGTCAGCGGCATTCGACACCGTGGACCACCGGATCCTGCTCTCATCTCTCATCGAGATGGGAATCTCTGGATCTGCGTTGACATGGTTCGAGTCCTACCTGGCTGACCGGTCCTACCAGGTGGCCTGGAGAGGATCCCTCTCCTCTCCCCACACCCTCTCTACCGGAGTCCCACAGGGCTCGGTGCTAGGCCCCGTCCTATTTTCTCTGTACACCAAGTCACTTGGCTCTGTTATTTCTGCTCATGGTTTTTACTATCACTGTTATGCTGATGACACACAACTGTTCCTCTCCTTCTCTCCATCTGATACCCAGGTCCCGGCACGGATCTCTGCATGCCTGGCTGACATCTCCGCATGGATGTCCACCCACCACCTGAAGCTGAACCTGGGGAAGACAGAGCTGCTCTTCCTCCCAGCGAAGGGCTCCCCGATGATTGATGCATCAATCACCGTGGAAGGCTCCATAGTGTCTCCGTCCCAGCTGTGCTTCTCGAGCCATATTGCAGCGATCACTTGGACCTGCCGTTTCTCCCTCCACAACATCCGGAGGATCCGACCGTTCCTCACCCAAGAGGCCACTCAATTCCTGTTCCAGGCCCTGGTGATCTCACGTCTGGACTACTGCAATTCCCTGCTGGCAGGCCTTCCGGCCTGCGCCATCAAGCCACTGCAACTAGTCCAGAACGCTGCCGCTCGTCTGGTGTTCAACCAGCCGAAGTTCACCCACGTCACCCCTCTACTCTCCTCTCTGCACTGGCTCCCCATCGCAGCACGCATCAGATTCAAGTCACTGGTGCTATTCAAGCGGCCAGAGGTACTGCTCCCCCATACCTCCAGTCACTCATCACTCCCTACAGACCTCCCAGACCCCTCCGTTCCGCCTCCTCTGGTAAACTGACTGTCCCTTCCCTCCGGGCGCCTGGCAGCCGCTCCTCGCGGTCTAGCCTCTTCTCTGTCCTGATCCCTCGCTGGTGGAACGACCTTCCGCAATCGGTCAGGACTGCGGAATCACTTACGATCTTCCGCAAGAGACTCAAAACCCACCTCTTCAGACTCCACTACCACTGAACTCTGTCCATCTAACTAAATTGTCTTCACCGCTGTTTACTTGTTCAACACTATACTCCCCCAAAAAATAAAAAATAATCCCTAACCTTTTCCTTCCCGGTGTTACAGGTATGATACGCAGATGCCTGCAATGATGTCTATTGCTGTATTCCTGCACTTATCTTGTGCGCTAACTATGATTGTTCCTACCATGTATTAATGCACATCTTGTAAGTCGCTCTGGATAAGAGCGTCTGCTAAATGCTTAAAATGTTAAATGTAAAACCTCACTTCATTACTGATGCAGTAAAGATTATATGCATATTTCATTTGATTGTTTTTTGAGTTGTACAGGTGTGTTTATTTGTTCATTATTTACTTTAAAGTATAGGGACATTTTGTCCCACAAATGGTCACCACCTTAAAAACTCTCTATGGTTCCTAGCTCAACAAGAAATGAAAAGAAAAACATATATTGTGAAATTATGTGAATGCACACTGTATTTACACTGTACCTATCTCTAGTTACAGAGTACTTACACAGGTATTAGGGCCCCAGGCATTGAACCCAGTCATGGAGTTCTAAGAGTAAACAAATAACTACTATGCATACAGCATGCTGTGTATGTGTTACTCTGTATCAAATAAGTGACTGAGAAAGAGCTTTAGAAAGAGCCTGCCAACAAATGCTACTGTACTGGGAGGTGTTTTTTTGGTTCTACAATAGTTATTTTTATTTTTATTAAGAATATGCAAGAGTTGGGTAAGTTTATAATGTTTATAATATCAATTTCATAGACATGGGATACAATGACAGTGTTTTCCAACAAATGCAAGACATAACGCCTTATGACACATATTTCTTAGTATCAAGCTACGATTTATGATATAATGACGACAATATGTATAGACTTCAAAATATGTATTACTCATTGGCATGAGATTGTCCCTTTAAGTTGATACTCGTGAGTACATGGTAATTCTTGTGTCTAAGCATAGGCAAGGCTCTATAGTGACAGGTTTGAGTCTGAGCTATGCCAGTAGTTGACTATACCCAAGAGTCTGCAGTGGCATGATACAGTTAGTCCCATCCTGTCAGGGATAGGGTGGGTTTAAATTGAGGGCCCTTACCTCAACATAACTCTCCCCCAACAATGTTCCAGATGCTCACAGGTAGCAGTTGCCATCGGTGAGAGATAGGCCTCTTCTCTGATCAGTGCCATCTCTCTCCTGTAGCACTGTGTGGCTTGTAGGTTAAAGTACAATAGTTACTGACTCAAGGGCAAATGCTTCGGGGGAATACATGCACTTCAGCTCTAGTGGTCCTGGTGCAGAGTGGCAATTACAAATGGTTGAAAATGCACACAAGAGAAACAGACAGGCCATATAGACACTGAAAACTCATAATATATTCAAATGTAAAATATTTCAATGAATGTGTTTCTAAAATTACAAGTGAAATTTATTATGTGAAACACACTTGAACCATTTGTCACAAATAACACATTCTTATCTATAACCAAGAATTTAAAGTATCAAAGCCAGCATCAATATCAAATCAAATCAAATCAAATGTATTTGTATAGCGCTTTTCACAATATAATTGTCACAAAACGCTTAACAGAGGGGGAACCCAGGCCTAGACCCCCCCAAAAGCAAGCCTAAAGGTAACAGTGGCAAGGAAAAACTCCCTTGGTAGGGAGAAACCTTGGGAGGAACCAGACTAAAAAGGGGGGGAGCCCATCCTCTTCTGGCCGGCACAGGGTATGTCCAAAAAAGACCATGTCATGGTCAGTCCAATATCCATTAACCATTCTCAAAACAAGACCGATACAAATGTTTCTGGACCCATTAACTACTGACAATGTACTTACTGATGATGTACTGGACAAGGTAAAACTGAGTCATTCACTCAGTGAGATTTATTTTATTGTAAGTAGAATATGCTGTGTGCTGATGTATACAACAAACCTATTGTAAACATGCATAGTGTGTAGGCATTTAATGTACTGATAGAAACTACATAAAAGTCTTGACTTTCTTTTGTTTTATTTACCTCACTGCTCCCTGAGAGTTCATGCTAGAGTAGCAGGACAGTGGGAGGGTTTCACTTCCACATGTCACACCGCCACACATGATCTGGGAACAAGAACAACCAGACAACCAGAAACCCCCTGGCACTCACTCAAACACTGCAGTGAACAAAAAAGACAAAGACAACAGGAATGATGAGGAGCAGAAGTTTACTCAATCCTGATTATTGAAAAATAATAGATCTCAAATCTCCCTTTTCTGTCAAAATGTCATGGTTGTTCCCCAGACTCACCGCCGGGTGGCGGTGTTGCGCCTTCCTTGTGGGAGGTGCACAGGTGGGGTCAATTTGTAATCACCCTCCTATTTAAAAACATCTTTATTTGTACCTACAATAGGAACCTTGCTCGCTATTAGGAGCTTTCATTTGGTTTCTTTGGTTCAGTCGGTTCGACTGTGTTTTGGGTTACATTATTGTTCTTTTGGCTCTCCTAGCCCTTTGCCCATTTTCGGACACTCGGTGTCTTTGGTTTAGTAGTTTGCTTTCTCTATTACCATTTGGTAATCCGGTGGACGTATTTCCACCACTGTGTTTTGTTTTCTCAAAAGAAATATAAGGTATTTTGTTTACCGGGTGTTTTGCTACCCTCACCTTATTAACTCTGCGGAGCCCTTTATTTCTTTTGTTTGTGTCAGTGTGACACTTAGCCACCCGTTGGGTGATATTTTCCGTTCCTCCCTTTTGTTTGTCTCTTCCATAATTCTCTGATTATCAGAGCTAGTGGTTAGACTGTAGGACTCTACAGTTGAACTTATTGATCCCCCGGGGTACTGCGAGTGGCGCCTATCACCATCCACCCTTACACAAAAATGTTAGAGAAAACTGTTGCAAAGCAGCTGAGTGCCTACCTTAGTTCGAACTAAATCTATAAAAATGTCCAGTCAGGATTTAAATCATACATAGCACTGAAACTGCACTTGTTAAGGTTATAAACACTTTACTATTATTATAATCTAAACACAGAACTGGTGAAGCTTGTGGCCATAGAGTATTGTGGGGCGAAAACTTTTCTTTCCTGTGACCTCTCAACAGCTGTGACCTCACTTCTTATGGGTGCGCTCTTGATGGGTGGGTAGGTTCCTTGCCCTTTCCTTGCATAGATTCGGTATCTCTGTCCTTATACGACCTGGTGGGGTCACCTGTTGCCTAATCCTTAATCTGTGTAATTGTTGCTACGCATTGCTCTCCCTAATATGCTTGTTCTGTTTCTGTCTATCTCCCTCTTGCTGGTGGGGTGCCTGGCCTGAGTCCCGAGCATTCTACATCTCCTGAACCCACAATCCGTTCCCTCCTCTTTCGCAGCCCACCGTCCCACCCCACCTCCAGCTGTCTGGCACTCAACCAGTTCCACATCCATTCATTGCTCACCGCTATCTGAACAATTGTTTTGAAAATTCACTGATCACCATTGTTGATCATTACAAACTCATACACTGAACCAGCCAAAGGAGGATAAGCTCCCACACTTGTTGACACTGTCAACCTAGGCTTGCTTTTGTGGGAGTTTAGGCCAGGGTCCATGTAAAGCATATTGTAACAAATGCTTTGTGAAATGCGCTATACAAATACATTTGATTTGATTTGATTTAATGCTGACTTTTGGTCAAAAGTATCAATCATTATCTCTGAGATGCTTGGGGCAGAGAATAATCCCACCTCTGCACTGATGTTGTTAAATGACACAGATTGCAGACTGTTTTAGAAGCTCTTACTGGTGCAAAAAAACTCTTACAACTTGGGTTTACTCCTGGACTCCCTTTAATCTGTACATGGTTACATCACCTGCAGTCTATAACACTGCTGGAAAGATAAACTGCAAAACTGCACAGAGCTCAGTCTGGAAGTATTCACATATGCTTGATGATGTTTGAAGATGCAAGAGATGTTTTAGTTTAGTTTAGTTTATTTATTTGCACACTGGTTTAAAAACAGAGGACATGACAGAAAAATAAAAATTATAATAAACAGTGTGGTGCCACATCCTCATCAATGAAAACAAAGCAAACAGGTAAACAAAACCAAAAAAGAGAAACAAACAAACAAGAAAAAGACATAAAATAAAATAAAGAAAACAAACAAACAAAAAATTAAAAAATAAAGTGTGATTGTGTGTGTGCGCATGCATATAAATGCGAGCATGCGTGTGTATGTGTGCATTGTAGCCTGTATTACTGACTTGGTTAATCAGAAAGGTCCTTAAGTTCTTGTAGATGTTGAGAGAGGAAGATTCTAAAGCAATGTTAAGATGATTGTTCCAGGTTATTGCACCTTTTTGTATCTAAAACTGACCATGGGTGGTGCGCTAACAGGGAGGGTGAAGATTTGCTGAGTGCCTTGTATTGAATGTGTGAACTTGGGAGTTAACTTGGAAAAATCTAGTAAAAGGTTTGGGAATGGAATCAGGAATATGTCTATATTTGTAGATAAAAGTGCACATTTGGTATGTATTGATCAGAAAAATTGATAATGTTTTAAGTTTGATTAATTTTATGCAAAGGGATCAAATCGCTTTGAAAATGTAGCTATTCTAACAAATTTCTTCTGTATTAGATACATGTTATGGAGGTAAGAGGCATGTGTACTGGCCCACACAATATTGCAATATAGATACGGATAACACAAGCTGTAATACAATGTAAGTAGACAATTCTGATTAACAAAGCCACAAATTCTTCTGATGACACCAAGTGATTTAGAAATTTTGCTGCATACAAAATTGATGTGTTCTCTCCAGTTCAGCCTCTAATCAACCACCACTCCAAGAAATTTGGTGGAGGAAACCTGTGAAATTTCAAGTCTGTTGATTGAGATTTTAGCATCATTTTTGCAGTATTTCTTGTTTTTACCAGAGAAAATTTTGAAATTTGACTTTTTACCATTTAAAGATTAATTGAAACAATTTTGATATTTGTTCCATACCAGTGTTTGCGTCAATGATAAGTGAGTTAAAAATTGTATGTGATAGGATCAGGTTGGTGTCATCAGCAAAAAGTAAAGGAAGTAAGATACAGCAGCAAGGTCATTGATGTATATGAGGAACAGCAGAGGTCCAAGGATAGATCCTTGAGGAACACCACATGTTATCCTAGCCCTGTCTGATGCCCAACCATTAGCATACACAAACTGTTCATGGTCGTCCCATACCAAAACAGTTTGGATAGTAAAATGTTGTGATTGACAGTGTCAAAAGCTTTAGATAGGTCAAGAAATATATCAAGAGCATATTCATTATTGTTAAGGACAGTGTACATTTTGTCAACAAGTTGTAGTAGAGCCGTGTCAGTTGAGTAATTTTAGCAAAATCCACACTGATGTTCATAAAGTATACTGTTGTTGGTTAAATGTTGTAGTATTCTATTATAGATCAGCTTTTTGAGAATTTTGGAGAAACATGCAAGAACAGATATTGGAAAATAATTCGTAAAAAATGTTTGGTCCCCAGATTTATAGAGGGGGATAACCCTGGCAACAGATCCATAGGGACAATGCTAGTCTCTAGATTTAAAAGAAATATTGGTTCGGCAATGGCGGAACTCTCTGTTTTGATCAAAGATGCACCTATATCATCATGACCCGCTGCTGAATTCTTCAAGTTACAAATAATTTCCTTTGAAATAAGTATAAGATAAGATAAGTCAGATAATGAGTCAGAAGTAATAAATAATAATAATAATAATAATAATAATAATAATAATAATAATAATAACAATAATAAAATAATAATAATAATCAGATAATAAGCCAGATAATTTAAGGCAGATAAGTCAGTTACTCTTGTTGGTTTATATATGAGAGGATAAGTATAACTTGAGTAGAATGTATTCAGAAAATTGGCAATTGGAGAGTGATATTCATCTTTGAGTAGGTTAATATTATAGTCACCCAAAAGAAAGCAATGTTTACTTTCCTTATTTATAAGCTCCAAGGTACATGCAAGAGCTTCGTTGAAATGATTGATATTACTATCAAGAGGCTGATATATTCAGCCAATAATCCTGTTTTTACCACCAAAAGAACAGGAGGGAATCTGTAAGAATAGTAACTCAGCATTAGTAATGTCAGTGTTAAGTGTCAGATCATTTATTTCATTAAACTGAATTTTTTTGTGAACAAAGATTGATACCCCTCCTCCAAGTCTCAAATCTCTGCAGGAGTGTACAGCACTGTATTGAGATATTTCATACATTGATGACATATTTTCTGATTTATACAAAGTGCATACACCATTTTGAGTGCCCATTTCAGAGCAAAACACTTGGAACATCCTGAGGCACTGTGGCTACTAAATGTAGGCCAGATGGCCAACAGGTGTAGTAACATGTGGTCTCATGCATTGTTTGATGTCAAAAAATTGTGCCAAAACCATGTTTTGTGTATTGCAAACACTTATTGTGTTTGCAACAAATTCTCTGTCCTGATCCCTCGCTGGTGGAACGACCTTCCGCAATCGGTCAGGACCGCGATCTTCCGTAAGTGACTCAAAACCCATCTCTTCAGACTCCACTACCACTGAACTCTGTCCATCTAGCTAAATTGTCTTCACCACTGTTTACTTGTTCAACACTATACTCCCAAAAAAATTAAAAAATTAAAAAATTCACTAACCTTTTCCTTCCCGGTGTTACAGGTATGGCTGTATTCCTGCACTGATCTCGTGCGCTAACTATGATTGTTCCTCCCATGTATTAATGCACATCTTGTAAGTCGCTCTGGATAAGAGCGTCTGCTAAATGCTTAAAATGTAAAAATGTAAAATGTAAATGTTATTGTCTTGTGTCAACCCTCATACAAATACACAACTATAGTACTCTGACCACTGGCATACCTGTCATTGGGTAGTCTGGTACTCAACATGACCTTGTGGAATTAAAAACATCTACATCATCTGCATCTCCCCCTTCCCTCCCTCTCGCTTCACGTCTCACATTTTATATTTCCCTTCGTTTACTCATTTACTTTTATGTTTTAATATACATATCTAATAAAACTTTTTTTTCCTGTGTTTGTAAAACGTCTGAGTATTTAGAAAAGCGCTATAGAAATATTATGTATTATTATTATTAAAATCCCATGAGATTTTCCCCAGAGCAGTTTCTGAGATACTCACACCACCCCGTCTGGCACCAACAATCATTCCACGGTCAAAGTCACTTAGATCACATTTCTTCCCCGTTCAGATTTTGGTCTGTATGCTTTTATGCATTTAGTTGCTGTCACATAATTGGCTAATTAGATAATTACATTAACGAGCAGGTGTACAGGTGTACCTAAAAAAGTGGCCACTGAGTGTATTACTCCAATACTGAATTCAATACTACATTTTTACATTTGACATTTTAAGCATTTAGCAGACGCTCTTATCCAGAGCGACTTACAAGATGTGCATTAATACATGGTAGGAACAATCATAATTAGCACACAAGATCAGTGCAGGAATACAGCAATAGACATCATTGCAGGCATCTGCGCACCATACCTGTAACACCTGGAAGGAAAAGGTTCGTGAATTTTAATTTTTTGGGGAGTATAGTGTTGAACAAGTAACAGTGGTGAAGACAATTTAGCTAGATGGACAGAGTTCAGTGGTAGTGGAGTCTGTCTGTCAGTGGTAGTTTTGAGTCTCTTGCGGAAGATCGCAATACTAACTATTGAATAGTAATACTTTGGGTATGAAATATGAGGAGAGGAAATTAAAATGTAAATGGATTTGAAAACGGATTTGAAAATGGATTTTTGCTGCATATCATAAGCAAACATCATAATTAATCAGCTTCATTCCAAAGGGAAATAAGATACTTCCCTGGTTGAGACACACCCAGTGGTAAAACCCAGTGGAAACCTGCGTGTGACACTTACATTTTACATTTATATTTTAAGCATTTAGCAGACGCTCTTATCCAGAGCGACTTACAGTGCAGTAATACAGCGATAGACATCATCGTTGTTGTTTTTTTAGAGGAAGCTTTAAACAAGTATATATATACAAAAAGCAGTAATAAACATGTATGCAATGGTGATGACAATTGGCTAGATGCACAGAATTCAGTGGTAGTGGATCCAGTCTGAAAAGGTCTCCTGAGTCTCCTGCAGAAGATTGCAAGTGATTCCGTGGTCCTGACCGAGTGCGGAAGACCATTCCACCACCAAGGGGTCAGGACAGAGAACAGGCGAGACCGCAAGGAACGGCTGCCAAGCGCACGGAGGGATGGGGCAGTCAGTTTAGCAGAGGAGGCGGATCGGAGGGGTCTGGCTGGGGTGTATGGTGTGATGAGTGTCTGGAGATAAGGGGGGGCAGTTTGTCTAGCTACTTGATAAGCTAGCACCAGGGATTTGAATTTAATACATGCTGCGATGGGGAGCCAGTGCAGAGAGGAGAGTAGAGGGGTGACGTGCGTGAACTTTGGTTGATTGAACACCAGACGTGCGGCAGCATTCTGAACAAGTTGTAGTGGCTTGATGGCACAGGCCGGTAGGCCTGCCAGCAAGAAATTGCAATAGTCCAGACAGGAGATCACCAGGGCCTGGACCAGGAGTTGTGTGGCCTCTTGGGTGAGGAACGGCCGGATTCTCCGGATGTTATGGAGGGAGAATCGGCAAGTCCAGGTGATTGCTGCAATGTGGTGACGGACACTATGGAGCCTTCCACGGTGATTGAAGCAGAGATCCGCGCTGGGACCTGGGTCTCAGAGGCGACAAGGAGAGGAAGAGTTGAGTGTCATCAGTAAAACAGTTATAAGAAAAACCATGAGCAGAGATGACAGAATCAAGTGATTTGGCGTACAGGGAGAATGGGAGGGGGCCTAGCACCGAGCCCTGCGGGACTCCATTGAGGGTGTGGGGAGAGGAGAGGCATCCTCTCCAGGCCATCAGATTATTTACCCTGCTCCACATAGTGGAACAGGCAGCATCTCAAAGTTATATCCAAGCCTATTTCTAATGAGTGAAATTAGATGATTCACTCCATCAATTATTTTCCTGCAGTTGAAGGTATATGTGTTTTCAACTACTCCCAAGAAGTATACAACATATACCCTCACAGTGATTATTTTCATTTTTCACAGAAATATACTTGAATTGATTGTTCATCCCAAAACAAAACTTTCAAATTCCCCTTTTTACCTCAAAAATGTGTATTATTATTAATATTATTATTATTGTTATTACTATTTTGAGTCACAATATTTTAATGTTAGATTGTTGCACTCTCTCCATTGACTTGTATTCATTTTAGATTGCGGCCCTGTCATTAGGGCACCATGAATAGCTGACAGTGTCAGTTCAAATTAACATTTTTAAGGTAAGAAGGGGAATTGGAAGTTTCATTTCGGAGCTAATTATCTATTGCTTTAACAACTTGCTAATGGATAACAGCTAATGAATGTGGCTCTGACATTAGCTTGAGAACTTTGGTCTCCTGTAAAGCAAGCTTCTGATCAATGTAAAGTCATTGAGAATGAACACAGCACAACCATATAGTTGAACCAGGGGATTCCTGATTATAATGTTTTAGGAACAGATACAGAAAACACACAAACAAGGTACTCCTGTTTTCACCAGCCATTGAAAATGCAAACAGAACTAATGCTCCTATTGTCAGATGTCAGTGCAATAGGTTCCTCTTGCCATCTTTGGGAATTAAAAGAGCACATTGTCCTTTCATGTATCAATACTGACATCATGACCCAAAGAAGAGTGTCATTTTGTCATCCACTAATATGATATCAAAACTAGCTGTGCTCTTAGGTCAGTCTAACAAGTCTATCAGATGATAATAATTTAATACAAAAGCCTAAAATTACAATATTGTAATTGTCATACAATAAGTAGTTTCCAGGAGGTGTGCTGTATGTTTTATTGCTGCTGTTGTCTTGGCCAGGTCTCCCTTGTAAAAGAGATCCTGTATCTCAATGGGACTTCCTGGTTAAATAAAGGTTAAATAATAAAGAAAGTATTTTTGTTTGACCAGTTTTAAGTTTGCATTAATAATAACAGATAATTAATAGACTCTTATAACAATCTTTTGTATGAATTCCATTGAAAATTGTCTTACTTTTTGATCACATTTTACAGAACATGGTGACATGAGAAACAGATGTTATAATACTTGAGGAATACCTGTCCCTTGGCTGTCCTCCCTCTCCCATCCCTCAATGCAATCTAATATTATGAAAGTTTGTTATCATGCTTACTATTGAGCTGGTGTCCGTATTTATTGCACGTGATTCTGTTCCAGCATCGATGTAAACACACTCTGTGCCCCAACATCCAGCAAAGTTTGCATTAAAGTGCTTTTCTGCAGAAACAGTGATTAAGGACAAAAACACACCCATACCCACACCCACACACATACACATACATGCACACAGACCCACTCATCAGCATTAGTTAAAATGTGTATATGTGAATCAGAGAGTCTGCAGAAAATAGCTTTAGTACAGCGTCCCAACATCACTGGATTTTCAGTGTCCCAACATTTGTTGATATTGGTCCTCGAGTGTGTTTACACTTCTGATACTGTAACAGAGTCAGATACAATAAATACAGTATTTATATAGCCATTAAAAAGGTGGCTCGGGGGCTGGCTTACTAGTCCCTTGCACTGTAGGTCTTACAGGTTACTCAGGCACACTCTGAATGTGTCTCCTGTCCTTGCGTGCAATTTTGCCCTGGTGTGTTTGCACATAGTAGGACCTGGGTTCAGGTGCTTTGGTGACAACTATTGCAGGTGTCTTCCATCCCTTTTCACCATCCAGTTTAATCTTAACACACTGTCCAGGTTGTAACTCAAGTAATGTGCACATAGAATGGCATCTGTTGTAAAATAAATGGTAGGCCTGTTATGGTGACAGGAACGAACCCAAATGCGGACACAGACAAAGTTAGGATGGAGAGTGAAGATTTAATAATAATTGTAATAGTAATGACAGAGGTAGTGGAGACGATGAGCTGGACACTGGAAGGGATGCACAGGAGGACAGACAGGATGAGGGAACCGGGAGGGGCAGCTGAGCGTGCAGGCAGGCGGGGCTGGCAGGACGGACAGAGCTGGCAGACAGATGAGGAATGAACCTGAACACAAGGGGGAACAACAGGAACAAGGGTAAACAAACATATAACACAACACGCCGAGACCAGTAAACACAGAGTCTAATATAAGGTATCAGAAGTCAGCTTCTACCGAGAAGGGAAAACAACGATCTGACGATGAATGACTGGAAAACCGGGGTAGATATACTGCAGGGCTGATGATCTAGATGGGAAGCTGGTGTGCCGGAACGGACGACGGAATTGGTAACAGGTGAACATGATGAGGAGTAATGAGGGATGGTAATTGAATGATGGAAAATAATAAAACAATTAACAAACAATCACAAGGGAGAAACAAGACAGGAACAAAGGGAATGTGACAAGGCCCTTTTGGTCTGCTTGTCCTTTTCCTTAACTTTTCTATAGTCAATAGGACGGGATAGCAGCTTCTTTGGTAAAATACGGACTGTTGTTCTAATCTGTCGACTAGTCATGAGTTGGGCAGGACTGGTAACTTATTAGAGCCAGCTGTGGATCTGGCTGTCAAAGAATTTTCTTTGCTGTGGCAACACTCCTCTCAGCCGCACCATTTGCTTGTGGATAGTGAGAACTGGAGGTTGTGTCTGAAAAAGTATACCTCCTTAAAGTGTTTGAACTCTGCCGAGGTGAACTGGCTGCTACTGTCTGTTACTAGCTCAAAAGAGGATCCCCCACCTTACAAACATGCTCTTAAGATGAGCGATCACCTGTTGGCTGGTAGTGGTGGGCAGGTGTGCAATTACAATAGCATGTGAGCAATAGTCCACTACAACGTGATACTGCCTTCCTTTCCAATGATGTGTCCAAAGTACTAGATCTCAGGCTTCCCGAACTAACACTTTTTTCAGTTCAGTTTCAGTCCTGAGGCCTCAATATTCTGCTCAATTGCCCTGAGGTTGCGGTCATGGTCCTCCTTGTCCTTGCCATGAGGCACCATGCAATCACATTAGAGATGCACCGATCGATCGGCCTCTGACCGGAAATGGCCGATTTTCAGCTGATCGGCCTCAATCGGTGACTTGATCCCGATCACTCCACATAGCCGATTCTGTGCGCCGGTTGGCTCCTCGCCCCCCTCTTTTTCACGTGACGTGCGCGCACCCGTGAGCCAATGCAAACAGATCAGATGAGCGCAGCGCTGAAAACGCCTCAACATGTCCTTAGTATGGGCGTTTTTCACAGTCAGTGAAGACGACTTAAAGCTTGCAGTTTGTCATACATGTCAATCGAAAATAAGCCGCGGAGGAACAACCTCGAAAACGTTCGGAACGACCAACCTAATCAGACACTTGAAAAGTCATCACCCAGGTACCAAGTCGATGCCCAAATTCTGACGGTAGTCGTTTTTCTACAGTACCGTAGGTACCGGGGTTAATTAACAATTAACTTCGTTGCGCTAGTTCGGTTCCTCTGAACCATTTTCCATTAATAGAACATAGTGGTAGTGCATAAACCTGACGTAGGCTAATAATGCCCTGCTGAAGCACTGAATTGCACTGAAATCATTATGTTCGCTAATGAGTGACGTTATGAAACAGTGCTATTCACTCATACAAATCGAACTTATTAGACCTAATGATAAATTCATCTAACGATTTCTAGCTAAACCACAAATTGTGTATTAACTGTGTTGTGCATGAAGGTGCCAGCTGTGCGTTTCCACTATCAAACAAACTCAGAAACAGCAGCATCGCCTCTTTTCCAATTACTCCTAGTTTGAAACATTTTTATCTAAGCTTTGAAGCTAGTTAAAGTCGTAGTCGTTAGGCTACCTGACTCACGCAAATAATGAAATTCTGCTGAAGAGCGGCTTGTTTCAATGCCTTTGACAAGCTCCGCAACTGAAACATCCGCCCTTATATCGCTACAAGTGTTTTCCATTGCACTATATAGAATTGGGATCTACTCTAATCCACCTCTAGCAAACAAATTAGTCTAGCGCATCATAGGTTCGAACTAACCTGTTTTCCATTAGCATTGTCGCAATAACTTTCTGATGCACGTCAAGTTGAAGCCATATAATTATTTAATGGAAAAAGGGCTTGTGTCATCTGTCATCAGAATATAACGTTAGTGTTTTAAAAAATATTTCCGGACTAATGGTCTGTCACCATGTCAGTAAATTTAAACTACTCTTGTTTCTTTTTATTTATTACTTAAAGGCTACATGCCACTGTTGTTGGATTCTCTTTTATTCATCATTGAATTTAATTTGCACAAAAAAAGAAAAGCTCTGTCCAGTAACCTGGAACACTTTTTTTATTTTGAAATGTGTTTTAGTGAGACCTACCTCATGCTTCTGACCTACCTCAGAATTGTCAATCTTAATTTTCTATTAAAGCAAAGTTACAAAAATGTTTGTGTAAGTTGTCAATTATTGTTTTTAGGAAAAAAAATCGGAATCGGCCAAAATCGGTATCGGCAGGTCAGACTAATCAAAAATTGGAAATCGGAATCGGCCAAGAAAATCGCAATCGGTGCATCTCTAAATCACATCAATTTCAATTACATTGTCTTTGGTATGAATTTACCTTGTGAATTAGAAAATGATGAGTATATTTACAAAGTGGAGCTGATATCTTAAACAATAGCTAGGGTCAATATACATCAAGGAAAACCCATAATGGAATGGCAATATGATGAAAACGTAAACCAATTGTTCTGGGTTGATCAACAATTTAGAGCCATTGAGAGTAAGTCCAGACTTGACTGAAGACAGGGGGTGCTCAACGTGGGCAAGAGTCTAAAAAGTCCTTTCGATGAGGAAGAGTGCAGACATGTACACAGGCACAATCCTTCGGGAAAACAGGGAGTTACAGAGTGTAGTGTAGTCACCATTTCTGCTTGAGGAGTCAGAAGTTGTCCATCAGGAGTTCCTCTGGATTGGCATGATCATCCCTTCAGACAAGAAAGGACAAAACATATATAAGAAGGATTTACAACGGTGAGAAGACTCAGTCAGCAACTCGTCAATGCCTGAAGATAAACCATATGGTTATTGATCAATTTGAGACACATAAGAGAGAAAGGGGGGTATTGCTACAGAATTCCTAACAGGACTTGGAAAGACTG